>CM056053.1:112576359-113776359 GCA_029574335.1 Rana kukunoris | reverse complement strand
CATGTGATGTATTAAGTGACAGGGTCTCTTTAAAATACACTCTTTCTGAAGAACATCTAAAAGTCTGGTGAAATAATTTAAAGGAGCTACTATATGTAAGCTGACACTTATGTTATAATCGAGGGGCCATACAAAATGTTTTGCTCCCATGAAGCAGTAGAAGCTTCCCCTAATTTACTTTGTATAAGCTGTCAGCTGGCACAATGTAGTGCAGTGGTGCTCAGGAACTCAAGAACACCCAAGGCCCTACAAACACAAGACATTTGTTTTTCCTTGCTTGTCAACACCAGTCTTGATGAGCACTAAATTGAAGATGCATTTACACGAAATTTTAACAATTCTTTGAGCAGCTTTCTTAAACCCTCAAAAGCACCCTTCAGCTCCAATGTTAGGCAGAGATCTTTAACCACTTGAGGACCACTGCACGACAATATACGTAGACAAAATGGCAAGGCTGGGCACAAGGGCGTACATGTACGTCCCCTTTAAGAGCCCAGCAGTGGGTCACGCAGAGCCCCGGCGTGCTCGCGACCCGGTCTTTTCTTCTGTGACCGTCCCGCGATCGGGTCACAGAGAGGAAGAACGGGGAAAGGTAAGTGTAAACAAACCTCTCCCCATGCTTCCAAGTGTGGCTGTCACTGATCGTCTGTTCCCTGTGTTAGGGAACGACGATCAGTGATGTCACACACACAGCCACGCCCCCCACAGAAAGAACACTCCCTTAGGGCACACTTAACCCCTACAGCGCCCCCTCCTGGTTAACCCCTTCAATGCCAGTGTCATTTTCACAGTAATCAGTGCATTTTTATAGCACTTTTCGCTGTGAAAATTACAATGGTCCCAAAAATTTGTCAAAAGTGTCCGATGTGTCCGCCATAATGTCACAGTCACGAAAAACAATCACTGATCGTTGCCATTACTAGTAAAAAAATAAATTATTAATAAAAATGCCATACAACTATCCCCTATTTTGTAAACGCTATAACTTTTGCGTAAACCAATCAATAAACGCTTATTGAGATTTTTTACCAAAAATATATAGAAGAATACGTATCGGCCTAAACTGAGAATTAAAAAAAAAATTGATATTTTTTGGGTACATTTATTATAGCAAAAAGTTAAAAAATCGCAAAAAGGGGTCAGGCCGCGTACACACGGCAGAGAACCTCGACGGGCAGAACACATCGTTCCGCCCGTCGAGGTTCTCTCCCGGCCGTCGAATTCGGCGACCCGCCCGTCGGGAATGGCAACCAGCCATTCTTCCAGGCGGGCCGTCGAGGAAATAGAGAGCGTGCTCTCTATTTCGGCTCGACGGGCTTCCCGACGGGAAGCTCGCTGAGACCGTACACACGGCCGAGGTCCTCGCTGGAATGTGCATTCCAGCGAGGTTCTCGCTGATTTTCAGCGAGAACCTCGGCCGTGTGTACGGCGCCTCAGGTCCTTTACTTGCATAATGGTCTGGGTCTTAAGTGGTTAAAGTTCACTTGAACTTTCAGTTTAAATCAACTAAATACATTCCAAGTGCATCAAATGCAAGTATGCAGCAAGTGAGGACAGAACCTATTCTATATACCTGTTTCAAAGCCATTGGATCCTCATAACATACTTCTAGAAGTAGGCCTGCAACTTTTTCATCAAATGGTGTTCTGCAACCTGCATAACTTTTCTTTGCTTGTGCTTTTAAGTTCTTCACCAGGTTAATGTGAACATTGCTCTGTTTATATTCAGATAAGCCATGTCTGTAATGTTCCTGCAGTTGAGCAGGTAAGTACATGGCAAGTAGTTGCTCTACATACCTATTTGATTCAATGGGCGTGACTTAGCTCAAGTCAAGTGCAACAGTGTTCAATTCAAACATCCAGTCATGTGAAGAAAAAGCGATTTCCTTTCACTTTTTCCTTTAACTTCAGGCTTCATGCACAAGGACATTTTGGGGCTCTAGTGTAAAATCTCAGCATTTTTCTGTACCCGGAAGGGCCACTGGGATTTTGTGCGAGAGCCTCATGTGCAAGGTCTTATGCCGCGTACACACGAATGTTTTTCATGTCATGGAAAAAACGTTGTTTTTCTCGACGTGATTCCTCTCAAGCCTGCCTTGCATACACGCGATCTTGATAAAAAATGCTTGAGCAAAGCGCGTTGATGTACAACACGTACAACGGCACTATAAAGGGGACAATCCATTGGAATGGCGCCACCCTTTGGGCCGATTATGCAAATTTCCCTTCTCATAACTTGCTCCTGAGAATGCACGTTTTTTTCCCCTACACACGACAGTTTTTCACAACGAGAAAAACAACAACATGAAAAACAACGAGAAAAAATAGAGTAGGTTTTTAAATTTTTAATGCCCATTCTTCTCGTCGAGAAAAATGCTCTGGGGCCCACACACGATCGTTTTTAATGACCAATTAAAAAAATTGCATTTTTCTTGTCATGAAAAACGTGTACGCGGCATCAGACTTAGAGGAAGTAAACTGCAGAGGTCCCTCTAATGGAGCTGGTAAGACACCTCGGGTTGGGAAGAAACTCTGGGACCTTCCCAGTGCTGTCCTACCTTGAAATTCAAGTCTAAAATTACCAAATTAACCTCAGTTGTTAAGGAGCCATCCTAACAAATCATGGTCCAGCAAATATAGTCTAGTGAGAGTAGGACCTTGAAAGCTAGAGAGACAAGCAAGAAGAGGAAACATGCAGGTATCATGTGTTCCCTTCACCCTTCTTCCCATTTTTTCATGGACATGCAATAACTATTCGAAACCCAAAGATGAGTGAATGGTACTCACCATCGCACGTGTGAAAGAGCCCTCAGTCTGACTTTGATCTGACCTAATGTAACTTGTTACACTCTATGGCATTGAAATTGTGTTTCAAAATCAGACCAAAGCACTACTTTCTAAAGTTGGACAGACTTGTGTAGGATCATTTACAGACCACCCGCTGTCATTATATGTCGGTACTTTGAAGAGGAATATCGTTGTTATGGCACCAGCTAGCTGCCATAACCCCAGTATCTTCTTCTTCAGCGGGTGGTCCGCCTCAAGATAAAAGTGGTCTCAGTGGCGATTTCTTGGCAAGCTGACTTTTATCGGCGGTGGGAGAGGCCCTCCACCACACTCCGGTGCCCTCTGCCTGTTACCAGGGCCGTCAGTAGCGGTAGAGGAGATCTGGACCTATTCCGTGTGTAGTATGAAGCTAAGTGAGGGGAAAATGGCCCCCCACCCTGCTCCATACCAATGCTGGTTGGAAGCAACGCCAAAGTCCCACAGGGATCCCCGAGCAACTAGGAAGCGAGGTTATGACATTACTTCCCAGATTAATGGCATCTTAACCACTTAAGGACCGAGCCTCTTTCTGAGATTTGTTGTTAGTAAAAAAAAAAAAAAATTGCTAGAAAATTACTTAGAACCCCCAAACATTATAAAAAAAATTCTAACACCCTAGAGAATAAAATGGCGGTCATTGCAATACTTTCTGTCACATCGTATTTGCGCCGCGGTCTTACAAGCGCACTTTAAAAAAAAAAGACAACAGTAAAGTTAGCCCATTTTTTTTTTCATATTGTGAAAGATAATGTTACGCCGAGTAAATTGATACCCAACATGTCACGCTTCACAATTGCGCCCGCTCGTAGAATGCTGATGTTTAAAAAATTCTACAGTTTGCATGTTTTGAGTTACAGAGGTCTATGGCTAGAATTATTGCTCTCGCTCTAATGATTGTGGAGATACCTCACATCTGTGGTTTGAACACCGTTTTCATATGCGGGCACAGCTCACATTTGCGTTTGCTTCTGCACACTAGCTTTGCAGGGCGAGGCGTGTTTAAAAATAAATTAAAAAAAGCAGGAGAAAGGACCTGATCGCCTCTGCCACTACTGACGGCTCTGGTAAGCGGCTGAGGGCTCTTCCCCGCCGCAGATAAAAGTGATCTTGCTGCGAATCCGCCGCAAAGACCACAATTATTAAAAAAACAGACCGCCCACTGAAGAAGAGGATACCGGGGTTGTGGTTAGCTAGCTGCCGCTAAAACAAATATATCCTTCTTCAAAGTGCCAACGTATATCGGCGTACGGCAGCCCAGAAGTTGTTAAAAACACAAGTTTTAAAAAATAAAGTATTCAAAAACATTTTGAATACTTTCAAGTGCAGAGGAGGGGTTTGGGGTTTTATAGACCCCAGATCCCTCCATAGAAAGTACCTGCCAATGCCTATTACTGTCACAGGGGATGTTTACATTCCTTGTAACAGCAAATACAGTAATTAAATGTACAAAATATCGGCTATCGGCAGGAGAGGTGGGGCGAAATATCGGTATCATATCAACACCGAAAATACGATATCGGTCGATCCCTAAAATAATTCAAAGAAAAATATGAAAGTGAAAAATATCTGTAGTTTTCACAGTTTTAATGCCGCACAAAGAACCCCTTGAAAGCTTGCTTCTTTAAAGTGGATGTAAACCCCAAAAAAAAAAATTTTTTTTTTGATGTCACAATGTAGAGTATAATATTTCCTATCATTTGTGCCCAGTCTTGCCACACAGAGTTAATCCAGCGCTGAGTAATCCTCTTTTATGTTCAGTGAAAACGAACAGCCTTCCAGATAAAACCCTGCCTAAATCAAAAAGTCCGGAATCTCTCTTCTTGCTTTGAGTGAGAGGTTATTTACAAATATAGCTAGGACATGTTTATCATATCTTATGTTTTGTTTATCATAACATGAGGTGATATAACATCATAACACATCTTAGTAATATACAATGAACTTTGGATCACCTCTTGTTATGATAAACATGTCCACACTATATTTGTAAATAACCTGTTACTGAAAGCAAAAACAGAGAAACGGACTTAACCTAATTTGGCAGGTTTTTATCTGAAGTCCGGTTAATTTGCACTGGACTTTAAAAGAGGATTACTCAGCGCTGGATTAACTCTGTGTGGCAAGACTGGGCACAGATGATAGGAAATATTATACTCTACATTGTGACATCCAAAAAAAAATTTTTTTTTGGGGTTTACATCCACTTTAATAGCTCAAAGTAACTACCATAATAACTGGTATCCCTTAAACTCCAAACCTTCTATACAGGTTTAAATTCTAAAACCTTTTTCATTGGATATTCCGACCATGTGTGGGCCCCAGCTGACTTTTTTCTGTTGGAGTTTAGAAATAGAAAATGTTTTATTTATTTTTTCGATCGGAAATTCTGATAGTCTGTGTGGAACTCCGACAGAGAAAAAAAAACACGCATTCTCAGAATCAAGTTGACGCATGCTCGGAAGCATTGAACTTCATTTTTTTCGGGTCATCTTAGGGCCAGATTCTCATAGTTTTGGCCTGACGTAGCGTAAGCCATTTACACTACGCCGCCGCAACTTAACAGAGCAAGTGCCGTATTCTCCAAGCAGTAGTTTGTGGATTGCGGATGCGTAGAGTAAATGGCCGAGCATAAGGCCGCGTAATTCAAAGGGGGCGGCTTGTATTTAAATTAAGCGCGCCCCCCACGTCGATCGAACTGCGCATGCGCCGGCCGGGCAAAAAGCCCAGTGCGCATGCTCCAGCTCACGTCGGAAAGCGTCGGTGAAACCAACGTCAAAACGATGTGATCGTCACTTACGCAATACCCTAATCGCGAACGACTTAGTAAAACGACGTAACCGACGGAAAAAGCCGACGCTGACCCGACGCCATACTTAACATGGCATCCGACGGTACCCGATGGCATCCAACGGTACTGCGTAAAGGTTACTCCACATCTTTGCAGGGGTAACCTTACGCAGACGAAAACGACGTAAGCGACGACGGGGCGGCGTAAAAGCGTTCGGGAATCTGAGTAGTAGCCTCATTTGCATAGGCAAATGAGAAAACAACATAAAGGCCACCTAGTGGCCGGAGTTGTCATTACATCTACGATCCGCAAGTGTAATTGTATTACACTTGTCGGATCTTCACCCGTATCTATGCCAAAGTGATTCTAGGAATCACTCGCATAGATACCCGGGGGAAAAAACGGCGATACGACGGGGTATCTGAGATACCCCGTCGTAGCGCCTCTGAGAATCTGGCCCTAAGTGTTTTACGTCACCGCGTTTTGGACGGTCGGAATTTGGTCTGAAAGTGTCTATGCAAGACAGCTTGAACGGAACTCCGACGGAAAAATCCATCAGATTTTATACCATCGGAAATTCCAGTAACAGTTCACTCACATTAGCTGTTCTTGTCTTCTTTTATAGTAGCAGATTTATTTCCTAACTAGCAACACTCACTAGCAGTAAAATGTCAATATTATGGTTTCACATGTCACACAACACTGTTCACAAGTACTCCACCGCATGAGGCTCCTGTGTAAATAGCGTCACATTACAGTGACCTCAAAGACAAAACACTACAGTTCTAAAGCACACTTCCAGTAGCTGTTTGTAGTATTTACCACTGGCTGATTGTTGTGTCTTGGGATAAAGCGCCCTGCTCTGTTCTGTCACAATGTCTCAACGTACAATATATCCAGCGTAATGTATATGATTGGCTTGTACAGACTTCCCTCTGCTTACTGTGTGAACAATAACTGTTTACAGGTGAGCTCAGGTGTGTGTTCAGATCCTAAGTCAAACCCTCCTGAGGGATCCCACCAGGACGCTCTCGCTGTGCAGAGCCAATCATGAGCAGTGGAGACATTTCCTCCCTGCATGTATACAAGGGGCATGTATACGTATGGCTGTGGGCAGGGAATGCCTCGGCTGCTTATTATATGCCTTGTACAAGTTCTTGGTGGGACAGCTCGGGTGGGCTTGGACTAGGACCTGAACATGTCTGAACCCATCTGCCCTGGTGACAACAGAGTAGGACTGTGCCAAGGCAGAGAATGCTGTGTCAGCAGTCTTGTAATGTTGGATGTTGTTGTGTCCGTGTTAGGCTATGACATGTGCCAGCAGTGTTGTACTGATGGGTGTGTTGTTGTTGTTAAAGTGATATCATGTGGTGTCAGCAGTCTTGTAGTGCTGGGTGTATTGTGTCAGTGTTACGCCTAGTACACACCATGAGGAAATCAAATGAAAAATACAGTTTTTGAAGTGATCGTACGATAATCTCATCCTTAGTATACAGCTTTGGAGAGCCGATTACAACAGTTCATATGAAATTATCCGAAGGGAAAAGCACAAAAAAAAAAAAAAAGTATCCTATTATTGATTTTTGTTTAATCAGTACAGTATTCATCCAAACAAGATCAAGTGACCAAGACCGCACATGCTCGGAAATGAAAGAATGCATTACAATACAATACAACCCATTACATAACTTCCAAAGTTGTCGTGCGAGAATTTTCGTAACTTAAAGTGGAGCTCCAGGCTCCTGCAGAAAGAAAAAAATAAAAGTCATCAGCTACAAATCCTGTAGCTGCTGACTTTTAATATTAAGACGCCTAGGCCCCTTTTAGACGTGTGCGACTTGGGACTGCAAAGTCGCATGACAAGTCGCCCCCCATCATTTCCAATGATAACCATTCATATATGAGTGGCTTCAAGTCTTGACAACTTCAAAGTAGTCCCTGTACTACTTTGGTGCGACTTCCATGCAAGTTTACACAGGCATTCCCTAAAACTGTGTCAAAATCGTGGTAAAAATCGTGCGACTTTTAAGCCTTGGCAGTGTAAAAGGGGCCTTACCTGTTCAGGAATCCAGAAGGAATTTTCAACCAAGACGATTTTTTTATTCCCGCTAAGGGAAACCGTCGGTGAAGCCTTGAGGCTTCACAGTTGGTTCCCTACTGCTCATGTGCGAATCACGCTGCGCTCTGTGATTGGGCCGTCTGCGGGGAAGGATGAGGGGGGCTGAACTTTGAACTCAGCTGGAAGTGGGAGTGGGTACTGTCAAAACCAGGTACCCGCTTCCCCCCGAAAGGTGCCAAATGTGGCAGCGGGGAAAGGGAGGAGGTAAACAAGCGGAGCTTTACCTTTTTTGGTGGAGCTCCACTTAAGGCAGGGTTCGACAACCCCCAGGCACCAGGTCGTATTGGCGCCTAGAATTAGTGGCCTGTCCCCATGCGACTCCCCGAACTAAGATGTCACGCCGGGGCTGAGGGCGTTCCCTTACATTGCTTACACTGGCAGGGGATATTGCGCCCTCTTCTGGTGGCCAGAACTCAGAGCGGTACTGATTGGAGCATTGCATGTCAAATGACCAGAAGCATGTCACAACCAGGATGTGTCTGCATACAGTGTGCAACGAGGAGTGGAAGTAGCTGAGGTTGATCCTGTCCGCCACAAACAGATGGATGGTGGTCCTATTTTCTGGATCAGATGAAAACGGACAGGTGGTCCGTTTCCATCCGATTGCCCCATACAGGAGAGCGTGATTGTGTGCGAGTTTGCTCGGCATGGTGGAGAGGATACAGACCTGTCATCCAACTGCTCCGTGGAGAGATCCCCCACAGAGCAAGCTGATTCCGCTTGGTGGACGTGCCTGTGTGAAAGGGGCACGCATAAAAAACAACAATTGCGATACATGTTACATATCACATAACTTATTTAGCTGGCTCCTAGATTTAAAACAAATTTGTCAAGCCCTGACTTAAGGCAGGGGTGGCCAATCACTGGCCCGGGGGCCACGTGTGGCCCGCAAAGCCCTCTGATGTGGCCCATGACCTCCTGCTCTGGAATGCGGGTTGGCAAGCCCAGATCGCAGGTTGCCGCCCTGTCATATCACAGCATCAGTGTTGTGTGAAGCTGGTGGTAGAGGAAGAAAACGGCTGCGGAGCAGAGCCCCATAAGCCGATTCTTCCTGTACAGAGTTGGCTTTTTCCACAGGCAGAGTATATGGCAAAGTTCAGCTAACCCGCAGGTTATACCTGTCTACCTCTAATCCAATCCTCTGAAGAAAAAAAATAGAGGGGAACTCATTCCCTTCCATCTGGGCAGATCGGAGGGCCTATTGGGGAGCCGTGACCTGTCATCCACCCACTCGGCTCATTGTGGCCCGCGACTGGTTATCAAGTTGCCTAAGTGGCCCCCGCTCTTCAAAATGTTGGGCACCCCTGACTTAAGGTAACCTCTTCATTTTCGATATGAGACTAGCATCCAAAACAATAATTCGTCCAATGTTATCATCAGGTGTCCAAGGTTTTACACTATGACATATGTCAGCAGTCTTGTAGTATATAAAGCTGGCCATAGATGAGTAAGAAAAATAAAAAATGAAAATAAAAAACAAATAAAAAAAGTGAAACGTTCTTTTGATGGCCCAATCATTATATTGGAAACTTTCCAGCGACTTTCAACAATTTTTCGATTGTCTTTAACATTAAACATTGTTTATTTTCTTTGATTTTCTACTACTACCTCTATTGCTCATGCGCATTTTAGTTCATTTTTTATTTTATTATATTGAACGACCTACAAATAATTAGAAAATCATTTGTTTAAAAAAAATTCAACGCGTTAATTTGTTCATTTTTGATGTTGAAATGAAAATCAACTATCACAGTGAGGACACCAACCATATGTAAATCAAACTATTAGTCTAGTGCTGGCCAATGGCTGCGAGCGCTAATCGGTGTGTTCTGGCGGTGGCGGGGAACACAATAGCACAGCGGGGAAGGTCGCTGTACTAACATTGCTTGTGTTAGTGCAGTGATGTGTCAGTTTATGTAATTCAGCCCACTGGGATAAAGGAAAGAACAAAACGTATAGTGTGTACCAGGCTTTATTTACACTATGCCATGCTGTGTCAGCAGGCTTGTAGTGCTGGGTGTGTTGTGTTACACTCTGACATGTTATATTAGCAAGCTTGTAGTGCTGAGTGTGTTGTTGTTTTCAATGTTATACCATGTTATGTCAGCAGTCTCTTGTAGTACTGGGTGTCAGTGTTACACTAAAATCTGTTGTGTCATCAGTCATGTATATTGTTGTTTCAGTGTGACATTACAATGTGTTGGTTCAGCAGTCTTGTATTGCTGGGTGTGTTGTTGTTGTCAATGTTATAACATGTTATGTCAACAGTCTCTTGTAGTGTTATACTATGTGGTGTTAGCAGTCTCTTGTCGTGCTGTGTGTTGTTGTGTCAGTGTTACATTACAAAATGTTGTGTCAGCAGTCTTGTAGTGCTGTGTGTTTTTGTTGTCAATATTATACCATGTGATGTTAGCAGTCTTGCAATGCTGGGTGTGTGTTGTTTTACACTGGGACATGCTGTGTCAGCAGTCTTGTATGTTGTGGTGTCAGTGTGACAGGGCAGTGTGGGGTTGTATTGTGTTGTGTTGCATAGTGCAGTGTTGTAGTGTCAGTGTTGTACAGTGAGGTGGTAGTGTTGTACAGTGTGGTGTTGTAGTGTCAGTGTTGTACAGTGTGTTGTTGTAGTGTCAGTGTTGTACAGTGTGGTGTTGTAGTGTCAGTGTTGTACAGTGTGGTGTTGTTTTGTCAGTGTTGTGTTGTAGTGTCAGTGTTGCACAGTGTGGTGTTGTACAGTGTTGTGTTGTAGTGTCAGTGTTGCACAGTGTGGTGTTGTACAGTGTTGTGTTGTAGTGTCAGTGTTGCACAGTGTTGTGTTGTAGTGTCAGTGTTGTACAGTTTTTTTGTTGTAGTGTCAGTGTTGCACAGTGTGGTGTCGTAGTGTCAGTGTTGCACAGTGTGGTGTTGTAGTGTCAGTGTTGTACAGTGTGACGTTGTACAGTGTTGTATCATAGTGTCAGTGTTGTACAGTGTGGTGTTGTACAGTGTTGTGTTGTACTAGTGTCAGTGTTGCACTGTGTGGTGTTGTACAGTGTGGTGTTGTAGTGTCAGTGTTGTACAGTGTGACGTTGTACAGTGTTGTATCATAGTGTCAGTGTTGTACAGTGTGGTGTTGTACAGTGTTGTGTTGTACTAGTGTCAGTGTTGCACTGTGTGGTGTTGCACAGTGTGGTGTTGTAGTGTCAGTGTTGTACAGTGTGACGTTGTACAGTGTTGTATCATAGTGTCAGTGTTGTACAGTGTGGTGTTGTACAGTGTTGTGTTGTACTAGTGTCAGTGTTGCACTGTGTGGTGTTGTACAGTGTGGTGTTGTAGTGTCAGTTTTGCACAGTGTGGTGTCGTAGTGTCAGTGTTGCACAGTGTGGAGGTGAAGTTCTCTCTCTCTCTCTCTCTCACACACACACACACACAGACCGCCGTGCCCGGTGTGATTACCTTACAGGCGGAGTACACTCCGAGTTTCTCCAGTTTCTTGGCCCGGGGAGCGGAGCGGAGTTGCCCCTTCTTGGCAGCGATTCTAATCGGCGCTGCACCTCCCCCGGCCGGGCTCTCCGCTCCCCTTCCTCCTCCACCGGCCGGAGAGCCCTGAGCTACCACCGCGGAGACTCCCTCTGCCTCCGACATGGCACTGGAGCCTGCCAGGGGAGGAGAATGCCCCCCTCCCCCCTCCGGTGTACAGATCCCTGGGCGAGGTGACGAGATGTACAGCCGCTCCCCCAGCAGGGAGGCCGCCACCGCTCATCACCGCCTCCTCCTCCTCCTTCTTCTTCTTCTTCCCAGTCCTTCCCTTCTACTGTCCACTCCATCCCTCCTCCTCCTCCTCATCATCATGTCTTCCCTCATCTGTACACCGTCCTCACGTCACGTCAGAGGGAGAGAGAGGGACTCACCGTCCGTGTACACTTCAATATACACCGTGCTCATCACTCCTACAACATACATCATTCCTCCACAATACTCCTCATACATGGCTAGGAATGTCCACAACAATACACTCAGAATTTACCTAGTATCTCTGTAAAATTCACTCACATATCTCTGTATACAGTATATATATGTATGTATATGTCATTACTGTATCACTGTATATGGTATATATGTCATTACCTCATATATCCCTGTATACAGTATATATAACTCACATATCTCTGTATACAGTATGTATACATGTCATTACCTCACATATCTCTGTATACAGTATATACATGTCATTACCTCACATATCTCTGTATACAGTATATATATGTATGTATATGTCATTACTGCACATATCACTGTATATGGTATATATGTCATTACCTCATATATCCCTGTATACAGTATATATAACTCACATATCTCTGTATACAGTATGTATACATGTCATTACATCACATATCTCTGTATACAGTATATATATATGTCATTACTGCACATATCCCTGTATACAGTATAAATACCTTGCATACCTCTGTATACAGTATGTATACGTGTCATTACCTCACATATCTCTGTATACAGTATATACATGTCATTACTGTATCACTGTATATGGTATATATGTCATTACCTCATATATCCCTGTATACAGTATATATAACTCACATATCTCTGTATACAGTATGTATACATGTCATTACCTCACATATCTCTGTATACAGTATATACATGTCATTACCTCACATATCTCTGTATACAGTATATATATGTATGTATATGTCATTACTGCACATATCACTGTATATGGTATATATGTCATTACCTCATATATCCCTGTATACAGTATATATATATATATATACAGTATATATAACTCACATATCTCTGTATACAGTATGTATACATGTCATTACCTCACATATCTCTGTATACAGTATATACATGTCATTACTGCACATATCCCTGTATACAGTATAAATACCTTGCATACCTCTGTATACAGTATGTATTTGTGTCATTACCTCACATATCTCTGTATACAGTGTATATATATATATATATATATATATATACTGTATACAGAGATTTTTTAGGTATATATACAGTATACAGGTATATGTGAGGTAATGACATATATACTGTATATGTATATGTGTCATTACCGCACAAATCTCTGTATACAGTATGGCCCGGATTCACAAAGCACTTACGCCGACGTATCTCCAGATACGCCGCGTAAGTACAAATATGCGCCGTCGTATCTGTACGCCGAACCCGCAAACCAAGATACGCCTAAAAACAGACTACATCCCACCGACGTAACTTGCCCACGTCGGTGTAGTGTGGGCGCATATTTACGCTGGACGCATGTGGCTTTCCCATTGATTTTCTATTCAAATATGCAAATGAGGGAGATACGCCGATTCACAAACGTACTTGCGCCCGGCGCATGATTTAAGTGGTTTGCGTAAGTTTTACGTTTGGCGTAAAGTTATTCCCCATAGATGAGGCGCAACCCATACAAAGGTATGGACCAGGAAACACAAGCCTATGTATTTTACGTTGGACGTCTTTGAATATGGGCCGACGTGGGTCTGGCTGGGCGTAGGTAACGTTCACGGCGTATACAGTGATCTGGCGTATCTTAGGCAGTTGTTCCGTCGTGGTTGTACGCATGCACATGGGGATACATCCATGTCCCCACAAATGCACAGTTCATTTTAAGTACTTGTCTGGCGCCCAGCCCATCATTTGCATGGGGTCACGCTTCATTAACATAGATCGAGCTCACTTCCAGCCCACTTCCACCTACTTCCACTTACGCCGGCTTACGCCTACGAAATATACGCTACGCCGGCGCAGAGTTGGGAGCATTTGTTTGTGAATTCCATGCTTGCCTCTCCACGTGGCTCCCCTGATTCTCAAGCACACGGGAGTCCGGCGGCAACCCCCTGCTTTTTAACAAGCGGGAGACCTTCCACCTGCCCCCAATCTGGTGACCACTCTACCTTAGGCAGAGTGAATACACAGGTAACTGCTTCTGTCAGTTTTACAAAGACAGCCTTTTGAGCCAATATGCAAGTTTTTCTTGGTTCATTTAAGAAGGTGGTGTTGTGTCCTCACCCAACCTTTCTGCCTAAGGTAGTGTCAGGTTTTCATCTGAATCAAGATTCCTTTTTTCCAGAACCTTGTTCTGCAGAAGAAAAATGATTACACTCTCTCAATGTAGCGAGAGCAGTAAAAGCCTATCCGAAGGCGACATCTCAGATATGGAAAACTGATGTTTTGTTTGCGCTGCCAGATGGCCCCAGGAAAGGGCAGGCAGCATCAAAATCGACTATTTTAAAATGGATTCGTCGGTTGTTATTTAGGCTTATGGCCTGAAAGGGAAGGTTTCACCTTATCAAGTTAAAGCGCACTATAGGGCAGTCAGTGCTTTCCTAAGCAGTGCATCACCAGGCTTTTATCATTCAGATTTGCAAGGCTTCAACTTGCGCGTCAGTGCATACGTTCACAAAATTCGAAAGATGGCAAGAGAATGCCACTATTGAGTGCAGTGTGCTGCAGGCAGCAGTATAGGTCCTCGCGTCTGATGGTGGCTTGCCTTTATTTGTGTCTCCCTCCCCTCAGATTGCATTGCTTTGGGACATCCCACATAGTAATTGCTCTGTGTCCCGTGATGTACGATAAAGAAAATAGGATTTTTATAATAGCTTACCTGTAAAATCCTTTTCTTGGAGTACATCATAGAACACAGAGTTCCCTCCCCTCTTAGTGGAATATATATATTGCTTTATGGGAGGGGTTATATAGGGGGAACTTCCTGTCTTTTGAGTGTACCAGTGTCCATTCACCTATAGGTGGTGTATAACCCACACAGTAATTACTATGGCTGTTTGTATTCCGTGATGTGCTCCAAGAAAAGGATATTACAGGTAAACTGTTATAAAAATCCTATTATTCCCTCCCCCCTTACATCAATGACACCCCTCAGACTGGCCTGACGGCCCTGTCACTGACTTCCTCTCAGGTGCACCGTGCAGGGCTCAGTCAGACAATCCTCTCCGTGCTCCAGCCTGGCGGCTCTGGTTTTATCCTATAGTCTCCTCTCCACAGTCCACACACGTCTGATTCCTTCTGTGATCCCCATCCAGGTGGCACACTCAGTCTTGACTCCTCTCTAGGCTCCCCCTGAGAGCCCTCAGACCTGATTTTAAGACAAGAAATGTTTAGAGATTGCAGACATGATACAAAAGATGGTTAGAGGCTGCAGACATGATACAAGGAGATAGTCAGAGATTGCAGACAGTATACAACAAATGGTTCAAGGCTGTAGCCATGATACAGAAAGTGGTTAGAGGCTGCGGACATGATACAGGAGGTGGTCAGAGGCTACAGACATGATCCAGGAGTTGGTTAAAGGCTGCGGACATGATACAAGAGGTGATTATAGGCTGTGGACATGATACAGGAGGTGGTTAGAGGCTGCAGACAGGATACAGGAGGTGGTTAAAGGCTGTGGACATGGTACAGGAGGTGGTTAGTGGCTGTAGACATGATACAGAGGTCGTTAGAGGCTGCAGACATGATACAGGAGGTGGTTAGAGGCTGTGGACATGATACAGGAGGTGGTTAGAGGCTTCAGACATGATACAGGAGGTGGTTAGAGGCTGCGGACATGTAACAGGAGGTGGTAAGAGGCTTGCGATCAGGATACAGGAGGTGGTTAAAGGCTACGGACATGATACAGGAGGTGGTTAGAGGCAGCGGACAGGATACAGGAGATGTGTCACATACCTGGTTGAGGCTGAGCTAACAGGAGGGCTTTACCTTACACCTCCTGTCCTGTTTCTCTTGAATGTGGTGACATGGTATAACAGGGCACGGAGTGGCATTTGCAGCAGGTTTCCAAGCAGCGGGCAAGTTTGTGGACCGGCCAATGTAGATACACGCCAACCAGTGTAGGGCAGCAGGTGGACTGGCAGGTGCAGGCACACAGCGGCAGGTGCAGGACAGCAGACAGCAACCAAGCTGGAGAGCAGGCGGATGCAGGGTCTTGAGTGGGTAGGCAGGCAGAAGTCAGTAACGGCCAAGCAGCAGAGGTACCGAATCGGATCCAGAGAAGAATCAGGGCTAAGTCAGGGTCAGTATCAAGCGAGCAGAAAAGGCACCAGAACAAAAGGCAAAAAGCAAAGCCGGGTCAGCAATCAGGTATCAGGAAACTGGTCAGAGTTGACGGGAAGATGGAGAGAACTAAATACAAGGCAATCCTAGAAGAAAACCCATCAGAGTCTGCAAAAGACGTCCAGCAGGACAAAGAGAGCTATGATGGAATGGTTCATATTAAAGCATGTTCATGTGTTAGAATGGCCTAGTCAAAGTCCAGACTTAAATTCAATTAAGAATCTGTGGCAAGATTTGAAAATTGCTGTTCACAGATGCTCTCCATCCAATCTGACAGAGCTTAATCTATTTTACAAAAAATTAGCAAAATATCACTCTCTAGATGTGCAAAGTTGGTAGAGACAACCCTGTAAGGCTTGCTAGATTTCCCCCATAATATCAATGCATTGTAAGGCCCCGTACACACGGCAGAGAACCTCGACGGGCAGAACACATCGTTCCGCCCGTGCCGGCCATCAGAATCGGCGACCCGCCCGTCGGGAAAGGCAACCAGCCATTCATCCCGTTGGGCCGTCGAGCAAATAGAGAACCTGTTCTCTATTTGCTCGACGAGTTTCCCGGCGGTCGGGGCTCGCCGAGAGCGTACACACATGGCCGAGGTTCTCGGCAGAATGCGGCTCCCAGCGAGGTTCTCGCTGGTTTCTGCCAAGAACCTCGGCCGTGTGTACGGGGCTTATGGCTTGCTAGAGTTCCCCCATCATATCAATGCTTGTAGAGATGTATCCTTTAACCCAGAACCATTAGGATTAATTACACAGAAGCTAGGAACAGCCTGTTGCGATATGTTATTGTGTACGTGCATAACAATGTTTTCTTGTATGTTTCAGATAAGTGCAGGGCGCAAAGGGTATACAATTCTAATCTTTTGATTCACCATATCGCTGTGTGTGTGTGCGTGTCTTGACTTGCCGATACATCAGAGAGTCTCTATACATCCAGAGGTCCTGAACCCTGGGTCCAGTTGAACCACCAACCTCACAAACCCCAAAGAGACATGC
Organism: Rana kukunoris; assembly: GCA_029574335.1. Taxonomy (NCBI): domain Eukaryota; kingdom Metazoa; phylum Chordata; class Amphibia; order Anura; family Ranidae; genus Rana; species Rana kukunoris. The sequence continues at coordinate 113,759,529 of CM056053.1, read as the reverse complement.
AGCTGTAATTGCAGCGAAAGGTGGTTCTATAAAGTATTGATTCAGGGGGGCTGAATATAAATGCACGCCCCACTTTTCACATATGTATTTGTAGAAAATGTTGAAACCCATTTATCATTTTTCTTCCACTTCACAATAATATGCCACTTTGTGTTGGTCTATTACATAGAAATACTCCTTTAGGACTTACTTGGACTGCTACGCAGCCTTTCAGTGGGAAACACGTGTCTTTCCAGAAGATTCTATAGCATGTGCCCAGTAGTATATAAGGACTTTGTAAATGGGCTCTCCTTGCAGTTGACCAGGATCAGCTCGGCAAGATACCCTCCCGCCCATGTCGCTGGCACTTTATGTGGTTTTGTCACCCTTGTATCAACATGGGACGTTGTTGAATGAATCATTTATTTTATCTCGCATTTTAGTAAGCGCATTTTAGTCTTTTTTAAATTTCCATCACTTTGATGTACTTCACTATGGAGTCCTTGTTCTTTTTACCCCTTATTTGTGACATCTCATCCGTATTTCCTGGGGAGTGTCCATTTCTGTGAAGACCAGGACTGTGCATCCAGCGGTGAGGACGTTACCTGGAATTACTCCATTGAAGGTTTCATTCAAAGCAGTTTTCCCACGTCAGGGAGGTAAGCGCTCTGTGAGCCTAGCTGCTGTGAGGATTCATCTGCATCATCACAATACCTGTTTATGGCTGAATTACTTATACACTCATACGAATTTTGCACATTTTAATTTGAATCCAGTTTGGTTTCACTTTGCAAATTGGGATTTATTAGGTGTATTCACAGTACACACCTTTTTCCAGTGGCGTTTATTCACTTACGGTTTTTGCTTTTGTATTTGTTTGCATGTTCATTTATTTACCGATTTTCACCATCCAGTGCAATTTGCACTCGTTTATTCATATCACCATATATTTTGTATATCTGTTTGTTTATTTATTAATGATTAGAGCTATAGCCGCATACACACGATCAAATCTGTCTGCTGGAAACGGTCTGCCAGACCGTTTCAGCAGACAGATTCGATCGTGTGTAGGGGCAAACAGACGGATTTGGCCACCCGACAGATTTGAAAGCATGCTTTCAAATCTGTCAGCTGGGAACCCGTCTGCCCAACATGTCTGCTGGTTAGTATGCTAACCAGTAGACATATCTGCTCACACACGCGTCGAATGGTTTCGACGCATGTGCGGAAGTGTTTTACTTCCTGGTGCGGTGACGTGGCGGCGTCAACGCCACCGCCACGTCACCGACACGTCAGCGCGCTGTCTGCCGGCGGGGATTTTGGTTTGATCGTGTGTACACGATCAAACCAATACATCCTAGCAGACAGATTTGTTCAAATCGGTCTGTCCGACCGATTTGAACAAATCTATTTGCTCGTGTGTACGGGGGCCTTATTGTTTTAGGGAGGAGAAGTGTAGCCTACAGTCCCATGACCTTGGACTTCATTTATTCTGGATGACTGAAGGCCAAGGTCATTCTGCACATGTACCTTAAACAATACCTACACATTGTTGATGGTTTATCTTGTCATATTGGCCCTGAATTCACTAGGTAGCAGCGACAGTGCATACAGCCCACTTAAATGCTTCACGCCCCCTAATCGCGTATTTCGATTCCGCCGCGAGAAATACACTACGCCGCCGTACCTTACGGGCCGTAATCTACCGAATTCGTCATAGAGCCAGGTAAAATACGGCGGCGTAGTGTATCTCTGATACTCTGCGCCAATGTAATTGTACCTGAATCTGGCCCACAGTTTTTAGCGATCTGAATAATTTCCATTGCAAAAAGGGATTTGGGGTCTTTTAGACCCCAGATCCCACCATAAAGAGTACCTGTCACCACCTATTACTGTCACAAGGGATGTTTATAAAAGTGATCAATTTTCTTTTTTTTAAAACACAATGTAATTTTTTTTAAATAAAATAAATAAATAAGAAAATGTTTTTTCTTTTTAAAGCCCCCCGTCCCCGCGAGCTCGCACAACAAAGAAAACGCATACGGAAGTCACGCCTGCATATGTAAACGGTGTTCAAATCACACATGTGAGGTATCGTCGTGATTGTCAGAGCGAGAGCAATAATTCTAGCACTAGACCTCCTTTGTAACTCTAACCTGTAACCATTAATTTTTTTTAAAGTGCCGCCTATGGAGATTTTTAGGTAACGTAGTTTGACGCCATTCCACGAGTGTGCGCAATTTTAAAGCGTGACATGTTTGGTATCTATTTACTCATAACATTATCTTCACATTATACAAAAAAAAATTGGGCTAACTTTACTGTTTATTTTTTTTTTAATTCATGAAAGTGTCTTTTTCCCCAAAAAGTTGAATTCAAAAGACCACTGCACAAATACTGTGTAACATAAAATATTGCAACAATCGCCATTTTATTCTCTAGATTCTCTGCTAAAAAATATGTTTGGGGGTGCTAAGTAATTTTCTAGCAAAAAATATGGATTTTAAGTTTAACTTGTAAACACCAAATGCCAGAAATAGGCTTAGTCATGAAATGGATAAGCTTATTTCCTCCTTATCACAATGTCCAATGTCCACTCAAAATATTGGGAGTTGTGAAATAGGGAAATGTTCTAAAACTTGGTGGTGCTGTTTGGGTACCAAACATTTTGTGCCTACAGGTTCTAGTGATGGAAATCTGTCTGTATTTAAAGTGGACCTTCCATGAGGCCGCGTACACACGTCCGAGAACCTCGTCGGGCTAAACTCAGCGTTCCGCCCGACGAGGTTCCCGATGAGGAAGTGTACACACGATCGAGCTTCTCGGCAGAATATGTCTCCCAGCGAGCTTCTCGCTGGATTCTGCAGAGAAGCTCGGTCGTGTGTACGGGGCCTGAGAATTTAACTTTGGTTATCAAAAGAGCTGACATTCCATTTTCAAGGAAGGTCCTCTTTAAACTCAAGAGCCAGTGCCAAGAGCAGTAGCTGCAAGCCTTCAGGAAAGTACAAATTCTGAAAATGTTTTCATTATTTTGTTTTTCTCTTCTCCCCGGTTCTGGGCAATAAACTATCTTTTCTTTTCTCTGAACCATTAAAGGTCATAGAGTTAACCATGTGCTGTGTTCAGTAATGCATTCTAGAAATAGTTTTATCAAAATATTCATGATACAAGCAGGACAGAGTTTATACCAACCCTCATCTCGTTGTGCTACCATAGGAAGTGGCTTCCTGTTGTGGCACACCTGCAGGCTTGATCTTGAGCCATGTTGCATGGGTCTATAGACCAGGGTTCAACAAAATCCAGGCTCCAGGTCACAATTGCGACTAGAATTAGCGACCTGGTGCCTGGAGAAGGAAGCATAGGCCTGCAGAAGGCCACAAAGCCAGAGCCTTAATTAACGGATTGTGTGGCAGGAGAGGTGGGGGCGCACGGAGACACAGGATACCCCACCCCCGTGCCCCCCCAACACGATCGCGTTGAGAGAGAGAGAGAGAGAGAGAGAGAGACTTGCACACAGCACTGGATTCAGAGCGGGCGCAAACAGTTTGCTAAGGACATTGATTACTGGAACCATGTCCTGTGTTCTGATGAGACCCAGGTAAACATATTTAGTTCAGATGGTGTCAAGCGTGTGTGCCTTGCCTACAGTCAAGCATGGTGGTGGGAGTGTCATGGTCTGGGGCTGCATGAGTGCTGCTGGCACTGGGAAGCTACAGTTCATTTAGGGATAAACACGTATTGCGACATACTGAAGCAGAGCATAATCCCCTCCCTTCAGGGACTGGACAGCAGGGTAGTATTCCAACACGATAACGATTTCAAACACACCTCCAAGATGACCACTGGCTTGCTAAAGAAGCTGAGGGTAAAGGTGATAGACTGACCAAGCATGTCTCCAGACCTAAATCCCATTGAGCATATGTGGGGCATCCTCAAACGGAAGGTGGAGGAGCGCAAGGTTTCTAACATCCACCAGCTCCGTGACGCCACCATGGAGGAGTGGAAGAGGACTCCAGTGGCAACATGTGAAGGTCTGGTAAACTTCATGCTCAAAAAGGTTAAGGCAGTGCTGGAAAATAATGGTGGCCACACAAAATATTGACACTTTAGGCCCAATTTGGACATTTTCCCTTAGGGGTGTACTCACGTTTGTGGCCAGTGGTTTAGACATTAAAGGGGTGTTCCACCCAAATGTAATGTTTATTAAAAGTCAGCAGCTACAAAAAGTGTAGCTGCTGGCTTTTAATAAACAGACACTTACCTTCTCCACGTTCCAGCGATGCGCCGACCGGGGCTCCGCTCCTCTCCCCCCCTCCCCGGCCCGCATCCTCATTGCGACTGTGGGCACCCAGCCGTGACAGCCTTTGGCTTCACGGCCGGGCACCCACTGTGAATGCGCGAGCCGCACTGCGCATGCGCACGCGGCGCGGCCCGCCGCTGATTGGACAAGCGATCGTCTAGGACCTGTCAGTGTCCTAGACGATCACCAAAGGGAGGGGCTGCAGTAAGGCGATTAGGCCTAATCGCCTTACCAGCCCCTCGGCGGAAGCAGGAAGTGGGACAGGAAGTCCCACTCCTACTGAAGCCCCCACTCCCCCCCCCCCCCCAAAAAAAATTACATGCCAAATGTGGCATGTAAGGGGGAGGGGATTAAGCGGAACTTCCATTTTTGGGTGGAACTCCGCTTTAATGGCTGTGTGTTGAGTTATTTTGAAGGGACAGCAAATTGATACTGTTATACAAGCTGTACACTCACTACTTTACATTGTAGAAAAGTGTCATTTCTTCAGTGTTGTCACATGAAAACATAAAATAAAATATTTACAAAAATGTGAGGTGTGTACTCACTTTTGTGAGATACTGTATATACAGTATATGTATACACATGTATCTATATATATATCTATCTATATATATATATATATATATATACAGTGTATATCTATATATATATATATATATATATATATATATATATTAACTATCTTTAATTGTGCTTCCCTTTCAAAAAAAGACTCTGGAGCAGAAAGGGAAATTCATTGCTTAGTACGACTTCTGAGGTTTCTCAAAATATATAGAAATGTTTGGATCCTGTGTGGGAAGGTGTGGGATTACCTGCATTGCCTTGTGTTTCCATATTGTAAAGCTAGGATTCTTATTAATTAAGTAATTAAGCAGTGTACATTTCAGTGTGTATATATAAGGTGATAACCAGGCTTGTCTGTGACTAAGGTGATGGTAACTATAGCAGCATGTAAACACCCAGGTACATAGACCAAGGTAAATACATAGCCTGTGCTGCTCCTACACACTGTATTGGTAATGATCAGAAGCCATTAACTTAGCAGGTGAGTTTACCTTGTTAATACATAATCCTAGAGAATATATTTACTTCATCTATCACTAGTACCCATGTGTGTTACAATGTGATATGTACAGTATGCATTGCAATGTCCATATTTACTATACTTCATTCTTTACTGCAGTGTCTCCCAACCTTATTATTGCACTGTATGTACCTACAAATTATATAACATATTTACCAGGTGGCTCTGATGCATTCCTGTTTACCTGAAATACCTCCAAACATTGGCACATTTATTGCCAATACCTTCTTATAAGGTATACCATTCTCAAACATATTAACACCATAAGGACCGAGCCTGTTTTTCAGACTTGGTGTTTACAAGTTTAAAAAATGTTTTGCTAGAAAATTACTTAAAAGTCCCAAACATTTTATATATTTTTTCGAACACCTTGGAGAATAAAATGGCAGTCATTGCAATACTTTTTGTCACACTGTATTTGCGCAGCGGTCTTACAAGCGCACCTTTTTTGGAAAAAAAAACACTTTTTTTAATAAAAAAATAAGACAACAGTAAAGTTAGCCCTTTTTTTATATATATTGTGAAAGATAATGTTATGCCGAGTAAAATGATACCCAACATGTCACGCTTCAACATTGCGACCGCTCGTGGAATGGCGTCAAACTTTTACCCTTAAAAACCTCCATAGGCGACGTTTAAAAAATTCTATATGTTGCATCTTTTGAGTTACAGAGGAGGTCTAGGGCTAGAATTATTCCTCTCGCTCTAACAATTGCGGTGACTCCTCACTTGTGTGGTTTGAACACCGCTTTCATATGCAGGCGCTACTAACGTATGCGTTCGCTTCCACACGCGAGCTCGTCGGGACAGGGCGATTTAAAAAAAAAATGGGTCACTTTTATTCCTATTACAGGGAATGTAAACATCCCTAGTAATAGATAAAAGTATGACAGGTTCTCTTAAATATGAGATCTCATATTTAGACAAAAATGCATGAAAAAAAAAAGTAGTTGTCATTTGAAAAAAATGACAACAAAAAAATCTGCCTTTAAGACGCATGGGCGTAAGTGACGTTTTGACGTTGCTTCCGCCCTGCGCCCTGGAGACGGGTGGGGGCCATCTTGCCCTCACTCGTATCCACACGAAGCAGCGTGAAGGACCCAATCGCCTCTGCCGCTGCCCACGGCTCCGGTATATTCATCTTTAAAGTGATGACGTATATGTACGTGAGCCGGTCCTTAAGTGGTTAAATAAAACAATGGGAAGAGCATCCATACTAACCACTCTGAATCGATCTTTTATTGTTTGCTATTATTAACGTGAATTATGATTTATTATTATAATTTTATTTTAGAATTGTAAATGAGTTTATCCTCAGATTATAAGTGCCAGCTGCAGTATGTTTAATATAAGAATTATTTTTGCTTGATTTTTTTTTTTATAAATGACTTTATATTTACAACGTTAATCATAGTAAAGCCTATCTAAACCAATTACAAATCCTTAGATGTTGTGGCTGCATTCATTTCCTGTTTTAACCTTTTTTTTCTTTACATTTACCTATTGATCCAGACAGTAAAGGCCCGTACACTTGATCGGACTTTCCGACAGGAATTGTACGATGGCAGGATGTTGTCGGATAATCCGACCGTTTGTATGCTCCATCCGACAATGTGGGATAGCATGTTTTAAAATTTTACGACAACAAATGTGTGATGTCGGATTATTTGATAGTGTGTACACAACTCCGTTAGGGCACAAAATCCGAATCAATGCTAACCATGAGACAACATTAGCAGAAGTTGCCCAAAGGGTGGCGCTAAAGAGCTGAAAAAACATGTAGTTTTGTGTATGTTGGCCAACAATGTTTTGCCGTTTGTATGCAATATAGGTTCACGGCCAATGCCCTTCACACAAAATTCCACGGATTTGTCTGACGGAAATCCAATTGTGTGTAAGAGGCTTAAATGGGTTGCAAAGGTTCGTTTTTTATTTTCTAAATAGGTTCCTTTATCATTTACCTTTTCCTTCAATTTTTTCTTTGTCTGAATTTCTCACTTCCTGTCTCTCCTCAGTAAGCTTGCCTCCATCATCCGAGCTGTTCTGGCTGGGGGTTAGTCAGCCAGAACAGCTTACTAAGGAGGGACAGGAAGTGAGAAATCCAGACAAAGAAAAAAAACATTTAGAAGGGAAATCGAAGGAAAAGGTAAGTAAACTAACAATTCACTAGCTTAAAGCGGATGGCCCATTAAATATTTTTTTTAAAAGCCAGCAGCTACAAATACTGCAGCTGCTGAATTTTAATAATAGGACACTTACCTGTCCTGGAGTCCAGCGGCGTCCGCAGCAGAGGACGAGCGTTCGCTCGTCTCTCTGCTGCTCCCCCCTCCATCCACGGTGAGGGAACCAGGAAGTGAAGCGCTGCGGCTTCACTGCCCGGTTCCCTACGGCACATGCGCGAGTCGCGCTGCGCCCGCTGATTGGCTCCCGCTGTGTGCTGGGAGCCGAGAGTTCCCAGCACACAACGGGAAAAACACGTCTTTTGCCCGAGACTGCGAGCCGGAAGTGGGTGCAGATACCCGTCTTTAGACAGGTATCTGCACCCCCCTCCCCCTGAAAGGTGTCAAATGTGACACCGGAGGGGGGGAGGGTTCCGATCAGCGGATCTTCACTTAAGGGTGGAGATCCGCTTTAAAGAAACCTATATAGAAAATAAAAAACAAACCTTTACAACCCCTTTATTTTCTAAATATGTTTCTTTAAGCTAGTGCATTGCAGTGCTAGTACAACCCCTTTAACACTCCTTCTGTCTTAGGGTGGCTACACTCACTTCTCCTGTGCATCAATGGAGGACCAACATAGCCACCCATGGACAGCAGCATGACCAACCTATGGATAGGGTAGGGTTCGATGGACTGGTAGATTGCAGTCTAAGTGACTAACAAATTAAAGTTTAATTTCAGTTTAGCAGTTGCAGCAACGTATTTTTTCCTTTTAGGATAAAGATTTTAACTATATAAATAAAAACTTACTGTTGTAAGTATCCCTTTCTGTGTTAAATGGTTTGTCTCTGCACTAACTTCCACTTCTGGACAGCTTGGTCTGTTAAAGCAGAAATAAAGTCGAAAATACTTACGTCCAGCTCCAGTCCAAAGGCTGTGAGGTCCCTCACAAGCCTCAGCATCTACTTCCTGGCTTCCTCCTGGGGCTGGTCTTTAGCTGTCTTGATTATCTAGCGCAGGATGATGTCACTCCTGCAGATGCATGGGAATCATTCATCCCAGCACACTTGCACCATTCCAGAAATGTAAACTGAGCTGCTCATGTGCAGCTCAGTGTACAGGAGTGCAGGAGTTTGCAAACAGGCAGGTAAGTTTATTTTACTGCAGAAGAGGCATTGCAATAAACAGCCTGCCTGTTGCCTATTATTTTAACTTTAGTTCTACTTGAACCCCTTCCTGCCACCGCCTTCAGGGCCTCTAGGTGGATTGAAATGCCAGGAGGAGGATATTCTGATCATGTGACTGCTATGATTGGCAGTAACAGTCGTCACATGATCAGAAAGCACCTGTATGCAAGTATGCAGCAGGAGCTTTGCAGTACCCACTTATTACTGTGCTGGGAGAGTGCAGGGAGCGTGCTCTCAGCAGAGTAAAGTGTTACCTGAGGCCGCATGCATGCGGCTGCTTGATGTTAAAGTCCACTCGCCACATAAATGCGCCAGGTTGGCGGGAAGTGGTAGTTGATAAATAACAGTCTTACTGGCTGGATTAACAGGTAATAAAATGATGAGGGGAGGGACTCAAACTACTATTGACAGACTGTATCACAAATTATTAAAACATTATTCTGCCCATAGTGCCACAGAATATACAGTATGAAGTAAACATATGCTTATGCCGCGTACACACGGTCGTTTTTTGCGATGAAAAAAAACGTTTTTAAAACGTAATTTAAATTGATCGTGTGTGGGCAAAACGTCGTTTTTTGTCTTCAAAAAAACTATCAAAAAAAAAATTCCAACATGCTTGAATTTTTTGTGTCGTTTTTCAAAACGTCGTTTTTTGTTTCAAAAAAAGTCACCGTGTGTAGCAAAAACGTCGTTTAAAACAACGTTTTTCAACCCGCGCATGCCCAGAAGCTAGTTATGAAGCGAGCTTCAATGGAAAAGAGTGGTGAACGTAACCTCGCTATTTGTGAAAAAAACGATGGTGTGTATGCAACATCGTCTTTGAAAGTGACGTTTCAAAAACGTCGTTTTTTACTTCACAGAAAACGTCGTTTTTTTTCATCACAAAAAATGATCGTGTGTACGCGGCATTAGACCAGAGGAAAGACCTTATATATAGCATTCATGTGAAATCACAATGTACCCATTATATGAAAATATGACTGCTACAGCAAAGGCTTTATAGAATATACGACTATACTACAATAAAGATCTATCAATTATATTAAATATTAAATGCACTGATTCTTTGAAAATGCTCAAAGCATCACTAAAGCTTAATTTTTATTTATTTAACAAAAATGTCATTCTTACCTGCTCTGTGCAATGGTTTTGCACAGAGCAGCCCCAAACCTCTTCTTCTGGGGTCCTTCACTGGCGCTACAGGGTGCTCCTCTTCAGCAAGTGCCCCCATGGAAAGCCAATGGCTCCTGCTGTTATCCATCTGCCCAGGGTGGAGGGAGACTGCACGAGCTGCTCTCATGCACAACGCTGGATCGTGTTCATAAGGGGAGGGGCTGGGGGGAGTTATGCAGCACAGAAGTTTTTTTCACCCTAATGCATTAAAGGTAAAGTAAATTTTTGGTTATACATGTTCCACCCAATTTTACATGTGCCACCCTGTGGCAGCAGTACGGGTAAAAGCTCCCCATAGTAGCTGTCATTTTTTGAAAACAGCTCCGCCCACACGGCCACGTCATTTAGACACACAGCTCCGTGTGTATGAATAAACTACAGGGCCCGACATCCTTAGCTGCTGTCAGCTTGTAGCTCTCAATGAACTACCATGGCGCTGTGGAGCACCTTGGTAGTTCATTGTAGTTCATTGAGTCTTCCTGTCAGGAAAGACCGCTGACTGCTGGTGCAATGCTCTTTAAGCTCCTGCAACAAAAAGTAATAAATGCACATTTTTTTACCCGCAAAAAAAATGTGCATTTATTTATAATTTTTTTAAAGTGAATTTATCCTTTAGCCACTTCCCGCACGGCCTATAGCAAATTGACGGCCAAGAAGTATTTCAGTTATCCTGACTGGGCATCATTTGACGTCCAGCAGGATAACCCGCAAATCGCATGCCTGCAGGGACGCGCAGCACGCCGATCGGTGGTGTGGTGTGTCATTCTGAACACACCGTAACTCCGATCATGGTAAAGAGCCTCTGATGGAGACTTTTTACCACGTGATCAGCTGTGATCAATCACAGCTGATCACAGCGTTAACCAGAAAGTGCCGGTAATCGGCTTTCCTCGGTTCGCGCTGATAAGGAGAGCCGATTTGGCAGCTCTCCTGTCTGGGGGGGGGTGTGCACTGATAATCAACACATTAATTGGTGTGTCATTCTGAACACACCGTAACTCCGATCATGGTAAAGAGCCTCTGATGGAGACTTTTTACCACGTGATCAGCTGTGATCAATCACAGCTGATCACAGCGTTAACCAGAAAGTGCCGGTAATCGGCTTTCCTCGGTTCGCGCTGATAAGGAGAGCCGATTTGGCAGCTCTCCTGTCTGGGGGGGGGGGGTGTGCACTGATAATCAACACATTAATTATGAGCGTAGCCCCATCAGAGGTGCCCACTACAAAGCCAATCAGTGTCTACCAGCTGCCAGTCGGTGCCCACCCAAACCGCCAATCAGTGCCCATCAAAATCCCAATTAGTGCCCTTCAAAGTGCCATTTGATGCCTATCAGTAATGCCTGTCAGTGCCCTTTACAGATGCCCATCAGTAACGCCTATCAGTACCTCCTCATCAGTGCTGCCTATTAGTGCCATTTATTAGTGCCCATCAGTACGGCCTATCAGTGCCACCTATAAGTGTCCATTGGTGCCATCTATCAGTGCCCATGAGAGCCACCTATCGTTGCCCATCAGTGCCACCTATCAGTGCCCATCAGCGCCGCCTAATAGTGCTGCATATCAGTGTAGCCTATCGGTGCCCATCAGTGCTGCATATCAGTGCCAATAAATTCTACATATTAGTGTCACCTTATGAGTGCCACCTTATTAATGCCTATTAATGCAGCCTCATCAGTGGCCGTCAGTACCCATCAGTGAAGGAGAAAACAACATTTTATAACAGAAATTAAGAAAACTTTTTTTTTTCAAACATTTCAGTCTTTTTTAGTTTAGAAAAAAATAAAAAAAACAGAAGTGATCAAATACCACCAAAAGAAAGTTCTATTTGTGGGAAGAAAATGATAAAAATGTAGTTTGGGTACAGTGTTGTAACGCTGCGCAATTGTCATTCAAAGTGTGACAGCGCTGAAAGTTGAAAATTGTCCTGGGCAGGAAGGGGGGAAGTGCCCTGTATTGAAGTGGTTAAGGTGAAAAACCTTATAGCTTTAGAACCACTTTAAACAAATCATTTATTTGTGGTGCGCAAAAAAGAATGTTTCATTGTTTCGTATCAATCAGAATTCTGAAATTGATTGTATCTATTTGGCTTTAGAATGAAGAACTCACGCTTGCCAACTATTGTAGAAACATTAAACACTGAAGTACAGAATGTAGACGATAAAGAAGAGCAAAGATCTCATATTAAGGATTTATGGTTCACTTGCTGTCTATGCCAAGAACACATCAATCCGTGTAACGTTTTACGCCACAAACAACACCACAAAGCTTGTTCTTTACTGGGCTATAAAACAGGCGACAATCCATCAGTCCTTCCCAGCCTCGTCGTTCAAAAAGAACAAAAAATATCTTGTGTAAAAGCATCTTCGGAATACAGACGGAGAGAATGCCAGAAGATCAATCACTCTTATGAAATTTTAAAAGAAAAATTGCTTTTCTTAACCCCAAATATTAATAGAATGAACACGCCTACTAAAGCCATTGATCAAGTTAATAATATGGATATAAAAAATGATATAGTAAGATCCATTGCCGTTGGCTCTGAGAGAAATGCATCTTGGCAAAGTGACATGGAAGACTCATTTGCCATTCTTAATAATTATGGACAAAGACAAAATACTTGTTTTGTTGGAATTTTTGATGGATATCATGGAAAATCATCAGCATGTGCTGCAGCAGCAGAGCTTCCTATTTTATTATTAGATCATATGTCACGGGTAGACGCATCATATAAACTGACTGGAGAAGAAAAGGTCTTTGTTAGTTCTTTTGATACAGTCTTTAAGGAGGACTACAAGGAAACAGAGGACAGTTTCACAACAGGCAAGAGAAGAGACGCAAAGGACGTTAATATTGAAGGCATACATATAGCACATGCTAAAGCTTTCTGGCGCATGGATAGAATGTTGCAGTTAGGAAGAGGAGAGAATTCAAAGTCACGGTGGAGTGGGTGCGCTGTCGTGACCTGTCTACTGGATGGATTTACCAATGACAATACAGAAGCCATGCATATGCCCACAGAACACAAAAGAAGGCTTGGTGTGATTCATATAGCTAATGTTGGTAAGTATGACCTTTCCATAATATGTTTTCTGTCTTGCATACAGTCAGGAAGATAGGTAGGTGCTCCCATTAGTGTCTCCTTGTTTTCTATGTGGAAGTCAAAGGAATCTCTCCAATGGAGAACAGAAAAAGATAAAAAAAACGTTTTGGCTGAGTGGGGAAGACTAATTCCCCGTACACACGATCGGATTTCCCGTCGGAAAAAAGTTGGATAGTTTTTCCAACGGAATTCCACTCAAGCTTGACTTGCATACACATGGTCACACAATAGTTCTCTGAACTTTTGAGTGTTAAAAGTAAACAATTTGTAGGTTAAAAACTGATAAATTGTCCATGTAAGCGAATGAAAGATACTGTATATCAAAAATCATAGGTATGGGGGAGACAGGGTTATCATCGAACACATTCACTGCAGCTCCCCTGAGAGATCTGGGAGAATCCTTCAACTGACAGCACATGAAACAAAAGCAGAGGGCGCAGATTCAAGTGTAGAATAAGAAACTTTCTATTCATATACTGTATAAACAGCCAAGGGAAGCCAATTTGCAGTGAGACACAGGGGCCTCTGAGCACACTCAGAGTGGGCAGGCGACAGCTGGGGAATTCCAGGAGATATGTCATAGACAGGAGTAGTAAGTAGGCATGACAGGGGCTGTGGAAACGCGTATCAAAGCCAATAACTTCTTTCTCAAACCTCAAATAAAGGTTTAAGAAAGCTGCAAGAACATTTTCATCTTGGTTTTAGATACACTTTAATAAAAATAGGACATGTGTGGGCAGGTCTTATCCTTAGCATGTCATAGCTGAGTAGGCCTGAGCCAGCATGTTCTCTTCCAATAATATAATAACAGCTTTCCTTATCCTGTTTTATGTGAGTTGGTCTGACAGACAGAATCATTTATAAGGTGTGAGACACAGGACAGCATATTAGCGGATTCCCACTGCAGGGAAGGAGCTAAAACTGTTAATTGGTTTTATTTATAGATTTTCACAGCTCCTTGTTTTAAAACAATGGCGTGTTTTCAATCATAATTAAGTTCTTTAACCCTCTTTGTGCCAGAGCCATTTTCACATGTAATAAAATCCACATTTTAGGCCTGAAGGTTAGTTAAACCACCAAACATTAGACATTTCCTGGAAGCAGAGACCCTTAAGAATAAAATGGTGGTAGTTGCAATTTTTTTATGTCACGTGATACCAGCAAAATTGATTATTAACACCTTCATGCCGACGTAATGCAAATATGCGGCCTTTGGCTTGAAGGGGTTGTACCTGGGTGATTCATGCAGCTGCACTCATCACCCTGGTACAGTTTTTTAAAGCCAATAGTTGGCTTTCTTATGATAAAAATCATGTGATCGTTATCACAAGCAGTGGGAGGCCGCACGCTGCCACGGCTTGCTCGGGCTCTCTTTTAGACCCCAGATACTTCATAATGAGTGCCTGTCACTGACAATTACTGTCACAAGGGATGTTTATATTCTTTAAGATAGCAATAAAATGATCAAATATATATATATTTTTAAAGGGACAGTGTAAAAAAATGTAAACAAAATTTAATAATTTAAAGCGCCCTATTTCTCCATACTAGCGAGCAGAAGCAAGTAGTAGTAATAGTAGTAGTAAGTCCTAAATCCTGCCCGCAAATGTAAACAATGTTACAATGTTCAAACCACACGTGAGGTATCTCCGCGATCATTAGAGCGAGAGCAATAATTATAACAATAATTCATACTGTGATAGTTGTGCGCTGCCACCTAATGGTATGTGAGTGCAAACACAATATTTAATTATAAATAATAGGCTGCTGCTATCACCTAAAAGTTTTCACAAAAACTGCAATAAGTATGATAAATGAAGTGTGAAAGTGCTGCTGAAAACTAAGTGACAAATAATGGAAATAATGTGATAAACAGTGTTAAGATGTTAATAAAGTGCTAATTGCATATAACCAAAGTATAAAAACAATATCATTGTGATGAAACAGAACATGATGAAAAATAAATGCATAATAAAAATAATAAAATAGAGTCTTCTTTGAAAAAAAGTGCAATGAAAGCTTCACTGTGAAGAAACGTGCTTCATAAACCAAACGTTGATTTCACTAGGTGAAATGGACGCTCACCTCCTTTATAGACCCTTATAGGGTCTATAAAATGATTTACATCAGCAGATGGCTCCACATTGATCTCCAATGGCTCTCATAAAGACCCTGCAGGGGACAAACCCAGTATGCACTCCGTATACTCCTCGTACTTCTCCTTTAAGAATGCCTCCAGGAATTTTACAAGCAACTCCAAACCGACATGGAAATATAAAGTGCTTCTAATAGTGCAGTACCAGGTGTTAAGTTTAATGAAACCTCACTAGCCCAGCTTCATAAATTACACTCACATTTATTATGGTATAAAAACAGCATAAAAAATTCCAACAAGTCTCATAATTATTTCAATAAAAAACAGCATATAACATATTTAAAATCCAACAATTTTCATGCATGTAAAAGTCTCTACCTCTGCGCGTTACACCACCATCATGGCTTCATCTAACTTCATCTGGAGGGCAGATTAATTTTTGCCTTCCCGATGAAGACACGTGGATGGAGGTGTAACGCATAGAGGTAGAGCCTGGCGGTGACATGCGTTAAACCTGTTGGATTTTAAATATGTTTTATGTTGTTTTTTATTAAAATAATTGTAAGTTTAATAGATGAAGCTGGGTGGGTGAGCTTTATTCCATTTAACACCTGGTAGTGCACTATTGGAGGCACTTTATATTTTTGCATGTCGGTCTGGAGTTGCTGGTGGTCACCGAGGCAACCTTTAAAGGAGAAGTATATGAGGTGCAAAGCATGTTTGATTCCTGCAGGACTTTGGTGGGAACCATTATAGATCAGTATGGAGCCTTTTTTCCTGATAGAAATTGTCATTAGTTGTGAGGGAGTTTGACGTTTTCAGGGTTTAAGAAGGAAATGAGCAGCCATTTCACCTGGTGAAGGGAGCACTAGTCACAGATTGTTGGTTTATCTGAAAAGCACTTTTTTTTTAAACTTCAAACATATTTTTCTATATATTTTTTTTTAAAGTTTTTATTGAGAATGTAAAACAATTACAATACAAAGAACAGCTGCAGGTGGCACAAGAGCGGGCGCAGCCGCCAACAGAAGTATATAAGTTTCACGATCATCAGTTACAGGCAAATCATAAAATTCACAATGCAAGTCTACACATGTTGGTAAGTGAGAAAAACGGTGATGACAAGCAAGGCCTGTACATCAGGAAATCAAAAAGGGCCAACAGAGCCTAACATCACAGAAATAAAACATTCAGTCATAATAAAGTCCCATGTGAATCAGCTTTTATCATTCTAAACATAAATGAGGGGAGGGGGGAGGGGGGAGGAGTAAAGGAATGGTAAGAGGGAAAGGGGAGCCTGCCACAGCTCTTGAGTACCGCGTAATAGGGGGGTCTAGAGTCTCTATGCACCAGACCTGATATCCTTGTATTCATCCGACGTAACAAAATGTAACCAGCACGCCCAGGTCTTAGTAAACTTAAATGGGGTATCCTTTGCCTGGTGGATCAGTTCCTCCATTTCTCTAATCTTCTGGATACGATCAAACCAGTCATTGATGGTCGGGGGGCCGGCAGAACTCACCTGATCGATATGCACATTCTAGCCGCATTAATCATATGCATGGTTAGGGAACGATAGTAACCAGTCGGTGTTGTCGGGGAGTAGTGGAGCAGGAATTGGGCAGGTGTAAAATCCAAAGTGAATGTGGTTATGCGGGAAATATGCTTGTGGATTTCAGTCCAGTAAGGTTGAAGGATGGGACAGGACCACCAGATATGGAGGAAGGAGCCCGTCTCCTGTTTACATTTTCAACAGGTTTTGGAGAGGGAGGGGTTGATGTGATGCAGGTTAAGAGGGGTTTTGTACCATCTAGAAATCATTTTATACGTGTTCTCCTGCACCTGAACATTGATCGACCCCTTGTGGACCATCTGGTAAACATCCTCCCACTCTAATTCCGTAAGGTCAATAGCAAGGTCCCCTTCCCACTGTTGATTAGCCCAATGGATTTTAGACAAAAGTGTTGAAAACAAGAGGGCATATGTGGCAGAGATCAGGTGTCCGGGGTTCCGTGCTCGTACACCATTCCTCAAATTTAGTAGTATGTCTGTCCCATTCCGGTCTAGGGTTAGGCTTATGGAAGAAGTGTCTTAGTTGGACATAAGTCCAGAAGGGAAATAATTCTCTGCCCATTTTGGTAGCTAGGTCGGATTGTGATAACAGTCAGCCGTCAACAAAGAATTGTCTCGCCCGGACGGTCGGATAGGGCCACCTATCCTCTAGAAAGGACGAGTGCATAACTGGCGTGAAATCCGGGTTCAGTGTAATGGGTGTCATTGGACCCTGCACGGATGAGCTCTTATGTTTGTTGCAAGCAGCCTGGAAGGCAGTCAAAGTGGGGTGGATTAGAGGGTGGTGGTTACAGTCAGCGGGGGCAGAACGCGGTGTAATCCAAGGAATATGGGCTAAAGGAAGGGGAGAGACCAGGTGTTCCAGTCTGACCCAATCCTTCTGATCATAATGAACGCTCCAGTCGATTATTCTAGTTAGGCAGCAGGCTTGGTAGTATTTGGAAATGTCAGGGAGGCCTATTCCCCCCATGAGTTTGGGGGCTGTGAGTCTGTCATAGCTCAGTCTCGGGTGGAGTTTGTTCCAAATAAATTCAGTACACGCTTTTTTATATGAGGAAAAGAAGGCCAGAGGGATCTTAATGGGGATCGCCCGTAGGATATACAGATTCCTAGGCAAAATGTTAATTTTAACAATTGCGGCCCTGCCAAACCACGAAAATACTCCAGAGGACCATTTCTTTAAGTCAGATCGTATGGTTTGTAATAGTGGGGCGTAGCTTAGGGAGTAAAAGTCCGCCAGGGAAGTCGGGAGTTGGATACCTAGATACGTAATTGCGTGGCTGTTCCAGGAGAATGGAAAGTTGGATTGGCACAACCTGCAGGTGTCAGCCGATAGGGAGACATTTAGGGCGTTGGAATTAGAGAAATGTATTTGAAGGTTCGTCAAAAGTCTAAATTCCTTAAAGTCTTTGAGCAAATTGGGAATCGTCGTGAGAGGGTCTGTCAGGAACAGAAGGATGTCACCCGCAAACATGGCAAGTTTAAAATTATGTTTTTTAATGTCTACCCCCTTAATAGCTGGGTTGGATCTAAGGCGCTTCAACAGGGGTTCCAGTGTGAGAATAAAGATCAACGGGGAAAGGCGGCACCCCTGACGAGTTCCATCAGACACGGAGAAGGCATCCGACAGGCATCCGTTGACACGGACTCTCGCCATAGGTCTGGTATATAGTGCAGAAACAAAGTTCAACATGGTAGGTGGGAGGCCCAAGGCTTTCAGGGCCTCTGTCATGTAATCCCATGCTACCCTGTCGAACGCCTTCTCCACACCAAGCGAAAGGAAAAATCCCAGGGTTTTGCAGGATGTGAGCCAATGATGGAGGTTTATCGCTTTGAGAGTATTGTCCCTCTCTTCCCTGCCCAGGACAAAGCCCATCTGGTCGAGGTCTATCAGGTGGGGAAGAAAGGGGAGGAGTCTGTTAGCTAATGTTTTGGCGTACCATTTCAAATCCACATTGAGCAATGAGATAGGCCTGTAATTCGTGACTATAGAGGGATCTTTACCCAGCTTCGGGATTACTACTACGTGAGCGGTCAAAAGATCCCGGGGTGGTTCAGGCAAGGCAGCAAAGGAGTTAAAGGCAGATAGGAAGAATGGAGTGAGTACCTCCGGGTACGTTTTATAATAACCCACTGTAAGTCCGTCAGGGCCCAGACTTTTGTCTGGCTTCATCATTTTCAGTGCTAGATCGACTTCCCGTTTGTTCAGGGGGCATCCAGCTCAACTGTGCGGAAGCAGATAATGGAGTGGGGCTATATTGTCGTAAGAAGTCCTCAATCATTCTCCGCCTCGTGTCTTGTGGCATAGATGGTTCGGCCGGGGGCAAATTATAGAGTTTAGTTTAATATTTGACAAATTGCTTGGCAATATCTGAAGAATTGTGTAGTTTATGTCCGTGTTCGGTTGTGATAGAATGGACAGTCACCTTCGCTTTTCTTGGTTTAGAGGGCCCTGGCAAGCAACCTGCTAGCTTTGTTGCCATACTCAGAGAACATTTTTTTGGCCAGGATATACTTACGTCTAACTTGTTTTCCCAGTTAGTCAAGTAATTCAGAGCGAGCCCAGGTAAGTTCCGCCAGGGTCGCTACCGCTTGAGTGTGTTTGTGGGCGTTTTCTAGTTTCCGAATTCTGTCTATGAGGTCAGCGTAAGATTTCTTCCTATCTTGAGCACGTTTCGCAATAAGGATTCCACGGGTTTAACGCATTTGTGTGCTTCCCAGTTAGTAATGGGGGATGCATCTGTCGGGTCATTTTCCTGAAAGAACAATTTGATGCGTGTTCCCACCTCTGCAGCAACTACTGGGTCTGTGAGCAAGGAGGTATCCAGTCTCCATATGTTTGGTCGCGGATGAGTTTCCGGGAATGATATAGTCATCAAAATAGGGTTGTGGTCCGACAAGAACATGGGGTCAATTGAAGCGCTATTGAGCATGGAAAGGTTGTCCTGAGTTATGAACAAGTAATCTAGTCTGGAAAACCTATCATGAGGGTGTAAGTAGAAGGTGTAGTCTTTACCGTCAGGGTTCAAGGTGCGCCAGGTGTCATAGAGCAGGAGATCTCGGAGGTGAGATTTAATTTTTTTCAGGGCCGCATACAGGATGGATGAAGTGCCTGTGGAGGTATCTTGAGTGGGATTGAGTGGGACAATAAAGTCGCCCCCCAATATGAGGGTACCTTCCTTAAAAGAAGCCAGTTGCTCAGCTAAGGAACGGAAAAATTAAGTTTGGTGATTGTTAGGTGCATAGATGTTTGCTAATGTAATTGTGCACTGTAGGTATGTGCCTTTCAGAAACAGATACCTACCCTCTGGGTACGCCAGCTGAAAAGCACTTTTTTAATATTGGACTTTTCATTTTTTTTCAGCACGTGTTTTATTGCACATTAATAACATGGATTTATGTACATTTTTTACTTGAGAAGCATTTTTTTTTTCTTACAGTGAAATTTGAAATACATTCTATATAAGAAGATTTTTTTGTTTCAGTCAACTTTTTTATACATTTACTATTGGATTGTATATTTATGCAGCACATGCGTTTATTGCATATTTTTGGGATTTATTTATTATTTTTTCAGATTGCAGGAGCGCTATCACATTTTTTAGATATTCATTCATTGTTGTTTTGTGATAACATCCTGGTGATAGTAGCAGCTAGATTTATTGCTCATGGCTTGTCACACAGTTTCTTCATTTATTGGTACTTTTATATTAACACACCACTAGGTGGCAGAGTACAACTACCACATATCCTATTCCAGAAATGAGGGTAGTTGTCTTGATGTTTCTTTTTGCATTACTGTAAGTTTATGCTCTCATCTGGTACCTCCTAGCTTGTAGGTTTCAGGGTTCTGCTGCTTTATTTAGTGGCTTCAAACTTGTGAGTGGGGTACGTAGATCATGACCAATCTTCAGTTTTAAAGGCGAGCCCCCATTGCCGCTGTGAGGAGCTGACCTGTAGTGTTGCAGAACAGTGGTTGTAGCTTTGCTGAAGAAGAGTCCCTCAAGCAAGTGTGTCTTTAGGCCAGGGGTGCCCAACGCTTTAAAGCGCGAGGTCACTTAAGCGACTTTGGTGACCGGTCGCGGGCCACAATGAGCAGAGCGGGTGGATGGCATGTCCTTGTCTGCTCTGCTATATTCTTTTTTTTTTTCTTGCGGATCGGATTGGAGTCAGTTTATGTCTGCCACTATTTAGAGGTGAATGGAGGGTCCAATTGGTCGAACTGTCAAACTGACCATGTGAAAGGGGCCCAAGGCCAGTGCAACACAGTGTCACTTTGGCTTTCCTCCATTTTGCAATAGACTTCTATTATATTCTGGAGGATTGGTGCACTTTCAGAAAACTCACCAAACTCGCAGATAATAACAGAAGTCTATGGCTTAGTTCAGGTAACCCACAGGTAAACTGCTCTGCACCTGCGGATCAGTTTGAAAGCAGCCCAGTAACTACTGCAGAACTGATATGCCCATATATACACTGTGATTTTAGTAATAAACTGACCTTTAATAACAGTATTCTATTCCATCCCAGAGCAGGAGGTCGCGTGATACATCACAGGGCTCTGCCGGTCACATCAGAGGGCTCCGCGGGTCACATGTGGCCCCCATGCCACTGGTTGGGCACCCCTGCTTTAGGCCATTTTTAAATGTTCAGTTAAAACATTCCATACTTTCATTGGCCTGTGGATGGTATTGTGATAATATGATGTACAGTGAAAGAAAAAAAATATTTGATCCCCTGCTGATTTTTTACGTTTGCAAAGAAATGACCAGTCTATAATTTTAATGGTTGGTTTATTTTAACAGTAAAAGACAGAATAACAACAAAACGCATTTCAAAAAAGGTATAAATTGATTTGCATTTTAATGAGTGAAATAAGTATTTGACCCCTGCACAAAACATGACTGAGTACATGGTGGCAAAACCCTTGTTGGCAGTCACAGAGGTCAGACGTTTCTTATAGTTGGCCACCAGGTTTGTACACATCACAGAAAGGATTTTGTCCCACTCCTCTTTGCAGGTCATAGTTATAGTCATTAAGGCTTCGAGGCTGACATTAGGTAACTTGAACCTTCAGCTCCCTCCACATATTTTCTTTGCGATTAAGGTCTGGAGACTGTCTGGGCCACTCCAGGACCTTGAAAATTGTCTGAATTTTTATTTATTTTTTCAAATGACCAGCAATACAAGAATCTGTAGATCTGAATGAATTCCTTTTGGAGCTGTTTTTATATATAAAAAAAGGCACACATACTGTATGGGAAGTGCAGTTCTATATAAGTATATATTTTAGCCAAACAATAAGCATATATTTTTTCAAACCAGGATATATATTTGCTAATGGAAGACTAGAACTATATCAGGAACAGAGACATTTCCTGGTTTGCAGGTTAAAGGGTAGTGGATTGAAGACTAATGTATTAAGCAGACTGTACAAATAATGTGCTGACACATATAAAAGATTATTCCATTAACTGGCAATTTTCACAGTGAAGAATTTTCACCGATTTTCATTATGGCTCACTATCTCTTCAGAAGCTCGAGACACTCCACATTCCATTCTCAGGAAATACTTTGATCTTGAACATTTATGATATGTGCAATGTGTGGAAAAAATAGGCACAGAAAATGTTCCTTTATTCTAAGCACTTCCCTTTTCTAAAACCAGGATGTGCTTGGTAATGTTCTCTGTAAATTGTACATAGATTTTTTTAAGTTGTAATTTCCATAGAAATGCAACTTAAATTATAGCCTTTCACGTTCAAAAAGCAACTAAAAAGATAAAAAATCTTTTAACCAGTTATGATAACCAGTGCCTACCTTTAAATTATTGTATTTTTTTCCCTGTGTGTCCAATGTATATTGTTTGCCCACATCAGAGCCCTCTATACATGAGAATTTCTTATACAAGAGAGTCCCCCATTCCCATCAGTGTGCCCCCCACACATCAGAATCTCCTATATAACACAGTCCACTATACAACAGAAACCCTCATTCACATCAGTGTGGCCCCCACACATCAGAATCTCCTATATAAAACAGTCCACTATACAACAGAGACCCTCATTCACATCAGTGTGGCCCCCACACATCAGAATCTCCTATATAAAACAGTCCACTATAGAACAGAGACCCACATTCACACAGGGCTGGTGCAAGGTTTTTTGACACCCTAGGCAAAACCTAATTTTGCCGCCCCCCCATTGGCTCCACCCCTGACTCGATCATCTTTGCCCTGCCCATGTGAGAGGAGGCGGTGCTATACAGGAATCATCGGCTCTGCTTCCTCTAGCATTGGTTCCAATGCATCTCTAATTACACTTACCGGTCGGACAGAGCAGCTGCCTGAGACTGAGTTAGTTACATGCTGCAGCCTGCAGAGCATGCAGATGTGGAGGGCGCCCCTAGACAGCAGTGCGCCCTA
Source organism: Rana kukunoris (assembly GCA_029574335.1). NCBI lineage: Eukaryota > Metazoa > Chordata > Amphibia > Anura > Ranidae > Rana > Rana kukunoris. Next base: position 113,736,446 of record CM056053.1, on the reverse strand, counting down.
GACAGCTGTCTAGTTTGCCTAGTGGTAGCACCGGCCCTGCATTCACATCAGCGTGCCCCCTATACATCAGAGTCTCCTAGACAACAGAGTGCCTTGTTCCCATTAGAGTTCCCTATACAACAAATCCTCTATACAACAGAATCCACAGTTCACATCAGAGTCCCTACACATCAGAGTCTCCGGTTCACATCAGAGCCCTTATTCATTAGATTACTTAGGGTTTACTATTGGAACTGCAGCTGCTGTTGTTGCTACTCTTTCCCAAGATTCCATGATAAGAATTGAGACGGGACCTCTGTGGCAGACTGGAAGTTTCTCTTCTTCATATTGGCAACTAGGACCAAATGCAGCTACAAAAAAGCACTTATCCTGGGTTAGAACCAGTTTGATTGACGTATAATAACACAGCGTAATTAGGATCCTTGTTTTGGTATCTTGAAATTTAGGTATTTTTTTTCTTTCTATGGTGTTGCTTTAAGTGCCTTTATTGTATAAGCACATAAGCAAAGATTGTTGAACATTAACATTACCTAGATCTATGATAAGTACATTTATAGAAACTACTTAGGGAAATGGTTCATGTCAATACTTGTCATATATGTTGTCTCTCTTATTATACAAATGTGATAATAAAGTGAAAAATTAGCCTACACGTGTCTCAGCTTAGAAGTGGCTGAAAGAACATGATGTTCCGCATTCTCATTTAACATACACCACTTGATCTCTGTTATTAAGGATTTTAGGTCAGCTGCCTTTGGGATCACTGAACTATTTGTTCCAAGACAGCTAGGCTCTTATGTTTGATTCAGTAATGCTTTGACAGTGGCTGCTGAAAGAAGTCAAACAATTATCTCTGAAGGCTTTTCAGTTATCTTCCAACCATACCAAAAGACCCTTATGCCTCGTACACATGATCGGAATTTCCTATAAAAAAAGTCAGACGGAATTTTTTCATTGGATATTCTGATTGTGTATGCCCCTTCAGACTTTTTCTATCGGAAAATCGGAAATTCCGTTAGTCTGTATGGAACTCCAATGGAGAAAAAAAAATGCTTGCTCGGAAACAAGTCGACGCATGATCGGCCTGCAGTGAACTTAATTTTTCTAGGCCCGTCGTAGTGTTGTACGTCACCACGTTTTGGACGGTCAGAATTTGGTGTGTCCGTGTGCAAGGCAGCTTGAGCGGAATTCCTTCGGAAAAACCGATCATGTGTATGGGGAATTAGAATGTCTCATCCAATATATTCCTCAGGAGGGTTGGTTCACATTTAAACAGGACAAGGACAGCCAACTGACAGTCTGGACATGGAACTTTTTCAGGTAACATCAATAGGGATTTTTCTCGGGCATACCCATAACACACAATAGTAGTTCTTTCTGCCAGCTGACCTTATACAATCATTAAAATCCAACAGCAAGGAGTGACATTGAGAAAAAAAAATAAGGATGGTGTACTCAACCTGTTGGTCCATCAACCCTTAGGGCCCTTTCACACGGGGCAGATCAGTAATGATCCGCCTCCGTGTGTCCGTAAGCTCAGCGGGGATCGCTCCGTAGATCCCCGCTGAGCCATCGGATGACAGGGCGGTCTCCGCACACTGTGCAGGGACCACCCTGTCTTTTCTCCGCTCTCCCCTATGGGGGGATCAGATGAACACGGACCGGAAGAAAAAAATAGGATCTTCTTCCGTCTGTAAAAACGGATCTTTGCAGAGGTGGGTGATTACGGGTATCAGCGAATGTTTATCCGCTGACACCTGCAATCACATAGGGATCAATGTATGTCCCTTTTTCATCCGCAAATGGATGGATGAAAAAGCATGTCTCAAAGGGCCCTTAATGGATCAGATAAAAAAAAAATGATTAGACAGGTTGACATGTATTCTGTGTCTCGATGTTTGTGCTGGATGATGTGTTATACAAACAAAACAGAACAGCACACTTACCAATTAGCCTGCAAAAAAAAAAAAAAGACACTTTCTGATTTACTTTAAAAACAGGGATTTTAGTTGCAACCTAGGCCTCCTTCACATTAACCCTTCCTTTAACACAGACCCTCCTGTAAATCCAACCAGGGCTGCCATCAGGGAGGTACAGGCATTTTACCTGTAAGGGGCCAGATGGTCCCCAGGGGCCTGGCCACCCCCCCATCTTTAGCAACTCACGGCAGGGGCCTGCCCTCCCACCGTTTTTCGTCTGAATTTAGCAACTTGCAGCTAGAGAGAGAAGAGATGACACTTTTTTTTACCACACCCCCCCCCCCCCCCGCTTATCATGCGGGAGAGAAGAGGCCCCCCCGATTTTCTGCTCCAGGGGGGCCCTGCCTAAAGCTGTGTAAGGGGCCCCAAAATTTGTGATGGCTGCCCTGAACCCAACTCTCCCTCCTGTATGTTTAACTCCCTTATGCATAGTTTGTGACACTTTTTTCCTTCATTTTCTTTGACGATAAGCTAAGCCCCTCCATGCACTAAATGATACTAGTGTAGGATCTACTGTTTTTTTTAATGGGTTTAGTAGGATCCTGAGGCAGCCTATTAGGGAAATTAAATACAGTTATTACCAAGAAGAGGTGTAACACTAAACTAGTTAGGGGAAATTTGGTGGTTTCATGCTATTGCTCACTATAAACAAGTGCCCCATCCTCAATTAAGAGGGTGTTTATGTTGAGGATGGGTTAGTAGTTTGAGACGGGTTAGTAATCATACTGTATATGTTTTTTTCAGAGAACTGCCTCCAGAGACCTTGAACAGGTTCTTAATAGCAAAAACATACAAGTTTTAGAACAGTTTGTTGTGACATGTTACAAGGTTTCCTCCCAGTGTGTTAATCAATCACAATATGGGAAATAAGGGAAATGGAACATGAGAAACTACCAGAATCTTACATACCAGTTACTTTTCATTTTGTAGCTGGAAGTCACCTTGAAAGGTTCTCAAATAAAGAGAATATAGGGCTATGCAGATAAAAGATCCTTTGGATATTTTTTTTCTAAAATCAGGTGTAAGTATCTTTTACCAGTAGTAGCAACTTATCTGCTTCCAACTTTAGCATAGATCTACTGTTTTGGAAGCAAGGTATCCTTGATGCGATCGGCTGATACTACTGACCAGGATCACAGGAGTTAATCAGGTGAATCATTGGTGCAACATACTTTTCATTACTTATGCCTCATACACACGATCGGACCTTTTTCCGGTCAAATTCACATTGGATTTCCGATGGAGGAAAAGAGAACATGTTTTTTATGTAAAATGGATGGAATTACTCCGATGGGGCATATACACCGTTGGAAATTCTGATGGAAAAAGTCTGTCTGACTTTTTCCATTAAAAATTCCGATCGTGAGTACGAGGCATTACTCACCTCTCACAAAGTTCTTATATATTCCTAATGCATGAGAAATGTGATAAAAGCATATAGATTTGAACAGGTATTTTGGAATCTTTGACTTGAATTAAACATTTTTTAGTAACATAAAATTGTGTGGAAACATTGGTTGTTTAGTTAATACTATAATCTCATTTTACAGGAAACCTTAAGGCAGTTTTATGTAGAAATGGAAAAAGTTACTGCCTTACGAGAGATCATAGCACTGGCAATCCTCTAGAAATGCAAAGAGTTCTGGAACGTGGTGGATCTGTCAGTGCCAATGAAGACTGTGGTTTAATCGAAGGATGCAGCAGAATAACCAGAGGACTTGGTTTCCATGGCGATCCCAAACTTAAGGCTTCAGTCATCCCCACACCTCATACGATTTCCATTCCGGTATATGGCACGTGCCAGTTCCTCATTCTTGCATCAAGTGGCTTGTGGGAGGTCTTTAGTGATTGTGAAGTTGTCGCAATGGTACAGGACCTACTAGCAGCATTTTCAGAATGCACACCTAGTGCCAGATCAAAAGATTTTATCAGTGAATGTAACCTTCAGGAACAGAACATGCAGGAGAACCACAAGAATGTAGAGGCATCTGAATATCTTGCAGATAATGACAGGGACGATGATAAAAAGACTGAAATGTTGAACAGCATTACAGATTGCGAAAAAACAGATATGTCTAGCAATTCTAATAACACAGATGAAAAACATGGTGAGACTACAGCTTATGTTTGCCAGCAAATAATAAAGACTGCTATATTAGCAGGATCTCAGCAAAATATTACAATATGTCTCATACTCCTACCTGGATGGGATAAAGCTACATTTTCTGATCTCTGAACCAATGTTAATAAAGCTGTAGTTTAATCTTCTTTTAATTTGCCTTCCATTATTTCCCCTTAAAGTGGTGGTAAACCCTCTTATTTACCCAGTGAAGTGACTGGCCTCAGATTATACACAAATTCTCCTACATAGGTTTTACATGTCTATCTGCAGTCTTCTCTTCCCTACACCCCTTCAAAACAGTAGAATAATTATAAAATCCTTCTCCATCTGTTAGTATCACAGAGAGCTGCAGTTATACTATATAAGAGCTGATTGGAGGAAAGGCACACACCCCCTACCACACAGCAAACAGAAGCAAAGTATACTTCTGGGATGACAGCCATGCAGACCAATTTGATGCAGTGTGCGGCCTATGGTCTGAGCACTGACAGGCTGACTCCCCACCCCTTCAACCTCTGCAGCAATGCTGGCAGCACTCATAGGTCTATTTCCCAAAGAGAACCTCTGGATATGACACTGAGCACATGCACATAACTTCTTTGGTCAACCATGGCAAGGCCTGTTCTGAGTGGAACCTGTTCTGTTAAACCACTGTATGGTCTTGCCACCATGCTGCAGCTCAGTTTCAGGGTATTGGCAATCCTCTTATAGCATATAGGAAACAGAAAGTTTTCTTTCAAGATGAAGAATAGCCAGATGCTACCTACATACTGTACAGTGTATGTTACTTCAAAATGTATTTTTTTAATTTATGTATTTATTAACATCCACGGGGAAAAACAAAAGATTTTTAGTTTTCTTGTCAATACCTGGTGATTCTGCTTTCGGAATCTGACGGGGTCAGTTTGCGTACCGGAACTCCCTTCTTGAAGGATGCTGTGCTCAACCACAGCGCGCCTGTATCTCCTGTAGTCAATACGTCCACCACACTCCCCCACGCAGCCTTTTGCATCTTCAGCCTGTAAGAGCATAGCATGGGCCCATCTCTCCATAGTGATCCACCTGTTGATGATCCTGCTCGTCAGCTCTGCCTACTTAAAGCCTTCCAGTTAATTTTCTCTTTGCCTTTGTCTGTATTAACATCACAAGAGACTTTCTCCTGCGTTTCCTGTTGAAGACCTGCTTGACCGACGTTCCCTCTGGCAACAGATCCTGCTTGCTGTACTACTACCTTTATCGCTGGCTCTTGGACATTGGCTTGGCCGACTACCTGATCCGGTTACTCTGGCTATGTTTCGACTACGCTTACTCGGTTTACCTTTTTATTTATATTATTAAACAAGTGTGATTTAACAGTGTGATTCATGGTTTCTGACACACACAAAAGGAGAATGAACTTTTGCTGATGTGTGTAACCAAATGCTCTGCCTGACCATTTTCTTTAGATATACACGCTACACTGTGGGGAAGGAGGATGTGTGGGAGGCTGTACAGTCATGTGATTGCCAAATAAAGAGAAAAAATAAAGTACAAAATGTTTTTGCTTTCCATGTCCAATTGTTCTTTGTATTGAAAGCAATTATAGTTCACAAATACGGTTTACTGCCTTACTACTGGATTAAACTGTCCTGTGTTCATCCATACTTTAAAAGATACACATCTTGGTCTCTGTTTTTAATGCCATAAATGTTATCCTTCCAAAATGATCATTAAGAAATCACCATTCACTCACAAGTAACCCTGCAATCTTATACTGAGCCATGCATAGAAACCTGCACATATAACCATACAAGCTGCATAAATGCTTGCTCAGGTTCAGGCTTGTAGCCTTCTGGGAATTTTTATTATCTGCATTCCCTGTACTCATCACTCACTTCTATCTCATTATTTAGTGCTACACTGTGATAACACTCTAGAATATTACCTATATTATAATGTGTTATCACAGAATGGCAAATAAGGTAATTAATTACAGGTGTCGAGAGAGTGGGTGGAAGCAGAAATTCTGTTACAGCTTGTGAGCATAAAAGCAATAGAGATATAACATGAAAATAAGAAAAGAACTTTGGATTGTGTCAGTTATTTAAATAAGTGCTCCAGAAAGGCCAAACACATTTTAGGACTTGTAAGGGCCTGTTTTTTTCTTAGCAATTACAATTACATGTTACAATTACAATTTCCTACAGATAACGGAAATTGTCTCCTAAAGGAAAATGTGTACTAAGCATTCAGCATTTAGCCTTTGGTTTTCAAACAGCATGTTACCATACGGCTCACTTAATGTGATAACGCTTTCTTCAAATGTGAAAAAATAAAGGAATTCTCACTTCCAATAATCCCTTGAGCAAGGTCTAAAATTATTTATTAATTTAACCAGAAGAACATAATTCAAATGCACAATATGTGCACTGAAATCATTTCCATTATAGAGGGGGGGCGGGGGGAAGAAATATTTTTTTTTCTTCATAATGGTTACTGTATCCACAATTATTCTCAGTGACCCAAGTGTATTAGCATTAGAAAGGCCTCTTGCATATGCATGTAAACTCTGAAAGCTGGCTTATATTAACCACTTAAGACTTGGACCATAATGCAGGTAAAGGACCTTGCCCTTTTTGGCGATTCAGGACTGCGTCAATGTAACCGACAATTCAAGGTCGTGGCCCCCAAAAAATTGGTGTCCTTTTTTACCCTGAAATAGAGCTTTCTTTTGGTGGTATTTGATCACCTCTGTGGTTTTTATTTTTTGTGCTATAAACAAAAATAGAGCGACAATGTTTAAAATAATGCAATATTTTTGAATTTTTGCTATAATAAATATCCCCAAAAAATATATTTTTTCCTCAGTTTAGGCCGATACGTATTCTACATATTATTGGTAAAAAATAAAATAAAAAAAAATCGCAATAAGCGTTTGATTGGTTTGCACAAAAGTTATAGTGTTTATAAAAAAGGGGATAGTTTTATGGCATTTTCATTATTTTTTTTTTTTACTAGTAATGGCGGCAATCAGCGATTTTTTTCATGACTGCGACATTATGGTGGAAATATCGGACACTGTTTTGGAACCATTGTAATTTTCACAGCGAAAAGTGCACGGATTACTGTGAAAATGACAATGGCAGTGAAGGGGTTATCCACTAGGGGGCGCTAAAGGGGTTAAGTGTGTCCTATTGTGTGTTTTTACTGTAGGGGGGCGTGGCTGGACGTGTGACATCACTGATCATCATTCCCTATGACAGGAAACAGACGATCAGTGACAAGCCACAGAGAAGAATGAGGAAGGTTTGTTTACACTCACCTCTCCCTGTTCTTCAGCTCCTGTGACCCGATTGCGGGACACCGGCAGCGATCAGGTCCACGGGTCCCATCGGCACGATCACGGAGCTCAGAACTAGGTGGTCACAAGCACGCTGTGAAGGGGTCCTCAAGTGGTTAAGAGACATTCCTTATGTCCTGGCCTCGCACTCCGTACACCCGGAGTCTATGGTTGGCTATCCAGGCAGATGACCTTTTTCTGCGCACACAATAAACGACTGCCGATTCTTGTCTGTGTCTTTTATTGGCACGTTGCAGATTTTAATATATGTGTGAATGACACATGTGATATGTGGTAAAACTGAAAACAAGAATATAACATTACATAAAATAGTAACTGAAATTACTAATTTATTTTCCTAATAGCCTGTGGAGGAGGAAAGGGAAGATTGCTTACCTCCGATGCCATGGATGGGGAGAGATAGCATCTAGGCTGCTGCCATGAGATTGAACATGCTGATCCCTATGGCTGTTTCACTTCCTGACTAAAGAGGACATAATGATTTTTACATCACATCCTTAAAGCGGAGCTCCACCCTGATTTTTATTTTTTTTTCAAAAAAAATAAAAAAAATTAAATGGAAAAAAATAAAAAAAACTCACCCTAAATAGGCTGTTGCTATGCGGAAGTCCCGAATTTGCCCTCATGATCCGCAGTGTGGTTTTCTTCCTTCTCTTCTCGGTGTCTTCTTGTGAATGTGCCGCGCTGCATTCTGGGAACTGTGTGTATCCCAGAAAGCAGCCAGACCATTCACAAAGCGCCGCGCTGCTCGCACATGCGCAGTAGGAAACGGTGGATGGCGGTGCCGGGATCGAGGATCGGCGGGGGACGTCAGCGTGGGCGCCTAGGACAGGTAAGTGTCCTTATTCAAAGTCAGCAGCTACACTGTTAGTAGCTGCCGACTTTGAAAAAAAAAATAAAAATGCGGGTGGAGCTCCGCTTTAAAGGGTCACTAAAGGAATTTTTTTTTTAGCTAAATAGCTTCCTTTACCTTACTGCAGTACTGGTTTCATGCCCTTTTTGTGCGTTTTTGCTTTGATGTTGCTGTAATCCTGCTCTGTTCTCCACACTTCCTGCTTGTCTGTTTCCTAACCACCATACTGGGAGCTTTCTTTCTCACGGTGGTCTAAGCTGTCATTACTGTGTGTATAAAACTTCCCAGAACCAATCAGATTCATTTTAAAAACAAAACACTGCCCTGGATTTGTTTGTTTTTGTTATGTGTGTCTATTTCTACTTTGCAGAAACATGAAATCAGTTCAAAAGCGAAACTAACCTGCAGGCACATTATATGATTGATTTTTATCTATTTTTAATCATTTTGAAAAGGAATCGGTTAACTTTTATGTCTCTATACCCTGTAAACAGTAATTTCAGCAAACATTTTTTTTTCCTTTAGTGACCCTTTAAGTGGCTGGATGGCTTTGTTATAAACTATATTAATGTTTGGCCATTAGGTAGCACAAGCATAACACCTAACCTGGAACAAACATTATTTATAGCTTAATAATGCAACATCACAATATAACAAATGAAATGACAAGGTGAATTCTCTTTTCTGAACCTCAGGAGAGAGAAAGGTATCCTGGAGACATAACACCTTACATTTGCAAGAGTATGGGAAGACAAGAAACTATGCCTATACTGTAGATTGCCCAGAGACAGGTTTCTTAAACTTCAGCCAGTGGTGATCCACCCTCACCACCTTTGTCAGTGTTAAGCCGAGTACACACGATCGGATTTTCCGATGGGAATTGTGTGATGGCAGGCTGTTGTCGGAAAATCTGACCTTTGTAAGCTCCAGCGGACAATTGTTGTCAAACATAGTGTACATATCAGTGGTGGCTGGTGCTCAATACTTTGGGGAAGGCAGCAAACCAACGCCACCCCCCTTGTCGGGAGACGATAGGGGGGGCTGCCATTACTCCCCCCCTCCCAAGGGGGACAGACAGGAAGACGCCCTCTCATGGCAGAATAGGAAGCGTGCCCTAAGACACCCTGGCAATTCAGGTCTCAGGTCCTGATCGGCCAGGAGGAAAATCAGGAAGACAATAGACAAAAGCCCACCCTTTTTTAAGCCATTTAGAGCCTCTGGCTCTAATCATGTGCTTAAAAAAAAACATTGCAATCCATGCATCCGGCACCCTGCATGTAGATTAGGGCGCATGGATTTGGGGGGCGGAGCCCCTAACTTGTCATTACTCACCACGCACTATATACATGTAAAGCAGGAGAGACCCTGTCTAGGGTCATCCATTTCAATGATTAATTTGTTTATAATTACTAAGAATATAATACGCATCTAAAAAAAAGTCCTTATTTATACACAAAATACATGAATTATACACACTAGTATTTATCTAAAAAAAAAATATATACACACACACACACACACACACATTATATATATATATATATATATATATATATATATATATATATATATATATATATATATATTTAGGGCTGTGGAAAATTAACTATTAATTCATCGATTAATCTTAAATTTTTTTTTAATCGATCAAAATTATTTTGATTGGTACTCACCTCGGTTTCCGGGTCTTCAGGGAGTTCCGTAGAAAATCCGGTGATGTCACAGACACCGGCGGGGCTTGCCGTGTCCATCTGAAGGGCTCCTTTTCTGTGCCTTCATATCTGCATGCCGGCGGGACCTTACTATCTGCCACACGCAAGGGCTGTTACACTTCCCTCTATCAACCAGGGATTCTACAACCATCCACTGGTTGTGATAGTTCCATTCATGAGACATCTACATGCCGGCAGACTGATGTTAACCTCTCCTCATCTGGATTCAGCAGTGGTATTGTTGTACACATTTTTATACCAGTATCATACTTGGCTACATGTTTTTATGACTGCTTTTGGTAACGTTTGGTATTACTCGCACCATTTTTACAGTTTATATAGCTACATCGATTTTATCTCCAGTGCAACATTTATTTTTTTACCTACTTGAAGACTATAAAACTTTTAATGCTATTTCCATCGAGCGCTGCCTTTGTGTGTTTTTTGTATCCTGCTATCCATTTTTCCAGTGGTTGGTAACTGCACTGGAAATCAGCCTGCAAGGAGGAGATCAGCTAAAAGTAGTTGGATCTGTATGTGCGTTATAATTAATCGAAATTAGTCGATTAATTGACTAAAAAAAAAAAAAAAAAAGGATTAATCGAACACAAATTTTGATCAGTAACAGCCCTAAAATATATATTTGTACAGGAGGAAAAACAAAACAAATGCCAACTGCCTCTAAAGGCTGGCACAAAAATGATATTATGTTATAGCGTGCATGGAGTCTAAATACAGCTAGTTAGTATAGATTACAGTAAACTTTGTATACTATATTTCCAAATGTTTGTGGACCCCTGACCTTCACGTCAAACCTGCCTATATTGCCAAAAGTGGACATCCCCCCGCATGAGTGAGTTCAGTTTTTTTCACTGAATGCTACTATTGATGGCACAGCACAATTTTAAACCATTATGCTATTCCAACCTTGTGGCAATAGTTTGAAGGCGGCCTTTTACTACCCACCCCTGTGCAAAAAGCTGACTCTATAAAAACCAGGTCTGATGAGCCTGTGAAAAAATGTGGGTGGCTTGCATAGAGTCCTGACCCAAACCCTAACAGCCATCTTTTGAATAATGACTGTAAGCCATGTCTCTACATCTGTCAGTACCTGTCCTTGCCTATGAATAGTGGGCTGAATAAGAACAATTTCCCACATACACTCTGGAGTCTTGTTGAAAGCTTTCCCAGTAGAGCGGCGGCTGGTATAGCCACATAACGGGTGACAGAGGAGTAACTTCACAATAATACCCATGGTTTTGGAATGGGATGACCAACACGCTCATAAAAGTGTTCTGGTCAGAGGTTTACCCTTTTTGACCATTTAGCATACGTGAATTTGCCCTGATATCAGCACTCACATCTGGACTTATGCTTTAACGAAAAATGCTTCCCAAAATGAACAGCAGTGTAAGCATAGGGATATTCTTTACAATGCTGTGCTGCTATTGGGGTCATTATTAAGGATCTAGCTGGCAGAGTGCCATCCACATCTGCCAATTGAAAGTACCAGTGCTATAAAGGAACAATATTTTTTTAAATTCTTAATCATTCTAGTCAGAAGTATGATCAGATGGAGATTTCTAGCAAATATTTTTTCTCACACTTCACCTCTTCATCAGAATTATTATTATTTTCAGATGTACTTTAGAGGAAGTGGATCATGCGTCTTCAATATCTCGCCTTGTAAAATCCTCCTGCAGTTGGATGAAATGGAGAAGTGCAACTATTGCAATGAGATATAGAACACCAGAAGGCAAGTAAGCTGCATTGAGACAACTTTTTGTATCACAAGCAATACTCCTGCGACATTCATCAATTCATGGATCAACTAACCCATATGAAGTAAAAACTATAATGGTTTATATCATTTATTTTATTACGTTTTTAAAAAGACACTAATTTTACCCATTCGCGGCTCTGAAATATCATGTGCTTTAGACCCACCATAGATGGGTAGAATATTGAAAGTAAAATTGAGCAAAACAATCATTCTATTTTCTAATGGTTAATGTGCTCAAATCAACTGCCGATATCCAATTCTTCATGAAACGAAAAAAAAAAAAAAAATATATATATATTTTCGAACCATTTTCTAAGAGTCAAACCTCGTACACACGATCAGTTTTCCTGACGGGAAAACTGAGGAGAGCTTTTGGCCGGGAATCCTGGCCATGTGTATGCTCCTTGCAATTTTTCCGATGGGAAAACTGCCCAAAAACCAGTTCTCTTTTTTCCTGCCTGGAAATTGGGCGGACTTTTGCCCGGCGGTTTCCTATGCGAAAAACTGCGATTTCCTGTTGGGAAAAATGGCCGTGAGTAGGGGAAAGCAGGTTCTCGGCTTTCCGAACAGGAACTTTTCCCGACTCCTACTTACAAATGGAGGGAGACAACAGGAAGTGGGAGGGAGACAACAGGAAGTGAGAGGAAATCTACCCCTGGAAAGGGAAATCCACACCTGTAAAAGTTAATATGGGAAAAGGGTGTCTCCACTGATGCTTTATCACCAATCTTTGTTTCCCTAATAACCCAAAACTTTCAAAATCCAATTGCCATTGGGACAGAAAGTGAGGTGAAATCTTCTGAACAGGGGCACCGACAGCAAAACAAATGTTACAGGGGTGATAACTCTTCCCTATGCTATCCAAAAAGCTTTACAAATATATTTTTTGGCTAGAGCTACTTAAAAAATGTACCTGTTCCAACTTACAAACAGATTCAACTTAAGAACAAGCCTACAGTCCCTATCTTGTTTGTAACCCGGGGATTGCCTATATAACGCTCACGTACGTAATCAATAACCACTTATTGGATTCTTTTTTTGCCAAAAACATGTAGCAGAATACATATTTGCTTAAATTAAGGAAGAAACTTGATTTTTAATATTTTTTTTTATATGTTTTATAGCAGAAAGTAAAAAAATAAATAAATGCAGTGGTGATCAAATGCCACCAAAAGAAAGCTCTATTTGTGGGAGAAAAAAAAATACACACTTTATTTGGGTACAGCATTAAATGACCACGCCCAATCACCCCCCCCCCCCCCCCCGATGCCTGTGGCGGTCAGCCTCATTGCAGGAGTGATCCGAGATGAGGGAGAGGCCACCAATTCATTGTCACCCCATCACGATCGCTCCTGACGAATCAGCTTCTTCCTCCGCTTCTGAAACTGTAAACAGAAGCAGAGGAAATTATGTCACTCTCCTCCTGGCGGTCTTTTCGCCCGGCGCCGAGGAGAGGAGAGGAAGACATCTCACAGTAAGTGCACAACAGTACACTGACAACAGGACATGACAACAGGACATGTAGGCACACAAAACACCCCCCAACCACAATGTCACCATTTGCTGCGTTTTTTTTTTTTTACTGATCACAACATTTGGTGTCATTTGTGACTACAAAAAGTTGTCAGGGCAGTTAGTAGTAGGCCCCTTTAGGTGTAGGGTACCCCCCTAACTCCCCATATAAAGGTTTAACCCCTTGATCGCCCCCCCCCCCCCCCCCCAAGTAACCCTCTCACCCCTGTCGCCAGTGTCACCAAGCGATCTTTTTTCTGATCTCTGTATTAGTGTCGCGGGTGACGCTAGGTAGCCAGTTATTTAGGTTCACCGTCAGGTTTTTATAGAGAGGAGGGAAATTAAAAATTGACCCCCTTAGAAATCCTGAAGGTGGTTCTAGGTTTTCAGGGCCCCATACGCAGCTAGGCTCCCAAAAAGTCCCACACATGTGGCATCCCTGTAATCAGAAGCAGGGAAATGTATTTTGGGGTGCAATTCCACATATAACCATGGCATGTGTGAGCAATGTAGCATTTAGTGACAACTTTTTGTAAAAAAAAAAGTTATTATTCAATCACTTGGGACAAATAACTTAAATATTCAATGGGCTCAACACACTTCAGCAATTTCCTTGGGATGTCTACTTTCCAAAATGAGGTCATTGGGGGGGGGGGGGTTGTACTACCCTGCCATATTAGCACCTCAAGAAATGATAGGCAGTCAAACTAAAAGCGGTGTAAATTTTAGAAAATGTAGCTTAGTTTGTAGACGCTATAACTTTTTGTGCAAACCAATAAAAATATGCTTATTGACATTTTTTTTTACCAAAGACATGTGGCTGAATACATTTTGACCTAAGTGTATGACTAAAATTGAGTTTATTCGATTTTTCTTATAACAAAAAGTAGAAACATTTTCTTCAAAATTTTTAGTCTTTCTCCGTTTATATCTATCAAAAAAAAAAAAAAAAAAAAAAATCGCAGAGGCAATCAAATACCATCAAAAGAAAGCTCTAAATGTGGGGGGGAAAAAAAGGACGCAAATTTCAGTTGGGTACAACATTGCATGATCATGCAATTACCAGTTAAAGCAGCGCAGTGTCAAATTGTAAAAAGTCCTCTGGTCATTAGGCTGTTTAATGATCCGGGGCTTAAGTGGTTAACAAGCACAAGCTAATCAGTTACATTTACCTTCAGAAGAAAAAAAAAAAAATATATCACAGAAAAACAGGTAGAGGAAAAACATTAGCTTTTTTATTTCATCATTTTAGTAACTGTACAATTTTAACCAAATCTTACAAGTAACAGAACATATTAAACATAAATGAAGACTACAATCCAGTACCCTATTTACAATACAATTTTACCATCCAATTTTAAGAGAACTAAATGAAGTACACATAATCGTTAGAACATTGTATTTGTACTGGGCAAAGACAAAAATAAACCCCATAAAAGCAGAATTAACGGATACTAGAGTGTTCTGTGTTCCATGAAGAAAAAAAAAAAAAAAAAAAAATTACATCTCGAATCACTTTGAATAATAAAGCTCACAGGATTCAAACATGATTTTAAGGATTTGCTTTTAAAATAAAACAAGTCTATCCCCCAAATATCTAATGAAAAACAATGGTGGAAGCAAACAGTATATGTTTACTATTTTCCTATGTAAGAAGCAGAACAATTAGTGGCTGATTGTTATATATTAAGAAGCGGAATGTACACTTTACCTAGAGAGAAAGTGAAATTCAATGAATACTGTGAAGAAGAAGAAACCATTTTATATCTTCACCTTTTATTAAAAATCATTTACTTAGAACAAAATGATTAAAAGGTTTCATTGTGAGCTAATAATTACCATTTTACTAAGCAGACGGATCTGTAATTCATCACAGATAGAAGCTATTTTAGTTATTTCCAAGGTCCGACATGGGGCAACAGTATTTTATATTTTGCCTTTAAATTCAATTTTAATATTAAGAGTGTATTTACTACACAAAACGGTTTAACTGCTTAGAAATTAATGCATGCATGTTAAAAACCAGATTCAGCACTTAAAGAACTCAGTATTAGGAGTGAGCTCACACTGCAAGTCTCTAAGTTTGAAGACTCACTGGGCCATGTTAATGTCATTAATACCAAGGGGACTTGCAGCACACTGCGCTGGAGGGTCGGCACTGAGGCTGAAAAAGGGTTAAACACTCAATTGTTATTTTAACAATTAGGAAGCAAGAGAATATCAATACAGTTTAAAAGTACATGAAGGCTTAGTTACTACAGCATTGACTTTTGCTAGGCTGTGCCGTTTCAGTAAGGTCTACTCCTCTTCCTCTAGCCGTGTTGCCTCCACTTGTCTGTGGTTCTGTTTTGGGAAGCTTTTTAGCTGTAATAAGAGACACAAAGGATGAGAAGTGTAATTATTATGAAACACTTATTACAGCCTCGGCAAATTAAGAAAATATGTATTAGGCCCCATTCACACCTTTGCGTTCCAGGAATGCTTAAAAAACACACCAACAGTGCATCGCTAAAAGCAAGTTGCAGTTGCGTGTTTAGTGTGCCAAAACAAAAATGTCAAAAACATGCAAGGCTCGCTGCAAAATAAGGTGCAGGAGCTACTTTGGTACATTTGTCGCATGTAGGGCAGCACAGTCAAATTAATAGGATGCCCTATGCCAGGAATATGCAATAAGCGGACCTCCAGCTCTTGCAAAACTACAAGTCTAATCATGCCTCTGGGTGTCATGCCTGCTGTGGCTGTCAGAGCCTTTCTATGCCTCATGGGACTTGTAATTCTGCAACAGCTGGAGGTCCACTAATTGTATATCCCTGGCCTATGCCTTTGTGTGACAAACGCACAAAACCGGCAACCTTTTGCACAGGTGTAAAGGGAGTCTTAAAGTGGTTGTAAACCCCCAAAAAAATGTAATGTCACAATGTAGAGTATAAGATTTCCTATCATCTGTGGCCAGTCTTGCCACACAGAGTTAATCCAGCGCTGAGTAATCCTCTTTTAAAGTTCAGTGCAAATTAACAGAATTTCAGATAAAAACCTGCCAAATTAGGTTAAGTCCGTTTCTCTGTTATTGCTTTCAGTAACAGGTTATTTACAAATCTAGCGTGGACATGTTTATCATGACTAGAGGTGATCCAAAGTTCATTGTATATTACCAAGATGTGTTATGATGTTATATCACCTCATGTTATTGTAAACAAAACATAACATATGATAAACATGTCCTAGCTAGATATGTAAATAACCTCTCACTCAAAGCAAGAAGAGAGAAAACTGACTTTTGCTTTAGGCAGGGTTTTATCTGGAAGGCTGTTCATTTTCACTGAACATAAAAGAGGATTTCTCAGATCTGGATTAACTCTGCGTGTCAAGACTGGGCACAGATGATAGGAAATCTTATACTCTACATTGTGACATCAAAAAAAAAAAATTTTTTTTTTGGGGTTTACAACTACTTTAAAGAAAAGGCAACAGCTGGCACCTGTAGTTACCAATACACAGTGGATGATGTTTAATTAGATCAAATCGGGGGTTTATTTACCAAAACTGGTTCAAAACCTGCATGGTAGCCAATCAGCTTCTAATTTTAACCTGCTCAATTAAGCTTTGACAAAAAAACTGGAAGCCGATTGGTTTCTATGCAGAGCTGCAGCAGATTTTGTACAGTTTCAGTAAATCAACCTCATTGTGTAAAGGCCATTATAATCTATAGACGCCCAAATTCAACCGATAAAAAGATTACCTCTCCCATAACACATTGCCTGCCATCATACTCATGAAAATATGGACAAATGGAGAGACAACCAACTGAATTGCTTTGTTCAGACACTCCCCCAACCATTACCGGGCATCCATAATCTCAATGGTATTGAACATGTGTTCCTTCATAAAGACCCCCCCCCCCCCTACACTGTATCTCCCAGTTCTACAATGCTCTTATCGAATTGCAAAGCCCTACTTATCTGAATTACCTGACCAAGTGGGGGCTTGACCTGGGTGTTACTATCACAGACAAGAAAAAGGACAAAAGTTCTCCAACTTACACATGTTCCTTCACTGGCTTCTTCTATGGCAGAAACTAATTTCAAACTCCTCACCATACACCACTTAAACTTCAACGCATGTTCCCTATTAACTCCCGGCTATGCTGGAGGAATTGTGGACATGACACTACCCATGCCCACATCTGGTGGTTCTGCCCCCTCATTTGTCCTTTCTGGTCTGAAGTGGTAGACCCAATCCATCAAATCACCTAAATTAACCTACCTTTTGATCCATGGACAGTTCTCTTTCACGCTACCTCAATGCCCATAGGAAGATATAAACGCTCACTCATTTCACACCTCCCAAATACAGCCAAGGCTCTCACCCCACCCTCTGGGGTCAATCTATAATTCCAACCATGGCCAACCATCTTGGCTACAAAAAGTATCTGAAGTCTAATGGAAGAACTCACCCACATTGCAAGAGACACTACTAAACAATATACTTTAACCTGGGCCCAATCGTTTCTTACTACAAGGACATAATTTCTTAGGCCCCTCAGGATACCCATGCGTCAAACTGTTCTCCCACCCTCCTCGTTATTTAATTTTTACTAACACTGGAGGGTCTAACCCCCCCTCTGAGCTTTTGCTAAACTGAAACCATTTTAAAGTCACTTGTGTTGCCATGTGTGCCAGCCTATCGGCCTGACCCCTTTTCCCCTCTCTCTTTCCCTGCCTCTCTTTCTCTCATCTCCTCTCTTTTTTTTATTTTACTATTAAGTTGTATGTTCGGGTTACTCAAGCAGCTCTTATTATGAATCTTGCTGATTCTCTGAGTATTTTTTTTTTTGGGACTGCATTCCTCTTTTCAATAAAAATACATTAAAAAAAATAATAATAAAAAAAAAAACACACATGAAAATGGATGGATAAAATGCAAATAGATTTTTTTCAGCCAAATGCTTATTCCCATGAGAGAAGGCCACAGCCAGTGATGTTTGGGCGCTTGTCCTCTATTCTCGTCCAGAAATATTCATGAGAAGAAAGTAGAAGGAAAGAAAAACACCTCCTTCTAACAATTTAGTAATTTTTGTCCTTTACTATTTTGTTTTGCCCATTGAGTGCAAGGACTACAACCTTTAGCCCTGGTTCACACTGGCTACTTCAGAGCGATTTTAAAGCCTCAGATTTCATTGTAACTTGCAATTTAGTTTAACCTCTTGCCGACCAGCTCACGCTGATATATGTCGGCAAAGTGGCATGTTCCTGCAAAATGGCGTATGGGTACGTCGTCCCCTTTAAGAGCCATCGAAGGGTGTGCGCCCGCTGCAAGGTGGGGGACACGATGCGCGTAGGCGGTGGGCACGTGAGCCAGAATGGCCTGTAAGTGGTTAACAGAAGTCTACGCAAGTTACAATGAATGCGGCAAAAAAGCAGTGCAGGAACCTTTCTTAGTCGCAACAATTTGATCGGTTCCATTGCCAACAATGGCGTGCGCTTTGTCATGCAAATTATAACTCAAGTCGCATGACAAGTCACAGCTGTGTGAACAGGGGCCTAATGTTTTTCTGCAATCTGACATCTCTTGCATAGCGTTGGAAGAAAAAAAAGAACAAACACTTTTGCAGATTTTCAAACTGTGAATAAAAATAGTAGCTAGTGGGGTACCAACATCCCTAAATTACATGTACAGTGCCTTGCGAAAGTATTCATCCCCCTTGAACTTTGCGACCTTTGCCACATTTCAGGCTTCAAACAAAGATATAAAACTATTTTTTTGTGAAGAATCAACAAGTGGGATACAATCATGAAGTGGAACGAAATTTGTTGGATATTTCAAACTTTAATAAATAAAAACTGAAAAATTGGGCGTGCAAAATTATTCAGCCTCAAGTTAATACTTTGAAGCGCCACCTTTTGCTGCGATTACAGCTGTAAGTCGCTTGGGGAATGTTTCTATCAGTTTTGCACATCAAGAGACTGAAATTTTTGACCATTCCTCCTTGCAAAACAGCTCGAGCTCAGTGAGGTTGGATGGAGAGCGTTTGTGAACAGCAATTTTCAGTTATTTCCACAGATTCTCAATTGGATTCAGGTCTGGACTTTGACTTGGCCATTCTAACACCTGGATATGTTTGTTTATTTGTGAACCATTTCAGTGTAGATTTTGCCTTATGTTTTGGATCATTGTCTTGTTGGAAGACAAATCTCCGTCCCAGTCTCAGGTCTTTTGCAGACTCCATCAGGTTTTCTTCCAGAATGGTCCTGTATTTGGCTCTATCCATCTTCCCATCAATTTTAACCATCTTCCCTGTCCCTGCTGAAGAAAAGCAGGCCAAACCATGATGCTGCTGCCACCACCATGTTTCACAGTGGGGATGGTGTGTTCAGGGAGATGAGCTGTGTTGCTTTTACGACAAACATAACGTTTAGCATTGTTGCCAAAAAGTTTGATTTTGGTTTCATCTGACCAGAGCACCTTCTTCCACATGTTTGGTGTGTCTCCCAGGTGGCTTGTGGCAAACTTTAAACAACACTTTTTATGGATATCTAAGAAATGGCTTTCTTCTTGCCACTCTTCCATAAAGGCCAGATTTGTGCAGTATACAACTGATTGTTGTCCTATGGACAGTCTCCCACCTCAGCTGTAGATCTCTGCAGTTCATCCAGAGTGATCATGGGCCTCTTGGCTGCATCTCTGATCAGTCTTCTCCTTGTATGAGCTGAAAGTTTAGAGCAGGGGTCCTCAAACTACGGCCCCCCAGCTGTTCAGGAACTACAATTCCCATCATGCTTAGTCATGTCTGAATGTCAGAGTTTTGCAATGCCTCATGGGATGTGTAGTTCCACAACAGCTGGAGGGCCGTAGTTTGAGGATCCCTGGTTTAGAGCAGGGATCTCCAAACTACGGCCCTCCAGCTGCTGTGGAACTACACTTCCCATGAGGCATTGTAAAACTCTGACATTCGTAGACATGACTAGGCATGATGGGAATTGTAGTTCCTGAACATCTGGAGGGCCGTAGTTTGGAGACTCCTGGTTTAGAGGGACGGCCAGGTCTTGGTAGATTTGCAGTGGTCCGATACTCCTTCCATTTCAATATTATGGCTTGCACAGTGCTCCTTGGGATGTTTAAAGCATAGGAAATCTTTTTGTATCCAAATCCAGCTTTAAACTTCTCAACAACAGTATCTCGGACCTGCCTGGTGTGTTCCTTGTTCCTTATGATGCTCTCTGCGCTTTAAACGGACCTCTGAGACTATCACAGTGCAGATGCATTTATACAGAGACTTGATTACACACAGGTGGATTCTATTTATCATCATTAGTCATTTAGGTCAACATTGGATCATTCAGAGATCCTCACTGAACTCCTGGAGAGAGTTTGCTGCACTGAAAGTAAAGGGGCTGAAAAAATTTGCACGTACAACTTTTCAGTTTTTTATTTGTTAAAAAGGTTTGAAATATCCAATAAATTTCGTTCCTCTTCATGATTGTGTACCACTTGTTATTGATTCTTCACAAAAAATTACAGTTTTATACCTTTATGTTTGAAGCCTGAAATGTGGCAAAGGTCGCAAATTTCAAGGGGGCCGAAGACTTTCGCAAGGCACTGTATAGAGGAAAACCCTCAGAGTGAGACTTTAACGCTACTGGGTCACTTTAAGTAAATAAGTAAGGATGCAATCGGGTCTGATCGTCTGCTGTCCGGGGGTGAGAGTGAGGGAAAAAATGTCCCTCACCTGTCCCCATAGCTCTGCTGGGCGGAAGAGACGTCAAAACGTCAGTCCCTCCCAGCGTCTTAAAGAGACAATGTCTTTGTTTACCCTTTTTTCGTTTTCTTTTTTCTTTTTCATTTAAGCCTAAATATGAGATCTGAGGTCTTTTTGACCCCAGATCTCCTATTTAAGAGGACCTGTCATGCTTTTTTATATTACAAGGGATGTTTACATTCCTTGTAATAGGAAAAAAAGTGATAATTATTTTTTTATTTCAGTTTTAAAAATGATAAAACAAATAAAAATAAATCCGAAACCAAAAAAAATATGTTTTTAAATCGCCCCGTCCCGACGAGCTCGCATGCAGAAGCGAACGCATATGCGAGTAGCGCCCGCATATGAAAACAGCGTTCAAACCACACAAGTGAGGTATCGCCGCGATCATTAGAGCGAGAGCAATAATTTTAGCCCTAGACCTCCTCTGTATCTCATAAAATGCAACCTATAGAATTTTTTAAACGTCGCCTATTGAGATTTTTAAGGGTAAAAGTTTGACGCCATGCCACGTGCAGGCGCAATTTTTAACCGTGACATGTTGGGTATCATTTTACTCGGCGTAGCATCTTTCACAATATGTAAAAAAAATTGGGCCAAATTTATTGTGGTCTTATTTTTTAATTAAAAAAAAGTGATTTTTTTCCAAAAAAATAAAAAAAAGTGCGCTTGTAAGACCGCTGCGCAAATACGGTGTAACAAAAAGTATTGCAATGACTGCCATTTTATTCTCTAGGGTGTTAGAAAAAAATATATATAATGTTTGGGGGTTTTAAGTAATTTTCTAGCAAAAAAAATGTTTTAGTCTCGTAAACACGAAATCTGAAAAACACCCTCGGTCCTTAAGTGGTTAATACAGAATATAATAAAAAGTAACGATACATATTAAAAATTATTGGATACAGTTCTTTAAAGTGTACTCAAGTTAGAAATCCCCCCCCCAAAAAAAAAAAAAAAGGATGGAAATGATGAACACCCTGGGGTCCAGTGTAAGATCACCTTACACTTTTAGGGCTAGTTCACGCCACATGCGTTCCAGTGCTTTGGTTTCTGTATACAAAATGCATAAAAAGTAGGTTATATGGTTTTCAATTGCATAGTACACACTAGTGCTTTAGGTTCCAGAAAAAAAGTAGAACAATAGTACAGTGGGGATTTTTGGTGTCGAGTCAAATCACCTATGCTCTTCAAAACGGTTAAGCACCCCTAACAGTTTACAACCACTTTAAAACATTTTCTATATTGAATTTTCATACAACTACATAGACAAGTACATTTACTGTATGCAATCCATATTGCCTCTCCTGTGTGGCAGATGCACTTACCTATTGCCATAAATATTTCATTCACGTTTGCCGATGTCTTGGCAGAAGTCTCCATAAACAACAAGCTGTTATCATCTGCATAAGCTTGAGCCTCCTGTAAAATAATTCAAAGCATGCTCATTGAACATTCAGTAGAAGGATAAAGATTTAGTCTCAGCTTATTTTAGAGGGATTTTCCATTAGTAAAACGGTAAAATCTACTTCACACCACCTGGGTCCCTTCCATTTTATAAATGCATCCCTATATAAAAGCATTTAGCACTTATCTTAGGAATAAGAGGGATATTACTCACAACCTGTAACTAAGTAATACATTTATGAAGACACATACAAACAATTGAAGGGTGATTTCGACACCAGAGGAACAGCCCCCAAGTGTTGAATATTTTACAGCGCCCAATGGGTTTAATACACATGTTTGGCTGCCATATGCAGTTCTGATTGGGTGTAGGGTCTTCATTCACGTTTTCATTTTTTTTTTCTGTAAAGGCGAACTAACCCTTTAAAAAGGAAATGGTCACATCCCCCTTGACTAGCACTTCAATGAATTTAAATGTAGATCTCTACAATTTTTTTTAAGCACCTACATTTAGCCTCGGTTCACACGATGAACCGCAAGGGAATCGCCCAGGAACCGCACGACATTCCTCTTTAGATCACATGCAATTCAGTGTTTCAGCTCAATTCAGCTCATTAAGTTTACACCAAAGCTGTCTATGCACCATTTTTGGAACTGCACAGCAACCAGATCGTAGGGTACATTTGTACCTTGCGATCTTGTGTGGCCAAAACGCACGCGTGACACGCATTTGGAGTGTCGTTAAAATTACACCGACACCTGCTGCAGATTGCAAGGGCAGTGCGATATGAATGCAGTGCAGGAAAGGTGCACAGATCAAGGGGTTTCCCGAACTACATAAGTGTAAACCTAGGCTAAGCTAAAGTGTTTGCAGAGGTAGGATCCAGACCAAGCTTTGTTCACAAAACACCTGCTTGATAAAGTGTTTTCCAATTGCTAAAATGCCTCCTCATCAAGATTGAGAATACAGTCCCAAGAACACGACTGTTGGTATACCTGAAGTGACGCCACTGATTGGCAGAAATTCAGTTTGCATTCTCTAATGATAAAAGGCCATTTACAATCGTAAATCAAGATAATGTGATGTAACACATTCTACTGAACACGGTGTACATTCTGGTAATAAAGACATCAGATCACACGCACTATAAAAAAATCAAGCATCCATTGACATTGGTTTACCACGATATAAAAGGAAGTAAAATGCAATTATAATGGTTTGAAATGAAAACAAACGTTAGGCAAGTACAAGAGGAATGACAGAAATAGCAATTATACTCTATAATTATAGCTTTGTATTGCACGCAGATGTATCCCAAGACAAAAACACTGCAATTACTTTAAGATACAAAACACATTCTATTGCACAAATGATAAAGGCATTATTAGATAGGTGAGAAGTATAAAATTAATTCATAGAATCTAACAGGAAAGGCCAAGCTTACCTGGAAGTCCACAGCCCGCTTGGAAGCGAGATCAGCTTTGTTACCAGACAAAGCTATCACAATATTGGGACTTGCTTGTCTCTGAAGTTCTTTCACCCAGTTCTTCGCTCTTGCAAATGATTCCTGAAACATATTTTATTCACAGGTCTAGATTATGGTGTGCTTCTGTATGGCAGCAGGATTAAAAAATATAGTACTTTAAATTCAAACAGTACAGCATTTTACCTACTGTTAATCTACACACAAAAGAACGTATTCAGTGGCCATTACCATATCACATACCATGCAAGTCAGAAATTCTGATTGCCATACTTAAATGAATGATGGAGAGTTCAGACTATAACCAATGTAAAGGGGGGGACTGCGCTTCAGAGTCCCACTACTGCATCCATCGACACAGGCGGGCTTCAGCCCCGCCTTCCGCTTCCAGATTTTATTGACAGCAGCGGGAGCTGCTGCTGCTATCAATATGTCCAATGATGAGAGAGACAGCGCTGTATTGTATCGGGCGTGGGCAAGTAAAAAGGAGGGGGGGGGGGGGGGGGGGCTGCAGCAAAAAAATAAATACAATTTTTTCCTTAAAGCATAGAATGTATTAAGGTAAAAAACCTTGAGACTTTGCAGCCACTTTGAAGCATTTGTAAAAGGCGCAGTTTTTTTCTACATAACATGTTATACTTACCTGCTCTGTACAATGGTTTTGCGCAGAGTGGCTCCCCAAACCTCTTACCAAACTCCTGCGTCTCCTCATCTCTTTGCATCGCCATAGGTAGCCGTTTCCTATTGTGGTGCACCTGCAGGCTCGCTCCCAAGCTGGACACACACACACACACACACACACACACACACACACACACACACACACACACACACAGAGTGCAGCCCGCCCCCTGCTTTCAGGATTTGATTGACAGCAGGAGCAGCCATTGGCCCTGCTTCTGCCTCTCTGTCCTGTGAGGAGAGGGAGACCAGCACGGGATTAAGATAGAACTCGAGAATAACGAGGAGGGTGGGAGAACTTTTTTTTTTCACCCCACCTATAAAAAGCTTCTTGGCCCCCGGTTTTTCAGGGGGGCCTCTGAGGGAGGAAGAGTATGAGTGGGAGGGACCTTTTGTTAGGTGGTTCGAAAGTTGAGTATGAGCGTGAGAATAGCGGTCATTGGACCCGCCCCTAAGGGGAGCCCTAGAGGGCGAGAAGGGAGGGGGGGTGGGCGGGGGAGGGGAGGGAGCTGTGGGTGGGGGAGGGGGCGAAGGGAGGTCAAGAGGGAAGGGACTAGGGAGCATACATTCAG
This sequence comes from Rana kukunoris, assembly GCA_029574335.1. Lineage (NCBI taxonomy): Eukaryota > Metazoa > Chordata > Amphibia > Anura > Ranidae > Rana > Rana kukunoris. The sequence goes on along the minus strand of CM056053.1, from coordinate 113,711,248 downwards.
GATATCACAAGTTGTGTCACTACAGGCAGATGAGGGAGGGACTCTAAAAGCAGGCCGGATACACGGCAATCGAATTCACTTAGGGGTACAAGAAATGGCTCCATATTTTAGCCGCTCGAGGGAGATCAACAAGAGAGGGGCAAGAGAACATACACTGTGGATTTCAAAAGTTGTATTGGCAGGTGAAGTAGGGACTATGAAAGTAGGATGGGCAGCTACTGACCGAATTCAACTGAGGACAGGAGCTTCTGTTTTATATTCCAGTTTCTCGATCGGCGTTGAACATTTGATTACCACTCCAACTATCATAGATGCAGGATAAGCTATTAGCAATCACCTCCTGGAATGTACGAGGCATGAGCGATCCAACCAAAAGAACTGCAGTCATGTCACTCCTGGAAGATGGAATGCCGGGACTAATATGTCTCCAAGAGACACATTTGACTAAGGATTCAGCCCCGTTGCTGAACAGTCGCAAATTTCAAGCCCAATTCCATTCGGTACACTCCTCGTATTCAAGAGGAGTGAGTACTATGATTGGAAGGGGAATAACATTCTCCTGCTCCAAATTGTGGGTAGACGATCAAGGTCGATTCATATTTTTGCTTTGCTTTATTGAAAATAGGCCATATGTTTTAGCCAACTTGTACATTCCTCCACCCTTCAAGCTCGATGTTCTATATAACCTCGTTGAGTTTACACTCGACAAACCAGATGTGCCGGTTATAGCTGTCGGCGATTACAATGCGGTACTGGATAAAATTATTGATAGATTCCCTCCGGGATCTGGGCCTACGGGAGGGCGCTTAGCGCAATTCTTGGAAGAAACCGGGTTGAAGGATATATGGAGAACTTCTTTCCCACAGGTCCGTCAATATTCGTGTTACTCCAGCACACATCACACACTATCCCGAATAGATATGGCTCTGTGCAGCGAGGGAGTAATGCCCCTGGTCAAGAAGATACATTATGGCCCAAGAGGGGTCTCAGACCACTCCCCGTTGACGTTGATAATAAGGACTGGAGTTACGGTCTCTCGCAGAGAATGGCAGCTAAATCCTGGCTGGCTGGAACTAATCGGTGAACCGCGGGATGTGGCTTCACAATTAGAGTTTGTACTCATCAACAGGGGGACGGCATAAACGGGGATGGTTTGGGACTCACTGAAAGCCTTCATGAGGGGTCTCTTAATCCAACAGATAGCTAGGATCAAAAAAATAGGGAGGGCAGAAGAGAGCAGGCTGGCCAGTGAGACTATCCAAGCAGAACAGAGATTTGTTGAGGTGCCCACTCCAGCTATGCGAGCAGCATAGCTGGCCAAACAAGAAGAACACAAAAAGTTCATCTTAAAAATCGCAGATAGCAAGAGAATATTACAAAAACAGTCTCAGTTTGGTGAGGGCGAGAAGGTAGGACGCATTCTAGCTCTCTTGAGTAGAACTAACTCTCCCTCGTCAAAAGTCCTTGCAATAAGGACATTGGCAGGCGAAATTTCTACCGATGGACAGGAGATCCTAAATACATTCTTTACATACTATAAGGAATTGTATAAGTCCAAAAGAGGATTAGGGAGCGGAAATATAGAATCCTTTTTTCAGAAGATAGTAGTCCCTAGGCTGGCAAACAAGGATAGACAGGAGCTGGAGGCTCCAATTACTTTAAAAGAAATCCAGCAAGCAGTGTCAGATACGCCAAATCAGAAATCCCCGGGACCGGATGGGCTCCCTAACGAGGTGTACAAGAAGTTTGGCGAGATATTGCTGCCAGAGCTACTGAGGACTCTGGATTGGGCGGCAAGCGAGGGTATATTACCCCGATCAATGACGGAAGCGACTATTATAGTGATCCATAAGGAGGGGAAAGACCCTCTGGAACCCTCATCCTATCGCCCAATCTCCCTCTTACCCTCTGACGTAAAGGTCTTAGCCAAGGTTCTTGCAACCCGCTTAAACAGATTCATTAGTAAGCATATCCACCCAGACCAGTCTGGCTTTATACCAGGAAGGGCAACAAGCAACAACATTAGGAGAACCTTCCTAAATATACACACACCTTCAGATAATGAAGGATCTAGAGCAGTTCTATCACTTGATGCCGCCAAGGCTTTTGATAGCCTTGAGTGGGCATATCTTTGGAAGGTGCTCGATAGCTTCGGCTTTGGTCCCTCTTATATCAAACGGGTCAAACTGCTGTACCGTGAACCAAGAGCCAGAGTCAGAATCAATAGTGAGATGTCTGATGCTTTCCAGCTGGAACGCGGCACGAGACAGGGGTGTCCTCTGTCCCCCCTTCTGTTCGCCCTCGCAATGGAACCATTGGCAATTATGGCCAGGGCGAGGTCGGACATAATGGGATTCAGAAGACACCATGGAGAAGATAAAATCGCACTCTTTGCAGACGATGTTCTGTTTTTCCTGGGGGATGTTGAAGGTACATTGGACAAAGCTATGCAGCTGATGGAGGAATTCGGCCAGTTCTCAGGCCTCACTATTAACTGGACAAAGTCAGCTCTGCTGCTACTGGACCAGGTAGACCTCCAACTGTCACCCAGCGCCTCCCAAATAATAATAGATACTAAATTTAAGTACTTAGGGATCTGGATTACAAATGACGTTTCCCAATACATTAACCTTAATCTTACTCCATTACTATCGAAATGGAAAAACAAAAGCGAAATCTGGAAAAGACTCCCTTTGTCAGTCGCAGGCCGTTGTAACTTAATAAAAATGATCTGGCAGCCGCAGTTACTATACCTGCTCCATAACTCCCCAGTGTGGATAGGCCACAAGTATTATAGGAAAATAGACTCACTATTTAGAGAACTTATATGGAGGGGAGGTCAAGCCAGAATAAGCCTGCAAACACTACAACTTCCCGTAAAAGAAGGGGGGATGGCGGTTCCACACCCAAGGCTATACTTTTTGGCAGCACAACTGCAACATTTGGCAGGATGTGGAACCGCCGAAGGAGAAAGCTCCAATAATCGACTTTTGCTAACCGATAATCCTCAAACTATTAGTGGAAGCCCTAGAGGCAGACTTTTTCGGCCATAAACATCTGATTATAAAATTAGTTACTAAATCATGGCACACAGCAAAAGCAATATTGGGGTATGCTGGTCCCTCAGAATTTTCCCCTCTTTGGAACAACAACAAAATACAGGAGGTAGTAAGTATTGAGATATCGAGCGAATGGACGAGTAAAGGTATAAGTCGGCTGAAACACTTGTTCGAGGGTAACATTATGAAGTCATTCCAAGACTTAGTAAACGAGTTTAAAATTTCCAATAAAACCTTTTTTAAATATCTCCAGATCCGTCATGCCATACAAGCCCAATTCGGACCTCATATGGTCATCTGGGCACAGATTACCGCCCTTTTTTCGGTAATTAAGGCAACAACAACCAAGGGCCTAATATCCGAGATGTATAGAAACCTGGGCATAAGGGCACTAAGTAAAGAAGGCCCCCAAAAGAGCAGAATGGCCTGGGAGAGCGACCTGGGAACGATCTCCCCTAAACAGTGGAGCAAGATTCTCCAACAGGGCACTTTAGTGTCCATTGCCCCGGCTCAAAGACTTTCTCACTTATTTTTGCTATACAGGGTTTACTACACCCCCCATAAAATGTTTAGATTAGGGTGGAGGTCAAATAATGAATGCCCAAGATGCAAAGACAAGGGAGACCTTATGCACATGGTCTGGAAGTGCCCTAAACTATATAGCTTCTGGGTGGGAGTTACAGATCGGATTAATGATAAATTCGGAACGGCACTGGAACCAGAAGCTAGGATTTGTCTCTTGGGATGCATGGATAACACTAGGGTGCCGCAAGGCACCCTTGAAGCCATTCTAAGATGCCTATTCCAGGCGCGTAAAATAATTGCTCAAAAATGGCAAGCACAGGCCCCTCCAACGATAGATAACTGGCTTCTAGCTATGAATCAAACAATTTCAAACGAAAAAGTGTACTACACCAAGCAAGGGAACTATGGCAAATTTGCCAAATTATGGGGGCTATGGTAGTAGGTGACCATGAACCCCAGGCAGCGACACCTAACGCCATCATCCCAGGACCACTGCGAATCTTATTATTGAAGCCTAGCCCAGGTAGATAGCTCAGTAGGAACTCCAGTTTAGTGAACAGCCCCCCTCTTTTAGACCCTAATACCTCCCGACATCAATTGCCACGACGCATGATAAACCTGCCAAGACGACACCACTAACGTATGCTCCCACGGGGTAGGGAAGGGTGGGGGGGAAAGGGAGATGGGAAATACGATATATACAGCCAACTCGATCGACACCAGGTTTTAATATCTTACAGTCTAATCTAATAGGGAGGTGTATTATCTTGGTATCTTGCTTACCATCTTTGTAACTCGAGTGTGAACCTACTGTATAAACTTACTGTTGATCTTTGCTATTTTATAAAACAAAAATAAAAATAAATGAATTGAAAAAAAGATAGAACTCGGGTAAGTATAAGGGGGAGTTGGTAAGAGGGGGTGATACTTTTACTGGAATAGTTAAGGGATTAAATTGGCCTGTAGCAATCAGACTCTGGCGGCTCTTAAAAGGGAACCCTATGAGGTTTCGCACAGCGGTGTCATTGTGCCGCAGTAAATATGCGTGAGCCAGTCAGGAACCGGATACATTTGCAAAGATTTCAAACAAACTTTTACGTTGTTATTATGGGGCGTTTGTAGAAATTTGAGAAAAATAATGAATTTAATCCATTTTGGAATAAGGCTAAAACATAAAACGTGGAAAAAGTGAAGCGCAATGAATACTTTCCAGATGCACTGTATGTTTTTCTAACAGATACTCGTGCCTGCAATTCGGTTTTTAGAAAGAAGGAAAAGTGGATTTCAAGGATGAAAAATAAAAAACTAAAAAATGTGTCACATAAAAAGATAAAACAAAAAAAATATTTGCGGTTTGAAATTATACTATTATTCCGCAACACCAAATACAAAAGTATGAAGGCAACAATGGAGCAGAAACGATAAGTGAAAACATTAGGTAATATGTCTAGCAGTAGAAATAATAAATACATTAAGCTCCGATTCGAGCCAAAACACATGGCTATGTAAATGGCATTATTATATTGCATCTTTAGATAATCGTACTCCATCAAAGATGACACAAAGAGGTGCTTTTGTATTACTTGAAAAGAACATGGCATAAGTTAGAATTTGCCTTTAGGACAGTGTTTATATCTCAACAGGCAAAAGGTTTCTCAACTTTTACTTTTCTTAATCTACAATAAATGACTGTGCTGGAAAAACAGACACATTATGTCTGCTGGGACCTAAAAGGCAGCCAAGCATGAAAGCAGCACAGTGCTCAGTCATGGCCAATACTTACATACAGTGACAATGGAGAGGAACAACCTTCATTTAATGGTTTTTGACATAGAAGCTCATGGAATTTTCTCTCTCATTAAATACCGTTCTTCAAAATATCTAATTAAATCTAAATTGGGGAGTTTTTAATATACGCATCTATGCAGCAATGGGTCTCTTCTCCAACAAGCACTATGTAAGAATTCGCTGCACTCCCCCTCTTATCCCACTGTCCAAGGCTGGCCACTGAGATGTAATGGTGCTCCTTTGTTTAGATATGGTAAACCTTGTAAACATTTCCAAATTCAAAACTGGACAGATCTGACTCATACCTTGATGTATGTTTGTAACCTTTACTAACCCCACTTGACCTCCCTTCTAAATGTTGGAAGCTCTAATGAGCAGGGCCCTCCAATTACTCCTGTATTGAATTGTATTGTAGAGCTGCACAATTCTGGCTAAAATGAGAAACACAGTTTTTTTCTTAGAACAGGGATCCTCAAACTATGGCCCTCCAGCTGTTGCATTACTACACATATCATGAGGCATTGTAAAACTTCACAGATGTGACTGGGCATGATGGGAATCTTAGTTCCTGAACAACTGGAGGGCCGTAGTTTGAAGACCCCTGGCTTAGAAGATAGATCCCGATTCTCATGGTGTAACATCACCTTTTAGATTAAAACAAAAAAAAATAAAAAATTGAGCCAACTTTGCCATTTCGTTTCCCCGACCCCCCCCCCCCCCCACTGAAGTGTATTTTTTCCCCAAAAAACTGCATTTGAAAAAACCCTGGGCAAATACAGTGTGACATAAAATATTGCAGCAATATTATATATACTGTATTAATTGGCGTATAACACTCACTTTTTTACCCTGAAAATAGAGGGTAAACCATGCCTGCATGTTATATGCAGGGGGCTGTGGACTTTTCCCTGAAACTTCCCTCTTAAAGTTAGGGTGCCCTCTGATCATTTGCTACACAGTCAGAATGGCAGTTTGCCTTTGTAAACAAGGCGTTCTGTCAGGAGGGAAGACATGGATTCATGCCTTCCTTTAGTAAAAGCACATCCCCACAGTAAGAAAAATACCAGCTAGGCTTACAGTTAAAAGTGATTGTAAAGTCTTGAAAAAACACACACACACACACACACACACACACGTTATACCAACCTCTGTGCAGCTGGTTTTGCACAGAGCAGTCTCCTCTTCTCGGGTCCCTCTTTGCTGCTCCTAGCCCCTGCCTCTTTTGAGTACCCCTCAGCTTGCTATGGGGACACCCGCGCCGACTCACAGCTTTGTGTGTCCTTTGAAACATGGCGCTTTGACCCCCCTCTTTCTTTCGATTGGTCAACTGACTGATTGACGGCCACGGGAGCCAATGGTGCCACTGCAGTGTCTCAGCCAATCAGGAGGAGAGTCCCGGATGTCTAAAACACTTGTGAACATCGCTGGAGAGAGATGGGTCTCAGGTAAGTAATTAGGGGGTGCTGGGGAGGCTGCTACACACAGAAAAGCTTTTTCTTAATGCATAGAATGCACCCTTGGATCACCCCTGATGTTTAACCCCTTCCCATCCAGTGTCATTAGTACAGTGTTGGTGCATATTTTTAGCATGGATCACTGTATTAGTGTCACTGGTTCCCCAAAAAAGTAGCAAGTGTGTCAGGTGTTCAATTTGTTTGTCGCAATATCGCAGTCACCCTATAAGTCACTGATCGCCACTATTACAAGAAAAAAAAAAAAAAAAAGTAAAGTGGTTAATTAAATGCTTAGGTTTTCCAGGAAATAATTCAAATGTCCTATGGCGAGGTCACAAAGTGCACCCTACTCTGAGTTTAGCAGAACTTCAATCCAACAAGAGACAATATTTTAAAAAGGGGCTTCTTAGTGAGGCTGCAATTTCTTGTAATTCTTCATGACCCCCCTGCTTTGGTTGAGGGAGGTGTCAGAGATAGATCAGGTGCTGACCAGGACCAGAAATAAGTGAGGGAGAATAAGTTCATCAAGCTTAGCGAGAATACGATCTGGGAACACCTAGCACACACAAAGGCAGATTAGAATGGTGCTTCCATACTATCATGATGTTACCAGTTAGTGGGATTTGGCAGCAAGATGTTCTGCCCAAGTACAGCAATAACTAAATAAAAACTAGATGCGTCATGCCCTTTCATTGCTTTTCAGTTTCATGCACCTTTAGGGTTCAACCATCACAAGCCATTGTTGGCTTCATTTCACATCATTCTCAGTCTCAGACCTGGAACAAGTGAAAGCTGGGGATAATTCCTAATTATAATTGATTTGGGTAACACAAAAAATATTTCAAGGGGTGTTGCAGCCAAAAATGGTGTTTATTAAAAGTCAGCAGCTACAAAAAGTGTTCGCTTTTAATAAACACTCACTTACCTGCTCCTGCGTTCCAGCCACGCGCCGACCGGGGCTCCGCTCTCTCCCCCCCCTCCCCGGCCGGCGTCTCCATCCCAACTATGGGCACCCAGCCGTGACAGCCTTCGGCTTCACGGCCGGGCACCCACTGCGCATGCGCGAGCCGCGGCTCGTCGCTGATTGGACAGGCGATCGCATGGGACATGTCATGTGTCCCATGCGATCGCCTACAGGGAGGGGCTGGTGTAGGCGATTAAGGCTTAATCCCCTAACCAGCCCCTCGGCGGAAGCAGGAAGTGGGACAGGAAGTCCCACTCCTCCTGAAGCCCCCACTCCCCCCCCCCCCAAAAAAAAAAATTACATTCCAAATGTGGCATGTATGGGGGTGAGGAGTGGATTAAGGGAAACTTAATTTTTAGGGTGGAACTCCTCTTTAAGTATATATAAATCATGCTCCCCCAACTTTGGATAGATAGGAAGAAAGAAAGACTGTCAGGATTTTACTGTTGTCTTTGCTGGGCTGATTCATGCTCATTGTTGATCCTAATGATCACTGTCCAAATCCAAACTTTTTTGGAGTAGGTGACAACGAAGAAGATTTCTTACTTTGGAAAGATCGCCCCTAACCTCCTGCTTTGTCTTTGGAACAGAAAGTGAAATCTCCCTGAAGGGACAACGATAGAGGGAAAAAAAAAAAAAACTGATGGAGTGGCTTTACCTTAAAACTTTAAAATCTACACATTAAGGCTGGGTTCACACAACGATTTTCCCGTCCGTCAGCCGCATACGATTTCAGTTTTGAAAACGTACGGGCCTGTACGGGAAAACGCATACATAGACAATGCATTGCAAATCGTATGCACTCAGATGCATCCGGGTGCGTAGGATTTGCTGGCAAAACGTTTTAACAGTACACAAAACCGTGTTCGACCACGGTTTTGAGTCCGTTTTTGAAACCGTATGGCAAACGCGTACGTTTTTTTTTAACATTAAAGTCAATGGAAAACGCACATATGTGCGGTTCCATACGTATAAACCGTATGCGTTTTTCGTCTGCGCATGCGCATTTTCAAAACAAGAAAATCTTTTTTTATTAAATGACACTAATTCCAAAAACGTATGCGTTTTTTTAATCAAAACCGGATGGAACCGTACGCACTTTTTGAAACCGTATACGTTTTATAAACGCATACGTTTACGTACGGTTCAATCCGTTTCAGTCGCATACGTTTTTTCATATAAATCGTATGCGGCTGACGGATGGGAAAATCGTAGTGTGAACCCAGCCTAAGATGGGCATTTTGTTTTTCAGAATGACATGGTGCATGCTTCTCTAATAGTTTTATTTATGGTACACTGGGTGGATGTTCTGGCTATTTTGCAGTCTACCATTTCACTTTACAGAATCAGTCCCAGAAATAATGATGCATCTATAAACTTCTGCAGATTCTGGAGACATTATATATTATATATATATATATATATATATATATATATATATATATATATATATATATATATATACACACACACACACACACACACACACACACACACACACACACATACATATACATACACACACACGCAAAAGCAAGCCAAACACAAAAGATGAATGGATAAAAAAAGACACACAGTACCTCATTTGTGATGTCGTATACAACTATTGCAGCTTGTGCTCCTCTGTAGTACATTGGAGCTAGACTGTGGTATCGTTCTTGACCAGCTGTGTCCCAGATTTCAAACTTTACTGTTGTATCATCAAGGCAGACAGTCTGGGTAAGAAATGCCGCTATCAAATAAGAAAGAGAAACGTGGCCTTATTTTAAAATCTTACTCTAAAATAGAACACGATGACAAAAAAAAAAAACCTTATTTGAAGCTTTAGGCAAATACATAAAAACCTTTTCAAGTTATTATGAGCCTAAGCATACACTAAGAAATGCTATGATTATACTGGAAGAAGAAGTATAGTTATTGCTAAAATTTGATTCCTAAATTAAAGTTACCTTTACACAATTTATACATTTAAGTTATAGTATGTATTCCCAAAAAAAAAAAAAGAAGAAGAATTCACAAAGCTCTACGGGGTTATCTAAAAAGGCAATCAGAGCTTGGGCTGCAGAACTCTTTAAAACTGCATAACAGTATATGGAAAATGTGAAAAAAAAAATACTGTTGGTTAAAAGATTTTGGCAATATTTCATGCCCGACGTTCTTTCCACAAAAATTGTTATTGCAAAAATATTTAACACAATGTACAAGGCAAACACAAACATGGTGACCAAGTTACAAGGTGAGGCTTAAAAGGGGTTGTAAAGGTACAATTTTTTTTCCCTAAATAGCTTACTTCACCTTAGTGCAGTCCTTCACTACAGGAGAGTCAGGACGCCCACTAACACACAGCTCCTTTATCTGCAACGTAGAGAGCGTCCTGACTCTCCTGTAGACCAAGGGAGGGGGCGAGCACAACACTCCACACCAGGGAGAAAGCCTTGCATTACTGTGTGTAGTTACAGACAGAAGAACAGGAAGTGAGGATTTCTCAAAAGAAATAAGGACATTTAAAAGCAAAATGAAGGGTAAGGTAAGTGAAGGAAGCTATTTAAGAAAAAAAAAAACATTGTAGCTTTACAACCCCTTTAAGAAGCATACCAAAGAATACAATTATCACCAGAATTTAGTCAAAATAACATAAGCAGTCACTTTTTCCACCGGATTTTGCACTCGTAGCCCAGAAATGGAAAAATGTGTAACATAAGAAAACTCTTGTTGTGATTGTTTACTTCAGCATATCACCCCTTGGAGTCAGGTTTGGAGGAAAGGAAAAAAAAGGAATAAAAGGAATAGAAGGAATAAAAGGAATAGAAGAAGGCTGATTGGGAGGCGCCTGGCCGGGACACAGAATGATCCCATTAGGGGTGTCCGGGACAGGCAGGATTCCCCCGAGCGCAAGACCACCATATTCACTTCTTTTCCGCCCTTTCCTCTGTTATCAAGCTCGTTGGATTCCTTTAATCAGCTCACAGTTGGGCAATTTGAAATCAATTGAGTCATTGTTATTGTCATGCCTGGTTTGTTGAATGTTATGATGATGTAGTCTCAGCCTTTGGTCATACTATATCTGTATCCTTTATTTGAAAAAATAAAAATCTATTGAAAGCAAAAGGAATAGAAGATTGGTAGCAGATAGGGTTGTCCCGATACCAGTATCGGTACCGATACTGAGCATTTGCGCGAGTACTTGTACTCGCGCAAATGCTCCCGATGCTTCTGCCGATACTTTTTTTGTTTTAGGTGACGAGCGAGCAGAGACGGGGGCAGAGAGGGGGCGGAGAGCGTGCTAACTGCTGAGAGCGGGCAGAAGAGCGGGACGGGCAGAGAGTGGGCAGAGAGCAGGACGGGAATCATAGCAGGAAGCAGCCCTCTGCAAGTAAAATAGATTTTGTAAATTCTGAATGAATACTGTCACTTGTACACACCATCTCATTGCATAAGTGCCAGCCACCTATCAGTGCCCATAGCTGCCTCCTATCAGTGCCAATAACTGTCGCCTATTAGTGCCAGCCACCTATCAGTGCCCCTAAATGCCTCCTATCAGTGCCAGCCACCTGTCAGTGCCCATAACTGCCTCCTATCAGTGCCCATAACTGCCGCCTATCAGTGCCCATAACTGCCGCCTATCAGTGCAAGCCAACTGTCAGTGCCTACAAGCGCCGTCTATCAGTTCCATCTAACAGTGCAAGCCACCTGTCAGTGCCATCAGTGCCCATAACTGCCGCCCATCAGTGCCAGCCACCTGTCAGTGCCTACAAGCGCCGCCTATCAGTTCCACCTAACAGTGCCAGCCACCTGTCAGTGCCATCAGTGCCCATAACTGCCGCCTATCAGTACCATCTGTGCCACCCATCAGTGCCCAGTCAGTGCCATCTTTCAGTCCCCCATCAATCGGTGCCACCTATCAGTGCCTATTAGTCGAACTGAAACTTGGCATTAAAAAAAGTACTTGTACTCGGTCCTAAAAAAGTGGTATCGGAACAACCCTAGTAGCAGAGCATGGAGATAGGGAAAGGGAACAGAATTCCAAGCAGGGGAGCATCCAAGATGCTCCCTATGTTGATGCAACTCAAAGTATCTAAAAGTGTACCTCAACAATGCCATTTAACAGATTACTGTATTCAGCTGTGGATCTACAATGTAACCAGCAATGTAGTGAGCACTATACTGAGTGATATTCATCAGTTCCTCCAAATCTGCTATTTTGTTAACCTCCCTGGCGGTGTTCCCGAGTCTGACTCGGGGTAAGATTTCTGTGCTACGATCGGTAACCCCGAGTCAGACTCGGGCTCGCCTCGCAGCATCCACAGAGACTGTTTACTTACCTTCTCCGTGGATCCAGCGATGCATCCGCGCTGTGTGAGCGAGCGGGTGCTCGCTCGATTCACACAGCGTCCCCGTGTGCCGCCGAGCTCCGTTCCCTGCGACGTTACGACGCACGGGGACGGAGAACGGCGCAAAATTCAAAAATGTAAACAAACACATTACATACAGTACACTGTAATCTTATATATTACAGTACTGTATGTAAAAAATACACACCCCCCATGTCCCTAGTGGTCTGCCCTGTGCACTACATGTCCTTTTATATAATAAAAACTGTTCTTTCCCCATGCAAACTGTAGATTGCCCATAGCAACCAAAAGTGTCCCTTTATGGCAAAAATTGTTTTAGAGCAGCTAAAAAAACAGCGATAATAAATCAGAATCACTTGCAGAATTTAGCGATAGCGTTTTGTGGGGAAATACGTCATAAAAATAAAAAAATAATGACAGCAAAAATTCTGCAACTGAGCAAATTTCAGTGATTTTGATTTGATTACATTATTGAATAATTTTTTACTATAATTATATGTTATATTTATTATATTATAATTTTTAATAAAAAAATAAAATAAAATCATACCCGGGATGCCTATTAGACTCTTGTGTTGATAGATTTGAGTTATTCCTAAGAATTACAAGCCTACAGTATAAAACGCCAAATTTCCTTGCAAATAATGGTACCGCTTTCAGCACCTAAAATCTGAAAGAATCATACCGCCAGGGAGGTTAATGCAGGAAAACAATTCTGCAATTGTAGGTGGTTGCGATTTTCACAGTCTGGCTGTGCTCACCATATGCATTGCTAGGGATTTGATACTGATATTTAGACAGACTGGTATGGTGTAGCTAAAATCTGAGCAACGACCCTTTATAGACAGTTATGCCTTGAACCTCCCTCCTTAAAGAGCGGTACTGCCCCCAAATATGAATCAGGGTTCCCACATCTGCATTGCAGCATTTATTAGTAGCTTCAGGATAGAATTTAAGTATCGCAGACACATAGAATACCATCTAGTTCTTAGTTCTCTTGCATTTTTTATGTTCAAGGAGCTTTTGTGACTCATGTGGAGAGTCCCAATCTTCCTCAGACAATGGGGACCCCAAATCTCGTTCCCACTTTAAGCTTGCTGCTAAATTTAGAAAGATGAACAAAATCCTGGGTTTTTGAGAAGTACCTAACATGCAGAATAATTAGAGGATGATGAGGTTTCTGGTGTAAAAGGGTCTTCATGCCTGGATTTTTATTATTTTTTTTTATCCCTGATGGTAAAAATAAAGAATATATACAAAGCCACTAAACATTCCGATTAAAAAAAAAATTCTTCCTAGAAGACCACTTTTGTCTATTACCTTCAATGGGTTCTCAAGTAACTGATGCAGTGTTTTGCACTTACCAGCCAGGAGGTTTTTACTATACTCCTAATGAGTAGAGAGAAATGCCCAGAATCCCCTACTGTGTCGATCTTAGAGAAGCACTATTGTAAAAATAAAATACCTTTAAACCCTTTGTAGGTCCCAAAGCTCCTCACAGAAAAGCATATAAAAGTTTAATACATTTTAAACATGTTTTGAGAAGCATCACTTATCTAAACATTAAAATCTTTAAATCAGAGATTTAAAAAAACAGCCATAATAAGCAGATATTGCTGCAAGATCTCCTGCAGCCTTAAAAAATTATTATACAAGAATTAACAGTATATAGCGCCAAGAGTTTGCACAGCGCTTTACAATATACCAACAGATAAGAATTTATGTGTGGCTGCTCAGTATTACGGACCGCCTTTCACGACCACTACATTTACGCCAACTATATATGCCTCTATTAAAGCCTGGCAAAAAAAAAAAAAAAAAAAAAAAGGTACTAATATTAAAAGTCTTTTTTTTTATTATATAAAAACAAGTCATACCTGCTCTGTGCAGTGCTTTTGCATAGAACTGACCCTCCTCCTCTTCTCCAGTCCCCCATCGGCACTCCTGGCCCCTTTCTCCTGCAGAGTGCCCCCACAGCAAGCAGTTTGCTATGGGGCACCCAAGCCAAGCCGTCTGTGTCTCCATTCAGACTCGGAGCCGCAGCCTGGTCACACCCTTCCATCTCTCGATTGGCTCACTGGCTGTGATTGAATCAAGGCTCCCCTGGATCAAAAGGAGGCTCAGGTAAATATTAGGGGGGCTGCTGCACACTGAAGGTTTTTTACCTTCATGCATTACAACCACTTTAATGCAACATTTGGGACGCAATAGGATCCCTTTATGGATATCTACTGCCACCCAGTGTTATGGATGACACCGATGAACACTGGGTGGCACTGCTGGGCATCACTGATCTGGCAGGCATTCATAATGGTGACCGTGCCCATCCCTGGTGGCCATGTGGGACATATACGGCCATCCACATGTTGGGGGCTTCCCTGGTGGTCCTGGCAGCATCCCTGGTGGTCTGGGGGGGGGGCTGCACTGATAAACAATCAGCGCAGACCCCCCCGTCAGTTGCCGATTGGCTCTCCTCAAGTTAGGAAAAGCTGATGTTTACATCGCGATCAGCTGTAATTGGACAGGGCTAATCACGTGCAGGCTCCGTCTTTACTGGGATCTGTGTAGTGGCGTGTCAGACTGACACGCCGCCATGCGCACCCTGGCAGTTATCCTGCTGGATGTCATATGATGCCCAGTCAAGATAACGGAACCACCGCCCGTCATTCTGCTATAGGCCAGGCGGAAAGTGGTTAAAGAAACGGTGTATATGTGTTTGTGTTAAAAATATACAAACTCGACACTCCTGCAGCAGATAATGCAAGTCTGAAAAGGAGGTTCACACACAGCTGGTATCATCCACATGAAACTTTATTGGAGACTGCTCAGACAGAACACCATGGCAGGCTCCAATAAAGTTGTTTGTCGATAACATTGGTGCGCAACCCTCCTTTTCAAATGGCATAGAATTGTATTATTACAAGTAGATGTCCAGAGCATCCCAACCTTTTACATCAGAACCCCTTCATTATCAGAAGTCAAGAGTTCCCCAGCATCTCTATATTCAAGTGCATCCCCTTGCCTTGTGCTACTGCCAGGAAGAAGCTGGGGGCGGTGCTAGGAAGCAGAAATGATGGGGTCTGGAGGACCAGAGGAAGCTGGAGTCAGCTGCTGGAGTCTGCTGATTGAGAATAAGGGGTGCTACAGCTGCAAAGAAAGGAACATGATCTATAGCAGGGATCCTCAAACTACGGCCCTCCAGCTGCTGTGGAACTACACATCCCATGAGGCATTGTAAAACTCTGACATTCACAGACATGACAAGGCATGATGGGAATTGTAGTTCATGAACAACTGGAGGGCCATAGTTTGAAGACCCATGATCTATAGGATGAGTTCTGTTCACTGTTTTGCGGACTACTGAGGTGGGGGGCAGAGACTACCTTGTCTGCGGCAGCATGGAGAAGCACAGGATCGGTCTTTCTGTCCTTCTCTCTGCTACCGACTGCTGGAACAAGGTGGGGCAGAGATGAAGGGGGGGGGGGGTGCTGTTGCAAGAAAGGTGTCCTGGAATGCTTGGGGATATTCCTATGCTGCCAATAACGTGACAGGTATATCTGTATTTTATGCTCGTCTCCCTTCAAGAAATGGGAAGCTGAGCTAGGCACCCAATACTCAATTTTCCAATGGTCTACTGCCCTAAGAACCATATACTGTTGGTGGCCATGCCGATGGTCCTAAGGCACTCGAAAATCAATATTGCCCCCTTTTTAACTGAAATGTTTGTCATTGTACAAACATACTGCACATATGATGATGGTTTCTATTGCGGGTAACTATACAAAACACTGCATCACTTTGGAAACCTTGGGTGCAGTGGTGTGACACTTAACAGCTACCAAACACATATGTAGGAGTATCTCTTTATAGTCATGATCCTCCTTTGAAAATATACAGTACATCACATATTAAACCAAAGGCTCATTGGCTGAATCTGTCCTGCCAGGACAATTTCATGTGGCCCTGGCACTGCAGTATAATACTGTCCAAATATTGCTTAAGAGGGTGTAGTAACACAGTTTCAACACTGCTTGAAAGCGTGTAAGTATTTAAGAAATCTTAAGACACCTGCAGGAACTGCAAGCGTAAACTTTCAAGGCTTAATTTACTTCTATTACTGCAGAACAACCAAGTTGTTAACCCATTACTTTACTGCTTACCTTTGTACCATATCAAGTCATTCAATGGATTTAAACTTTTAAAAATGTCAATAAAAAAGGGATTTTTAAATACAGCTTACCTGTAAAATCCTTTTCTTGGAGTACATCACGGGACACAGAGCGGCATATTCATTACTATATGGGTTATATGGAGTACCTTCAGGTGTGGACACTGGCAATCTCAAACAGGAAGTCCCCTCCCTATATAACCCCCTCCCCTAGAGGGAGTCCCTCAGTTTTGTAGCAAGCAGTATGCCTCCCAAAATGGTCACCCAAAAGAGGGGTGGGAGCTCTGTGTCCCGTGATGTACTCCAAGAAAAGGATTTTACAGGTAAGCTGTATTTAAAAATCCCTTTTTCTTTCTCGTACATCACGGGACACAGAGCGGCATATTCATTACTATATGGGATGTCCGAAAGCAATGCTTTAATGAGGGGAGGGAGACATCTTCCAAAGAAGGATTCAATTTAGAGGTAAACTCAAATAATAATAATAATTCCAACTTAGTCAAGAAAAAATTTTTTTTTTTTTTTTTTTTCTTTTTACAACCAAGGGTGCTTCTGATCCCGAGGATCTCAAACTGCAGCCTGTAGTACTGCCTGTCCAAAGGCAGAATCTGCATTCCTTCTCACGTCTAGTTGATAAAACTTTGTAAACGTGTGGACTGATGACCACGTCGCTGCCTTGCATATCTGAGCCATAGAGATCTGATGGTGTGCTGCCCAGGAGGCGCCCATGGCCCTGGTAGAATGGGCCTTTACCGACAAAGGAGGAGGCAACCTCTTCAAACCGTAGGCTTGAATGATTAATTGTCTAATCCATCTCGAGATGGTGGATTTTGCAGCTGCCTGCCCCTTCTTGGGGCCATCTGGTAGAACGAATAACACATCTGTCTTCCGGATCTTTTCTGTAGCTTTAAGATAGGCCTTCATGGCCCGGACAATATCCAAGGTATGCAGCAACCCCTCCTTTCTAGATGTGGGTTTTGGAAAGAAGGATGGAAGTACCAGATCTGGTTCAAGTGAAATTTGGATATAACCTTTGGTAGAAAGGAAGGATGGGGCCGGAGAACTGCCCTGTCCTTATGCAGAACGAGATATGGTTCCTTACACGATAAGGCTGCTAATTCTGACACTCTCCTGGCCGAAACTATGGCGACCAAGAAAACCAACTTTCTTGTCAGTAAGACTAAAGGAATCTCAGCCAACGGCTCAAAGGGTTGTTTCTGTAAAGTGGACAGGCCAAGATTTAAGTCCCATGGACAAATTGGTGACTTGACAGGAGGATTAATACGCAAGACCCCCTGTAAGAAGGTCTTTACCAGCGAGTGGGTGGCCAGCGGCCTCTGAAACCACACTGACAGAGCTGAGATCTGTCCCTTGATTGTGCTTAGTGCCAGGCCTTTATCCACTCCTAGCTGGAGAAAACTTAACACCCTATCAATAGTATATTTGCGGGAATTCCATCTTTTGGATTCACACCAGCCTACGTAGTTCCTCCACACCCTGTAATAAATCACCCTGGAGACCGGCTTTCTAGCCCTAATCAGGGTAGGAATTACCTGCCTAGACAGACCTCTACCCCTGAGAATCAGGGATTCAGCCTCCAGGCCGTCAAATTTAGACGCCGTAATGTAGGGTGGAGGATCGGGCCTTGTGAGAGTAGGTCTGGTTGTAGAGGAAGAGTCCAAGGGTCTCCCACTGCCATCTTCAGGACTAGTGAGTACCAAGTCCTCCGGGGCCAAGCCGGAGCTACTAGAATGACTGGCTTGTGCTCCACTCTGATCTTGCGCAACAGGCGAGGGAGTAACTGTAGCGGAGGGAATGCATATAGAAGTTTGAATTGATGCCAAGGGCAAACCAACGCATCGGTTCCGCAGGCCATAGGATCCCTCGCTCGAGACACGAACCTGTCTAGTTTCTTGTTGAACCTGGATGCCATTATATCTACGTCTGGCATTCCCCACCTCTGGCAGATTGTCTGAAAGACCTGGGGATGCAGAGACCACTCCCCTGGCAACAGACTCTGGCGACTTAAGAAGTCTGCCTGCAGGTTGTCCACTCCGGGAATGAATATCGCCGAAATGCAGGGTACATGAACCTCTGCCCACTGAAAAACCAAGCTCACCTCCCTCTGAGCGGCCCGACTCCTGGTTCCCCCCTTGGTGGTTTATGTATGCCACCGCCGTGGCATTGTCTGACTGGATTCTCACCGGGAACCCCTTTAATCTGGAGGTCCATGCCAGAATGGCTAGGCGAGCAGCTCTGATCTCCAAGATATTGATGGGGAGCTGCCTCTCTGCTTTCACCCAAGTTCCCTGGCGAGAGAACCCCTCGAAGACCGCCCCCCAGCCTGCCAGGCTGGCGTCTGTGGTAACTACCTTCCAGACAACAGGGCTGAAGGATTTTCCCTTTAGAAGATTCTGGGGGTTCAACCACCAGGCCAGGCTTTGTCGGACCCTTGATGATAGCGTCAAAGGGGACTCTAAGGCATGTGCCCTCTTGCCCCAGGCTGCTAGAATGGCTGCCTGTAGGACGCGAGTGTGGATCTGAGCGTATGGTACTGCCTCGAACGTGGCCACTAGCTTGCCTAGTACTCGCATACACAGGCGAATAGTTGTTTTTTTCTTGTTTAGAACCAACTGAACCAACCCCTTGATAGCCTCGATCTTTACCAGGGGCAGGAACACCCTTTGCTGTTCTGTGTCTAACCTCATGCCGAGGTATTCCAACTGCTTTGTAGGCTGGAACGCTGACTTTCCCCGGTTTAGGACCCAGCCGAATTCTTCGAGGTACCGAACCGTGAGGTTTACTGCCTTTTGCAGACCCGGCCGTGAGTGATCTATGATTAAAAGGTCGTCCAAGTATGCTAGGACTGTGACCCCTTGGATCCTTAAATTGGCCAGAACTGGGGCTAGGATCTTCGTGAATACCCGGGGGGCCGTGGCCAGCCCGAAGGGGAGCGCCCTGAATTGGAAGTGTCGCTGCCCCACCGCGAAGCGTAAAAATCTTTGATGCGACTGAAAGATTGGTACATGAAGGTAAGCATCCTTTATGTCTATGGAGGCCAGAAAATCGTCCTTCTGAAGCGCGGCGGCTGCTGACCGGATGGATTCCATCCGGAAGGAACGAACCCTTAGGTAACCGTTTAACCTCTTTAGGTCCAAGATTGGCCTGACATCGCCGTTGGGCTTTGGTATGACAAAGAGATTGGAATAGAAACCTAGCCCTTGCTCTTGGGCTGGCACCTCTATTATTACGTCCTGGCAGAGCAGGTGATCCAAAGCTGCCAGCAATGAGGCCTTCCTTGCTGGATCCCTTGGTAGCCTTGATTCTTGAAAATGAGGCGGAGGATACCTTAGAAACTCCAGTCTGTAGCCTGTGGTTACAGATGCCCGGACCCATTTGTCGGGGATCTTGGCTTCCCAAACTTCTGAGAAGAAACGAAGCCTTCCCCCCACCCGCGAGAGTGGGGGCGCCCCTTCATAAGGCAGACTTAGGGGCTGTCTTTGTCGGCATGCGATACCATGGCCTCTTACCCCCAGGGGCCTGTCCCTGCGATCTACTGTTAACGTTGGATCGTGCAGGCGGCCGTCGATACTGCCTGGAATTTGAGGGCCCCGAGACAGGAAAGAGCTGCCTTTTAAATGTAGGACCCCGGAATGTCTTTTTGACCGGTAAAAGGGTACTCTTGCCATTTGAAATAGTCTGAATATATTTATCCAGATCCTCTCCGAAGAGTCGTCCTCCATGGAAGGGAAACCCTGCCAGAAGCTTTTTGCATGGGGGCTCCGCCGCCCAGTTCTTCAACCATAAGAGCCTTCTCATGTGCACCAAAAATAGTGATAAACGAGAGGCCTGCTGGATGGAATCTTTTATAGCATCTACAGCAAAACACAGAGCTCTGGGAATGTCAGAAAACTCTTCTGCTTGTTGGGTAGGCATGTCCTTTAACATTTCTTTTGTCTGGTCTTTTAACGCCTGACAAACACCAATCGCAGCCACAGCTGGCTGTACCACTGCTCCTGCCGTAGCAAAGGATGCTTTTAAAAGTGTCTCTAAACTTTTATCAACCGGATCTTTAAACATATGTATGTTTTCCACCGGGCAAGTTAGTGATTTATTCACACATGAGATGGCTGCATCCACTACTGGGAGCCTCCACCTCTTGGAGAATCTTTCCTCCATGGTAAATGACCGCAAATCTTTTCGGTGGCAGAAAAATCCTGTCCGGCCGTACCCAATCCCGAAAGATCAATTCCTCCAAGAGAGGATGGACCGGAAACACTGCGTTGCTTAACGGAGCTTTCAAAGAGCCCAGAGAGGATACCGGAGGAACCTGAGGCTCTGGCAATGGTAAACTAAATGCCGAGCGGACCATGTCCGTCAAAGACTGTACCCACAGTCTTTCTGTCTGGGAGTCTGAAAATGGTTCCTCAGAGGCAGATCCCTCAATCCCTGAACCCTCTTGGTTCAGGTCTAGTTGATCCTCCTGTGATTCCAATTCCTCCGGAGAGAGAATCTCAGCATCTGAGGATACACCTCTTGGTGATGGGGATCTAACCCGTTTCTTACCAGGAATAGCTCTAGCGATCAATGCTGCTATTCTCTCTTCTAGCCCCCCTAGGGATACGGCTAGCATCTCCTCTGTGATAAACACAGGGCTGGGCTGATCTGGGCCAGCCTCCGCACCAGATCCCCCTAATGGCTCATCCAAGGCGCCCTTTATGTTAATAAGTTGCGGGGAAAGTATCGGCATATCATCAGAATCAGAAGGGGAACCCCTTTGTTTTTTGGTCTTTTTTGTACCCTTTGACCCCGAACCTTTGGAAGCCATAATACAAAATCGAGGGACTCCGCGCACAACAACCGACTGTAGTGGCCAGGAGTACAAAACCAGAGCTTAGGGGACAATAGATCACTAATGCCCAAAAACTGATGGGATCCCGTATGTTTGTCTCTTTTTTTTTTTTTTTAAATATATATTATATATATTTTCTTTTTTAAAACATACAGTGACCCCAAACTTAGTTTGCCAGCCTCCAACCTGCTGCAAAAAAGGGGAATTTCTTGGCTTAACAAAAAAGGCCTTGGAACAAAGTCCAGCATGTACTACCCCTCTTCCGCCACCGGGAGTCACTGTTCTGCCGCTCTGCGTCCTCTCCTTCTGAAATCAGCCTCAGACTGAGCACTGACAATGCCTGCTGATCTATAACAGCACAAGGCGCGCCCCTGTATGACGCCGCAGGCACGCCCCCCCCCGCCCTCCTGTCTGAACGGCGCGAAAAACGTCTATAAGACGTGCGCGCGCACGTGCGTATGCCGGAACAGGAGGAACATGGAGGAGCCGCGCTGCTGGAGACCCAGGACTGCAGAAACAGGCGGCAGATTCAAACCCCCGGCCAGGTAGGACTCTCCAAAAGGCGCCTAGGGATCCTTACTAGTCCTAGGAAGAAAGCAGCAGGTTAGCTAGCAACACATTCTTAGACAGGGGAACCTAGTGATGGGGGAAAAAAGGTGTCATCCTGTCTCTCTCAGACATAGTGAGCAAGGTTGCCCATGCAGAGCATACTTAGGCTATCCCCCCTTTTAGGTTACCCCGGAGAGCCTGCTGTCGAACCAAGTCCCGCAGGCTCCCCCTTACCTGCTCCATGCTGCAGGATGTTTGTCCAGCAAACTGATCCAATCTTCTCCCATCTCCGTGGGTAGCGTAGTAGACCTTCAGGCCCTGGGGTCCTATGAAGGTACCCACTGTCCTGGACCTATATAGCACCCTGGCAAACAGGAACTTATGGTTTTTACAAACTCCAAGTCCTGGGCCCAGGGTCCAGCCCTCCAAAGAGGAGCATTATAGGCAAAACCCCACGGTTTGGGGCCCGGGTACTGTCCACTTTGGCACTGAGGCTCCTTGGACAGATCCGGTTAGCCCGCCCTTAATCCCAAGGATGTGGAGCAAAGCTATTCCGTGACCAACACCTAAGACACTGGCGAAAAAACTGAGGGACTCCCTCTAGGGGAGGGGGTTATATAGGGAGGGGACTTCCTGTTTGAGATTGCCAGTGTCCACACCTGAAGGTACTCCATATAACCCATATAGTAATGAATATGCCGCTCTGTGTCCCGTGATGTACGAGAAAGAAAATGGGGGTGTTCTAACATTTTTGACTGCTAGTGTATATTTAATATTTCTTTCAGTAGAAATATTTCTTTCAGTAGTTTTGTTATATTACAATACATTTCACACTTTCCCTTTTTAAAAGGTTCACAAACGTTCAATAGGCTTGATACACTGGAGGGCGATGTCATGTCAGCATTGTTTGTTCTTTCTTGGACCTCAGATAGATCTTGCACATTGTTAGGATCATTGTCTTTCTAAACAGGACAAATGCCGCGTACACACAATAGTTTTTTTTGCGATTAAATAAAAATGTTTTTCATCATGAAAAAAAACGATGTTTTCCTAACTTCATCATAAAAAAACGACGTTGCCTACACACCATCGTTTTCTGGAAATGCTCTAGCAAAGCGCGGTTACGTACAACACGTACGACGGCACTCTGTTCCATTGAAGCTCCCGTCTCATAACTTGCTTCTGAGCATGCACGGGTTTAAAACGTTGTTTTAGCCCACACACGATCATTTTTTATGACACAAAAAAACTAAATTTTGAAAAAAACGACATAAATAAAAGCATGTTCGAACTATTTTTGGTCGTTTTTTAGAAGACAAAAAAACGATGTAAAGTCCAAACACGATAATTTTAAATGACGTTTTTAAAAACATTTTATTTCATCACAAAAAACGACCGTGTGTATGCGGCATAATACTACACACTGCCCTGAGCACCTTATTAAATTGCTAGATAATGGGAGGCAAGTCAGAGCTCCATATAGACGTTAAATGCCAAGAGCTGTGTAAAAAGCGCACTCAGGGTCAGAGGATTGTTGCATACACAAAAAGTACCTTGCCAAGGACAGACAAAAAACCCCACATCTACTCCTTGAGAATATTGCTGTTTAGTCGGCATCAACATATCTGACCAGAAACATTGCCACTGCAGAGCACAGTCATTTTCTTTTTTCCATATTTAGTTGATGACACATATCACAGTTATATTATTTAGCTTTAATGCACAGTTGCTCTCATGCCTTTGATTCTTCACATATACTATACAATGAGTCATACATTGTGAAGTTTGGACACATCTTGAAAGAAGCCTTTTTCAATATTAAAGGATAAAAATGAATAATGGTGTGAAGCCCATGCTGTGGGAAAATGCTTTCCAAATACAGTACCTTGTGACTGCGCTTCACCCAACTTATTTAAGCTGGCATTGAAGATCATATAAAGGCTATTGTTAGCTTGACATTCTCCTCTATTCAGATGTGATCACTTTAAAAAACATATGTAAAACCTGACCATGAATTTGTTTGCTCCCTTTAAATGTGTTATATCTGTTCAGTAAGTGCAATAAAACACATTTACTGATGGTGTCTGAAATTCAGAGCTGTCCAGTATATGCCTCCTTTGCCAGACTACTCACAGCTTTTATCTTGAACTATAGAGCAATTAGTCTCTATGTTTTGAAGATGACGAGTGGAAAGAATTGTGGTTTAAAGTGGAACTTCCGCTTTAAGCACTCCTTGCCCCCTTACATGCCACATCATTTTTTTGGGGGGGTACCTTCTTTTTAGCGTGACTTCCTGTCGCACCTTTCTCCTTCCTCTTTTTGCCCCCCGAGGCGGCGACTCCTCTCGCCCTAGGTGGCCCCTCCCTGCCAGCAATCTTGGCACACATCACAGGTCCCAGAAGATTGCCTGGCCAATAGCAGGGTGCGACGCGTGCATGTGCGCCCAGCCGTAAACCGTCATGGCTGGGTGCCCACAGTTGCTATGACAGCGCCACAGAGAGAAGGGGGGAGAGGAGCAAGGCTCGGGGTGCCCATATTGCTGGACAGGTAAGTGTCTGTTAAGTAAAAGTCAACAGCTACACATTTTGGAGCTGCTGACTTTTAACAAACAACAAATTGGGTGGAATTCCGCTTTAACAGAAAACTGGTCAGGGCTGACACTATTCCATGCCATGATCATGTGGTGTCAATCAGAAGGAAATTAGGAGCCAAATGCATTTCTGCAGATTAACAAGCATTATTCTGTACTTGCAGGGTTATTAACCACTTAAGGACCGCCTACTGCACATTTACGTCGGCAGAATGGCACGGCTGGGCACATCAACGTATATATACGTTGATTTTAGTACCCAGCCGTGGGTCGCTGGGCGCGCGCCCGTGACCCGGTCTGAAGCTCCAGGACCGGGACCGTGGGATTCGCGGACCCGATTGCCGCTGCAGTGCGGCAATCCGTCCCTGGAGCGGAAGAACGGGGAGAGCCGTGTGTAAACACGGCTTCCCCGTGCTTCTCTGTGGCCGTAGCATCGATCGCGTCATCCCTGTAATAGGGGGACGCGATCGATGACGTCACACCTACAGCCACACCCCCTACAGTTGTAAACAAACACATAGGTCACACATCCCCTACAGCGCCACCTGTGGTTAACTCCCAAACTGCAACTGTCATTTCCACAAGTAAACAATGCAATTTAAATGCATTTTTTGCTGTGAAAATGACAATTGTCCCAAAAATGTGTCAAAATTGTCCGAAGTGTACGCCATATTGTCGCAGTCACGAAAAAAAAATCGCTGATCGCCGCTATTAGTAGTAAAAAAAAAAAAATAATTAATAAAAATGCAATAAAACTATCCCTTATTTTGTAAACGCTATACATTTTGCGAAAACCAACCGATAAACGCTTATTGCGATTTTTTTTACCAAAAATACGTAGAAGAATACGTATCGGCCTAAACTGAGGAAAAAAAATGTTTTTTTTATATATTTTTGGGGGATATTTATTATAGCAAAAAGTAAAAAATATTGCATTTTTTTTAAAATTGTCGCTCTATTTTTGTTTATAGCGCAAAAATTAAAAACCGCAGAGGTGATCAAATACCACCAAAAGAAAGCTCAATTTGTGGGGAAAAAAGGACGCCAATTTTGTTTGGGAGCCACGTCGCACGACCGCGCAATTGTCGGTTAAAACGACGCAGTGCCGAATCGCAAAAAGGGGCAAGGTCCTTTACCTGCATTTTGGTCCGGGTCTTAAGTGGTTAAAGTGCCCTGACATGCACTTCAAGTCTACATGATCTTGTTTTAAAGAAATAAGTTTTATGAAAGTCAACGTAAATTAACTATTTGCGAAAATATTTCATTTAGGTGCAGTTAAGCAATAGTATAGTTCTTCCACACTTAAAGCAGATTTCCACCCATTTAAAAGTCAGCAGCTACGACTTTTCAACAGACACTGGTCCCACGATCCAGCATTGCGGCTACTTAAAGCCTTGCTCCTCTCCTGTCCACAGCGCCAGCATTGCAAGTGTGGGCTACCAGCTGTGACAGCTTGTGGCTTCAAAGACGGATGCGAGTTGCAATGCGTGTGTCCCAGAAGATTGCAGGGAGTAGTGCACTTCTGCAGTGCCAGGAGAGGAAGTGGGAGCTGGGTACCTGTCAAAACTAGGCATCTTTAACGCTGGCACCTGCCACACCTAGCTGGTTAAGAAACTAAAACAGAATAAACACAAAAAAAAAGCCAGCAAAAAACTAAACCCCTCCCACAGCTTCTTCTCCGCATGTTGATGAGACGGGGGCCTCTTCTTTACAATCCTGCCCAGGTGGTTGAAGATGACATCGGAATCTGGAAGCCACCTTTAACAAGGCGCCCCCAAATCCTGACCCTCTTCACGTGAATAAGTATGGGGTACATACTAACCTCCAATTGTGCTTTCTTGGAATTCATGAAACTGTCCTTTTACGAAGCGCAACACTAGGCTAGATTTGCCAACTGCAGATTCTCCTAGAAGGACTAGCTTAAACTGACAGATTTTATTTCCGGCATTTGGTCCATTGGGTCTTGTGGCTCCCCCTCGATTCGCCATTTTTAAAATTTGGACAGATAAGTCTTATGAAAGTTTATACAACAGCCCACACAGCAAAGAAGTTGAGGGATCACTTAAGGGGTCCTTCTGGGAATCTGTAAATAAAAAAGAAAATACTTTAAGGACACAAAGCTAAAAATAATTATGAATATATACTATAAGGCTACATTAAAAAGGTGGCTAAGCTCACTTTGTATCCCTCCCAATTCCTATGAATCAATATCCAAGCTCCATGAGCTATTTTATATTTAAAGAGAAACTACGGCTAAGCCACTCGTGGACATCGCTGGAGAGAGATGGGGCTCAGGTATGTAATTAGGGGAGGCTGCTACACACAGAAGATCTTAATGCATAGAATGCATTAAGATAAAAAAAAAACGTTCTGCCTTTACAACTCCTTCAATCGTAAAGCTTTAACACCAGTAAAGAAAAAAAGCTTGGTAATTTGTTCCACATTGAATTCTATGGCATGCCATACTACATGTGGCCAGAGGTGGGGGGCACCGGAGAGACTCAAATACTCAGATCATTCGGCTGCATTTGGAAAACCCTCAGAAAGGCGCGAGAACTGAGTATTTCTGAGTGTTTAGAAGTATTTATGAACACCTCCGATTCCCCCGCCCCTGTAGCCAAATGTGTACTGCACACCGCAGAGGCTTGAATCCTGCTCATTTTGTGAGACAACACTCGCAGAGTCAGGATTTAAAATAAATACATTTTTAAAAAAATGCTCATATTGCAAAACGCTTGTTAACCGCTTTACTCGCCATACAAGGTTCCACTGTGAGTTTTGTGTGCGTGCGTTGTGTGTGTTGCTTCAAGCAAGCTTTGCCATAGACTTCCATCAAGGCTTTGAAGCACCACTAAAGCGACATGGGGTATACATTTTCAAGCGAAGCCAAAGCAAACAAAAAGGTGTAAACAGGACTATAAGCCAACTTTTTTATTTAGTGACAAGGGCTTTGACTGGCACTCAGGCTGCATTCACACCTAGGCGTAGGCGTAATGCGCCATATTGGAGCGACATGGAGTCAGCGTCTTGTCCCCGCGATTTGCGGCGACAAGTCGCTCCTTGTTTTCCGCTGGAGGGGCGATGTTATCATTGCCGGCTATGTCCGTACGCCTGAAAAAAAGGGTCCGGGACTTGTTTGAGCTTCAGGTGTACGGGCGTTTCGGCGTGGAGATGTGAACCATCTCCATAGCCAACAATGTTAATTCGCCCCACCAGCGTATCTAGGGCTGCTGCAGCGTCGGGCGTAGGGTGACAAAACGCCTAGATGTGAATGGAGCCTCAGAGAGCTTTAACAAAGCCTGGTTTTGAAACGTGTACTTGTTTGAAAAGTGTAAACTAGCCCCAAGTCCCGCTTACTGCACACCAAAAAGTCTCACTGATTGTAATTTCATGACCCCTGAAAGAAAAAATGGACAACAATTAACACTGAAAGTGTCTCTGTGTTTGCTTGGGTGAAGAGTATGTGTGTGTGCGCCAGGGTCCCCAGTAGGAGGCTATGTGTGCCAGCAGGACTTGTGTGTCTAACAGTATGTTTGTCAGTGAGTGTAGGGGACACTATGCATAAGTGACTTTTCACAGGGGACACTATACATTGGTCACATTAGTGTATATGCAGAGGACACAGTGCATATGTACACACATAGGGAACACTATGCATAACTTATGCAGGGGATTAGAACCTGACAAATTTTTGCTATTTGAGGCTCTGCGTTTTTACTAGACTGAAAGTGAAGGGGATTCTCCAATAGCAACACAAAACAAAAAAATCTCTTTTGTAGAGTAGGAAAAAGCTAGAGCCTATTAGATTTGTAGTAATTCTGTTAGATGTGCGCTCACTTTCTACTTTGTCTAGTGGAACTGTTATAGTATTCCTCACTATATCCAAGAATTAAAGAAAAAAAAAAAAAAAGAAGGAGGAAGCTTCTGGCATAAAATCCTATCGCTAAAGGGAAAATATGGTATGGGGGTGTCCCTGTTCTATATTACTACACATCAGGCACCGACATTCTTTTTATTATTTATCCTATGCATGCCATTGTGAATAATTATTACATTCTTCAGGCAGGTCTTTGAACAACACTATGCGGCAGCCTTCCCCAGCCAAGAAGCGTCACTGGTGTAGGAAGATCTAACTTTCAGTAACAGTAATACTATTGAAATGGCTAGGATGACACAATGCTGCCCCCCCCCCCCCCCCCCACAGAACACATTAACTGGGACAATAAAAGAGTTGTGCTTTCACATCGCTAATCCTATTAAAACCATGCATATTATTTTACATGAATGGAAAATACACCACAGTAGTATTTGCACAAACTATGCTAGACGGCTTAATCGGAGACTTATTAAAAATGCCTGAAGGCACAAAGATAAAGATGTCATCATTCCAACCTACCATGGTTCTAAATGTGAAGAGAACAGTAATTATAATATTACAATACATACATTTAGTCCATATATGGTCTTTAATAAATAAGGCACCTGGCACATTAGGGCATCTATTTACAGTGTCCCTCTTGGTGTATTAGTGCTCCAAAAAGAGGGGCAGGTGCAGCGTCCAGCCCTGAAGCCTATCAAAGTATTGCAGGCTGCAGCTGGATTGGGGAGAACTCTGTACCAAGTGAAAATCGCATTTAGGGCATTATGCGATCAGAGAAAAATGACTGGAGTCTAGAATGAGGTTATCGGGCTATAGGCAGGTGGAAGCATTTTCTCAGTCTTCTCTCCCCCAGTGATCGCTCCGACTGTAAGGGACATGCAAGATGGGGACACCTACTGATGGCCACACATCACCTTTGGCAGAATCGCCAAAATGAAAACCCTTTAGCCCAATGGGAAAAGATCCTTTTTTGGTGTGCAAGTCTGCATGGAAGCTGCCACATAGCAACATCTTGCTGCTCCTGCTGGCATCACTTAAAGTATCACTAAACTCCCATCATAAAAACTATCAATACATCATGTATTACATCTTGTTCATACTCGGTCACTATGAGATTCATTTCCTGTCTTCTGGTAAAAACCTGGTTAATCCTGCCAATCTCCATCTTCTGTTAATGTCCCAATTCCGCTATGGATTTTGCATCTGCGGTCGCAACTCTGCACATGTTCAGTTTTCAGCGAGTATCTAGGCTGAACATTTCCTCCCTATCACATCTGAGCAGCCCATGTGACCATAGAGTCACACATGTGGGCGTATACACAGTGGTAAATGACAGCCCACTCCCTCCCTCCTCCTCCATGCCCACTAACCAGCTAAACACAGTGTGGACAGCTCAGATCCAGACTGGTGCATATTACAATAGATGAACCCCCACCCACCCACTCTGTCATTGTGAGGAGAACTTTTGGTAGTCTTGGTGGGCACAGGGTTTATGATGAAAGAAGTGGCCTTGGTTTTAAAGCCATTGCCTGGGAGAGCAAAAGAAGAAGCTGTAGGCGGGAGGCTTTTTCTTATGGTGTCGACAATCTTTTCCCCCAAGTGACTTCCATTATAAATTTATCAAGAAATTCCCCAAAAAGGCATCTGCCACCAAAAGGACAGCACTCCCAAGTTTTAACCATAAATTCCTGGGCATTTGCATAAAGATCGAAATCATTCTAGGGACTTGGCGATTCACATTCTCTAGAGCAGCCATTTTCAACCAGGGTTCCTCCAGAAGTGGCTAGGGGTTCCTTGAGCTGTGGCTGATTTACCTCCTGTTTGATGGTGCCTACATAGTTATGAGCCAATTCCACTTGAAGGAGCCAGTGGTATTACACCAAATGATCTCCATAGTTCTCTGTAAGGAGGGCATTCTTACCACTACTGTAAAAAAGGGCATTCTTCTCACTGACCACCAAAGTAAGGGGCATTGTTCCCACTGACCCCCAATGAATGGGTTTTATCAGGGGTTCCCCCGAGACTTGAAAATTATTTTTAGGGTTCCCCAGCGGTAAAAAGGTTGAGAAAGGCTGCTCTAGAGCATCCGCACAAAATAATAAGGCTTAAAAGGAGTTGTAAACATCAAGGTTTTTCACCTTAATGCATTCTCTATGCATTAAGGTGAAAAACCTGTCTGGCAGCTGCACCCCAGAGCCCCATTTTTCTAACCTGAACCCCATCGTTCCAGCCACGAGCCCAGCATCTCCAGCCGCTGTCTTGGGTCCTCATTGAATAGATTTTTTTTTTTTTAACAGAAACCTCATTGAATAGATTTATAGCAGCGATTGGCTCCCACTGCTGTCAATCAAGTCCAGTGGCACGGGAGCGGGGGGCGAGGCCGAGTCCTGCTGTCTGTGTCAATGGGCAGCAGAGCTCATAAGGAGCGCGCCCGCATGGGTACCACCATGGAACTCTGCGCTCCGAGTGAGCACTCAAAGAGGAGGAGCCAGGAGCACTGGCGGGGGACCCCAGAAATGGAGAATCGGGAGGGGGGGGGGCGCTCTGTGCAAAGGGCAAATAATAAAAAAAAATCTTTACAATCACCTTAAGGCATCAGCTGCAATTGTTCTATGAGAAGGTGGTACGTACAGGTTCATGTTCTCTGTTCAATTGTTTTAAAACAATTGAAAATAGTCTGGCAAATAGAAATAGTAGCAATAACCTGCTGCAGGGAGGCATTTAAGAGGTTTTCCAAAATCAACAGAAGCCTTGAATAAGGAAGCATTCCCAACAGGAACTGTAAGGTGTTTACAGAGGACTGAAATGACAGAATCTACTACCAGAACAGTCCATTTTTTTTCTCAATTTCTTTTCCATAAATAAAATTTCAGCAAAATGCTTAAGAGGAGTGAATAGCCTTTCAGGATTAGGCCAATCTTCATACAGCGCAAAAGTCTTGACTTAGCCAGCTCGTTTTGGGGGCTCGTTTTGGCTGTGGTGATGCAAAGAAAAATCGAGTGCACACCACACCAATCAGTATGTTGACAGTGGAAAGCATCTGTCACAAAGCTATAACTTGTGGCTCATAAAATGCAGGGGGTTAAAAACCCTCTACAGCTTTGGCTACAGTGTGCATTTGCTCTTTGTATTCTGCCATTTCACCATAGCTGTTCGTGAGCTGTAGATGCGCTCGTTCCCGATGCCAATGCAAGCTTAGCAGTCTACAGATGGCGGCTATGCCCCTTCAGGTCTTCCTGGAGACTTAATCCTATTCTTCTTCCACACACCGAGGCATACCGTCATCCACAACCGCTTAGTACCACCCACTGCCCACCTCCTAGTCTGCTTATTGGTTGGGAACTAGCGCCCCCTTCTTTTTGGCCAATCATCAGTGGGTTGCCTGGCAAACATGGCCGAGCACATTAACAGCTGACGATCAGCTGTTGAGTGGCCCGTTACTGCGCATGCGCGGAGTCTGCGCAGTCGGTTTCCGGAATCTGATGGCGGAACCAGATCAATAAGACACCGGCACCTGACTCAGCCTCTTAGCGAGTCGCAGCCAGTGACAGATTTTCGTATAACAGCCGGGGGGGGCGACAGATACTGCATCCACCTAGGCAAGTACAATAAAAAAAAGCCCATCATTTTAATGAATTAAGATAAAAGTAGTTTTAGGGCTTGCTGTGCTCCTCTCTTTCTCTAAACACTTACCTCACTCCTGGACCGATCCAGCGCTGTGTCTGTCAAGTCTTTCTCCTATCTCCCTCTTTACACAGGGGCCGACATGCAGAAGCATTGGTTCTTACGGTTGTCAAATTTAGTGAGGAGGAAGCGGGGGCGAGGCCAAGTAATGCTGTGTGTGTGTCAATAGATGCATACAGCCTGTCTCTGGAGTGAGCCCACAGGTATTCCATCGTAGGAAGCAACTTACTATAACAGCACACCTAAAAGAGGCCCCAAGTGCCAGTAGGTACAACAGAAGAGGAGGTTCGGGCTACTCTGTGTTCTGAATGAAAACTACATACAGGATCTGAAAATTTCTTTGACCAAGACGTTTTTATAATGTTTTTTTTATTTTGAAGGCAGACATTGTTTTTTGGATGGCCAGCACAAGTGACAGCAGGTAGGTAGCTTTTATCAAGCCATCTGCCTATGACAAGGGAGTCTGTCATACATAATATATTAAAGTTCTGTAATATATATAGCAAAAAAAACTGTAAAACAATTTATTTTTTCTTTAAATATTTTTTTTCATAGGTGTATTAAAAGAATTCAACTTTTGAGAAAAATAAAATAAAAAGGTTTTGTAACTCAATAAGAAACCAATTACTATTTTATTACATTTCTGACAAGTGAAGTTGATGAAACACAAAAGGTCTGAAAGCTTTACATTCCAGACTGCTAGGACCTGTTCATACCTGGCAGGTGATATGAGCTGACTAAGGTTCAGAGAAATTCTACAAGCTGTGGACACACCTCTAGGTGTTAAGGGTGATGTAACCTTCAACTGGAATAGGAAGCTAAGCACAAGCTATGACAGTCTGCTATCATACGACTATGACTTGCATGCAGCTGTTAAGAAAAAAAAAAAAAAAAAACACACTAAAAGCCGATACCTAGCTCAAACTGCTCCAGATTAGTACATCAAACACTTCCAAAGGCTTGGGTGCAGCAATTTCACTAAAACAAGAACTTTAATGGAACAGCAGAATGTTAAAAGAAAAAAACTATTGAACTCAATAGAACCACTTTTATACTATTTGCCTGCAATGGGAGAACTAGTAAAATGTCCAACAGCCAACACTTTTCTATCACAGGTTACCCACTTGAAGACCAGGCTTATTTCTGACATTGTTGCCTACTAAGTTAAAAATCAGAATTTTTTGTTAGAAAATCACTTAGAACTGTGTGTGTGCGCGCATTTAGCAGAGACCCTAGAGAATAAAATGGTCGATCGTTGCAATATTTAATGTCACACTGTATTTGCACAGCGGTCTTTCAAACGCAATTTTTATGTAAAAAATCCATTCAATTAAAAAAAAGAAAAAAAAAAAGGAGTAAAGTTAGCCCATTTTTTTTGTATAATGTGAAAGATGGTGTTACGCCAAGTAAATAGATACCCAACATGTCACGCTTTAAAAGGGCGCACATGTACTCTTTATGGAGGCATCTGGGGTTTAAAAGACCCCAAACCCCTCCTCTGCACCAAGATAACCGTGGCGTTGCTTCTCGGTTACTACAGATGAGACCCGATTATGCTCGGTTCACACTGCTGCGCTGCAAATTTTGACCCGTGTTAGGTGAGAATTTACCACGATTTTCAGAGTTGGACATTCTGCGATTGATGTTCTAGCCAAAGGAATCATAATGTAATAAATAAAAAAAAATTTCAAAAATAAACGTAACTTCCTGTGTATTTTCTGCTTTTTGTGGAGAGTTAGCTGCATCAGTTGCTACTTTCAAGAGAACCAACAGTCGGCTCAAAAATAAAATAAAAAACGGTACCGGAGCGATGCCTACTAAACATGTAAAAGCAATCACTTCAATGAAACAATCATTGAATGAATGAAAACTTATATAGCGCAGCACATGCGAACTTAATCGCCTCTGGGCGATCATTGTTTCATATGGTAAGCCAAAGCGGTCACAAAACCTGTCCTACTTTGCAGTAAAGCACAGACTAATTTTAAACTGTGTATAGATAGCAGAGGTAGCCCGATTCATTTTGCGATACTAGATGATAATAGACTGCATGCAGCGCAAATATAAATAGCGTTCCAAAACCAGATACAAAATTCATCATGGCAAGACAAGAAACTGCATAAACTACGTTGAGCAAGATATAAAAAGTATTTTTTAGCCACATAAATGTCTCGCCTGGTTTTCCCTTGATCACAAGACATTTTATGCAAACACATCAACTAGATAAAGTGGGCCAGCGGTAGAATGGATCAGGTGTGGTGGAGTTGTGATGTGCTGCAGTTGCACAATAGGCAAAATAAATTTGCCCCTCTTGTGCTTCCACGGAAAAAATAAATAATAATATCACTTGCCTGCACTAGAGTATGTATTATACCTCTGCATTATTTGTTTTTTTATTGTAATGATTTTTATTAATAATAATTCAAACAAGAACAATTTAAATAATACAGTGAAAAAGACATGGAAACACGGACACAGCCGTGTTATGTAACAGAAGAATGCAGTGTCAGAAAGACACGATAACAGTAAAGTAACATCTTAATACATGGCTTGGATAAAGTAAGCATATCAAATGTTGAGAACCAAACAATTTAGAGCATATATTAGAGAAATCAACGAAGAGCATACAGTCTAGATTCATGATTTTTCCATGAATCCAGGCCGCAGGTTAAACCAGAATATTGAAACAAAGTAAATAACATTCTGAATATAACTAAGGGAAAGTAAATGGGGAAGGAATGAAGAGAAGGGGTCTGCCGTTATATAAATGGATCAAGAGAATTAAATAAAGTGGAGGTTAATCCCCCAAGGTGACGGATTTGTATTCATCAGATGAAACAAAACTCAGCCAATCAGACCAAATATCCAAGAACCTTTTTTTGAGTATCTCTCGCCTGATGTATCAACTCCTCCATCTCCATGTTTCTCATGGTGCGGTTAAACCAGTCAATTATTGAAGGGGGTTTGGTTGATTTCCAATTAGTTGGAATACACATCCTGGCAGCATTGATCAGATGCATTGCCAAGGATCGGTAGTAGCCATTTAACCAGTTAAGGACCCCCGCACGCCTATGTACGTCCACAACATGGCTCGTACAGGCACAAGGGCGTAAATTTACGTCCTCGCCTTAGTGCGGTTCGGGGGTCCCATCGGGACCCCCTCCGCGGCGTGCGGCGGTCCCCCTGGCTCTGGGAGCGATCGCCGACGAGCGGGCGGATGTCCGTGTTTTCCGCCCCCCCCGCGATCGCTCCCAGCCAATGGGAGCGCGCTCCCAGCCTGTCACTTCCTCCTCCTGTGTTTACACAGGAAGGAGGAAATGATGTAATCTCTCATCGCAGCGCTGTTTTCCCAGCGCTGCTGATGAAGAAGACATGCCAAGTAAGTGTGCACCAACACAACACTGACACACACTCACATAGGCATATTAACCCCTTGTGATCGCCCCCCCCCCCCCCCCCTGTCACCGTGTTACTGAATGCAGTGATTTAATCACTGCATTTAGTGTCAGTGTGACAGGCACTGTAAAAAACAGTTAGTGTTAGGTTCAGGATAGCCCCCCCACCCCCCCAATAAAGTTTTAACCCCCTGATCACCGCCCTAGTTAACCCTTTCACTCCCTATTGCCAGCGTCACTAAGCGATCATTTTTCTGATCGCTGTATTAGTGTCGCTGTTCCCGCTAGGTAGCTATTTTTTTTATTACGATTTTTTTTTTTTACTAAAGACATGTGGCTAAATAAATTTTGGCCTAAATGTTTTACTAAAATTTAGTTTATTTGATTTTTTTTATAACAAATAGTAAAAAAATAGTGATTTTTTTCAAAATTGTCGCTCTATTTTAGTTTATAGCGCAAAAAATAAAAAATCGCAGAGGCGATCAAATACCACCGAAAGAAAGCTCTATTTGTGGGAAGAAAAGGACGCAAATTTTGTTTGGGAGCCACGTCGCACGACCGCGCAATTGTCTGTTAAAGCGACGCAGCGCCGAATTGTAAAAACACCTTGGGTCATTTAGCAGCGTAAGTGTCCGGGTCTTAAGTGGTTAATAATGTAATAAAAATTGAGTAGGGGTGAAATCCAGATTGAGAGAAGTTATATGGGAAATATATTCGTGGACCTTTTTCCAATATGGTTGGATGTCTTTGCAGGACCACCAAATGTGCAAAAAGGAAACCATCTCGCTATTGCATCTCCAGCACATTTTAGATACAGATTTATTAATCCTATGTAATTTAAGGGGGGTCATATACCACCTGGATAGAATCTTATAAGCATTTTCTTGTGCTTGGACATGAATAGATCCCTTGTGAATAAATTTGTAAATATTTCTCCATTCTGTGTCTGACAAATCAAGCGAGAGATCTCTTTCCCAAAGTTGATTAGCCCAATTAATTTTAGGTGTCTGATCGGAAAATAGTAGAGAATATGTAGCTGAGACTAAGTGCCTGAGAGGTCCATCGTTCTCACACCATTTTTCAAAGTCACTTTTTTCTCTCGACCAATTCGGTCTGGGGTTAGGTTTCAGGAAGAAATTCCTTAATTGAACATAGGTCCAAAAAGGAAATGACTCCACTTTCAATT
Source organism: Rana kukunoris (assembly GCA_029574335.1). NCBI lineage: Eukaryota > Metazoa > Chordata > Amphibia > Anura > Ranidae > Rana > Rana kukunoris. The sequence goes on along the minus strand of CM056053.1, from coordinate 113,674,802 downwards.
TATCGGCCAACTTGGATTGGGATATAAACTCATCACCAATGAAGAACTGTCCTGCCCTTACTTTTGAATGGGGCCAACTTTTAGGTAAAAAAATCTTCATTCATTCCTGGTGTAAAACCAGGATTAAGTGTAATAGGAGTCATTGGACCATTCGGAGAGGAAACCTTGTGTTTATTGCAAGCTCGACGAAATGTAAGGATAGTTGGATGGATCAAAGGATGTGGTTTACACGCCAAGGGAATATCAGTGGTTTTAATCCAAGGGATTTGAGAGAGAGGAATAGGCGAGAATAAATGTTCCAATCTAACCCAATCTTTGTGGTCAAAATGAATATTCCAATCAACAATTCTGGTTAGGATACAAGCTTGGTAATATTTGTACATGTCAGGTAGACCTATACCACCTGATGGTTTCGGGGCAGTAAGCCTATCATAACTGAATCTCGGGCGGAGTTTATTCCAGATAAACAATGTGCATATTTTCTTAAATGAAGAAAATAAGGCTTGGGGGATCGCAATAGGAACAGTCTGTAAGACATACAGGATTCTCGGGAGAATATTCATTTTTACGATCGCAGCCCTGCCAAACCATGAAAAGAGGCCTGAAGACCATTTTGAGAGATCAGATCGAATTTTTTGTAATAGGGGAGTATAGTTAAGGGAGTACAAGTCGGAAAGACAAATTGGAAGTAATATACCTAAGTATTTAATGGCTTGGGTACTCCCAGAGAAGGGGAAGTCAGACTGGCATAAATTGCACAGTGTTGTGGGCAATGAAACGTTAAGGGCATTGGATTTGGAGAAATTGATTTGAAAGTTCGATAGGGTTCTAAAATTAGCAAAATCGTCAAGTAAGTTGGGTATAGCGGTAAGCGGATCTGTGAGGAACAAAAGGACATCATCTGCAAAAGCAGCCAATTTATATGTGTGATTTTTAATTTTTACACCTTTAATGCTAGGATTGGACCTGAGACAGTTTAACAGTGGTTCCAATGAGAGTATAAAGATAAATGGTGATAAAGGGCATCCCTGGCAAGTACCATTCGATACAGAGAAGGCGTCCGACAGGTGACCGTTCACACGTATTCTAGCAGTAGGTTTGGAATAAAGCGTAGAAATAAAGTTTAACATGGCAGGTGGGAGGCCTAAAGCGATAAGCGTTTCGGTCATGAAGTCCCACGCCACTCTGTCGAATGCCTTCTCCGCATCCAACGAGAGCAGGAATCCAGGTGTCTTGGAGGAAGTGAGCCAATGGTGAATATTAATGGCCTTAAGAGTATTGTCTTTGGCCTCCCTGCCAGGAACAAAACCCACCTGATCTGGGTTTATCAGGTCAGGTATAATTGGAAGCAGTCTGTTAGCAAGGGTTTTTGCAAACCACTTTAGGTCAACATTTAGCAGTGAAATCGGCCTATAATTAGCAACTAAGGAGTGGTCCTTGTCAGGTTTCGGAATCAATACTACGTGTGCCGACAGTAGATCACGAGGTGGTTCAATTGAATGAATGAACGAGTTGAAGGATGACAAAAAAAAAAAAAGGAGTGAGGATTTCCTCATATGTTTTGTAATACCCTACTGTCAATCCATCAGGGCCAGGGCTTTTAGCAGGTTTCATCTGCTTGAGAGCGAGACTCACCTCTGACTTATTCAAAGGTGTATCCATTTGGAGTCTAATTTCGTCATAGATGGGTTTGGGGCTATATTTTTGTAATAAGTTCCTAATCAAGTCTTGTCTGTCGTGTTTGGACAATGAAGGATCAGAATGAGGGAGATTATAGAGTTTTGAGTAATAAGCAACAAATTGTTTTGCTATGGCAGAGGGTGAATGTAATTTGTTACCCTGGGCATCAGAAATAGAGTGAATCGTTGTTTTAGCTTTGTTTTTTTGTAAGGCTTTGGCAAGCATTTTACCAGCTTTGTTACCAAATTCATAAAAAGATTTCTTTGCCAGAGCAAATTTGCGTTTGACTTGCTTGTTTAAAAATTTTAACATATCGGACCTAGCCTGAATAAGTTCAGTCAAGGTCGTCACTGCTTGTGTAAGTTTATGCGTCTTTTCCAATTTCTGAATAGCAGAGGCAAGATCAGAGTATCTCTTTTTTCTCTCCTTATTACGTTTGGCTGCGGCCGTGCATTATTTGTTATGCAACATTGCGACAAGATACTAGTGTGGTTCAAGAAGAAGAAAAAAAAAAAAAAGAAGAAATTAGAGGGTCTAAATGGGTCGGACCAATCATCTGAAAGGGGCCTAAGGCTGCTTACTTTGCCATAGACGTGTAGACAACACCACTCCTCCAAAGAGTTCGGCACTGTGATTGAGCATGTCATCTTGGGACAAGAAGTGTATTAAACAGCAGGATCACTAGGCAAGAAGAAAAAAAAAAAAGCCTGGAACCAGCTGCGGATCGCACAGGAACGCTATTCTCTGGTTCAGGGATGAATTTTTGCCTGAAATCAGCCCTGAAGCGGAGTTAAGAAGCACAGCATTTCTGTGCAGTGCGCTCCGCAGCCACCCCCAGAGATATGTCACATTCTCCTGCTATGCGAATTGGATGCGGGGGGGAACCTGCATCCAATTTTTATAGGTGTGAAACCAGCCTTACACAGTCACTACACCAAAGAATTGCTGAAATGCAATATATATATATACTATTGATCACTATCAGTTGACTAGACAGAGCGGCTTGGGAAGCGTTTCAACAACAGTGTCGGGACCCATCCTCACTGCCTGACTGACAGCTGGCTCTGCCTTACAGAGTGTGGTGGAAAGCTGGAGCCAGTCACTCCCACCCCCACCCCAGCCCTTCAGTGAGCACTGAAGGGGCAGAGAGGAGAGCAGTGACTGACAGTCAATGCTCAAAGCAGACCAAGAACTGAGCAATGAATAGTCACGTGACATTCCTAGAGACAATGTGGGAGATCTGCAACATCACACAGATGTGGCAGTATGGAGGAGAGTATGGATGTTACTTTTATTTTGGTCTCATACTTCTTTAACAATGTGTCAGAAAATAATTCAAAAGGCTGCCTATAGTAACAAGCAGCTGTAAAACTAACCTGTGTTTCCAGTTAAGTAAACAAGTCACATCAGCCGATGTTGGAAGAAGTGCTGCATTTATGACATGCAGAACCATCGTATAATTATTCTAATGCCGCGTACACACGGTCGTTTTTTGCGATAAAAAAAAAACGACGTTTTTTAAAACGTCATTTAAATTGATCGTGTGTGGGCAAAACGTCGTTTTTTGTCTTAAAAAAAACGACCCAAAAAAAATTCCAACATGCTTGAATTTTTTGTGTCGTTTTTCAAAACGTCGTTTTTTGTGTCACAAAAAGTCACCGTGTGTAGCAAAAACGTCGTTTAAAACGACGTTTTTTCAACCCGCGCATGCCCAGAAGCTAGTTATGAAGCGAGCTTCAATGGAAAAAAGGGATTTTTAAATACAGCTTACCTGTAAAATCCTTTTCTTGGAGTACATCACGGGACACAGAGCGGCATATTCATTACTATGTGGGTTATATGGAGTACCTTCAGGTGTGGACACTGGCAATCTTCAAACAGGAAGTCCCCTCCCTATATAACCCCCTCCCCTAGAGGGAGTCCCTCAGTTTTGTAGCAAGCAGTATGCCTCCCAAAATGGTCACCCAAAAGAGGGGTGGGAGCTCTGTGTCCCGTGATGTACTCCAAGAAAAGGATTTTACAGGTAAGCTGTATTTAAAAATCCCTTTTTCTTTCTCGTACATCACGGGACACAGAGCGGCATATTCATTACTATGTGGGATGTCCGAAAGCAATGCTTTAATGAGGGGAGGGAGACATCTTCCAAAGAAGGATTCAATTTAGAGATAAACTCAAATCATAATAATAATTCCAACTTAGTCAAGAAAAAACTTTCTTTTTTTTTTATAACCAAGGGTGTTTCTGATCCCGAGGATTTCAAACTGCAGCCTGTAGTACTGCCTGACCAAAGGCAGCATCCGCATTTCTTCTCACGTCTAGTTGATAAAACCTTGTAAACGTGTGGACTGATGACCACGTTGCCGCCTTGCATATCTGAGCCATAGAGATCTGATGGTGTGCTGCCCAAGAGGCGCCCATGGCCCTGGTAGAATGGGCCTTTACCGACAACGGAGGAGGCAACCTCTTCAACCCGTAGGCTTGAATGATTAATTGTCTAATCCATCTCGAGATGGTGGATTTTGCAGCTGCCTGCCCCTTCTTGGGGCCATCTGGTAGAACGAATAACACATCTGTTTTCCGGATCTTTTCTGTAGCTTTAAGATAGGCCTTCATGGCCCGGACAATATCCAAGGTATGCAGCAACCCCTCCTTTCTAGATGTAGGTTTTGGAAAGAAGGATGGAAGTACCAAATCCTGGTTCAAGTGAAATTTGGATATAACCTTTGGTAGAAAGGAAGGATGGGGCCGGAGAACTGCCCTGTCCTTATGCAGAACGAGATATGGTTCCTTACACGATAAGGCTGCTAATTCTGACACTCTCCTGGCCGAAACTATGGCGACCAAGAAAACCAACTTTCTTGTCAGTAAGAGTAAAGGAATCTCAGCCAACGGCTCAAAAGGCTGTTTCTGTAGAGTGGACAGGACAAGATTTAAGTCCCATGGACAAATTGGTGACTTGACAGGAGGATTAATACGCAAGACCCCCTGTAAGAAGGTCTTTACCAGCGAGTGGGTGGCCAGCGGCCTCTGAAACCACACTGACAGAGCTGAGATCTGTCCCTTGATTGTGCTTAGTGCCAGGCCTTTATCCACTCCTAGCTGGAGAAAACTTAACACCCTATCAATAGTATATTTGCGGGAATTCCATCTTTTGGATTCACACCAGCCTACGTAGTTCCTCCACACCCTGTAATAAATCACCCTGGAGACCGGCTTTCTAGCCCTAATCAGGGTAGGAATTACCTGCCTAGACAGACCTCTACCCCTGAGAATCAGGGATTCAGCCTCCAGGCCGTCAAATTTAGACGCCGTAATGTAGGGTGGAGGATCGGGCCTTGTGAGAGTAGGTCTGGTTGTAGAGGAAGAGTCCAAGGGTCTCCCACTGCCATCTTCAGGACTAGTGAGTACCAAGTCCTCCGGGGCCAAGCCGGAGCTACTAGAATGACTGGCTTGTTCTCCACTCTGATCTTGCGCAACAGGCGCGGGAGTAACTGTAGTGGAGGGAATGCATATAGAAGTCTGAATTGATGCCAAGGGCAAACCAACGCGTCGGTTCCGCAGGCCATAGGATCCCTCGCTCGCGACACGAACCTGTCTAGTTTCTTGTTGAACCTGGATGCCATTATATCTATGTCCGGCATTCCCCACCTCTGGCAGATTGTCTGAAAGACCTGGGGATGCAGAGACCACTCCCCTGGCAACAGACTCTGGCGACTTAAGAAGTCTGCCTGCAGGTTGTCCACTCCGGGAATGAATATCGCCGAAATGCAGGGTACATGAACCTCTGCCCATTGAAAAATCAAGTTCACCTCCCTCTGAGCGGCCTGGCTCCTGGTTCCCCCTTTGGTGGTTTATGTATGCCACCGCCGTGGCATTGTCTGACTGGATTCTCACCGGGAACCCCTTTAGTCTGGAGGTCCAAGCCAGAAGGGCTAGGCGGGCAGCTCTGATTTCCAAGATATTGATGGGGAGCTGCCTCTCTGCTTTCACCCAAGTTCCCTGGCGGGAGAACCCCTCGAAGACCGCCCCCCAGCCTGCCAGGCTGGCGTCTGTGGTAACTACCTTCCAGACAACAGGGCTGAAGGATTTTCCCTTTAGAAGATTCTGAGGGTTCAACCACCAGGCCAGGCTTTGTCGGACCCTTGATGATAGCGTCAAAGGGGACTCTAAGGCATGTGCCCTCTTGCCCCAGGCTGCTAGAATGGCTGCCTGTAGGACGCGAGTGTGGATCTGAGCGTATGGTACTGCCTCGAATGTGGCCACTAGCTTGCCTAGTAATCGCATACACAGGCGAATAGTTGGACTTTTCTTGTTTAGAACCAACTGAACCAACCCCTTGATAGCTTCGATCTTTACGAGGGGCAGGAACACCTTTTGATGTTCTGTGTCTAACCTCATGCCGAGGTATTCCAACTGCTTTGTAGGCTGGAATGCTGACTTTCCCTGGTTTAGGACCCAGCCGAATTCTTCGAGGTACCGAACCGTGAGGTTTACTGCCTTTTGCAGACCCTCCGTGAGTGATCTATGATTAAAAGGTCGTCCAAGTATGCTAGGACTGTGACTCCTTGGATCCTTAAATTGGCCAGAACTGGGGCTAGGATCTTCGTGAATACCCGGGGGGCCGTGGCCAGCCCGAAAGGGAGCGCCCTGAATTGGAAGTGTCGCTGCCCCACCGCGAAGCGTAAAAACCTTTGATGCGACTGAAAGATTGGTACATGAAGGTAAGCATCTTTTATGTCTATGGAGGCCAGAAAATCGTCTTTCTGAAGCGCGGCGGCTGCTGACCGGATGGATTCCATCCGGAAGGACCGCACCCTTAGATAAGCGTTTAACCTCTTTAGGTCCAAGATTGGCCTGACATCGCCGTTGGGCTTTGGTATGACAAAGAGATTGGAATAGAAACCTAGGCCTTGCTCTTGGGCTGGCACTTCTATAATTACGTCCTGGCAAAGCAGGTGATCCAAAGCTGCCAGCATTGAGGCCTTCCTTGCTGGATCCCTTGGTAGCCTTGATTCTTGAAAATGAGGCGGAGGATATCTTAGAAACTCCAATCTGTAACCTGTGGTTACAGATGCCCTGGCCCAATTGTCGGGGATCTTGGCTTCCCAAACTTCTGAGAAGAGACGAAGCCTTCCCCCCACCCGTGAGAGTGGGGGCGCCCCTTCATAAGGCAGACTTAGGGGCTGTCTTTGACGGCTTGCGATACCACGGCTTCTTACCCCCAGGGGTCTGTCCCTGCGATCTACTGTTAACGTTGGATCGTGCAGGCGGCCGTCGATACTGCCTGGAATTAGAGGGCCCCGAGACAGGAAAAAGCTGCCTTTTAAATGTAGGAGCCCGGAATGTCTTTTTGACCGGTAAAAGGGTACTCTTGCCATTTGAAATAGTCTGAATATATTTATCCAGATCTTCTCCGAAGAGTCGTCCTCCATGGAAGGGAAATCCTGCCAGAAGCTTTTTGCATGGGGGTTCTGCCGCCCAGTTCTTCAACCATAAGAGCCTTCTCATGTGTACCAAACATAGTGATAAACGAGAAGCCTGCTGGATGGAATCTTTTATAGCATCTACCGCGAAACACAGAGCTCTGGGAATATCAGCAAACTCTTCTGCTTGTTGGGTAGGCATGTCCTTTAACATCTCTTTTGTCTGGTCTTTTAATGCCTGACAAACTCCAATTGCAGCTACCGCTGGCTGCACCACTGCTCCTGCCGTAGCAAAGGATGCTTTTAAAAGTGTCTCTAATCTTTTATCAACCGGATCTTTAAACATATGTATGTTTTCCACCGGGCAAGTTAGTGATTTATTCACACATGAGATGGCTGCATCCACTACTGGGAGCCTCCACTTCTTGGAGAATTTTTCCTCCATGGGATAAATGACCGCAAATCTTTTCGGTGGCAGAAAAACCCTGTCCGGCCGTACCCAATCCCGAAAGATCAATTCCTCCAAGAGAGGATGGACCGGAAAAACTGCGTTGCTTAACGGGGCTTTCAAAGAGCCCAGAGAGGATACCGGAGGAACCTGAAGTTCTGGCAATGGCAAACTAAATGCCGAGCGGACCATGTCCGTCAAAGACTGTACCCACAGTCTCTCTGTCTGGGAGTCTGAAAATGGTTCCTCAGAGGTAGACCCCTCCATCCCTGAACCCTCTTGGTTCAGGTCCAGTTGATCCTCCTGTGATTCTAATTCCTCCGGAGAGAGAATCTCAGCATCTGAGGATACACCCCCTGGTGATGGGGATCTAACCCGTTTCTTACCAGGAATAGCTCTGGCGATCAATGCCGCTATTCTCTCTTCTAGCCCCCCTAGGGATACGGCTAGCATCTCCTCTGTGATAAACACAGGGCTGGGCTGATCTGGGCCAGCCTCCGCACCAGATCCCCCTAATGGCTCATCCAAGGCGCTTCTTAAATTAATAAGCTGCGGGGAAAGTATCGGCATATCAGAATCAGAAAGGGACCCCTTTTGTTTTTTGGTCTTTTTTGTCCCCTTTGACCCCGAACCCTTGGAAGCCATAATACAAAATCGAGGGACTCCGCCCACACAACAGACTGTAGTGGCCAGGAGTACAAATTTCAGAGTTTAGGGGAGAATAGATCACTAGTGTCCCCAAAAACTGATGGGCCCGTATGTTGGTCTTTTTTTTTTTTTTTTATTTTTTTTTTTAAATAATTATATATTATATATTATATATTTGACAACATACAATGACCCTAATTTAAGTTTGCCAGCCTCCAACCTGCTGCAAAATAAGGGGGATTTCTTGGCTTAACAATAAAGGCATTGGAACAAAGTCCACATGTACTACCCCTCTTCCGCCACCGGGAGTCCCTGTTCTGCCGCTCTGCGTCCTCTCCTTGAAAAAATCAGTCTCAGACTGAGCCCTGACAAGGCCTGCTGTCTATAACAGCACAAAGGCGCGCCCCTGTATGACGCCGCAGGCCCGCCCCCCCCCCGCCCTCCTGTCTGGACGGCGCGAAAAACGTCAATAAGACGTGCGCGCGCGACGCGCGCGCGCGCGTATGCCGGATACAGGAGGAACATGGAGGAGCCGCGCTGCTGGAGATCCAGGCACGCAGAAACAGGCGGCAGATTCAAACCCCCGGCCAGGTAGGACTCTCTCAAGGCCCCTAGGGATCCTTACTAGCCCTAGGAAGAAACAGCAGGTTAGCTAGCAACACATATTTAGACAGGGGGGCCTAGTGATGGGGGGAGAAAGGGTGTCATCCTGTCTCTTTTAGACATAGTGATCACGGTTGCCCATGCAGAGCATACTTAGGCTAACCCCCTTTTAGGTTACCCCGGGGAGCCTGCTGTCGAACCAAGTCCCGCAGGCTCCCCCTTACCTGCTCCATGCTGCAGGATGTTTGACCAGCAAACTGATCCAATCTTCTCCCATCTCCGTGGGTAGCGTAGTAGACCTTCAGGCCCTGGGGTCCTATGAAGGTACCCACTGTCCTGGACCTATATAGCACCCTGGCAAAACAGGAACTTTATGGTTTTTGCAAACTCCAAGTCCTGGGCCCAGGGTCCAGCCCTCCAAAGAGGAGCATTATAGGCAAAACCCCACGGTTTGGGGCCCGGGTACTGTCCACTTTGGCACTGAGGCTCCTTGGACAGATCCGGTTAGCCCGCCCTTAATCCCAAGGATGTGGAGCAAAGCTATTCCGTGACCAACACCTAAGACACTGGCGAAAAAACTGAGGGACTCCCTCTAGGGGAGGGGGTTATATAGGGAGGGGACTTCCTGTTTGAAGATTGCCAGTGTCCACACCTGAAGGTACTCCATATAACCCACATAGTAATGAATATGCCGCTCTGTGTCCCGTGATGTACGAGAAAGAAAGAGTGGTGAACGTAACCTCTCTTTTTGTGAAAAAAACGATGGTGTGTATGCAAAATTGTCTTTGAAAGTGACGTTTCAAAAACGTCGTTTTTTACTTCACAGAAAACGTCGTTTTTTTTCATCACAAAAAATGATCGTGTGTACGCAGCATAAGACTTCAGCAGGGATGTCTGTGGGGGCCTTTAGTTTGGATTACATAATTAAAATAATAATACTATAGAAGGTTGAATAGTTTAGAAGGGAGGAATGACGAACAGTAGTGCTGCCATTCAATTTAAAAATTAAAATAAAGAATAGATGTTGACGTTGGCAAGGGGGTGGTGGGCATCTCAGTGTTTGGCTTTCCTCTTCTTCACACCCTGGGGCTGTGCACGTCCTCTGCCCTCCCCCGGGAACATATACAGCGTACACAAATACCCAAAGGCCAGACTGCACTGGGTAGGAGCAGTCACGGGAAGGAGAAGAAGTGGGCAGAAAGCCCAGAAACTCCAGGCTCAACCCATCCTCCTCTCTGCATATCCCTGTAAAGGTGACAAGTGGGATCAGTGACATGGGATCAGTGGTGGAATATTTGCAGTGGCAGAAAGGTGATGTGCCTGGAAAGTTAGGTTTGGTGACAGGGAGTTTCAATGTCAAGGTGCAGCTTACTAGGAGGAGTTCTTCATAGCTCCGATTACAAATGGTGTCTGTATGCAAGCCTGCAGGGCGACTTCTCCGACTATAACCGGTGACAGATGGATCGGATCTCGAATTGTTCAGCAGCAACTGGCTCAGATTCAATCCATCTATGGGAAGGCTGGTTGCACTGAACCTGGCTCTATAGCCACTACAGTCAGCAGTAATCACAGTATTCTGCCGGCAGCCAGTGGTGATGGGAGAAAAAAAAAAAAAGAGCAATTTTCTTTCCTTCCACCCGTGTTGGAATAAAAATAAATTGCATAGTCAATGGAGTCACCCAATATGGCACAGACTAGTAAAATGCATTTGTACTGCCTGCTGATAACGACGGTTAAAGCAGTTCAGAATTTGGGAAGTTTGATGCATTTTATTTAAAGAATCACATCTAAAAACACAAATCCTTCCCCCTCCCTCTGTTGTACACTCACACAGCTTTGCGACGCAATATTTACCTGTGGCCGATGAAACTTTCCTAAGCACTTACAACCACTATACTAATACACATCAATAGCTGGGTAAAAAATGAATAAAACCTGAATATGTCAGAATTATATCACAATCAACCAGGCAGCGCTGGACATATGCAACATTTAAACTTTAAACAAATAAATATACAAATATTAAATATTGTCCTTGGAATAGAAAAGTTCTTAAATGAAGAATGGCAGTCTTTAATGCAAATATTGGACTGAACAATCCTTATTCAGACAAAGTCCACTATAGCCCAAGATGATAGGTTTGGAAAGACACCGCTTCACGTCTGTGCTCATAGAAGAAAGAGGGGGGTGTGTGAGAAAAGAGAACCCCCTCTTGAGTAGCCTCTTACCGCAAAGAAAATTTATATCAGCGTGTCACAGGTGCAATCTCAGCCTCAATCACTGCTCAGCGTCTCTGAATGGCTCAGGGTTCATACATGAAAAAGATGGTAGGAAACAGACACATAGCGTGATCCTGCTTAAAAATCTTTAATCGCCCAATAAAAACGTCATCCAATACACTCACATGTATAAAACTTCATCAGACTGCTTCATCAGACTGCTTCACTTGGTTCAGCCCTGACTAGTTTCATCCCAAGGGATATCATCTGAGGGTCCTCAGATGATATCCCTTGGGATGAAACTAGTCAGGGCTGAACCAAGTGAAGCAGTCTGATTGTCAGTCGGCATTAGAGATCACTCCCCTCCTCGCAGCTTGACCAGCAATGAGCGTTTGGTGATGTGGTTAACCTGACCCGATTTGGGTAAATCAGTGAGATATGCCATTTTAAAGTTTTATACATGTGAGTGTATTGGATGACGTTTTTATTGGGCGATTAAAGATTTTTAAGCAGGATCACGCTATGTGTCTGTTTCCTACCATCTTTTTCATGTATGAACCCTGAGCCATTCAGAGACGCTGAGCAGTGATTGAGGCTGAGATTGCACCTGTGACACGCTGATATAAATTTTCTTTGCGGTAAGAGGCTACTCAAGAGGGGGTTCTCTTTTCTCACACACCCCCCTCTTTCTTCTATGAGCACAGACGTGAAGCGGTGTCTTTCCAAACCTATCATCTTGGGCTATAGTGGACTTTGTCTGAATAAGGATTGTTCAGTCCAATATTTGCATTAAAGACTGCCATTCTTCATTTAAGAACTTTTCTATTCCAAGGACAATATTTAATATTTGTATATTTATTTGTTTAAAGTTTAAATGTTGCATATGTCCAGCGCTGCCTGGTTGATTGTGATATAATTCTGACATATTCAGGTTTTATTCATTTTTTACCCAGCTATTGATGTGTTAAACTGGTCCGTGAACCAAGTTATAATGGTAGCAGCTGCAGTCATTTAGAGTGGCTAGTTTGGATTTTTGGCTCATTGAATCACCTATTAGTTTTTTTCTTCCAAAAGCGCTTGTAGTGTGTTTTTGCATGGGGGGTTTGCTTTAATACAACGGTTTGATTATACTAATACACAACTTCTGTACTCTGTGCAACTACAGTGACGCACCCCTAGGAATTCAGCCTGAACCAGCACACCTTTTCCTAGTACACGATTAAAAAAGGCGAACGCAGTCTTTAGAGGCTTACTATTGGGGGACAGTCGGCGAGAGGGAGGGGCCAGGACCACTGGCAGGGAACCAAGAATCCTTTTAAATCAATGTTCAATCAAAACAAGTTCCGATTTAAAAAAACAAATAAAACCTCATTTTTTCATAATAGCTATGGTTGAAAATCTGACTACAGTTCCCCCTAAAACAGGAGGAACTTTCCTTGGACTTCTACGCAACAGACCCTCTGAGCGTGAGCCCAGACACTGATGTACTGCAAAACCTGCCCTTCTCTTCACCCTTCTCCCCTGAGGTCTGTTACAGAGCCCGAGAAGAAGAAATAATGGACAATATAAATATTTATAAATGACTCAAAGCATAATGGCATGTTAACAGGAGAAAGAATAAATAATTCAGGAGACATCTGCAGCCAATAATTCTATAACACTTGGCAGTGCGGGTTTTGGACATGTGGACCATCAAAGGCCATGTGCCAAAACAGTGGCAACGAGCGTACAGTATAATTGATAGTAGCAGTCAGCTCCTTATTCATTTTATAAGCAGATCTCAACTATGACCAAGAGTGACACCAGTGATTCCCCAAAGGCCAGTGGCAAATGGATATCTTCTAAAACAAGGAACCCACATAACCAAAAATGTATGCAATACAAAACTGTGTGTTTGTGTGTGTGCACACACTGATCAGCCATAACTTTACCACCACCCACCTAATATTGAGTAGGTCCCCTTCTGTTGACAAAACAGCCCTGTACCATGGAAGCATGAACTCTGCTAGACCTCCGAAGGTATGCTATGGCATCAAAGCATCAGTAGCAGATCCTTTACAGTGGTATTAAACCCCAAACCAAAAATATAATATATTGCAGCTTACCAATCATTGGTTGTGGTGCTGCATTTGTTTTTTTAGGCTTTCCCCCCCTGGTGATCTGGCCAGTAACACACCTCTCCTGTATTACAGCGCCCCCACTCTGGATGAAAGAGCACAGGGGGCACCTTTGGACAGCAGCACTGTTAATCTGGGAGGAGGGAAGGGTCCTTCTTCATCCAATATCACATAGGGAAGAGCGGCACTCTGACAGGTCGGTCCCTGCACAGTGTGCAGGGACCCATCTGTCATCTACCTGCTCAGCGAGGATCGACTGAGCGATCCCTGCTGAGCAAAACAGAGTCTGTACACAGACACATCTATGTGAAAGGGCCATTACTGGCCAGATCACCAGGTGAAAAGAAAACAAGGGTTTGTTCAACTGTTGTTGGTTTATATGAAAACAAGACAACTGCAGCCATCATAACTAAGAATTTGTTAAATGAACTGTAGTGCATTTCTGCAAAAAGCACCAAAAAAAACACATAGGTGTGAACCAGGCCCAAGATGTTTAGTAGCAGCAGCATGTTTTTTTTTAGTATCACCTGTCATAATGGGGTTAAACAAACTAAAATTAGCCCCTTATAGTACAAAAAGAACAGATAATCGCTACTATAAGGGGGCTTTAAAAATTTTTTTTATATAATATTAACCACTTAAGGACCGCCTACTGCACATTTACGTCGGCAGAATGGCACGGCTGGGCACATCAACGTATATATACGTTGATTTTAGTACCCAGCCGTGGGTCGCGGGCGAAAAGCTCCAGGACCGGGACCGCGGGATTCGCGGACCCGATCGCCGCTGGAGTGCGGCGATCCGTCCCTGGAGCGGAAGAGCGGGGAGAGCCGTGTGTACACACAGCTTCCCCGTGCTTCTCTGTGGCCGCAGCATCGATCCCGTCAACCCTGTAATAGGGGGACGCGATCGATGACGTCACACCTACAGCCACACCCCCCTACAGTTGTAAACAAACACATTAGGTCACACATCCCCTACAGCGCCACCTGTGGTTAACTCCCAAACTGCAGCTGTCATTTCCACAGTAAACAATGCATTTTTTGCTGTGAAAATGACAATTGTCCCAAAAATGTGTCAAAATTGTCCGAAGTGTCCGCCATATTGTCGCAGTCACGAAAAAAAAAAAAAAAAAAAAAAAAAAAAAAAAAATCGCTGATCGCCGCTATTAGTAGTAAAAAAAAAAAAATTAATAAAAATGCAATAAAACTATCCCTTATTTTGTAAACGCTATAAATTTTGCGAAAACCAACCGATAAACGCTTATTGCAATTTTTTTTACCAAAAATACGTAGAAGAATACGTATCGGCCTAAACTGAGGGAAAAAAATGTTTTTTTATATATTTTTGGGGGATATTTATTATAGAAAAAAGTAAAAAATATTGCATTTTTTTTTAAATTGTCGCTCTATTTTTGTTAATAGCGCAAAAAATAAAAACCGCAGAGGTGATCAAATACCACCAAAAGAAAGCTCTATTTGTGGGAAAAAAAGGACGCCAATTTTGTTTGGGAGCCACGTCGCACGACCGCGCAATTGTCAGTTAAAACGAAGCAGTGCCGAATCGCAAAAAGGGGCAAGGTCCTTTACCTGCATTTTGGTCCGGGTCTTAAGTGGTTAAATTGTGTTTTTTTTTTTTTTTTTACATCTTGATCACTTTTATTGCTGTCGCAAGGCATGTAAACATCCCTTGTGACAGTAATAGGTGGTGACAGGTACTCTATTGAGGGACAGGGGGTCTGAAAGACCCCCGATCCCTCCTTTGCACTTCAAAGTATTCAGATCGACGAAAACGCCGATTCTGAATACTGTGTACTTTTTTAAATCCGGCGCCATTGGCAGCCGAGAAACCCGGAAGTGACGTCATGACGTCGCTTCCGTGCTTACATTCCGGAGACTGAATCAAAGCCGTTTACGGCTTCATTTCAGTCTGCGCCTGGATACTGGAGGCGCCAGATCGAGGATCGGGTCTCCCGGTGGGACGGGAGACATGGTCAGAGTGGTGAGAGGCGGCGGATGTCCCCTTCGGCTCCTCCGACCTAACAACCAAGCGTCTTTTAGCCTCATCGGTTGTTATGCCTGGATAGCCAATCGCTAGCTCTAAACAACGGTATCGGGATGATGCCTGCATCTGCGGGCATCATCCTGGTATAACCCCCCCGAAAGCCGAGGACGCATATATGCGTACGATCGGCGGGAAAGGGATAAAAGGTGAAAGGGAGATATAAATCGTTTAAATGCTAAAAGCTAAAACTTTATTTTTTTTTTCCATGGTTCCGATGCTCAAAATGCCCATTGTAGGCAGTTTTGGCTGTGGATATGGGACAGCTCACCGGTCTGCAGCCTCATTCGGAAACAACTGAGTTTTGATACCTTTTTATCAAAAGCAACATTAAACTAGCGTATAACTTTTTTTTTTAGTTTTGGATAGAGTGGAGAGGAATTTGAGCTGCTGCCTGTGTCCCATTCCATTTGTCCCGTTTACCATCTTCATCGAAAAGGAAAGTAAAAGCAAAATTTGGGATTTTTTTTAGGTTGTCCCCAAGGAATTCCCTTAATTGGCAGGGATTTCCTCACTTCCTGTTTGGCAATGAGGCAGGAAGTGAAGGGAAATCTCAACAATGGAACACAGATGGGAAGAGAGGAAAAAAAAAAAAAAAATCTCCCGTGCATTATCCAAAATAAAAAATAAAAAAGTTTTGCCTATACTTCTAACATTTTCAGCAATTTGAGATACAGTTACTCTATTGAATCGGACTACACAGGTAAGCCTTTACTCCCCACATACATTAACAAGCCTTGGCCACCCATGACTCTGTAGTCGGTTCGCCAGTCTTCCTTCCCTGGACCACTTTGGTAGGTCCTGACCACTGCAGACCAAGAACATCCCACAAGAACTGCAGTTTTGGTGTTAAACCACAGGAATCCCAAAGGGCTGTTCCATGTGTTTTATTTTTTATTTTTGCATGGATCAAAAAGCAGTCTGACTGCATCCTGACAAGTGCATTAGTCTCTGGGATGGATGTGAAGGTCCATGCAGCCGGGGTCTGTCACTGATTTTAACAGGCTGTCCTAATGCCCCTGCATGACCTGTGCAGCTGAAGATGGCCCATCACACAGGCATATGGATTAGTATGCCGTGTGAATGAGGCCTTAAATTGCACTTGCATGGAAGATTATCTGTTCTAATAGAGGAATGTGAAACAAACACACTGTCACACTCAAATGTGGAAATGGAGAGGAATATCCCTACGATGTCAAAGGCCCACTCACGGCTTTGCAGCCCTTTGTCAGATAAGGGGAATTTTCAATAAAAATTTAATAAAAAAACACAACACACAAATGAGCACACCAGCCTACTGTATTACATGAGAAATTAGGTTGTGTTTTGAGGGATAGATCCTCTTCTTCAGAGCTCTGAGGAGGGCCTATCCCTCAAAATGCATCAGCCAACTTGCATTTTGTATTACTAAGGAAAAGATTAAAAGTCGACACATAATTTAAAAGCCTTGCTGAAATGCGTAAATAAAGCGTAATAAGCTAAAAATATTTAGCTTTTTTAGTAGAAAAATGCAACGGTCTGCTGAGCACACAACAGAATGCCTAGGCACTTTGCCACAAGACCTCTGTTAAATGACATGAAATATTCCTTCAGCAGAGATATTATGGCCAAATGACTAGGCTTTTGGTTCCATAGGCAGCCCTATAGCCTGCCTAACTCTTAGGCCGCGTACACATGTGCCGCGCTATATAAGTTTTCATTCATTCACACACCATCACTTTATGTGATGGAAAAAAACGACGTTTTTAAAAACGTCAATTTAAAAAGGACCGTGTGTGGGGGAAAACGTTGTTTTATGTCTTGTGAAAAACGACAAAAAAAAAATTGAAGCATGCTTACATTTTTTGTGTCGTTTTTCAAAACGTCTTTCTTTGTTTCACAAAAAAAAAAAATCACTGTGTGTAGCAAAAAACGACGTTTAAAAACGACATTTTTCAACCCGCGCATGCCCAGAAGCTAGTTATGCAGCAAGCTTCAATGGAAAAAGAGTGGTGAACGTAACCTCGCTTTGCTAGAGCATTGTGAAAAAACGATGGTGTGTAGGCAACGTCGTTTTTGAAAATTTAAGTTTCAAAAACGTTGTTTTTTACTTCACAAAAAATTTTTTTTTTTTTTTAATCACATAAAGTGATGGTGTGTACGCGGCATTAGGAGCCTCTTTTATGGATGTCATCAGGAGCAAAAGAGCTTGGCTCCTCAGAATCGCTATTACTAGATTATCCTACCCCGCTCTGTTGGGTTATAGGAGTTTGTCTACCTCTCCAGACAAGGAAGTATCTACATATTTGGAAATGATGCATATTTTTCTGGAGCTTCTGAAATATCCTGAATACTTCTAAATTTCCTCTGAAAAGTAAAATTCAGAAATAGCTCTACACTTCCACAACAGTACAAGCAATTACCATGATTTCTCTATTGTTCTTCCCAACTCACAAAAGGCTGAGTGATATCTGCCTTCTTCAGTGAAGCAGAACACTGGAACCTGCAGGTCTTTGTTAATATCATTTGTCACATTACATTTTATCTAAAACAAGTTGGAATAGTCTGTAAAACAAGGGGCTCTGAATGTTTTTACAAATCCCATATCTGGAAGAATAACATTACTGATATTGAAGTAGTATTTCATAGTGCCAACAAGCAAGGCTAAGTAATGAGCCAACAACAGAATGAAATCTGAACAAAATATAAGACTGATCGTGCATGGAGTGAATATTGGCGGAAGGTATTTTTTCACGGCTTCATTGCCCATTGCCCATTTTTAAAGTTGACAGATATGCTTGGCTGAAATGAAAGATGCCGTAGTACCAGAGCTGCACTGGCAAATCTATACAGTTCTAGTATTGCCTAGATCAATCTTATACCAATCTTAAGCCCTGGGTCACGCCAGTGTGATTTATCATGTGATTTGACAGTTCAAAATCACATGACAAGTCGCAACCTATTGCCAGGAATGGAACTGTTAAAATTGTTGCGACTCAAGTCACATCGACTTTGAAAAAGATTACTGCACTACTATTTTGCTATTTCATTGTGAATTGCATTGGCTCCTGTTAAAAAAATCACAATGAAATTGCTGATCCAATTCGCATTGAAATGGTGCTGAAGTAGCACCATTTCAAAGCCGCACTGGTGTATGCACCAGGGCTAAATGTACAAAAAAATTCAATACACTAACTTGCTACCTAGTCTTCTCCACTAATAATATATAAGAGTAGAACAATAAAGGAAGATAGAATATCATTTGTGTGTATATTTGATGTCTGGACGAATGTCATTTGAAAGTTTTTCAAAATGGTTTGCGTTTAACATTTCTTTTCAGAATGAATGTAATTTCTGAACAAAAACCACATACACGGTTAGAAAAACATAGGCTGAAGAAAAAGAAAAAAAAAAAGTTTCTATCCTGCTCATTCGAATTATCCTGTCATTGCGGGCAGTTTTTCTGCACTAACAATGCATGCAGTGTGTTTTCCATGTATTCCAATGGCTCTAGTTCACACCATGCAGTCAGTTACCAGTGCAGAAACTGACCGGAAACTGACTGCATGGTGTGAACTAGAGCTATTGGAATACATGGAAAACACTGTGTATGCATTTTGTGCAGAAAAAAAGTGCACGGAACTAAACGGAACTGCGTCTGGTGTGAACTTCCCCAAGACAAATAGGAATCTAAAGACTACAAGCCAAACTGTGGGTACATTTGATAGAAAAACCTTGTAATAAATGTTATATGCCAAAAACAAAACTGCATCAGCCAAGAAATCCCGTACCCAAGTCCAACGTGCAAAGCTAAATATATATACCATAGGAAGGGCATAAAGCCTGGACTCTTGATCAACGCAACATATGATTGGAAAAGTCATCTATTCAATATATCTTTAACAGACTGTTTGAGACAGCCAAAACAAATGTCTGTTACCAACTATTAAAGGCGAGTTCCACCCACAATTTCACTTTTTAAATATAAATACCCCTGTAATACACAAGCTTTATATATTCTAGTAAAGTGAGCCTGTCCGATTGTTAGTTTGTTACAGCATTTAGATAGTTTATAATCTAGAAATAGCCTAGGCTAATAAGGAGGAGGAAGTAATGAAGGACTACAAAATAAAAGGTATTTACAGGCAACAAAATAAATAAAAATTGTCCATTCTAAACACTATGAGATTAGGGCATGCAGCACAGACAAACATAAAAAAATGGGTGGAACTCCACTTTAAGGCTCCATTCACACTTGTGCGACTTTGGACAGTAAAGTCGCATGACAAGTTGCAACCCTTTGATAACCTTTCAAATATGTGCAACTTAAAGCCGCAGTGACTTTAAAAAAGGTTCCAGCACTACTTTGGCCTGTCAAGTGATTTGTGTGTTGTAGACTTAAATGTAAACTCTTAAAAGTTGCATAAAAGTCGCACCTGAATGTTATATATGTGACAGTTGAACAACAATTGTCTATTATCATTGGTCAAAGGTAGGGTTGTCCCGATACCACTTTTTTTTTAGGACCGAGTACAAGTACCGATACTTTTTTTCAAGTAGTCGCCGATACCGAATACCGATACTTTTTTTAAATGTGTCCCCAAATGCAGCCATGTCCCCCCACATATGCAGCCATGTCCCCCCACATATGCAGCCATGTCCCTCCAGCCATGTCCCTCCCTAGCCGCCGCACGGAGATCTTCACAGCATTCATTTGAATAGCTGTTTTGTCCGCACGTATAGATACTCCCCCTTGCTCGGGATTGGACAGATCACGATCATCCATCCAATCCCGAGCAAGGGGGAGTGTCTATACGCACGGGAACACTACAGCTATTCAAATGAAAGCTGTGATGTTCCCGCACGTTCCCGTTTAACCCATGCGACGGGTGGGGGAAGTATTCTATTTAGGCATCGGGGTATTTGCGGGAGTACAAGTACTCCCGCAAATACTCGGTATCGTTCCCCAACCCTAGTCAAAGGCAAAGTTGTATCCAAGTCACAAATTGTAAAGTGTATGGTTAGCTCTAAGCACGGCAAATGATCCATCACAATATAGGCAGCTAGTTAAAAATGTTGATAAAATATCCAATAACTAGTAACAGCCAAATACAAGGACATGCATACTAGCTCATTATGCCTTTGTCTTGCAGGCTTTGTTTTTATTCAAGGGTTTACTACTTCTTTAAACACCACCAAAAGAAAGCTCTATTTGTGTGAAAAAAAAATTTGAGTTACTTACTGGTAATGTCTTTTCCAGGAGTCTTTCAGGACAGCCGCCGAGGTCTCATTAGGTGGCTGTCATGAAAGAACATTTGGGGAAAAATTATATAAATAAAATTTGGGTACAGTGCTGGAAAACAGCACAATTGTCATTCGACAGTGCTGAATGCTGAAAATTGGCCTGGGCAGAAAGTAATAGTGCCCAGTAGGCAAGTGGTTAATTGAGCAAGTTAAAGTTAGAAGCCGATTGGCTACCATGGCACAGCGTCACCAGATTTTGCACTCGGTTTTAGTAAATCAACCCCCTGTTCTTACTGACCATTTTTCCTATATGCATAATCATGGTTCTCTATATACACTGCTAATCAAAATCAATTCATACACAACACACAGCCTCATCAATAGCAGTATTCTACTCATTGCCTCAATATGGTTAAACGGAATGAACTTCTCATACAGGCAAGAACTAACCAGGTACGTATACAGCGTATGGAAAATGTTGCTCCAGAAAAAGCAAATAAGCTAGTTTCCATCCACGTTTTAGATGTAAATATTAAGAAAAGCAAAAAAAAATTCAACAGGTGCACTAACATTAACTGTTGACTTTTAAAATGTGTATTAGGCCCCTTTCATGCAGATCGGACCGTGATCAGATCAGCAGGGGATCTGTCCTCTGATTCCCTGATGACAGGTCTGTGTCCACTCAGTATTTGCAGAGCGGACACAGACAGCTCAGCAGGCAGCTGGGAGTAATTTGACTTTCTGCTGTCTGTTTACACCCGATTGCCCTCTGAACCGGTCCGTCTAGACCAGTGTTTCTCAACTCCAGTCCTCAAGGCCCCACAACAGGTCAGGTTTTCAGGATTTCCATTATTTTGCACAAGTGATTTGATCAGTTTCACTGCCTTAGTAATTCCCACAGCCTTTTCATCTGAGGGAAATCCTGAAAACATGACTTGTTGGGGGGGGGTGGGGGGGCTTGAGGACTGGAGTTGAGAAACACTGGTCTAGACGAAGGGGGACAGATCACCTTCTAGCATTCCAGTGATACTGGTATTGATGCCAATATTAAGAATTTGCATGAGTGTTTGAATACTAGAACATGCGACTTGGTTCACATATGTGCGGACAGTTTGCAGTGCGATTTCGTTCAGCGGTCCAGGTGCAATTCCAATGCGACTTGTAGTGTAGGAGTTAAGAAAATCGCACTTCGGCCAGCCAGCACATATGTGAACAGGCTGTAAAAACTCACTGAAATGCAAATGAAAACAATAGGGAAACTGATGTCTCTGATGAAAAACCTGCACAGATTTCACTTGCAGTTTTCATTTATCTATGGTGTAAATTAGTTCTAAAAAAATGGTCACAGGACACTTAAAATAGGCATTGGTATTCACAAGTACTTGAGAAAAAGCATCAGTACTTGTACTTGGCCTTAAAAGGGTTGTAAAGGATTTTTTTTTTTTGTTTTCCTAAATAGCTTCCTTTACCTTAGTGCAGTCCTCCTTCCCTTACCTCATCCTTCCATTTTGCTTTTAAATGTCCTTATTTCTTCTGAGAAACCCTCACTTCTTGTTCTTCTGTCTGTAACTACACACCGTAATGCGAGGCTTTCTCCCTGGTGTAGAGAAAGCCCCTTGAGGGGGGGAGGGGTGAGCAGGCAAGTCAGGACGCTCTCTACTTTGCAGATAGAAAAAGGAGCCGTGTGTTAATGGGGCGTCCTGACTCTCCGGCTCGCCCCCTCCCCCCTGAAGAGCTGTTCTTCACACGAGGAAGAAAGCCTTGCATTAGGGTGGTGAGTTACATACAGAAGAACAGGAAGTGAGGATTTCTCAGAAGAAGCAAGGACATTTAAAAGCAAAATCGAAGGAAGGGGTAAGTGAAGGAGGACTACACTAGGGTAAAGGAAGCTATTTAGGGGAAAAAATTATTTCATTTACAACTCCTTTAACTGGTATAGGGGGAAAACAAAAACAGAAAAAAAATCCCAGCTCAACTTACCAACCAGCGTGCAAACCAAATAGTACTAAACAGTTCACGTTAAAAAACAGGGGTTTCATTTGAGCACATTTACAAATACATGCATAAGCTGCAGGGCTGTGACAAGGCACCCCAGTATTATCCGCAGACAGGACAATTCAGTTTGTTGAAGGTTGGTTGGCAAGTTGAGCTGGGAATTATTCTTTGTTTCTGTTTGATATGTGGCACTCTGTCATGTACTCCTTGCTGTTAGGGCCAGTTATAGGTTGGGGAAGTTACCGTTTGTTTGTACTGCTGGGGATCCCGTACCCCTTGCATTTTTCTTTAAGCGGATTGGTTCGGAGATAGGTGGGGGTAAATGAACACAGGTCAGTTTACACCCACCGGTCAATAGGAGTGAATAGATGGTCAAATCAGGTTCACCTGAAAAACTGACAGGCAGACCCGATAGGACCCTTTGTATGAAAAAGTGGCTTTATAGTGACTGTTCACAACTGTAGCACATGTATGTGAATTCAGCCTAAAATGTCCTCAGTTTATTGTATCTGTTCCTTTACAAGGGGAAAAAAATGGATTGCATAGGCAAGAACAAAGATCAATAACAGCAAGCCGGAAGACAAGTCTCATGGTGTTACAACACACACTTATCACCCTATAATAATTCAGGGCTTTACAAATCCCAGGAGCCAGGTGATCAATGCTGGCTCCTAAGTTTTGAGGTCAATGGAGTTGGCCTGCTGGCTCTCAAATTCCAATACAATTTTTCCATCTCTGCTATAAATCAAACATAAGATCCAGAAAGAACAATGACCTTCTTTAGTTTGTAACAACACAATGTTAGATGATCCAAGAAGCATCAGACAGGAGCAGTTCCTGGGAGCGGATCTGATGCTGACTGGCTAAAGCCTACAAAAGTTTCATCAAGAACTGACGTCCTCACTGTACAGCCTTCATCTTGCTGCAGTATCAACAATATGTAATGCACAACTGTGCCCAGGCAATGGACATTAAATGGTTTAAAACAAATTACCAAGCTCTACAAAAGCTTAAAACAAGCCATGCCTGACCTCTCTAACTGCTTGTACTGTGAAGCAATTCATTCTCAAGGATCAAAACAGAGACTCTGAAGTCAGATTTCAGTCTATTTCTTCTAGTAGTCCACAACCTCCTGGAGTTTGCATCAGAAGGCTGGCAAGCTATAGCTGCCAGCAGTGATTATTTTATTCTGACAGTTAGGAAGGATTCCCTCATCAACACTCACTGTGTTGATGGGGGAAATCAAGCTGTTTATTTCCTTCAACCAGTGGTTCAAAGGAAAGAAATCTGCACCATGTATGGCCTCCAGTACTCTATATATCAAAAATGATTGTACCAACAGGTGGACATGCTGTAATGTAATGAAGCACCCAAAAAAACTTTTATTTCAGTTAATTCTATTGAGGGTTGCCGGAACACAACAGTGTCATAGCAGCCACAGAGAACCATCCAACACACACCCATATGTGTGGGATGGTGACTAAAAGACAGTGAAGAATAAAAAAAAAAAAAAAAAAACACAAGTAGTATTAGGTTACTATTGAACTTTAAATGCTGTAATGCAGCCATTCTCAGCCAGGGTTCCGGTTTTGGCAAAAGATTTTATTTTATTTGGCTGTACTTCTGGAGATCACAGAAGTGCATTTAGTGCTACAGCCCTTGTCCCAGATTCAGTCGACAGTGGCTGACAATACATGTAGGGTGTTGCCTTAAGTGGGGACATCATCGCCCATCTCGATCGGACTTTCTCCAATCAAGATGATGGCTGTATTTTGTTTGAAGTGCTGCTACTTACTGAACCTATGTGAGTGCATATTGTGCTTAATAAATTCGATTTTAAAGGGATTTCACACTATTGTGTGCTTATTTGTTTTTAAGCACATATTACCCTTTCACATGTGGGAGTGGAGATTCTGGTAAGCTTCATTAGCTGTTTGGTCCCCTTTTTGCCACATGAGTTGCTGCCATTGTCTTTATTTTATATAGACTGTCTCTTCTATTCTACCCCCGTCCTCTGCGCCCACTCCTCCTACCCCGTCCTCCTCGGTCTCTGCGCCCACTCCTCCTACACCGTCCTCCTCGGTCTCTGCGCCCACTCCTCCTACCCCGTCCTCCTCGGTCTCTGCGCCCACTCCTCCTACCCCGTCCTCCTCGGTCTCTGCGCCCACTCCTCCTACCCCGTCCTCCTCGGTCTCTGCGCCCACTCCTCCTACCCCGTCCTCCTCGGTCTCTGCGCCCACTCCTCCTACCCCGTCCTCCTCGGTCTCTGCGCCCACTCCTCCTACCCCGTCCTCCTCGGTCTCTGCGCCCACTCCTCCTACCCCGTCCTCCTCGGTCTCTGCGCCCACTCCTCCTACCCCGTCCTCCTCGGTCTCTGCGCCCACTCCTCCTACCCCGTCCTCCTCGGTCTCTGCGCCCACTCCTCCTACCCCGTCCTCCTCGGTCTCTGCGCCCACTCCTCCTACCCCGTCCTCCTCGGTCTCTGCTCCCACTCCTCCTACCCCGTCCTCCTCGGTCTCTGCGCCCACTCCTCCTACCCCGTCCTCCTCGGTCTCTGCGCCCACTCCTCCTACCCCGTCCTCCTCGGTCTCTGCGCCCACTCCTCCTACCCCGTCCTCCTCGGTCTCTGCGCCCACTCCTCCTACCCCGTCCTCCTCGGTCTCTGCGCCCACTCCTCCTACCCCGTCCTCCTCGGTCTCTGCGCCAACTCCTCCTACCCCGTCCTCCTCGGTCTCTGCGCCCACTCCTCCTACCCCGTCCTCCTCGGTCTCTGCGCCCTCTCCTCCTACCCCGTCCTCCTCGGTCTCTGCGCCCTCTCCTCCTACCCCGTCCTCAGTCTCTGGCCCTTTCTTTCTTGTATCCTCTGACAATGCACGGTGAGTGAATGCTATGGCCGGCCTTGGCCTATGGTGGTTGGTCAGCCTGAGGTGGCGCCAGGGGGGTTGTTGGTCAGCCTGAGGTGGCGCCGGGGTAGTTGGTTGGCCTGAGGTGGTTGGTCTGAGGCGGCGCCGGGGTGGCTGGTCGGCCTGAGGTGGCGCCGGGGTGGCTGGTCGGCCTGAGGTGGCGCCGGGGTGGCTGGTCGGCCTGAGGCGGCGCCGGGGTGGCTGGTCGGCCTGAGGCGGCGCCGGGGTGGCTGGTCGGCCTGAGGCGGCGCCGGGGTGGCTGGTCGGCCTGAGGCGGCGCCGGGGTGGCTGGTCGGCCTGAGGTGGCGCCGGGGGTGGTTGGTCGGCCTGTGGAGGTGTCGGATCTGGTCAGAGTCTGCTGTGCCTGTCACTAGAAGTGTAGAGAGGTGGAGCTGAGGCCTTGTAGCACAGCTTCTCCTCTCCTCCTCAGTCCCCGGTACCGGGCTCAGCCTGTCTCTGTATGTAATAAGCGGAATAGAAGCAGACCTCTGACTCGGGTCCCCAGTGCCAGACTTTGGAGGTCTGCTCGGCGCCATGTAAATAACAACACACGCAGCTCCATGTCACCAGTCCCCCTCCCCACATAGCATAGCACAGCCCCAGCTCCCCGCTATTACCGGACACACGGGGCCACACAGTCACCGGCCAGTCATATCAGGTGATCGGTTTTCAGTCCAGGCTCTCCCTCCTCCGCCAGCTTCCTGGGCTGCCCGATGGCTCTGCTCTGGCCCGATCACATGACCTCCGTGACGTCACTGAACAGACGGGAAGCCGCTGGGACAAACTGGTGTGATTGTGGACTGGCTGTGTACACAATAGTGCGGTGTGTGGGATGGGCATGGGGATCCCTCCCAACTCTGTCAGATGTATTCATAAATATGTACAGGACACACCTTTACCCTGAGCTATTAAAGTGGACGTTCAATGAGACACTATTCGAAATTCCAGCTATTCTATGTATCAGTATAACATTATTAAAGCAGGGTTTCACCCTAAAAAACCCATATACCATTAGATCCAGCATACTGCTGACATCTGCAGTATGCTGGTGTTTTTTCCCCCCGCTGTACTTACCGTTTTTTCGTAGTTTTAACCCGGCTTCCGGGTTCTCTCTGCCCCGGGGAATAGGCGTTCCTAAGACCAGGCGTAGATGATTGACGTGCTGGTAAAGCGCTTCACGCCTTCCGAAAATACCCAAAGTGGGACTCGGCTTTTTACGGCGCCTGCGCAGTCAGCTCTACACTGCAGGCACAGGCGCCGTATAGTGCCGTAAACAGCCGAGTCTCACGTCGGCTTTATTTCGGAAGGCGTGACGTGCTGTACGCGCACGTCAATCATCTATGCATCGTCTTAGGAACGCCTATTCCCTCGGAATACGCTCGGAGCTGGATTAGTAGTATAGATAAAACAGTAAGTACAGCAAAAAAAAAAAAAAAAACAGCATACTGCAGATGTCAGCAGTATGCTGGATCTAAAGGTAAATAGTTGATTTTCAGGGTGAACCTCCGCTTTAATGTCAGTGGCGGCTGGTGGTAAAAGTTTTTTTTGGGGGGGGGGGGGGTGGCGGCAAACAGTGCACACCCCCCCATTGGTCTGGTCGGTCGGGTCCGGAGCATTTACAACATCTATGGCGGGCAGCGCTTCACCCAGGCAACAGGCGGCAGGGTTCACTGGAGGTTTTCCCTTCCCCTGATCTCCTCTGCAGGCATCATGGCGGCTTCCATCTCCTCTTTCCTACTCAGCGGCCAATCGGAATGTTTGTCCTTTCAACCAATCGGGAAACGGGTCTCAGACCCGCTTCCTGATTGGCCAGGAGGAGAATCAGTGTGAAAATAGCGAATATTCATTCACTTTTGTCAGACAACTGGGTGTGCTCGGTTCGCAGTGCTCTGCACCCTGAGCTAGGGTTGCCACCTTTTCATCAAGCCAAACCCGAGCGATTAAGCAGCACATGCCAATTTTTATTTTTTTAGTACATTAAATTCATTATCTCTGTACAAAGCGATGCATTGCAATTTTGTTATGTAGTATACACTATACATTATAACATTTCTAATCATATGGAATTAATCACAAGAGTCCCCTTTACATCAGAGTCAATCCACACTGTTCCCCTTTACATCTGAATGCACAGTGTTTGCCTTTACATCTGATTCTCCAGTTTCCCTTTACATCTGAATCTGGAGGACTGGAGTGTATAGGGTAAGATGGGGGCAGAATGTACAGGAGAGGAGGGTGGAGGGGTATGATGGGGGCGGTATGTACAGAAGAGAAATGCATGGGGTAAAATGGGGGCAGTATGTACAGGAGAGAAGTGTGGAAGGGGGCATGATGGGGGCAACATGTACAGTTGAGGAGTGCAGAGGGTATTATGGGGGCAGAATGTACAGAATAGAAGTGCATGATGGAGGCAGTTTGTACAGGAGAGGCGTGCAGAAGGTATGATGGAGGCAGTATGTACAGGAGAGGTGTGCGGAAGGTATGATGGAGGCAGTGTGTAAAAGAGAAGAGTGCAGAGGGTATGATGGAGGCAGCATGTAACAGAGAGGAGTGCGTAAGGTATGATGGAGGCAGTATGTAAAGGAGAGGAGTGCAGAGGGTATGATGGAGGCAGTATGTACAGGAGAGGAGTGTGGAGGGTATGATGGGGCAGTATGCACAGGAGTGGAGTGTGAATGGTATGATGGAGGCAGTATATAAAGGAGAGGAGTGTGGAGGGTATGATGGAGGCAGTATCTAAAGGAGAAGAAGTGTGGAGGGTATGATGGAGGCAGTATGTAAAGGAGAGGAGTGCGGAGGGTATGATGGAGGCAGTGTGTAAAGTAGAGGAGTGCAGAAGGTATGATGGAGGCAGTATGTACAGGAGAGGAGTGTGGAGGGTATGACGGCGGCAGTATGTACAGGAGAGGAATGTGGAGGGTATGATGGGGGCGGTATGTACAGGAGAAAAGTGTGGAAGGTATGATGGAGGCAGTATATAAAGGAGAAGAGTGCGGAGGGTATGATGGGGCAGAATGGGGAGGGATTTCCTGCAGTGTCTGTGGGGGTGACCAGGGAGTGATGTTGGATAGATAAGGAAAGTAACAATCAGGGCCGCCATCAGGGGGGTACAGCTGGTACACATGTAAGGGGCCCTCACTTCCAAGGGGCCCAGACCATGGGTCACAACCTGTGCCATATTTAATACAATGCAGCTGCTGTCAGAGCGGACTGGCTGCCAAGATGCAAGGAAGGGTGAAGAAGGGGGTGGACCCCACGTGTGTTCAGGTCGGGGCCGGCCCGCTGTGCGTGGTGGGGTGAGGTCAGGTGCCAGGTCAGTGGGCCCCATGGAGGAGGACATCAGGGGGGCCCAGACCTAAAGCTGTGTAAGGGGCCCCACAATTTCTGATGGCTGCCCTGCCGATAACCACTCACATGGCGGGGGGCGGGATCTGAAAGCCCCCTTTCTAAAGGGGGGCTACATCACTTATGGTTTTGGTTCCCTGTTTACCTGGCCGATAACAGCAAGTAAAGCAGCCAATCAGACCAATCTGTGTCTTATCGACTGCATTGGAGAGATCTGGGGTCTAGTAGATGCCAGATCTCTCCAAAAAGAGGACCTGTCACATCCCATGTTATTACACAGGAATCTTGTTCATCCCTTCTTTTTTTTTTTTTTTTTATAAGTTTTTATTAAGTTTTCATACATAAATAAACAATAAATACATACATACACTTATACATTAACATACAAAACTGTTTACATTCATTACTATACTATTTACTATTCGGTGTAAACGATGTATCTAGTGCAGATACCCAACTGTATTCCTCGCCTGCCTTACATATTCTTAAGCCCCGTACACACGGTCGGACATCCAACAAAACTTCCCTTGGATTTTTGTCCTAATTGATTTGTCCGATCACACCCATAGCATACACACGCTCGGACTTTTCTGCAAACTTTTCTAAAACGTTCTCATCATCACGTGGTTGTTCTGCTCTTTTCTGCTCTTTACTGCCACCCTTTAGTTAACTTCTGCTATTGTTGGTTGATTTTAACATTGGTTCTGAGCATGCGCATTTGTAATTTGTCCAAAAGTCCGATGGTTTGCTGTACACACGATCGGACTTTGCACCATCGGACTTTTGTTGCCTGAAAGTTGGTCCGTTCGCAGACCCAACTTTTTGTCCGATGAAAGCCAAAAAAGTTGGTCCGATGGAACGTACACACGGTCGGACAAATGCGAAAAGTGTCGGATTTTGATGTTGGTTGGGCAAAAGTCCGACCGTGTGTACGGGGCTTTACACTAAAATCCCCCTGTTTAACTTTTACCGACCTCAGTGACAGCCAAACACAAAAAAAAAAACCTGGACTAAGAGGAGAGGATAGAGGGGGGCGAAGGAGGGGAAAGACCAGAGGAGAGAAAGGGAAAAGGAAGAGAGGAGAAGAAGAAAAAAAAAAAAAAACACACAACATACATGCAAACCTAACAAACAAAAAAAGAAAAAAAAAAGAGCAATTGTTATATAAGGAGAAATCTTAATTATTTCTCTAAAGTGCGGGTGCCTAATCCCAATCTTTAAGGAGATTCCCTCCAAAAAGAAGTGTATATGCAAAAAAAAAGGGAAAGCAGGAGAAAAAGAGAGAGAGAAAAAAAAAAAAGAGCAATTGTTATATAAGGAGAAATCTAAATTATTTCTCTAAAGTGCGAGTGTCTAATCCCAATCTTTAAGGAGATTCCCTCCAAAAAGAAGTGTATAAAAAAAAAAAAAAAAAAAAATTAGTAGTAGTTGGGGGGGTGCATTTAAATTTACCATTGTTGTCGAGAATACAATACAATTATCGTTAATTCTCTGATCCCTATGCCTATCCAAGGTATTAAGGAGAAATCTTTTAATCCTCTTATTGTGCTCGTGACAGAAAAAAATAAAAAATAATTACATAAAAAAAAAAGGGGGGGGGCCGGGATACACATGTCAGATAGCTTCCTATTCACTTCAAATCTCCTCCTACCCCCTTACCTCCCCCTCCCCTCCGCCCATATCCCTAAACCTCCTCCATCCCTCCCATACTTTATTGAATCTTGCCCTGTAGTTATTATGTAATGCCCAGAGTTCCTCCATCACTCGGGTCTTTTCTATCTCCTCCATCCATTCCTCTACCGAGGGTGGTTGCTTTTCCTTCCAGTTCCTTGGTATTAGTGCCTTTGCTCCGTTCAATAAATATGGAACCAATGAGTTTCTATATTTTTTTTCAGACATCCCTGTACTGTGGAACAAGCATTCCCAAGGGTCCTGTCTGACCTCCCATCCACTAATCATCTTTATCCGGGCCAATACTTCCTTCCAATACCCTTGAATCCGGGGGCAGTTCCACCATATATGTGCAGGAGTTCCCTCCATCCCACATTCTCTCCAACACATAGATGATACTTCACTGTCTATTTTATTCATTTTCATTGGGACATAATACCATTTGGTAAGAAGCTTATAATTCATCTCTTTTACCCTTGCTTCCATTGATGTTGTATGAATATATTCTAAGACCTGCCTCTTCTTTTCTAGGGGTATTACTTGGTTTAATTCTAATTCCCACCTTTCTACTATTTTTAATGCCTCGAGATCTCGTTTGGGTGTCAATATCTTGTATATTTTAGATAGTCCTTGTCTTCCTATTCCCCCTTGATCTATGTATTTTTCCCATTGATTTAAATCACTGGGATCTCTCAGGGGCTTCGGAAGTGTGTTTACAAAGTGTTGAATCTGTCTATATCTCCATTCGTCTCCAAGGTGGGAGCCATACCTTTCTCGTATATCATAAATAGAGCACAGGGTATCTCCTTTCATTAGGTCCTTCAAATTTAAGGTCTCTGAGGTTGCCCACCTCAAAAATATACCCCCCTCCCTCCCTGTCAGGAAGTAATCTGTGCCTGTAAGTGGTAGTAGCGGGCTATTATAGAGCCATTTGTTAATTTTACAGACTCTATCCCATATTCTATACGTTTCTTTTGTTATTCCCGGAGTATTATGGTGAAGACTTCTAAAATGTTTCGGGACCCAGATTCTCTTTCCCAGATCGCTTTCACTGAGGTTTACTTCTACTTCTACCCATTTTTTTCCCCCTCTCCCCCCTGAAACCAATCCGTTATTCTTCTTAGTACCGCTGCCTCATAATACCTTTTGAAGTCTGGTAGATACAGTCCTCCCTCCTGTCTGGGTCTAATCAAAGTTTCTGTTGCTATGCGTGATTTTTTTCCCTTCCATATAAACCTCCTTATAATCTTCCCCAAGGTTCCAAAGAAGGCCTCTGAAATTTTTATCGGTATTGTTTGAAAGATATATAAAACCTTGGGGAGAATCATCATTTTTATAGTGTTTATCCTTCCCCACCAGGAGATTCTGTCTACCCTATATCCCTTTAGTTCTGTTTTTAATTTATTCAAGAGAAGTATATAGTTGTCTTCATATAGGTACCTTTCTGTGACTGAGAGGAAGACTCCTAAATATTTCATCCCCCTCTGCTTCCAAACAAATAGGTAAAGAGCCTCAAGATCTCTGCGTTCCTTATGGTTTACTGAGATACTAAGGATCTCTGTTTTCCCTCTATTGATTTTCAAATTAGGCATCTCTCCATATTTCTCATATTCTGCTATTATTAACGGTAAGGTCCGCCCCGGGTTCGACACATATAGCATCATATCATCCGCGAACGCAGAGATCTTGTGCTCTCTCTCCCCCACCCTTATCCCCTCTATTTCCTGGTTCTTCCGAATGGTTTCCAATAGCGGCTCTAATGAAAGTACAAAAAGAAGGGGGGAGTGGGGGCACCCCTGATGAGTCCCATTATGGAGTAGAAATCTCTCTGACAATGTGCCATTCACCCTCACCTGGGTTGATGGGTTAGAATACAATGCCCCTATCCACTTCATCATATTAGGGCCTAGACCCACATGTAGTAGGGTTGCTAGCATAAACCCCCAGTCCAGCCTATCAAATGCCTTTTCGGCGTCAAATGATATAAACAAAATAGACTCTTTACTTTTTTTTGCCTTTTGGATCAAAAACAGGGCTCTTAACACATTATCTCGTGTCTCCCTCCCAGGTATAAACCCCGCCTGATCCTTTTCTATCAGCCCTGATAGGAGAGGTCTTATTCTCTCGGCCAAAATTTTAGAGTAGATCTTTATATCTACATTAATCAGAGAGATAGGCCTGTAGCTGGCACACATTGCGGGATCCTTATCCTCCTTCCCTATTAAGGTTATGTGGGTTCCCAGGGCTTCTTCTCGCATTCTCATGCCTTTCCCTATAGAGTTCATATATTTCTGGAAAAAGGGAGATAGAATTTCTCCAAACCTTTTATAGTATGCTGAGGTATACCCATCCGGGCCAGGGCTCTTTCCCATCTTAATGTTTTTTATTGTTTGGTTTATTTCATCTATCGTTATTTCCCTCTCCAGATTACTGATCACTTCTTTCGATAAACCCAGGCTCTTTACATTTTCTAAATATTGTTTAATTTTCTTACTTTTATTCTGTGCTCCTCTAATATCTTGCTCTTGGTTAACCTTATATAGGTTTTGATAATATTCCTGGAATATATCAGTTATTTCTTTGGTAGAGTGTCTCAGATGTCCTTTTTTATCTTTTATTTTCAAAATAGCATTTTGCATATTTCTTGGTTTTATAGACCTTGCTAAAAATCTTCCTGGCTTATTCCCCAAGGCATAAAATTTATTATTCATTTTATTAAAGACCCATTTGGTTTCCTGATCGAATAGAGTACGGAGATCCTCTCTCTTCCTCGTTAGTAATTTTAATACTTGTTCATCCTGTTTTTGTTTATGTGACTGTTCCAGGCTCCAAATTTCGTCGAATAAAATCTGCTTCTGGGCCTGCCATATTTTATTTCTCTTAGCTTTTTCCATTATCAGCCTCCCCCTCATGTATACCTTATGTGTCTCCCAGAGCGTCGATGGGGCCACATTTTCTATATTATTCTCATTAAAGAATAGGCCCATGTCCTTTTTCAGATCATCGGCTACCCTGGAGTCATTCAGAAGGGACTCGTCCTATCGCCACACTCTCTGTCCCACCGGAGCCCCCCCCCCAACTCCAAAACCATCTCTACCGGGGCATGATCGGAGATAGTTATCGATTTTATTTCTACACTTCTCAATTCCTCCAGTAGCCGATGATCCAGCAATACATGGTCAATTCTAGAATATGACTTGTGTACTGATGAGAAATATGTAAAATCCCTCTCTTTAGGGTCTAACACCCTCCAAGCCTCCACTAATTGCATTTGATAGAATTTGTGTTTAATCAGTCTTAAAGATTTTCCCTCCGATCTCAAAGAAACAGGTTGGGCATCCAGCAAGGGGTCAAATACAAAATTGAAATCCCCTGTTAGAATTACCTTGCCCTCTCTAAACCTCTCTAATTTATTCAGGATTTTCCTAAGATAGGCTACCGATCTTAAATTAGGGCAGTACACATTAGCCAATGTATATTTTACCCCAAACAATATGCCCTTAATAAATAGGTATCTTCCTTCCGGATCTATTTCTGTGTCATCAACCATAAACTTTGTATTCCTATCAAACCCTATTGCGGTACCCTTTGACCTTTTATGTGGGGAGTGACTGTAAAACCAGATCGGAAAATCTTTCGATTTTAAAGTAATCCTAGACATTATCTTTAGATGGGTTTCTTGTAGGAACACTATGGGCCAGATTCAGGTAGAGTTGCGCTGGAGTAATTCGATATGCGCCGCGGAACTGTGAAGATGCGCCGTCGTTTCTATGTGGCCGTACCCACCAAACTAGATGCGACAGAAAACGGGCCATTTCCGATCGGCTTAACTTTCCGACGCCGGAGTCTCGTCAGCGCATAATTTCGTTTGGCGCATCAGTCGCGCCTATTGATTTCCCCTGCAAATATGCAAATGAGGGAGATTTCCCGATTCACGAACGGATTAGCACCATACGCTGGCTACATGCGCCGTGCGTATCTCGTCCGTCCGGCGCAAAGTTATTTCTACATATAGCTGCTTTATCTTTACTCCAGACGGCCTCAGGTCAGCAGGAGAGCAGCTACAGCAGCAGCGTTACCGACGAAACTAGCAAGCTGAACAACCACACTTGCAAGGACAACACCTCTGTGTGCCAACATGCCAGGGGCAGTCGCGGTCCTAGCACTAGTACTGGGTCCCCCACAACCAATACTGCTTGATCCAGGGTTATTCTTCGATCGCCTCCCAGGGATCAGGAAGGAATTTTTTTATCCCTGGCCTCCGCACATTGGCTCAGCACGGCCAGGGTTTTTTTTTTGCCTTCCTCTGGACCAAGCCGGGAGAGAAGGATTCAATGAATCCCCCCTCCATCGCCATTTAAACATCACAGCCCCCCCAACGACTGCAACTATGGCTCTTTTGCAATATTCTGCAGAAACCATTTGGG
Organism: Rana kukunoris; assembly: GCA_029574335.1. NCBI lineage: Eukaryota > Metazoa > Chordata > Amphibia > Anura > Ranidae > Rana > Rana kukunoris. Next base: position 113,640,039 of record CM056053.1, on the reverse strand, counting down.
GTCTGAGGCGATTCGCCACAGTCTTACCAGCCGTCACCAAAAAGGCCTTAAAATTAGAACAACTATTGAGAACCGATCAACGATCGACTATCAAGAGCTTTAGCCATTTACCCCAGCTTAAGCACATATCATGTGCTCTGATCAACGCAAGATCGGCAGTAAAACACCGATCAGAAATCCATGATTTCATTCTACAATATGATTTAGACTGCCTTTTTATTACAGAAAGCTGGCTTACAGCCGACTGTAACACCATTCTAGGAGAACTGGTGCCAGAAAACTACCGTATTATAACGGAAAACAGAATAGGGCAAAGAGGTGGAGGCCTGGCGGTGATCCACAGGATTCATCTTGTGATCACCAAACCAGTCCTTCAAAATCCTCTTCCATTTATGGAAACCCTTACCCTGCAACTGCAAGCAAACCCCCAGGAGACCGTCCACATTCTTCTCTGCTATAGGCCACCCGGGCCAAAATCGCAGCTACTCACATCATTGACGGAGTTTATCTCCACTTATACCCTTAACAGCAAACACCTTTTGCTGCTCGGGGACTTCAATCTCTGGGCCAACTCCTCTCAGGATCCTGTTGCCGACGCCTGTATTGACCACCTGGAAGGATTAGGGTTACAGCAACTAGTATGTGGGCCCACACATGTTTCAGGTCACACGCTTGACTTAATTTTCAGACAAAATCTGAAAATAAGCATTATGGAAAATGAACCATTGCCATGGACAGATCACCATGCAATTAAATTCATAATTCCCAAAATCCCCCCATTGGTAAAAACACCCAAGCCGGTGGCAACACACTGGACTAGATCTCAGAAGAAGCTCCATTCGGAACTCTTCAAATCTACCTTGGGAAATAAAATAAAAATAATCCAACCACTTCTAACAGCCTCAGAAACACTGGATGCCATAAATACAGCCCTACTACAGTCAGCCGACTTAGTAGCACCGAAACGCAAAACCCGCATTCAGAAAAACAAGTCCGGTTGGTTCAACAACCAACTGTTACTACTGAAGCAAGAGCGCAGAAGAGCGGAAGCCGCTTGGAAAAGAAGCGTTTCAGAGGAGAATCTCATCATCTACAAGGAATTAACAAGAAAATACCATAAAGAAATCTTTAAAGCCAAGAAACATCATTTTTCTGTGGCTATCAACAGCGCTTTAAATCGCCCCCGCGAACTCTTCAAGTTGGTCACTCAGACCATGAACCCAGGTTGCCTGGAAACCCCCAATTTAGACACCCAAGAATTTTGCGATGAACTATCGGATTTCTTCATTAATAAAATTGAGGTAATCCGGGAAAGCATTCGGCAAATCAATACCCCTCTCAACCCCCCTCCCAACCAACCACATAACATCCACAGAAACCATCGACAATCAACGATGTTCACTCTGGAACCCATCTCCATAGAGACCACTAAAAATATCATCGGTACTTTGCGAAACAGCACAGCGCCTAATGATATTATCCCCACTAAACTGCTGAAGGAATGTGCCGACATCTTGGCACCACCTATCACGCAGCTAATAAATCAGTCATTTAAGGAAGGCATAGTGCCCTCCCAGCTGAAAGAGGGCACAATCAAGCCCATCTTGAAAAAGCCTACCCTAGATCCCAAGGACCCAACTCACCGTCGTCACATAACAGGCCTTAACGTTCTCTCCAAAGTTATGGAAAAAGTAGTGGTAAAACAGCTGCAACAGCATCTGGATACCCACAACCTACTTGATCCATTTCAATCAGGCTTCCGTCCCGGACACGGAGCGGAAACAGCATTACTCAAAATATGGGATGACGCCCTTGAGGCCGCAGACGAAGGAGAATCCTCTCTCCTGGTTCTGCTGGACCTAAGCGCAGCCTTTGACACTGTAGACCACAAACTTTTATTGACTCGGCTGGCTGAGGTAGCCAGAGTCGCAGAAGGTGATCTAGCATGGTTTTCCTCCTTTTTGGAAAACCGATCACAAACAGTGAAATTAGGACCTTTCACCTCTGAAAAGCGCATGGTGTCAAGTGGAGTCCCTCAAGGATCCCCTTTGTCACCGGTGCTTTTCAACGTCTATCTTCGCCCTCTCTTTGAAATTATTAGTAGCCAAGACCTACTTTATCACTCATATGCAGACGACACGCAACTGTATTTTCGCATCTGCAACAAAAAGGATCATCATCTCAGTTTAGAGAAATGTCTCTCTTTGATAGAAAACTGGATGACTAAGAGTTATCTTAAACTCAACAGTTCCAAAACAGAACTTCTTCTGTTTCATGCCAGTCGCAAGAGTCAACTGGCAACCACTTGGAAACCCCCACCCATTTTGGGCCAGATCATCACCCCTAGCGCCAAAGTCAAAAGTCTAGGCGTCATCTTCGACACCTACATGACTATGGACGCACAAATAGGGTCAGTAGTCAGCGGATCTCACCATCTGCTGCGCCTACTACGCAGACTTACTCCATTCATTCCCAAAGAAGACGTAGCAGTCGTGGTAGGAACAATTGTAAACTCCAGATTGGACTATGCAAATGCCCTTTACCTCGGACTCCCTAAGTACCAAATCGCTCGTCTGTAAGTCGTTCAAAATACGGCCGCCAGACTTGTGACTGGGAAAAAACCCTGGGAATCCATCTCACCTTCACTGATATCCCTTTATTGGTTGCCAGTAAAGGACAGAATTGCTTTCAAAGCACTCTGTCTGATACATAAGTGCATCCATGGGAAGGCCCCGCAATATCTATGCGAAAAGATAGAAGCCCACAATTCCAATCGCGTTCTGCGATCCACCGACCAAAATCTGGTCAAGGTACCCAAAGCCAGATACAAGTCCAAAGGAGAAAGAAGGTTTGCGGTCCAAGGTCCCAGACTATGGAACGCTTTACCAACTAACATTCGGTTGGAGGAAAACCACCTGACCTTCAGAAGACAGATTAAAACTCTGCTCTTTTGATGTCAAGAGAGACAGAAACAACAAGCGCCCAGAGGCGATTTAGTTTGCATGTGCCGCGCTATATAAGTTTTTCATTCATTCATTCATTCATTCATTCATTCATTCACGTGAGAGGATATACCGCACGCGCATGAGCCTCTTTGGCATGGGGGATGAGGAGTGTATCGCCTCTTCAGATTGAACTAACCACAACCCTGCAGGGTGACATCACCAGCAAGACACACCGCTCACAAGCAGTGCAGCCACTGGTGAAGGTACTGGCAACACTTCATTTCCTTGCCAGTGGATCATTCCAGCGTACAAGTGGAGTGGTGGCTGGGATGTCACAGTCCTCCATAAGCAGATGTGTGCACCAGGTTGTCCCTGCAATCCTCAGACGCATGTCCAACCAGTTCATCAGACCCACCACTGAGGAGCTGCGGCTGAAGGCAATGACAGATTTCTACAGCATTGCCAGATTCCCACGCACTGTGGGGGCCATTGATTGCACACATGTGGCCCTACAGCCCCCCAGTGCCACAGAGCACATATACCGCAATCGGAAGCATTGGCATTCCATCAACGTACAGGTGATAGCTGATGCCCAACGCCTCATATGGCACGTCCGTGCCAAACACCCCGGGTCCAGCCATGACAGCTTCATATACCGTCAGAGCCCCATCCCAGCAGAATTCGAGCAGAACATGTATGGGGACAGCTGGCTGGTTGGTGAGTGACATGGGTGGCAGGCATGACTATCCCCTCCCGTGATGCACATCAGAAGTGGCACATGCATGACTAACATCCTCCTGTCTTTTCCCTTACAGGTGACTCTGCATATGCACTGGGACCCCATCTCATGACTCCTTTCCGGAACCCCCAAACCAGAGGAGAGAGAAAATACAATGAAGCACACATCAAAACCCGTGCAGTGGTGGAGCAAACATTTGGGCTCCTGAAGTCCCGTTTCCGCTGCCTGGATAAGTCCGGGGGGACCCTATTGTATTCCCCTACCTTCGTGTGTCAGATCATCAGTGCATGTTGCATTCTGCACAACTTTGCTATGAGAAAAGGCCTGCAGATTGACATACGTGATGACCTGACCCCCCAACCAGACAGCCCCCCCCTGCCAGAGGAGACCCAGTCTGCTGATGGAAGAGCAGTCAGGAGGGTCCTCGCCGTAGGCATCTTTGGACAATAAACCAAAACATTAATCACACGGACAATGCACGCGTGTACACCACTGATGTCCCTAGATCACACACACCACATCCACATCACATTGGATTAGCCCAAGTCCAGCATGTAGGACTTGGGAGCAGCAACGCCAGCGTCAAGGCCCCAATGATGCCACTGTCCATTCATATACCTTTCACACGTCATTCATACAGCCGTGGGGTTAACTTCACCACCACGACCGAGGGTGACACCCCTTACTGGCAGGAGTGCCACCCTCTCACATTCACACACCATTCACACTGCAACGTGTGCAGTATAAAAAAATAAAAATCTCATAACCTGAGCATAATCACAAAGAAAATAACTCATAACTTGAGTATTAATAATAAAATAAAAATCTCATAACCTGAGCATTCCCAAAAAAAACTAAAAAAAACTCATGTCCTGAGCATCAAAAAATAAATAAAAAATTATCTGGGATGCCGGGGGCTTCTTCTGGCGGCCCCTCTCTGGCTCCTCAGCTGCCTGGAAGGAGTGGGTGGGGGTGGGGGGGCATCTGGAGGTGGCTGATCCCCGGGTGGGCCACTCCTGGCAGGTGTGGCCTGCCTGCCCTCCAAGGCCACGGCAATCCGGCCAAGGTAAGAACTGGTCTGGGCCTGCACCCTGAGCTGCTGGGCCTGCATCCTGAGCTGCCGGGTGACCTGATAATGCTGGGCCCACCGACTCAGCCTCCCCTGGTCCCGGATGGCAGCACTGTTTGCCTGGACGGCTGCAGTGAGGTCCCTTAGCTCACCCTGCACCTCCCCCAGACTGGTCACCACTGCAGCGCAGTTGCAGCTCACATCCTGCACTGCCGAAGACATCTGGGCCACGGAGCACAGGCTGTCAGCCACTCTGTCCAGGTGCCCAGCAATCTCCCCCATTTGCTGGGTCTGTCTGGCGTGATCCCTCCCCACCTGGTCCTGGACCAGATCAGACACCCCCCTGGTCTTATGGGTGGCCTTCCTGGGGCCAGTAGATGTTTGTCCCCGGGGGGATGGAGTCGCCCTTGAGGGGCTTCCTATAATGGGGGAGGGGATCTGAGAGGGTCCTGCAGAAGAGGAGGATTCCTCTAACAATAAAACAAAATCCTGCTCTGCCCCAACAGGCTCCTCCTCAACGACCTCTGCATGTGTGGTGTGGGCACTCTCCTCCTCCACCTCGGTGTCTTCACCACCCAGGGGCCGCCGACAGATGATGGCCCAGCTCCGTCATCTGTGGATGACACAAAGCAGACACATGTTGGTGGTCCCACACACTTGGCACATGTACCCCCCCCCCCACATGCAAAACACCAAATAGGGGATACAAAACACTTACCTGTCCTGGAGCCTTCCTCCACAGAATCAAAGCCTGGTACCCCCTCCAACTGCTCCCTGTCCAGGCAGCGGGCGACCACCTCCTCCTCTGTGGTCAGGCTGACCGGACATGGTGGACCACCACCTGTGCCCCTCTTATGGCTCCTAATGGTGGCCACCTTGCCACGGACCTTGCGCCGCAGATCATTTTTTTTTTTTGAATATCCCCAGCAGTCCGGGTGGAATACCCCAACACATTGACCCTGGCAGCAATGGTCTCCAGGATGCCCTGCTTCCTCTCCTGGCTGGTCTTCCTACTTTTTTTGCCGTGGAGGAAATCATTAAACGTCTCCATAGCCGAGATGACCACAGAGACCTCCTGGGCATTAAAGTTGAGGTTCCTCCTCTCTTTAGGGGTAGCGGAAGCAGCCATGACAGTGCAAAAGTATCTTCCCTGGCAGGGGAGACACCATGATCATGAAGGTGGTTCTCCCAGGGCGAGGCTCAGCCATTGCACTCTGGCTGGGCTGATCGAGGTGTCTTCCCTGCCACTGCTCGGCCTTTTGGCTAAGATCAGGTGTGGTATCCGTTCTCGTTAGTTGCTAGAGGAGCGCTGAAGCACCTCCTATATGTGGAGGGTGGATGCAATCCAATAGCGTCATTGCACCTGGAAGGGTGGTTTCAGCAGGGACTACGCCGTGCTGCCCGACAGATACTGGGGGCCGGCCAATGGTTGCGTCTGAGCCACCTGGAAGGGTGCTTCTGGTGAGGATGGGTGGCTGTGCCTGGTCTGGTCTTTTTGCCGGGTTCTAGTCTGGCCTTCTGGCTGGCTAGTGCAAGTGCCGTCCGTGTCAGAGATCTGGTAGGAGGAGCTGGAACTGTCCTGGGATGAGACGGGGTAGGACCATGCAAATCCTGCTGGGTTGACAGGGAGTCTGGAAGGGTTAGTATTGGTGGAGGCTGCTAAGTGGGGGCAGCTTTCCCCCAAGAAAACCTTGAAGAGCTCTCTATCTGGCAGGGGTGGAGGGCTGCACTGGCCGGTCGGGGGGTTGGATTTGGAACAGAAAAGCCTATGGTGCATGTGCCCCTGGAGTGGCAGTCCAGGGGTGTCTGAGAATCACTGTGAGTGAGGGTCACTTTGATTTAACGACACCACGGTCACTGCACCAGCTACACGCTTTTTTAGCACCTGCCTCCTGGGCCGGGCCTTTTGGCCAGGACCGGAGGAATTTTTTATTCCTGGCCGGAGGGCCTGGTCATTGTTGAACACAATGACCACTTCTTTCACTCTCCTCTCCACTATCCCTTTCCCCCACTTTATTTAATTTATTGCCTATGTTTGTCACGTTTTTGTCTTTTTTTGTTTGTGCACGTTTTGTACACAGTGTGATTAGTAGGGTGCCGGTCCTCGGGCCAGCCCTGAACGTCTTGGGAGTGGGTGGACATGGCCTTCTGGCTTAGTTCGCCCGCTCTCATGGGGTCTCCCTTCGGGGGAGTCCCACCTAGTACTTGGAGGGTTCTGTTTCGGCAGTCCCTCCAAGGAAGTTGGGTCCGTGTCGGCTTCGGTTGCTCGGACCACAGTAACTCAGTCCCCGTCTGGAGCCTAATGCCCCGGGGGATCAGGGTTTGGGTCCCTTCTGCACAGGAGGACCACTTGACGTTGCACCCGTCTGCACGTTTTTGTGAACAGTCTTTATGTGTGTGCACATTTTTTCTGCACCGGGTGGAGTTTTTGAGTGTGTTTCACACGCCATAGGCTTTTCAAAAAGGGGTGGGGGGAAACGGATATACTTTTGCGCCGGAATGGCGTTTCCGCTAGCGCTTTTATACGCGAAACGGAACACATTGCGCTGGCGTTTCACGTGAAGTGGTGCCGACGGAAGTTGTGAGCATGCGCACAGGGGGCCGAGTGAAGCCTCACTTACTGCGCATGCTCCGTGGATGATGCGCTGAACGTAAGCCTCTGCGCTGGGCTCCGCCCATCATTTACATATGATCACACCCACTTCCACTTGCGTCGGATTACGCCAGCGCATTATCGTTACTCTGGCGCAAGTTTACGCGCAACTGCTATGTGAATAACAGTACTTGCGCCGAAAGTGTCGGCGGAGTAACGTAAATGAGAAACGTTACTCCAAAGTAAAGAAGCGCCCATCTACCTGAATCTGGCCCTATATTGGCAGAGAGTCTCTTCATGTCTTGTAGAATCTTTAATGGGACCATTGTCTATGATTACTTTTATCACCCATCATAGTCCCAGAGTCAGACTTCTGCAGGACAAGAGAGACCTCCCGTCCTCCTTTAATATACCTAATGGAGACATATTTACACCGTCATGAAACACCGATCTTAACTTGATAAATTTATATGAAACACTTTGAGACCACACAAACCCCCCCCCCCCGTTCACACTGTACATCAGTGTTACAACTCCCTCGGCCTGTGTCCAACCAGGCGACTTGCCGAGTGGGCTTTCTTATTGGCATCTTGTATGTCCCCCCCTTCTCCGGTCCCCCATCCATTGAGGTCATCTTCCGGACTAAGGAGGCGGACATAAATTTACTACATACTTTCCCCTCTCCCCCCAATGACCATAAACTGGTATATTCAGTATCATATCTCATTCCTCCCCTAATCTCTACAATAAAAAATAATCTACAACAATATCCCCGGTCATATTCCCTTTTAACCTCCCCCTCCCCTTAGGACTTTCCCTCCCTACCTCCCTCCCCCCCAAAAAAAAGGGGGGGGGGTCGGGGAGTTAGTTCAAATCCAAGCTCTAGGCTCTATTCCAGTCTTGTTCCTTCCACTTATTCCAGGCTGGGGATCTCCTTTCCCAGTTGTCCACCTTCACATGTTGAATATTAAGTTTATTGCAAAATTCCTCAACATCTTCTGGAAACCGCACATATGCCGAGACTCCCTGCCTTTTAACGGATAGACAAGCTGGAAAACCCCATCTATAAATAATTTAATTTGCCCGGAGCTGGTTCGTCAATGGTTTTAATGCCTTTTTCCGAGCTAAGGTTTCTGGGGATAGGTCCGAAAATATAAGCAACTGGGTTCCCCTATATTCCAGGGGAGGCGAATTCCTAGTACACCGGGACACCAATTCTTTCTGTTCATAGTCCTGAAACCTTACAATAGTATCCAGGGCCGCCATCAGGAATTTTGGGGCCCCTTACACAGCTTCAGGCATGGGCCCCCTGGAGCAGGGAACCGGGGGGGGGGGGGGTGCTGCCGCATGATGAAATTGAGAAGCGGGGGGGGGGCTGCTGCCGCGAATTGAGAAGTGGGGGGGCCCTACAAAAAGAAGAAATAAAGAAAAATTTATATAAAAAAGGGGGGGAGCCATCCGGGGGCCCTGGGGACCTCTGTGCCCTTTAATAAAAAGAAAAAAAGAGAGAAAAAAAAAAAAAAATATATATATATATATATTTTTTTTTTAAAAGGGTGGTTGCCAACTGGGGCCCTTCCATTCGGGACCTCTGGGCCCTTTAATAAAAATAAACCTCTGGGCCCTTTTAATAAAAAGAAAGAAATAAAAAAAATATATATATAAAAAATAAATAAACAAAAAAGAAATTTATATAAAAAAAAACAAGGGGGTTGCTTCCAGGGCCCTGGGGACCTCTGGGCCCTTTAATAAAAAATAAAAATATAAAAAATATATATAAACAAAAATAAAAAATACAATTATAAAAAAAGGGGGTTTGACACATGGGGCCCTGGGGACCTCTGAGCTCTTTAATAAAAATACATCTATATATTAAAAAAAAGAAATAAAATAATATAAAAAAGTAAAAAAAAAAATATAAAAAAAGGACCTCTGGGCCCTTTAATAATAATAATATTATATATATATATATACAGTGCGGAAAATAAGTATTTGAACACCCTGCTATTTTGCAAGTTCTCCCACTTGGAAATCATGGAGGGGTCTGAAATTGTCATCGTAGGTGCATGTCCACTGTAAGAGACATAATCAAAAAAACAAATTCCAGAAATCACAATTTATGAATTTTTAACTATTTATTTGTATGATACAGCTGCAAAGAAGTATTTGAACACCTGAGAAAATCAATGTTAATATTTGGTACAGTAGCCTTTGTTTGCAATTACAGAGGTCAAACGTTTCTTGTAGTTTTTCACCAGGTTTGCACACACTGGAGGAGGGATTTTGGCCCACTCCTCCACACAGATCTTCTCTAGATCAGTCAGGTTTCTGGGCTGTCGCTGAGAAACACGGAGTTTCTCTATTGGGTTTAGGTCTGGAGACTGGCTAGTCCACGCCAGAACCTTGATATGCTTCTTACAGAGCCACTCCTTGGTTATCCTGGCTGTGTGCTTCGGGTCATTGTCATGTTGGAAGACCCAGCCTCGACCCAGCTTCAAAGCTCTAACTGAGGGAAGGAGGTTGTTGCCCAAAATCTCGCAATACATGGCCCCGGTCATCCTCTCCTTAATACAGTGCAGTCGCCCTGTCTCATGTGCAGAAAAACACCCCCAAAGCATGATGCTACCACCCCCATGCTTCACAGTAGGGATGGTGTTCTTGGGATGGCCTTTAATAAAAAAAAAAATTGGCCTTTAATAAAAAATAAAATAAAAATATATTAAAAAAATATATTTTTTTATAAAAAAATATACTTTTTTTATAAAAAAAAAAATAAAAAAAAGGGGGTTGCCATCTGGGGCCCTGGTGGCCTACGGGCCCCTAGACCCCTAAAAAAATGGCCCTTTAATAAAAAAAATAAATAAAATATATTAAAAAATATATATATTTTTTATAGAAAATAAATAAAAAAAAGGGGGTTGCCATCCGGTGCCCTGGGGGCCTCTGGGCCCCTGTGGACCTCCGGACCTCTAAAAAAAAATTAAAAAAAATTGGCCCTTTAATAAAAAATAAAACAAAAATATATTAAAAAAATATATTTTTTTTATAAAAAAATATATTTTTTTATAAAAAACAATATATTTTTTTATAAAAAAATATATATTTTTTTATAAAAAAAAAAGGGATTGCCATCTGGGGCCCTTGGTGGCCTCCGGGCCCCTGGGGACCTTTTTTAGGGTGGTTCCCATCCGGGCCCCTGGGGACCCCCGGGCCCCTTACAGGTGTAATGCCTGTACCCCCCTGATGGCGGCCCTGATAGTATCCCTTGGGGCATCTCTCTGGATGTTATATGATCTTTGGATTCTATGAACCCTCACAAAGTGCATCTGGGCGGATGGCTCACGTTTCAAGGCATTATTGAAGATCTCTCTCAATGTTGCTCCTAACTCCTCATCCTTTACATCTTCAGGTATACCCCTTACACGCAAGTTTTTCCGTCTACTGCGATTTTCTTGATCCTCGAGTCTATATCGAACTCTTCTTATCTCTATCCAATCCATATCAGCTCTACCCCTCAATTACGTTATTGCATTTTTATGTTCTTCCAATTGCTCTTCTATACCTTCTACTCTCTGCAATACGCTTTGTATATCTCTTCTTGTTGCTCCCATCTCGCCTTTCACTGTCTGTTCTAAGCGGGACATCATATCGATCATATTTATCATATCTTGCTTTGTGGGGGCGGTTTGTGGGCCGTCAGGACAATCATTGAATTGAGGTCTCTGGGGATTTTTGTTTTTTTGCTTCTGGTTATAAATCCTTTTTATTTTTATCTTTACTCTTCCCCGGGGTCGCCCCAGTGGACTGGGGCTCCTCTATACCTATGCTGTTTTTGGCGGAGGGTCTACAGTCTCTTTTTTTTGGGGGCTTTCTGCCATTTGATCAGTGCCCTCGGTCACTAAGTATGACTTTATTGTATTGTTTTTTGGAGCCTTCTTCACCATTTTACCTCTAAGTTGGATTGAAGAAGATCACATCAATAAAAATAAATACTCAGTCCCAAGTCTCTCTATGTACTTATAGAGCCATACAAAAAGGACAAAGATTGTAAAGGGGGCCAATAGTCCTAAGATATATTCAAATACTCAGATATTCAGGTATATTCAGAGACTCAAGTACTCCTTAGTTACTTCGGGTATCATATATGGGGGAAAGAGATTTTTCAAGGTATAGGACAATCCCAGTCACAGTCACAATATTATCACCCCATAGATACTCCAATACCAGCAGGTTTTTCCTTTAGGCCTCGTACACACGATCGAATTTGTCCGCTGAAAACGGTCCGATGGACCGTTTCAGCAGACATCTCCGATCGTGTGTATGGGCTAGCGGACAGATTTGTCCACCCGACAGATTTCAAAGCATGCTTTGAAATCTATCCGGTGGGAATCTGTCCGCCCGACATGTCTGCTGGTTAGTACACTTACCAGCAGACATGTCGTCCCGCTCCGCCGCCGCACCGCCGCTGAATGGATTCGGCGCATGCGCGGAAGTGTTTTACTTCCTGGTGCGGTGACGTGGCGGCGTCAACGTCACCGCCACGTCACCGACACGTCAGCGCGCTCTCTGCTGGCGGGGATTTTGGTTTGCTCGTGTGTACACGCGAGCAAACCAAAATCCCAGCAGACAGATTTGTTCAAATCTGTCGGACGGACAGATTTGAACAAATCTGTCCGCTCGTGTGTATGGGGCCTGAGGCAGAGAAAAGAGTTCAAACCGTCACAGCTTGTCTCTTTATAACTCAGGGCAAAGCATGTATACTTTTACATTGAATTGTAGTGGTTCACTCCACTACACTCGCCTTACCCCCTCTCTTCAGCCCTCCACCGCTCTTTCCCCTAAAGATTGAAGTGCAACTTAGCTTTAGTTGTAAGTAGCTTCAGTCCGCACTAATTCGATCGTCCTGCTCAACAGGCACGGCGGTCCTCGGCACTCTTCGGCTGTCCCCGGAGATACAGCGTGTCCACCCACACACTCACGGATACGCGGGCGTCCTCCTTCCTTCCGGTCGACCCTGGAAGCTGCAGCAGATCCCAATCACCCCCCCAACTCACAGGGGGTGCGAGAGCCCAGAGACAGCAGGGGCCGCGGAGCAGGATACCTTAGATACCGTAGGTGAATACCGGGACCTCCACGGATGTCTATGTCAAAAATTAGGCGGGTGCCGAGTCCTCCACAGCTCCAGGCTCCAAACTGAAGCGGCGATGACAGCAGCAACGATAGCAGTAGGTAAAGTAAGGTAGCAGACCTGAGCTCAGCGGGCAGGATAGCAGGATAGCATCAGCATCGGTATCCAAAATAGATCATTCTACCCAGGGGGGGGATTCATACTCCTATCGTTGGCCAGTCAGGTCATTTAAACCGGGAGGAGAGTCTACAGCATGGAGCAAGGACGCCAAGTTCACACTACGGCGCCATGTTGAAGCTCCGCCCCTGTTCTTGTTCATCCCTTCTAATAGCAATAAAGTTATTAACAAAAATAAAGGTAGTGTTAAAAGAAATGTTTTAAATAACAAAAATAATAAAAAAAAGTTTAAAGCTCTCACACATATTGGTAAAAAGCACATGTCTTACCGAGAACATCAGGGCTAGAGCAGAAATTCTAGCCCCAGCAGGGCCGATCCTAGGCAGGGTGCACAGGGTGCATTGCACCCAGGCGCCTGCAGAGGTAGGGGCGCCGAACATCTAACAGACTCTCTAACAGAAGCCCTCTGTGTCCTCTTCCTGTATTTTGTTTATTGTTAAGAGATCATGTAAGGATCCCAGGTTAATGAAGACTTTGTGGGGGAGCATCTCTGTGGTTGAATAGAAACATTTGTAAAGGGGAGGAGTTAGTAACATGACAACGCCCAAGTGGGGGGCGCCAGAAATATTTCTGCACCCAGGCGCCTGTGACCCTAGAATCGGCACTGAGCCCCAGACCTCCTGTGTAACTCTAAGGCCGCGTACACGATCGAATTTGTCCGCTGAAACTGGTCCGATGGACCGTTTCAGCAGACAAATCCGATCGTGTGTGTGGGCTAGTGGACATGTTTGTCCCGCAGACAAATTTCAAAGCATGCTTTAAAATTTGTCCGCCGGAGACATGTCCGTCGGATATGTCCGCTGGTTAGTACACTAACCAGCGGACATATCTGCCCGCACATGCGTCAAATGGATTCGACGCATGCGTGGAAGTTTTTTACTTCCTGGTTCGGTGACGTGGCGACGTCGACGTCACCGCCACGTCACCGCGCTGTCTGCGGGCGGGGATTTTGATCCGATGGTGTGTACACGCCATCGGACCAAAATCCGATGAGACATGTCCGTCGCAAACGGTCCGTCGGACATGTTTGAGCAGACATGTCTCATCGTGTGTACATGGCCTAAGACCCCATACAAGGCCACTTCTTGTGCCCATAGACTTTAATGGAAGTCACCTTCAAGTCAGATCCCCATCGTGATTTGGGTCCGACATTACAGGCAGGGCTGTCTTAATGAGAGGGCACACCTGCGCACTGCCCAGGGGCCCCAGCTGCATGGGGAGCCCCTGCACTTTCCCCAAAGCAGGTTGTCCTTGAGCCCACTCTGCCCCAAAATTAGAGGCCCCGTGATGGCACTGAGAGTGATAGATGCAAAAGGGAAGGCAGTCTGCCTGCTACCTACTTAATGTCTGTTTACCTGCAATGTCATCATTGTAGGGGCCCCAGAGCATTACTTGCCCAGGGGCCCATGATGCTATTAATACGGCCCTGATTACAGGAAGATTACCCAGGCAGGTATTCCCTGAGGTTGCCTTGAAGTTGCTTCGAAGTTGCCCGGCAAAGTCGGTAAAGACTTTTAGGTCGCAGCAGTGTGAACAAAGCCTAAATTTGTAACCTGTAAAGGCTTTTAAATTATTGTCTATGGAGATTTTTAGGTACTATAATTCGGCACAAGCAGACACATTTTTAAAGAATGACATGTTTGGTATCTATTTAGTCAGCGTAACATCATCTTTTATATTTTACCAAACAATTGGGTATTATATTGTATTTTTGTACATTTTAAATTAAAGTGTATTTTTCCCAAAAATTTGCATTTGAAAAACCGCTGTGCAAATAACATGTGTGTGTGCAATAACGTGTGACATAAAAAATATGCAACATCCACCAGTTTATTTTCTAGGGCCTCTGCCTAAAAAATAGATTAAATGTTTGGGGGTTCTAAGTAGTTGTCTAGTACAAAAAATTATGCTTTTTACATGTAGAAGAGGATTGTCAGAATTTGCAAGGACTGGAAGTGGTTAAGCCTACAGCCACCTCCTTCTAAACCCTATTTTATCTACCCTGTGAACGAAACGATATCTATACTTACCTATTCTGAAGTCGCTCCGGTCCAATCACATGAAAAAGAGAGCGCTCTGGATACTGCTCCTAAATATGACACAGCTCCATCCCGAAATACATACCATACGAAGAAAAAGTTAGCCCATGGGACTTTAAATGAGTTGATCATAGAAGTCATAACAAGTGAGTAGAATAAATGAATTAGAATTTATTGAAAATTCTAAAATATAATCATATATATATATGAGCATAAAAACATCATAAAGCATATAACTTATGACCATATCTGTGTTCGATACAATATTGGAGATACATGATATACATATACATCTTTTGTATTCAACAAGTTTCGATGGGCTCTGCTCGCTTCCTCCTGAGTTGATGTATGTACAAGATATTCAATGATGGTTGGGGGTTAGAGAAAAAGCATGTGACCTCTGTGAGGCACTCCATACTCACATTATGGTCAATTGGTCCAAAGGACTGATCCAACGCGATGACAACGGAAAATGCTCCAACCAGGAGCTGAAGAGGCATGACCCGTAGCAACCAGTCGAGGGCCAAGTGGAAGGTAACCATGGCGAAGAGAGAAGAGGTGGAACAAAATGTGTGTTCTGAATTACCCCATTGGCCATATGTTTAATGACAACTGTAATAAAGATATATATTATGGCTGTTACTGATTAAAATTTTCGTGTTCGATTAATCAATTTTTTAAAATCGATTAATCGACTAATTTTGATTAATTATAAAGCACACACATTTTTCGGATCACCAGCATATAAAGTCCCCGCTGTAATATCCACAGACATCTCTCCCACTGTAGTGTGCACAGACACCTCCCCCACTGTAATATCCACAGACATCTCCCCCACTGTAATACTGTAATATCCACAATCACCCCCACTGTAATATCCACAGACATATCCCCACTGTAAAATCCACAAACATCTCCCCCACTGTAATACTGTAATATCCACAATCACCCCCACTGTAATATCCACAGACATCTCCCCCACTGTAATATCCACAGACATCTTCCCCACTGTAATATCCACAGACATATCCCCACTGTAATATCCACAGACATCTCCCCCACTGTAATATCCGCAGACATCTTCCCCACTGTAATATCCACAGACATATCCCCCACTGTAATATCCACAGACATCTCCCCCACTGTAATATCCGCAGACATCTCCCCCACTTTAATATCCGCAGACATCTCCCCCACTGTAATATCCGCAGACATCTCCCCCACTGTAATATTCGCAGACATCTTCCCCACTGTAATATCCGCAGACATCTTCCCCACTGTAATATCCACAGACATCTTCCCCACTGTAATATTCACAGACATCTCCCCCACTGTAATATCCACAGACATCTCCCCCACTGTAATATCCACAGATATCTCCCCCCACTGTAATATCCACAGACATCTTCCCCACTGTAATATCCACAGATATCTCCCCCCACTGTAATATCAACAGACATCTTCCCCACTGTAATATCCACAGATATCTCCCCCCACTGTAATATCCACAGACATCTCCCCCACTGTAATATCCACAGACATCTCCCCCACTGTAATATCCACAGACATCTCCCCCACTGTAATATCCACAGACATCTTCCCCACTGTAATATCCACAGATATCTCCCCCCACTGTAATATCCACAGACATCTTCCCCACTGTAATATCCACAGATATCTCCCCCACTGTAATATCCACAGACATCTCCCCCACTGTAATATCCACAGACATCTCCCCCACTGTAATATCCACAGATATCTCCCCCCACTGTAATATCCACATTTACCACCCACTGTAATATCCACAGACATCTCCCCCACTGTAATATCCACAGACATCTCCCCACTGTAATATGGTTCACATCTCCCCCACTGTATAGTCACTAGTGTATGCTAAAAAAAAAAAAATATAAAATGTAAATGTTCGGGTTGGGCTCGATGAAAAAGTGGCAACCCGAAGGGAGAGAACCCGGAGAACCTCAGGTCTAGTGCACATAGCTGGATCGAGATCAGGCTAAGGTAAGTAATAGGGGGAGCTGAAGGATCACGCCAGTGGCCCGACTGATGTGTGCTCGGGACTGGCACCAACCTTGCCTATAGATAGCGCCAGTATTTCGTCAGAATCGGCGACTCCTCAGATTAGGTAATGGAAGTGATGTTTTGTCAGCTGTGCATGCGTCCACCTCTAAGGCCGCGTACACCCGATCGAACATGTCCGCTGAAACTGATCCGCAGACCAGTTTCAGCTGACATGTTCGATCGTGTGTACGGCCTTTCGGACCGTTTTCCAGCGGACAAAAGTTTCCAAACATGCTTAAAAACCTGTCAGCTGGAAACCTGTCCGTCGGACAGGTTCGATGGTTAGTACACAAAATCATCGGACCAAAATCCCGTGCATGCTCAGAATCAAGTCGACGCATTGAACTTTGTTTTTTCATCACGTTGTTGTGTTCTACGTCACCGCGTTGTGGTCCGAGGGGATTTTGGTCCGATGGTGTGTACGCACATCAGACCAACAGACCACTTCAGCATGGTCCAATGAAAAAGGTCCGTCGGACATGTTTCATTGGACATGTCTGATCGTGTGTACGCGGCCTAACAGGTTTGCTAATCTGACAGAACACCTGCAGTCAGAAGAAGACAGCAGCGGACATCTTACTACACCCAACTACTTCTTGAATTTAACATAATTTTATCAATAAAGTGAGCGTATGTAAATAAATACAGTATGTTGAGATGTGTGATGCTGTTTTGATGTTACATTTTGAAAGAAGATGGATGAGAGCAGTAGGAAGGTGGCGGAGGCCATGTTGGTACACCCCGCACTGCTCAGTACTAAAAATGTATGCCGCGTACACATGACTGTTTTTACTGGTCTAGAAAAAAGGCCTTGCCTACACAGGATCGTGAAAAAAAATGCTCTAGCAAAGCGCGGTGACGTACAACACGTACGACGGCACTATAAAGGGGAAGTACCATTCAGATGGCGCCACCCTTGGGGCTGCTTTTGATGATTTTGTGTTAGGAAAACACGATTCGCGCTTTTCAGTCTGTTACAGCGTGATGAATGTGCTATCTCCATTACGAACGCTAGTTTTACCAGAACGAGCGCTCCCGTCTCATAACTTGCTTCTGAGCATGCACAGTTTTTTTCATGTTGTTAAAGCCCACACACGACCATTTTTTACGACGTTAAAAACGACGTGTAAATCAAGGGCGGATCCAGAGTCTAGTCTCGGGAGGGGCACTGCAAGAAAATAAGGTGTTGCTTACAGAACTCATCTAGGTGTCCGATGTGTCCGCTGCAATGTTGCAGTACCGCTAAAAAATCAATGATCGCCGCCATTACTAGTAAAAAATATTTAAATATAAATGCCATAAATCTATCCCATAGTTTGTAGATGATTGTCAGGGACTGCAGACATGGTACAAGAGATGGTCAGAGAATGCAGACATAATACAGGAGATGGTCAGAGACTGCAGACATGGTACAAGAGATGGTCAGAGACTGCAGACATGGTACAAGAGATGGTCAGAGACTGCAGACATGGTACAAGAGATGGTCAGAGACTGGAGACATGGTACAAGAGATGGTCAGGGACTGGAGACATGGTACAAGAGATCAATGCAGCCTCATCAGTGCTCATCATTGCAGCCTCACTTTACATATGAATGCAGTCCCACTTTTGTATATAAATGCAGTCCCACTTTTGTATATACATTCAGTTCCACTTTTGTATATAAATGCAGTCCCACTTTTGTATATAAATACAATCCCACTTTTGTATATAAATGCAGTCCCACTTTTGTATATAAATGCAATCCCACTTTTGTATATAAATACAGCCCACTTTTGTATATAAATGCAGTCCCACTTTTGTATATAAATGCAGTACCACTTTTGTATATAAATACAGCCCCACGTGTGTGTATATACATGCAGTCCCACTTTTGTATATAAATACAGCCCCAATTTTGTATATAAATGCAGCCTCACTTTTGTATATAAATGCAGCCTCACTTTTGTATATAAATGCAGTCCCACTTTTGTATATAAATTCACTCCTACTTTTGTATATAAATGCAGTCCCACTTTTGTATATAAATAGAGCCCCACTTTTGTATATAAATGCAGTCCCACTTTTGTATATACGTGTAGTCCCACTTTTGTATATAAATACAGCCCCACTTTTGTATATAAATGCAGACCCACTTTTGTATATAAATGCAGGCCCACATTTGTATATAAATTCAGTCCCACTTTTGTATTTATATTCAGTCCCACTTTTGTATATTAATGCAGCCCCAGTTTTGTATATAAATGCAGCCCCACTTTTGTATATACTGTAAATGCAGTCCCACTTTCGTATATAAATTCAGTCCCACTTTTGTATATAAACGCAGTCCCTTTTTGTATATAAATGCAGTCCCACTTTTGTATATAAATTCAGTCCCACTTTTGTATATAAATTCAGTCCCACTTTTGTCTATGAATGCACTCCCACTTTTGTCTATGAATGCAGTCCCACTTGTGTCTATTAATGCAACCACACTGTGCATGGCACTCACCATGGCATTGCCTCGATCACACACAGCAGGTATCTCCTCTCCCGATGTGTGTCATGGAACAAACAGGAGCTATAGGTCTGTGTTCGGCAGGGCAGTGTGCTATAGCAAGGTCCCCCCCTAGACGGGCTCGTGTGAGTAAGTGAGTGGAAAACTTATATAGCCGGCACATGTGAACGTAATCGCCTCTGGGTGCTCGTTGTTCCTGTCTCCTTTGATATCAAAAGAGATGAGTTTTGATCTTTCTTCTGAGGGCCAAGTGGTTCTCCTCCAACCGAATGCTGGTTGGTAAAGCGTTCCATAGTCTGGGACCTTGTGTGATAGACAAAACACTGATTCAATCAGTGTTCCATCTCCATCTACTATCAGACGAGCAGGTCTAGCACAGGCAGCACAGCCAAACACAGATCCAGCTCTCACACACAGCCAGAGATGCCCGGAGTATATGTGACACACAGGCGAGAGGGGAAGCGCTGCAGTTAGCTACAGCAGCCTCAGGACAGGCAGCCTACTGACCCTGTTGATGAGAGAGAGAGAGAGTGAGAGACTCGGCAGTGGCAGCTGCAGGCACTGCAAAGCAGTTAAAATAAAAAGTCAAATGTGACTCGGGGGGGGGGGTCAATTTCCCTGTTGCCCCCCCCCCTGGATCCACCGTTGGTGTAAATTTAGAGCATGTTCCAAATTTTTAATGCCCATTTTTTACATCGTGGAGCCTGGAGCCCACACACGATCGTTTTTAATGACATAAAAAAAAATGTAACTTCTTACATCCCGAAAAACGGTCGTGTGCACATTAGACTTTACAAATTAAACCTGCAAACAGCGTCACAGATATCAATAAACAATATTTACTGATATACGCTCACTTTATTGCTAAAATTACTGTTAACCACTTAAGCCCCTAAAGGATTTACCCCCTCATTGACAAGGCCATTTTTTGTGATACAGCACTGCGTTATGTTAACTGTCAATTGCGTGGTTGTGTGATGTTATACCCAAACTAAATCAACGTCCTTTTTTTCCGCACAAATAGAGCTTTCTTTTGATGGTATTTGGTGCTTAGCAGGAAGACAGATATCAGTGTCACCCACGTCCTGTCTCTTCGGCAGGGCCGTCTTAATAACATCATGGGCCCCTGGGCAAAGTAATGCTCTGGGGCCCCTACAATGATGACAGTGCAGGTAAACATACATCAAGTAGGTAGGAGGCAGACTGCCTCCCCTGTGCATCTATCACTCTCAGTACCATCATGGGCCCCCAATTTCAGGGGCAGCGTGGGCTCAAGGATCAGCTGCTTTGGGAAAAGTGCAGCGGCCCCCCATGCAGCTGGGGCCCCTGGGCAGTGCCTAAGTGTGCCCTCTTATTAAGACAGCCCTGCTCTTCGGGGAACGTTTACGAGTGGCTGGCGGACATCAAGTCTGCTGGACCTGCTGATTGGCTCCCCCGCTGGCCAATCAGAGCGTGCCCACGAATGCAAGTACAGGAATCGGTGTACCGGTACGGCAATTTGCACAACCGAGCCACCTTGCTGCAGTACATCTGCGGTGGGTGGTCGGCAAGTAGTTAAATTCAAGACGTAAATGGGTGTAGTAAGATGTCTGCTGCCTTCTTCTGACTGCAGGTGTTCATATCAGATTAGCAAACCTGTTATCGGTGGAACGCATGCGCAGCTGACAGAACGTTACTTCCTTTACCCAATCTGACAGGTAGCCGATTCTGACGGAAGACTGGCCCTAATGCCCGGTACACACGATCCGATTATTGGACGAATGATCGTCGTTTTTTTTTTGTATGCTAATCTCACGTCGAATCTGATGAGTTTACTAAAGTCACAAAAATTCTTGTACGGCAGAATAAAAAATCGGAAGTGATGTCATGTGTTGTAATGCATTTGTATTGCATTTTCGAAAGACAGCTGTACTGATTAAACAAAAATCATACGATCTGGCATCGTACAAATTTTTTTTACGTGCATGATGTCCGGTAGTATAAAATCGGATGAACTGTCCTGATCGGCCGTCGGAAGCTCTATACTAACGTTCCGTTTATTGTACGATCGTTTCGAAAGAGGCATTTTTCATTTTCAAGATTTTCGTATCGTGTGTACGGCGGTTTAATCAACAAGTAAAAATATAATGAAAAACAGTTAAAACAGAAATTTAAGGGCCTTTTTTTACATGGGCGATCCGCCTGGCGGACTCCGCTTTGCTCAGCGGGGGAAAGACCTGTCATAACCCCGCTGTCCTCTATGGGGAGATCGGATCAAAATGGACCACCTATTCTTTTTCATCAGATCCGATCATGATCGGATCTGACTCAATCTGATGCGCCATTTGATCAAGTCAACGCGGACTTGATCGGATGCTCCATTCATATCTATGGAGCAGCTCTGACACCTGCCGATATCCGATCCAATCCTATCTGTGAATTCCAGATGGATGGTGACCCTATTTTCCATCCGTCTGGATTTCAATGACACAATCGGATCGGATATCGGCTGGTGTCAGTGAACGTGTCACCGCTGACATCTGCTGCTCCATAGCGATGAATGGAGCATCCGATCAGGATCGGATCTGATGAAAAACTGACAGGTGGACCTGATTGGACAGCCTGTGTGGAAAGGGGCTTAAAGCAGTCACATGTAAGAATTGGAAAATTACAATAAGACACATTTTATTTTTTGGGTTTAAATTTCTTACATGACAATACAGATTTTATCCATAACAACCACCCTTCATGATGCAACTTGGAAAATGACATCTAAGTTCATTGGTTGTCACTGTTTCCCTCTTTTGAACCAGCTATAAGACACATTTCTTTAAATTTAATTAAACTAAATGTTGTAGTAAAACAATAAAAATAAAATGATAGAAAAGCTGAAAATGACCATTAGATGTATAAGTTGGTGTGTGTCAGGGTGATGATCAGTATTAGAAGCTCCCATCTAGTAGGAGGGACAGCAGTAACACGATCCGTGCTGCAGAGCGGGCCACGTGACCTCCTCCTGTTGCCTGGTAACAGTAAACATCGGCCGGTGCCCGGTGCGTAGCGGAGGGTGCTTTTGGTTTGGCATAAAATGGGCGCCTCCAAAGAAGAGATCCCGGCGCCCATCTACGGGGGAAGATTTCTAGATCGTTCCCCGCATGTCCGTTCTGTGAGTAGAAAGCTCGGGAAGTGTGACTGATAAACTTTGTCATCTTGGGGTGCTTATCGCTGCATGCTTCATGTTCGGTTCTAATGACGTGCAATGCTAATAAACTGGCTGCATGTGGTCACCCTTATTCCATCCTCACAGCCAGGCACTAATACTCATACTGATTACATTGAAGGAGAGTAGAGATTCATTTTAGTGAGCTGAACTTATTATGACTGGTAAAACTTTATTATATATATAAGCTGCTTTTTTCATTTGTTGTTTGGTAAAATGGAAGTAAGCTCTGATTTACAATTGGTACCCATAGGTAAGCTTATAGTAAGTCTAACCTGTAGGTACGTTGAATATCTCATAAACTTGAGACATTTAGGAGATATTCACATTCTAAATGTGTCCAGAATGCAGAGCGCCATTCTGCGAGGATGACTCCCATGCACCAATCACAGTGTCCCTGATCACCTCCGCGTCAGTCATAGTGTCCCTAGCCTTCGCACCAGTCACAGTGTCCCTGATCACATCTGCACCAATCACAGTGTCCCTGATCACCTCCGCGTCAGTCATAGAGTCCCTACCCTTCGCACCAGTCACAGTGTCCTTGATCACCTCTGCACCAGTCACAGTGTCCCTGATCACCTCCACGTCAGTCATAGTGTGCCTGATCACCTCCGCACCAGTCACAATGTCCCTGATCACCTCTGCACCAGTCACAGTGTCCCTGATCACCTCTGCACCAGTCACAGTGTCCCTGATCACCTCTGTGTCAGTCATAGTGTGCCTGATCACCTCCGCACCAGTCACAGTGTCCCTGATCACCTCCGCGTCAGTCATAGTGTGCCTGATCACCTCTGCACCAGTCACAAAGTCCCCGATCACCTCTGCACCAGTCACAGTGTCCCTGATCACCTCCACGTCAGTCATAATGTGCCTGATCACCTCCGCACCAGTCACAATGTCCCTGATCACCTCTGCACCAGTCACAGTGTCCCTGATCACCTCTGTGTCAGTCATAGTATGCCTGATCACCTCCGCACCAGTCACAGTGTCCCTGATCACCTCCGCGTCAGTCATAGTGTGCCTGATCACCTCTGCACCAGTCACAAAGTCCCTGATCACCTCTGCACCAGTCACAGTGTCCCTGATCACCTCCACGTCAGTCATAGTGTGCCTGATCACCTCCGCACCAGTCACAATGTCCCTGATCACCTCTGCACCAGTCACAGTGTCCCTGATCACCTCCACGTCAGTCATAGTGTGCCTGATCACCTCCGCACCAGTCACAATGTCCCTGATCACCTCTGCACCAGTCACAGTGTCCCTGATCACCTCTGCGTCAGTCATAGTGTGCCTGATCACCTCCGCACCAGTCACAGTGTCCCTGATCACCTCCGCGTCAGTCATAGTGTGCCTGATCACCTCAGCACCAGTCACAGTGTCCCTGATTATCTCCACGTCAGTCATAGTGTGCCTGATCACCTCCACACCAGTCACAATGTCCCTGATCACCTCTGCACCAGTCACAGTGTGCCTGATCACCTCTGTGTCAGTCATAGTGTGCCTGATCACCTCCGCACCAGTCACAGTGTCCCTGATCACCTCCGCGTCAGTCATAGCGTGCCTGATCACCTCTGCACCAGTCACAAAGTCCCTGATCACCTCTGCACCAGTCACAGTGTCCCTGATCACCTCCACGTCAGTCATAGTGTGCCTAATCACCTCCGCACCAGTCACAATGTCCCTGATCACCTCTGCACCAGTCACAGTGTCCCTGAGTGATTACCTCCGCATCAGTCATAGTGTGCCTGATCACCTCCACACCAGTCACAGTGTCCCTGATCACCTCCGCACCAGTCACAGTGTCCCTGATTACCTCCGCGTCAGTCACAGAGTCCCTGATTACGTCCGAGTCAGTCACAGTGTCCCTGATCACCTCCGCGTCAGTAATAGTTTGCCTGATCACCTCCAAACCAGTCACAGTATCCCTGATCACCTCCGCGTCAGTCACAGTGTCCCTGATCACCTCCGCGTCAGTAATAGTTTGCCTGATCACCTCCGAACCAGTCACAGTATCCCTGATCACCTCCGCGTCAGTCACAGTGTCCCTGATCACCTCCGCGTCAGTCACAATGTGCCTGATCACCTCTGCGTCAGTCATAGTGTGCCTGATCACCTCCGCGTCAGTCACAGTGTCCCTGATCACATCTGCATCAGTCACAGTGTCCCTGATCACGTCCGCGTCAATCACAGTTTTCCTGATCACCTCTGCGTCAGTCATAGTGTGCCTGATCACCTCCGCACCAATCACAGGGTCCCTGATCACATCTGTGTCAGTCACAGTGTCCATGATCACCTCTGCATCAGTCACAGTGTCCCTGATCACATCTGCATCAGTCACAGTGTCCCTGATCACGTCTGCGTCAGTCACAGTTTTCCTGATCACCTCCGCATCAGTCATAGTGTGCCTGACCACCTCCGCACCAATCACAGGGTCCCTGATCACATCTGCGTCAGTCACAGTGTCCATGATCACCTCCACACCAGTCTCAGTGTCCATGATCACCTCTGCACCAGTCTCAATGTCCCTGATCACCTCTGCATCATTTACAGTGTGTCTGATCACCTTAGCGCCAGTCACAGTGTCCCTGATCACCACCACACCAGTCACAGTGTTCCTGATCACCTCTGCATCAGTCACAGTGTTCCTGATCACCTCCGCATCAGTCATAGTGTCCCTGATCACCTCCACGTCAGTTAAAGTGTCTCTGATCACCTCCGCATCAGTCACAGTGTCTCTGATCATGCCTAAATCAGTCATAATGTCACTGATCACCTCAGCACCAGTCACAGTGTCCCTGATCACCCCTGCACCAGTTGCAATGTCCCTAATCACCACCACACCAGTCACAGTGTTCCTGATCACATCTGCGTCAGTCACAGTGTCCATGATCACCTCCACACCAGTCTCAGTGTCCATGATCACCTCTGCACCAGTCACAATGTCCCTGATCACCTCTGCATCAGTCACAGTGTGTCTGATCACCTCAGTGCCAGTCACAGTGTCCCTGATCACCACCACACCAGTCACAGTGTCCCTGATCACCTCTGCATCAGTCACAGTGTTCCTGATCACCTCCGCATTAGTCATAGTGTCCCTGATCACCTCCACGTCAGTTAAAGTGTCTCTGATCACCTCCGCATCAGTCAGTGTCTCTGATCATGCCTAAATCAGTCATAATGTCACTGATCACCTCAGCACCAGTCACAGTGTCCCTGATCACCCCTGCATCAGTTGCAATGTCCCTGATCACCACCACACCAGTCACAGTGTTCCTGATCACCACCACACCAGTCATAGTGTCCCTGATCACCGCCACACCAGTCATAGTGTCCCTGATCAGCCCCACATCAGTCATAGTGTCCCTGATCACCTCCACGTCAGTTAAAGTGTCTCTGATCACCTCCGCATCAGTCAGTGTCTCTGATCATGCCTAAATCAGTCATAATGTCACTGATCACCTCAGCACCAGTCACAGTGTCCCTGATCACCCCTGGAACAGTTGCAATGTCCCTGATCACCACCACACCAGTCACAGTGTTCCTGATCACCACCACACCAGTCACAATGTCCCTGATCACCACCACACCAGATGCAGTGTCCCTGATCACCACCACACCAGTCGCGGTGTCCCTGATCACCTCCGTACCAGTCACAGTGTCCCTGATCACCTCAGCACCAATCACAGTGCCCCTGATCACCCCCACATTAGTCACAGTGCCCCCTGACAACCGCCACATCAGTCTTCAGAATTCCTCTTCAGAGAGCATTTGACAGGCAGTGAAAAGGCATTGCATTGCCTCCTCACAGTCTGCATTAGCACCTTGGACCCCTTACAAGCACCCCCATTCACTTCAATGGGTTGCGATTGGTGGGCATACAGAAGGTATCATTCCTGCCACAGCTGAGAAGCAAAGCATTGCAGCTGCTGCATACGTACAACCTCAGCCACTGCTCTTGCAGCTATAAGACCCCTTTCACCCCTTTCTGCAAGAAATAGCGCCTGCAAACTAATCAGAAACAGCCGCTGCTGTGTCTCCAGTGTGAAAGCCCCTAGCAGGACGGTGAAAAAAGTCCTGCTAGCCTCCTCTTTGGATTGGCGAAGGAGCGGTGTGTATACCGCCCCTTCACCATTCCTGCCCATTGAAATCAATGGGACACCGCGGCTTTGCGGTGGTTTTTAACCTCGGCTGCTAGCAGACGGTAAAGACGGCCATCTAGCGGCCGAATAGCGCATCGAAATTGGCGTTAAAAAAATAGCGGCGCTTTACTGCCGACATCGCCCCCGCCCCAGTGTGAAAGGGCCCTAAGGTGTAGCAAAAAAAGGGGGGGGAACTTGTTGGGACTTTATATGAAATTTATATAAATACGTCTCCATCCCTGATCCAATAGAAACAAAAGAGAACTGGGGTGGGACTTTATATGAGATATGTGCTGCAACAGAAACACAGCCAATATAAAACACAATGTTTGTTGCTAAATAATAATTGCATAACATGTAAGAAAATTCATTCATTGGTTTGTGTCCAAAATGACAACATGTAACAAAAATGGTATTTAGAAAACCGGCAACAACAATAAATGATACGTTGTATAATAAACATATAAATGCTGTATCAAGATAATACATTGTAGGGTAAATATATAACAGCCATCCTAGCTGACACAGACCATCTCAGAAACAGTATAATAAAACCTGTATACAGTGATACCTTGGATTATGAGCATAATTTGTTCCAGAAGAATGCTTATAATCCAAAACTCGTATATCAAAGCGAGTTTTCCCATAGGAAATAATGGAAACTCAGATAATTCATTCCAGTCGCACTGCTAGTGTATGCAGTACCGCATGTAACCAGAGGTGGGGGGTGCTGGAGACATTCAGAAACACTCGGAGCCACTTGGATGCACTTGGAGAGGCTCAGAGACACTCGGGAACGGAGTGTTTCTGAGCGGCTCCGAACTGCTCCGAGTGTCACCACCTCTGGCTTAATGCGGTACTGCACACCCCAGAGGCTTGAATCCTGCTAGTTTTGCAATACAATGCTTGCAAACCGAGTCAGGATTAAAAAAATAATAATAGCTAGTATTGCAAAGCGCTCGTAAACTACATTACTCGCAATTACTGTATATACAGTGCCCTGCAAAAGTATTTACTCCCCTTGGCATTTTTCGTGTTTTGTTGCCTCACAACCTGGAATTAATATGGATTGATTGAGGATTTGTATAATTTAATTTACAGAACATGCCCAGTTGCCCACAACTTTGAAGATTTTTTTTTTTGTGAAGCGAACAACAAATAGGACAAAATAACAGAAAAGTCAATGTGCATAACTATTCACCCCCCTAAAGTCAATACTTTGTAGAGCCACCTTTTGCGGCTATCACAGCTCTAATGCCGCGTACACACGATCATTTTTCAGCATGAAAAAAACGACTTTTTTAAAAACGTCATTTAAAATGATCGTGTGTGGGCTTCACATCGTTTTTCATCTTCTGAAAAACGACAAAATAAATTCATGCATGCTGCATTTTTTTACGTAGTTTTAAAAAATGTTGTTTTTTTGGGTTGTAAAAAATGATTGTTTGTGGGCTAAAACGACGTTAAAAACAACGTTTCAGGCGCCGTACACACGGCAGAGAACCTCGACGGGCAGAACACATCGTTCTGGCGACTTTGGGTTTTTGTATATCTAGTGGTTTATTTATGTATTAATTCTATCTCTATGTATATGTACAATTGTTCTATCTTATTTTTATGAATTATATTAAAATTATATTTTTACATTACTTCTCTGGCCTCGATAGTCCGACCTTCAATACTCCTCCACAGTTATTGTTTTTCCATTTTTTGATTCCTCATACGGATGTGGCCTATGTGAGTGCAGTTCCTTTGTTTTTTCTTATCCCCCTATTACTCCCCAATCCACCCTGCCCTTCCCCCTATCATTCTTGATTTATATTCACATCGTTCCGCCCGTCGAGGTTCTCTCCCGGCCGTCGAATTCGGCGACCCGCCCGTCGGGAATGGCAAACAGCCATTCTTCCAGGCGGGCCGTCGAGGAAATAGAGAGCGTGCTCTCTATTTCGGCTCGACGGGCTTCCCGACGGGAAGCTCGCCGAGACCGTACACACGGCCGAGGTCCTCGCTGGAATGTGCATTCCAGCGAGGTTCTCGCTGGTTTTCAGCGAGAACCTCGGCCGTGTGTACGCCGCCTTAAACCCGCTCATGTTCAGAAGCAAGTTATGAGATGGGAGCTTGAATGGAACTTACCCTTTAGAGTGCCGTCGTACGTGTTGTACGTCACTGTGCTTTGCTGTGGGCAACATCGTTTTTAATGATGAAGCTGAAAAACAACGTTTTTTTTCAATGCCGAAAAATTATCGTGTGTACGCGGCATAAGTCTCTTTGGATAAGTCTGAGCTTGCCACATCATACCACTGGGATTTTTGCCCATTCCTCCTTGCAAAACTGCTCCAGCTCCTTCAAGTTGGATGGTTTGCGCTTGTGAACAGCAATCTTTGAGGCCGCGTACACACGATCGAACATGTCCGCTGAAACTGGACTGTTTTCCAGCGGACCAAAGTTTCAAAACATGCTTGAAAACATGTCCGCTGGAAACCTGTCCGTCGGACAGGTTCGATGGTTAGTACACAAACCATCGGACCAAAAACCCGCGCTTGCTCAGAATCAAGTCGACTCATGCTTGGAAGCATTGAACTTCGTTTTTTCATCACGTCGTCGTGTTCTACGTCATCGCGTTCTGGTCCGAGGGGATTTTGGTCCGATGGTGTGTACGCACATCAGGCCAACAGACCACTTCAGCGTGGTCCGATGAAAACGGTCCGTCGGACAAGTTTCATCGGACATGTCTGATCGTGTGTACGCGGTCTAAGTCTGACCACAGATTTTCCATTGGATTGAGGTCTGGGCTTTGACAAGGCCATTCCAACACATTTACATGTTTCCCCTTTAATTACTCAAGTGTTGCTTTAGCCGTGTGTTTGGGGTCATTGTCCTGCTGGAAGGTGAACCTCCATCCTAGCCTCAAATCACACACAGAGTGGTACAGGTTCTGCACAAGAATATCCTTGTATTTAGCACCATCCATCTTTGCCTCAACTGTGACCAGTTTCCCAGTCCTGACTGCTGAAAAACATCCCACAGCATTCTTTGGGTGATGTGATGTGTTGAGTTTGTGCCAGACATAGCGTTTCCTTTGATGGCCAAAAAGTTAAATGTTAGTCTCCTCAGACCAGAGCACCTTCCTCTATATATTTTGGGAGTCTCCCACTTGCCTTTTCGCAAATTTGAAATGTTCCATTTTGTTTTTTGCTGAAAGTAATGGCTTTCTTCTGGCCACTCTGCAAGGGGGCAAGCAGGCAAGTCAGGACACTCTCTTCTTTGCAGATAGATAAAGGAGCTGTGTGTTAGTGGGCGTCCTGACACTCCTGCTCGCCCCCTCCCCCCTCAAGAGGCTTTCTCCACACCAGGAAGAAAGCCTCGCATTATGGCGTTGAGTTACAGACAGAAGAACAGGAAGTGAGGGTTTCTTTGGGTTTTTTTGGGGGGGGGGGGGGGTGCATGTGATCAGCACAGGGACAATCAACACTGTCCAGACAGAGGCTCAGGGTCATGCAGCCTCATAGGACAGTCAGAGGAGATTTAAAACTCCTATTACAAGCTTTAACCAGTGCTCGGCCAGATACTTATAGAAGTCACAAGACTGCTATATACTGCTGTTGATAAAAGTTAATTAGCAGTTTATATTTACAAAAATAAGTGCATTTCCATGTTCTGTGTACTGTGAGAGACAAGATATAGTGAATGCACGGTCCTGGGTTTACTAACACTTTAAAAAGATGTAACTAAAATAGGAAGCATTTTCTATTCTTTTCCATGAAAGAAAATAATTAGCCACATAAAAAATATAAATAGCAAAATATGTGTGAATCTTCAGTAGCAGATTTCAAGGTGTTTGTGCCTCTCTAATTAAAAGCAGATTTTAACACTAAACCTGACACAGATTGAGAAGGAGGAGACTGATAAATGTCAAACCATTACTGGCCACTCTCTCAGTTAACTGATTAATCATTTATACTTTGTTACTATTTCCAGGTGTATGTGCCTGAGGCGAACAGTGCAGTGCAGCCTGAGCCACCTCTTATATATAACCATTGTACAGTATCTATAAAAGAATAAGAAAAGGTTAGGAATTGAAAGGCATCTTTTAAACATCTTTACATTCAGCAGCTGCTCAAAAGATATATATTTTTAAAACACTTTCACATTTTTCTTTATCTAACTTTATACACTCTTTGCGCTCTATTGTAAAAAAACATTATAGATACTCTCTACAGCAGGAGTCTCAAACTCAAATTACCTGAGGGCCGCAAGACAAGTTTTCATATCCCGGACCACTGCACTGCACACGGACCACTGCACTGCACACAGACCACTGCACTGCACACTGACCACTACACTGCACACTGCCGACAGACCACTACACTACACACTGACCACTCACCATCATGGCACAGCACATCAAGGCTCAGAGCCCAGCAAATTAGGGCACAGCACATCAGGGCACAGAACATCAGGGTACAGGGCACAGCACATCAGGGTGCAGCACATCAAGGCACAGAGCTCAGCAAATAAGGGCACATGGCACAGCACATCAGGGCACAGGGCACAGCACATCAGGGTACAGGGCATAGCGCACATGAGGGCACAGCGCACATGAGGGCACAGCGCACATCAGGGCACAGCACACATCAGGGTACAGGGCACAGCACATCAGGGTACAGGGCACAGCACATCAGGGTACAGGGCACAGCACATCAGAGCACAACAGGGTACAGGGCACATCAGAGCACAGCACATAGGGGTACAGCACAACAGGCCACATCAGGGTACAGAGCACGGCACATCAGGACAGAACATATCAGGACTAGGTACATGGCACATCAGGGTACAGGACATGGCACATCAGGGTACAGGGCACATGAAACAGCACATCAGGGTACAAAGCCCAGCAAATCAGTGTACATGGCACACATCAGGGCACATGGGGCATATCAGGGCACATGAGAGCCCCTCAGGCACAGCACATCAGTACAGGGCACATGGCACATCAGGGTACAGGGCACAGGGTACCCAGATGTACAGAGCCCAGCACATCAGGAATACATGAGGGTACATGAGGCACATCAGGGTACATGGGGCACATGGCACATCAGAGCACATCAGGGTACCTGGGGCACATGGCATATCAGGGTACATGGGGTACATCAGGGCACAATCAGAGCACATCAGGCATACCTCCCAACTTTTCAACTTCAGAATGAGGGACAAATGAGCATACCTCCCAACGAAGTTGTTGAGTGGGGAGGGGGGGGCTGTCCGCAGACCATAGTTGATGAGCGGGGGGGGGGGGGTCCGCGGATCTGAGTTGTTGAGCGGAGATTTAGCGCGAATCGCGGGGATTTAGTGCAAATCGCAGGGATTTAGCGCGAATCGCTGGGATTTAGCGCGAATCGCTGGGATTTATCGCAATTTGCAGGAATTTACCGTAATCGCGGGGGGGGGCCGGATTCGCGGGACTATTGCCATGATCGCGGGACCGCGGGATTTACCGCAAAGCGCTTCCGCGGCACCCGCCCTGCCTGCGGGCCATTTATTACCGGTCCGCGGGCCGTAAATGGCCCGCGGGCCGGTACTTTGAGACCCCTGCTCTACAGTTTATAATATATTATCATTGTTTTTTGTTTTTATTGCTTTTTTATTGACTTATGTGTAAAAAAAAAATTACGTTTAGACTGTAAAGAGTAAATACATGTCAAAAATGTTCTGACGTTTGCAAAGTTTTGGCCCCTGGCTATCCTGACCATAGCTAGCCAGAAACCCCAAACTTACCTCTGCTAAGCCATATTGGACCAAAAATTTTACTATGAACTACCGTTACATCTAGTGGCAACCTACTGTGTTAAGTACGGTAACCCAAATTTTAGGTGAAACTGTATTTAAAGCTACATATATCGATATTTATGCTACTTTTCATGTATTTGCTGATAGGTGCAGAAACTGTAAGGCCACGTACACACGATCAGACCGGTCCGATAAAACTGGTCCGACGGACCGTTTTCATCGGACCAGGCTGAAGTGGTCTGATGGTCTGATGTGCGTACACACCATCGGACCAAAAATCCGATCAGACCAGAACGCGGTGATGTAGAACACAACGACGTGCTGAAAAAAACAAAGTTCAATGCTTCCAAGCATGCGTCGACTTGATTCTGAGCATGCGCGGGTTTTTGGTCCGATGCTTTTGCGTACTAACCATCGATTCTGTTCAACGGACAGATTTTAAAGCAAGTTTTAAAACTTTGGTCCGACGGACAACGGTCCGATAGACCGTACACACCATCGAACTGGTCTGATTAAACTGGTCTGCAGACCAGTTTCATCTGACCGGTCTGATCGTGTGTACGCGGCCTTACAGTATAGATGCATATTATTGGAAGAGTATATTAAACAAATTATTATTGGTATTAATAAATAATTATAAAAATAATAGTAATATTTAACCTTTCAATAATTTGTACTTTATGCACTTTTTAGCATATGTCTGGTATAGACTTGCAAAACATATTGTTGGTATATTAAACAAAACCAAAAAAGGTATTAATGGAAGAGTATATTAACCACGTAAGGACCGCCTCCTGCACATATACGTCTGCAGAATGGCATGGCTGGGCACAAGCACGTACAGGTACGTCCTCTTTAAGTGCCCAGCCGTGGGTCGCTGGCCGAAGCTCCGTGACCGTGACCGCGGGACCTGCGGACCCGATCGCCGCTGGAGTCCCGCAATCGGTCCCTGGAGCTGAAGAACGGGGAGAGCCGTGTGTAAACACAGCTTCCCCGTTCTTCACTGTGGCGCCGTCATTGATCGTGTGTTCCCTTTTATAGGGAAACACAATCAATGACGTCCCACCTACAGCCACACCCCCCTACAGTTAGAAACACAAATGAGGTCACACTTAACCCCTTCAGCGCCCCCTTGTGGTTAACTCCCAAACTGCAATTGTCATTTTCACAGTAAACAAAGCATTTTTAATGCATTTTTTGCTGTGAAAATGACAATGGTCCCAAAAATGTGTCAAAATTGTCCGAAGTGTCCGCCTTAATGTCGCAGTCACAAAAATAAAAAAATCGCTGATCGCCACCATTAGTTGTAAAAAAAAAAATTATAAAAATGCAATAAAACTATCCCGTATTTTGTAAACGCTATAAATTTTGCGCAAACCAATCGGTTGACTCTGCATATGCACTGGGACCCCATCTCATGACTCCTATACGGAACCCCCCATGGTACCCTGTTGTATTCCCCAAACTTTGTATGCCAGATCATTGGTGCATGTTGCATGCTGCACAACTTCGCAGTGAGAAAGGGCCTGGAGATTGACATAAGTGATGACCTGACCCCTGAACCAGACAATCCCCCCCTAACCGAGGCTACCCCATCTTCTGAGGGAAGAGCAGCCAGGAGACAGCTTACATTAGGCATCTTTGCACGTTAAACACACACATTAATCATGGCACAATGAGAATGCATGCATGCAACACCACTGTGGTCCCTAGCACAGACACATCACATCCTCATTACATTGGATTGGCACAAGCCCACCATGCAGGATTTGTGAGCAGCAACGCCATGCCACGGCTCCAATTATGTCACTGTACATTCATACACCATTCACACGGACCTGGGGATCACTTCTCCACCACAAATGAGGGTGACACCCCTTTTCCGGCAGGAATGTCACCCCCACATTCCAAAATCATTCACAAACAAAACCAAAAAAATAAAATAATTGACCAGCAAAAATAAAAAATGCCCAGCAAAAATATAATTAAAAAAAAATAACAACAAAGAAAACACATAAAAGACAAAAATCACTCTGCAAAACAGTCCCCAAATATCTCAAAGACACGTCACAAACAAACAAACAAACAAACAAACAAACAAACAAACGCTAATAAACAACAGAACAAAAGCACCTTGCTGTATAGGAAGGGATACAAAGGGATGTACTTTTGCAAAGAAAGTGCGTTTGTGTCTGTCTATTTAAGCTGTCTACGTAGTTCACTAAGTTGCCCTAGTCCACTTCCAATTTCACTGATTGCGCCGTTCCCGAGTTGTGAGCATGCGCACAGAGGTGCTGACCATGGTCTGCTTCATGCGCGCATGCGCGATCCGGCTGGCATGGGGTCACGGCTCATTTCAATGTAACACGCCCACGTCCTTCCCAATTTGAATTACTCCGCCTTACGCCTCTGAAATTACATTGCACAGGCGCTAATTTCTGCGCAAATCAAACGAGAATACTGTGATTGCGCCGCTACATTGCGGCGGTCTAACGTAAAGGAGGTGCGCTACGCCAGTCAAAAAATGCGCCGATGTACGTGAATCTGGCCCTTTGTTGGTATAATAAACATAACCAAATAGGATATTAATGGACGAGTATACTAAACAAATTATTATTGGTAATAATAATTATAAAAATAATAATAATAATAATAATAATATTTAACCTTTCAATAACTTGTACTTTTTTAGCATATGTCTGGGATAGACTTACAAAAAACATATTGTTGGTATATTAAACATAACCAAAGAGGATAACTGGGCTATAACCTACTAGGGCACAGACATGTTACATACTCCTGTACCCATGAGATCAAGGCACTTGGCTATTATTTATTTTCATTAGTTGCTGTTGTTTGCTCAGATTCCATTTTGCAGAGAAGACCTGTATCTTGCTTGTCAGGACTGGAAGTGACAAGACATATCTCCAATGCACTTAAAGTGGTTGTATAGTCTTTTTTTTGTACTTTTACCTATAATAAGGCTTAATATCTCCTAAACCTTTACGATTTAGGAGATATTTCCCTCGCAGTGAGCACAGGGGATTCTCGGCTGAAGGCCCGGCAGCTGCCGGACCTTGCCGGAAAGAAGTCTCCTGTGCGTATGCGCGGGAGTGATGACATCCTGGCTCTAGCCCCCCACAGCGCTGGAGCCGCAATATCCGGAAGACACGCCAAGGCAACATGTCAGCTACCTCGTGTATTATTAAATTACCAATGCCTTGTTCTAAGGTTAAGTATTTCATAATGAGCTAGTATGCGGTTCATACTAGGTCATTATGCCCTTTGCTTTACAGGGGACAAAAAATAAAAACATTTCTGGGACTACACAACCGCTTTAAAGGGAAAAATATTGACTGGGATTGGGCTTTAGAAGCTCCTACTATATGTATTACTATTGGGAAATAAATTACACAAATCACTAAAAAAATAGCACCCCCCGGACTGAATGAATGAATGAATGATTGACTTATATAGAGCTACAAATGCGAACTGAATCGCCTATAGGCGCTTTTTGCAGCCTATGGGCCAGATTCAGGTAGAGCAGAGCATCTTTGCTCTGGAGTAACGCATCTCATTTGCGTTACGCTGCTGAAATTTTAGGAGCAAGTGCTGTCATTCACGAAGCACTTGCTCCTAAAGTTGCGGCAGCGCATCGCAAATGAGCCGGCGGAATTCAAATTGGGCGGGTACGGGGCGTGTAGTATTCTAACTAAGCGCGATCCCGCCGCCAACGTACTGCGCATGCGTCGAGTGTCCAAACATCCCCGTGCGCATGCTCCAAATTCTGTGAATGAACGTCAATGACGTCACATTCCCATTCATGAACTTTTTACGCAAGCAACGTGATTTTTTTTTTTCCCCACGCGATGACGACGCCTATACCTAACATAGGATACTCCAACCCCATGTAGGTATATCTATGCACCGCGTATCCCGTCCGGAAACGTCGTACCGTCATTGCGTCGCGCCGGAATTCGATCGTGAATTGCCGATTTCCGCTCATTAACATATTTTTTGAGCGTAAATCGGCGTAAATCGGCGCCATTTTTAAGTTGAAGTAACGATGCGATGGCGAAACTCAGTTACGCTGCTCGCATCGGAGCTTCAACCCGGCGTTTCTTGTTTTCTGGTTACAGAAAACAGAAACGCCGGCTCAAAGTCACAGTTAGGCTGGCGGATCACTGGATCCGCCAGCCTAACTGTTCCTGAATCTGGCCCAGTGTCTTCCTGGCTGGTGCGGTCATTTACTCCATAGGATCTCGACATGCTTGGGACACACATACACACATATAGCCAAGTAAGAAACCTGGGTGTCATATTTGACAACAAACTTTCATGGATCCCACAGGTGAGGAATTGCACCAAGAATGCCCTTTACTACCTTCGGATGTTGCGACGGGTAAAACACCTGCTCTCCCAAACACACAGAAATACACTAGTACAGGCCTAAGGCTGCGTACACACGGGGAGACATGTCCGCTCAAACATGTCCGATGGACCGTTTCCAGCAGACATGTCTCCTCGGATTTTGGTCCGATGGCGTGTACACACCATCGGACGAAAATCCCCTCGGACTGAGGACGCGGTGACGTGGCGGTGACGCATGCGTCGAATCCAACGGACAGGTTTGCAGCGAACAAATTTCAAAGCATGCTTTGAAATTTGTCCACTGGAAAAACCTGTCCGCTAGGTCGCACACACGATCGGATATGTCCGCTGAAACTGGTCGGCGGACCAGTTTTAGCAGATAAATTTGATCGTGTGTACGCGGCCTTAGTCATCTCACGCCTTGACTTCTGCAATGTAGTATACCTTGGACTACCTATCAAATGGATCTCCAAGCTGCAGCTGGTGCAGAACCAGGCAGCTAGGTTGATTACAGGGACTCCCAGACGGGACCATATATCCCCCATTCTTAGACTACTCCACTGGCTCCCATGCGCAAAGAGGATCGAATTCAAGGCTTTGTGCATTATGTTCAGGGCCTACAAACAACAAGGCCCACTGGTCATTAATAACATGGCCGTACATTACCACCCCCCCAGGGCCTTGAGATCGGCCGACCTGGACCTTGCTGCCACCCCTTCAGTAAGGCTGACTTCCACCGGTGGCCGCTCCTTTAGAGCCAGAGCCGCCACACTTTGGAACTTTCTCCCATTGCCACCGCTCTTATCACCTTCAGAATGGCCCTGAAAACGTTCCTCTTTGAGGCAAGTTGATTTTGACCACCCCTAATCAGACTACCTTGGTCCCCTTTCCCTTCCCCTACCCTTCTGTCCTCCTCACCCTAATACTCCCTTTTCCCCCTCCTTTTGTTCCTGTTTCGTCTTGTACTGTTTTGTATGTCGTACATGGTTTTTCCTCTTATCTATGTACACAAGATACTCCAGATACCGAAAGCCAACTACAGGTCCAAAGGAGATAGAAGATTCGCGGTCCAAGGTCCCAGACTATGGAACGCTTTACCAACCAGCATTCGGTTGGAGGAGAACCACCTAGCATTCAGGAGGAAGATCAATACTCATCTCTTTTGATACCAAAGGAGACAGGAACAACAAGCGCCCAGAGGCGATTCAGTTCGCATGTGCCGCGCTATATAAGTTTTCATTCATTCATTCATTCACAAGCCACCTGGTTAGTCTACGTAGTCTCTTCTCTCTTTCTCTAGATTGCTTTTTAGTTCAGAATAGATGAGTGGATCTCCTTCCAGCGCTTAGGCGCACCCTCCTGGGTGTATGTGGCGCTGTAAAGAAAATTACAAATCAATCAATCAATATATATACATATATACTGTGCCAATTTGGACAGGATCCAATTAACCTACCAGCATGTCTTTGAATGAGACAGTCATGTTTTGTATGAAAAATAATGAGGTGTCTCCAGTTTAAATTTTGTACAGGGTTATGTGACTTAAAGAGACCTAGCCACAATAGATATTTATTTTTAAATATAAATACTTATGCTTCTGTCTCCTCCCTCTTGAGCAGTTGCCCCAGAGAAAATTCCCCCAAAGGTTCTTCCGCTAGTGAGTAGTTTGTGTTTTTAGCCCTCAAGTGCATTACCTTTCTCCACATTAAAGTGGATGTAAACCCTCCATACACCCAGTGAAGTGAACAGCCTCAGATGATACACAGAGATTAACCAAATCTCCCTACATGGGTTTTATATGTATATCTGCTGTCTTTACATTTATATACTGTTTAGAAAGTTGAGATCATGTTAGATTTTCTCTTCCTGGTTAACACAGAGTGTGATGTCTGGGAATACAGCCAAGATAGCTAAAATTGCTGATTGGAGGAAAGGCACACACCCCCTCTCATCATAGGCAGAGACCCCCCCAGAGCTGTTTTGTAATAGGAGCTGCTCTCTGCTAATCTATTTTAGCAACCTCCTTTGACAAAAGATTCAGGCTGCTTTTGTCTAAAAAGTCAAAAAATATGTCAGGAGTTCTCAGGCTGATAACAGAGGAACCGTTCAGAAGAGAGCTATAAGACTTAGCTCATTGAAGAGAAATAACAAAATACTGCAGATATATGTGCCCAGCTTAAATTTCATGAATCGGGTTTACATCCACTTTAAACCTCATCTGCCATCTAGTTGCCCACTCCATTATTTTGTCGTCTGCAAAAACTGAGATTGAGCTATTTATCCCATCCTCTATGTCATTTATGAATAAATTAAATAGAATTGGTCCCAAGATGGAGCCTTGGGGTACCCCACTTACTAGTCTGAGTATACGTTATTTATCACCACCCTTTGGACACGAACAAACCTTATGGTCCATGTGGACAGACCTCAGCTTGTAGATTAAGCGTCTATGGGGAATTGTATAAAAAAAAAATGCTTTTGCAAAATCCAGATACACCACATCCACAGGCCTCCCCCTATCTAGATGGCAGCTCACTTCCTCATAGAACAGATTGGTCTGGCAAGAATGACCCTTTGTAGACCCATGCTGGTTTCTACTATGATACTGTTCACCAAATTTGTGGATATAGTGCCTTATCACCCCCCCCCCCAATAATTTACCTACTATTGATGTTAGGCTGACTGGCCTGTAGTTTCTAGGAATATGTCAGCTGGTACCAATCCTGTCAGTATGTTGTCCACAAATATTAGGAATAATGGCCTGGCTGAGTTCTTTGAGGACTCTCTGGTGTAAGCCATCCGGTCCTGGGGATTTATTTGTGTTAAGCTTAATTAGTCTTTCCTAGTGTTCCCATTGGAAGATTTCTCCTCTATTACTTTTCTGGGGACAACCCAAAATTTAGCATTTTCTTTTACTTTCAATGGTAATGTTTATTCGGACAAATAGAGTGGATGAATGTCCTTAACTGGGACACAGGCAGCAATAAAAAACTGACAGGTGCAGGGCCGTCTTAATAGCATCATGGGACCCTGGGCAAAGTAATGCTCTGGGGCCCCTGCAATGGAGACAGTGCAGGTAATCAGACATCAAGTAGGTAGGAGGCAGACAAGCAGAGCTTCCCCTTTTGGGTGGAGCTCCGCATTAACTACATGAACAATCATTCAGTACAGCAAAGATACTGTGGGATAATACTACATACATAAAGTAACAAAGTTGTCCAGTGCATATAATATATCTGCTAGATTAATGCCTCTCTAGCACTATGGTCCCTCTACGCCCCAGATATCCCCCCATCACTCCGACCCTTCTACATCCCCGATATCCCCCAGCACTCTGACCCATCTACCCCCAGATATCCCCCCAGAACTCCAACCCCTCTACACCCCAGATATCCCCCCCAGCTAGGGTTGCCACCTCATCCATTTAAAACAGAACACATATGAATTACACAGGTTCTGTGGCTGATTATGGTGGTAATTAAACTCACTCGGTGCCTAATCTGCATTAGCCTGAGCCTCAGAACCTGTGTAATTCATACAGTGCGGAAAATAAGTATTTGAACACCCTGCTATTTTGCAAGTTCTCCCACTTGGAAATCATGGAGGGGTCTGAAATTGTCATCGTAGGTACATGTCCACTGTGAGAGACATAATCAAAAAAAAAAATTCCAGAAATCACAATGTATGATTTTTTTAACTATTTATTTGTATGATACAGCTGCAAAGAAGTATTTGAACACCTGTCTATCAGCTAGAATTCTGACCCTCAAAGACCTGTTAGTCTGCCTTTAAAATGTCCACCTCCACTCCATTTATTATCCTAAATTAGATGCACCTGTTTGAGGTCATTAGCTGCATAAAGACACCTGTCCACCCTATACAATCAGTAAGAATCCAACTACTAACATGGCCAAGACCAAAGAGCTGTCCAAAGACACTAGAGACAAAATTGTACACCTCCACAAGGCTGGAAAGGGCTATGGGGAATTTGCCAAGCAACTTGGTGAAAAAAGGTCCACTGTTGGAGCAATCATTAGAAAATGGAAGAAGCTAAACATGACTGTCAATCTCCCTCGGACTGGGGCTCCATGCAAAATCTCACCTCGTGGGGTCTCAATGATCCTAAGAAAGATGAGAAATCAGCCCAGGACTACACGGGAGGAGCTGGTCAATGATCTGAAAAGAGCTGGGACCACCGTTTCCAAGGTTACTGTTGGTAATACACTAAGACGTCATGGTTTGAAATCATGCA
Organism: Rana kukunoris; assembly: GCA_029574335.1. Taxonomy (NCBI): domain Eukaryota; kingdom Metazoa; phylum Chordata; class Amphibia; order Anura; family Ranidae; genus Rana; species Rana kukunoris. Next base: position 113,599,026 of record CM056053.1, on the reverse strand, counting down.
TGACACGGAAGGTTCCCCTGCTTAAACCAGCACATGTCAAGGCCCGTCTTAAGTTTGCCAATGACCATTTGGATGATCCAGAGGAGTCATGGGAGAAAGTCATGTGGTCAGATGAGACCAAAATAGAACTTTTTGGTCATAATTCCACTAACCGTGTTTGGAGGAAGAAGAATGATGAGTACCATCCCAAGAACACCATCCCTACTGTGAAGCATGGGGGTGGTAGCATCATGCTTTGGGGGTGTTTTTCTGCACATGGGACAGGGCGACTGCACTGTATTAAGGAGAGGATGACCGGGGCCATGTATTGCGAGATTTTGGGCAACAACCTCCTTCCCTCAGTTAGAGCTTTGAAGATGGGTCGAGGCTGGGTCTTCCAACATGACAATGACCCGAAGCACACAGCCAGGATAACCAAGGAGTGGCTCTGTAAGAAGCATATCAAGGTTCTGGCGTGGCCTAGCCAGTCTCCAGACCTAAACCCAATAGAGAATCTTTGGAGGAAGCTCAAACTCCGTGTTTCTCAGCGACAGCCCAGAAACCTGACTGATCTAGAGAAGATCTGTGTGGAGGAGTGGGCCAAAATCCCTCCTCCAGTGTGTGCAAACCTGGTGAAAAACTACAAGAAACGTTTGACCTCTGTAATTGCAAACAAAGGCTACTGTACCAAATATTAACATTGATTTTCTTAGGTGTTCAAATACTTATTTGCAGCTGTATCATACAAATAAATAGTTAAAAAAATCATACATTGTGATTTCTGGAATTTTTTTTTTTGATTATGTCTCTCACAGTGGACATGCACCTACGATGACAATTTCAGACCCCTCCATGATTTCCAAGTGGGAGAACTTGCAAAATAGCAGGGTGTTCAAATACTTATTTTCCGCAATGTATGTGTTCTGTTTTAAAGGGATGAGGTGGCAACCCTACCCCCAGCACTCTAACCCCTCTACATCTCTGATATCCCCCCAGCACTCCGACCCCTCTACACCCCAGATATCCCCCCAGCACTCTGACCCCTCTACATCCCTGATATCCCCCCAGCACTCTGGCCCCTCTACACTCCAGATATCCCCCCCAGCACTCTGACCCATATATCCCCCCAGCATTCCGACCCCTCTACACCCCAGATATCCCCCAGCACTCTGACCCATCTACCCCAGATATCCCCCCAGCACTCTGACCCCTCTACATCCCTGATATCACCCCAGCACTCTGACCCATATATCCCCCCAGCACTCTGACCCCTCTACACCCCAGATATCCCCCCAGCACTCTGACCCATCTGAATCCCAAATATCCCCCCAGCATGGGCTCAAGGACCAGCTGCTTTGTGGAAATGCCAGGGGCCCCCCATGCAGCTGGGGCCCCTGGTTGTGCCCTCTCATTAAGACAGCCCTGGACAGGTGTCCCTCTATCCAAAACTAAAATAAAAGTTTTACCTTTAGTTATACTTTAATTTTAAAATAAAACTTAAAACCCTCCACAAAAATGTTGTATTAGTGGGTTAAAGTTTAGAAGTAGAACAGCAGTTACTAGAAACTAAAAAATGTAATCTTCAATTATAATTTTTTTTATTGTTTTTTTTAATTATTTATGTTGCAGGCTGGAAAGCTATTTCCTATTGGAGAGAGAGCAGCAAGCTGTCTGACTGAGGTCTACCCAAGGGTAAGGAATGAGCACACCTCACCTGTTTTGTGTGATTAAACAAAAACTCACCATGATACACATCTTTCTTAGGATATGCGAACAGACACATTACATTTTTAAAGTGAGTCTTCCATAAATACTTTTAGACAGGCTACAAGCAAAATATTATTTCCCATCAAAACTTACAGTATATATACTTAGACTTTACAGGCATTATAGAGAAAAATACATACAAATTCTAGTTGCAAAGCATATGCAGTGGAACCTTGGATTATGAGCATAATTGGTAAAGCGAGTTTCCCCATAGAAGTCAATGGAAACAAAGATAATTAGTTCCGCAATGACTTATATTGCATGCAATACCGCATGTGGCCAGAGGTGGGGGGCACCATAGAGACCCGGAGAGACTCGGAAATACTCATAGGCCGTTCCGATGCAGTCATAAACCCTCGAGAAACACTCAGGAACACAGTATTTCCAAGTGTTTCCCAGCGGCTCTGAGTGTCACCGGCGTCCCCGCACCTCTGGCCAAATGCGGTACTGCACACCACAGAAGCTTGAATCCTGCTAGTTTTGGGAGACAACACTCGCAAACCAAATCAGGATTTTGAAGGGAAAAAAAAGCTTGTATTGCGAAACGCTCGTTAACCACGTTACTCGCAATCCGAGGTTTTACTGTAATTTCATGTCCCTGAGTCAGAAAAAAGGGAACAAGAGCTGAAGTTACTCTGCAGAGTACAGTGAGGAGCTCTGAGCACTGATTGGAGGGAAGGCCCCCCCCCCTTCACACAGCACACAGGAGCAGAGCTGAGGCTGTCAATCAGCTGGAGCTGCCTCCCCTGTTATCTCTTTGCTCTTGGTCTCAGGAAAATCATCAGAAGTGACCAGTGGTGTCTCCAGCTTTCATATTTAGGGGGGGCACATGGGGGGCAGGGACAAAAGTAGGGGGGCAAACTTTAAAATGCAATTGTAGATATATATCCTGTGGCCCTTTACTACGATCCCACGACGGACCCTGTTACATGTTCTGCAGTGAGCTCCTACTATACTGGGGCCCCCCAGGGTGGCAGAAAACAAGAGATATAGGTCACTAGCACACCAACAAAATATAAGGGTCCAAAGCAGTGGGAGAACTCTCAGGGTTGCAAAGGTCGTCTTGCCACCGGGCCCTGGTGTTCTGCCACTGTGGGGTTCCCCAGCTGTCCTGTCCCTGCTATTGACAGTGCTGGTCTGGCATCTGTCTCCTTGGCAGCGGCGGCAGTCCATTAGGACCTAGTGCTGGTGACATTATGGGTGCATGCAGGGAAAGGCTGGCACTATTGCTTATAGAGAGCCAGTAATGCTGTATAACCTTCTATGTTGACATGCTGATCGGGATGTGATCCAGGTGATGCTCCCAGTCAGATCTAATAAACAGTATTTATTTACATCAAGAGTACAACCACATATACTGTATATATATATAATCAACTGTATGTTCAACAGCCATGTGGGCTCTATGCCTGTAAAGTGTGGGCTCTATGCCTGTAAAGTGTGGGCTTTGATCAATAAAATCTCTGATTTTTAACACTAGGATTTGACTAGGACCATCACCTGGATTGCATCCCGATCAGCATGTCAGAGAAGGCTCCACTGCTGCTAAGCAATCTGCAGGGAGCTCATCTGTCTACAACCAACAGAGATGGGCTCGGGTGTGTTTGAAATCCCACATGCCCAATCCCGCCAGGAAGCCAACACTCCACAGTGCTAATCACAGGCAGTGAGATATTTCCTGACCTGTGCAGCTGCAGACCGAGAAATCTCTCACTGCCTGTGATTAGTGCTGTGCAGTGTGGGCTTCCTAGCAGGCTCTGGCATGTGGAATTTTGAACATGCCTAGCCCATATCTAACAACAAATTGTGCTGGCCCTCCTGTACATCAGCCCCATAAAGTAACCAGCACTGGGTTCCAATGTGCTGCCACCGCTGCCATGGAGACAAATCAGTCTGTTTTTCCAGTAACTGAGATGAAGGCCCCCCCCCCCACACACAGTGCTCGTGGAGTCCTTCCTGCAACTCGCTCTTCTCTGTGCCAATAAGGATGCAGGATCGGGCGGCTGTGGTTGTGTGAGCGCTTGCATTATGCAGAGGGAGGGGAGAGGACTGACTGGGGATGCTTTTTTTTGGGGGGGGGGGGGAACATGGTGGGGCACAGCATAATGTTTGGGGGGTCAGGGCCCTCTGGCTCCTCCCTGGCACACCATTGGAAGTGACCCATGTATATAGCAGAGGAACAAAGCAGCAGACAGAAATGATGTGTAGTGCTCTGGATTGAGACAAGCACACATAGAGGTACAGTATATGCATTATTCATATTTAATGTCTGAGAATTACAACCACTTTAAGGCATTTCCTAGGCTAAGGGAGCATTTAACCCTTAGGGCTCATGCACACGGGACGTTTTTAAAATGCCTGTGCTACAGCAGTGCTAAAAATGCTAGTTTTTCAAGTTTAGCTATGTTTTTACATTGGCGTTGTTGCACGTTTTCCCGTGTTTTTGGGCATTTATTCATTAAAAAAACTCTTTATAATGTATAAACATCTAAAAACAAAAAACGCGGCTTGATTCGCTTAGCTGCGTTTAGCCGTGTTTTTGGTCCGTTTTTCATTTTTACGGCTCGTTTTTACTACTCCTGGAAGCACAGGCTGTCGGTTTTTTTCTACTGCCCCTAAATGCTTATGCTTCTGACAGTGTTTGTGTACATGGACACATAAGCTAACGTGGAGGGGCTTTTAGAGGCAGTTAAAAAAAACATCAAATGCCACTAACAGAAGCTGTAAAAACATCCCGTGTGCATGAGCTCTTATTGGGTGTGGACACACCACTGCAAAGGTATTTTTTATTTTATTTTTTTATACTGGAGTTCAGCTTTGTCTTTATCTTTTTTTCTTTCAGCTGTTTTGTAGGTGTACTTGTCTCCATTCCTTCCTTTTTGGGTGATATGTCATTTCCCTTTTCAGTTAGAATGTATGGCTTTTTCAGAAGCATATGCTTCCATTTCACTGAGAAAGAGAAAATATTTTTTTTTTTCATTTGAGAATATTTTTTTCTGCTTTGTTTTGCCCAAAAAGTATTGCATTTATTTTAAATTTGTTTCCAAAATGTCTTTCTTTGTACTTTCTTTTGCAGCTACTGAATTTTGTTATTTTTTTATTCAGCACATTAGTGTAATTTATTCTTTGCAATTAGAAATTACCATCTGCTGACATAATTTCTTATTTGGAATGCAAACATAAACAAATATGATTGATGACAATTATTAAAATAAAAAAAATGAATATATCAAAGTTACAGATACAATACAGCTCAACACACTGGGGGTTATGCTCTTGAAATTGCACTGAAAGTGCAGTCGCTGTAAATCTGAGGGGTATATCTAAAATGAGGGGAAGCTCTGCTAATTTTTGTCATCCAATCATGCTGTTTTTTATTTTCCTTGCATGTCCCCCTCGGATCTACAGCGACTGCACTTCCAAGTACACTGTCGGTGCAGATTCAAGTGCACTTTGCACTTGTAGTGCAAAGAGTGGATTTGCCTTTCATAAATAGCCCCCAATGGCTGACAACACAGCTGAGATGAGGGGAGAATTTTTTTTCGTGTAAATTATCCACTAGAGGGAGCTCTGTATTACATTATTTCATTTCAATTATTTTGCTCTCCCTTCCTGACCCTTACAGCTGCTTATATTGGGTATCAGCACAGTGAGTACACACAGGGGGGTACATTGCTTTTACTAGGTCTGCAGGCACACAGAATTGCGCTGTATAAATAATCAGGAGTGTAACCCCAAGTGAGCTTCCCAACTGGTGCTTTTTTGTTTGCCACCCAGCTAATTACTTTCACCCTTTCCGGCCCACATCCTATTGGCCCATACACACGATCCGAATATCGGACGAAAACGATCGTCCGATGATGAATCGTACGATTTTCGGATCGTGTGTACACTACTTTCGACAGCCGATCACGACCGTTCATCCGATTAAATTCGATCGGACAAGCGCGAAAATTTTTCTCGTCCGATGTCCGATCGTCCGATTTTCGTTTAGTCAGTACAGCCGTCATCCGATAATACAATACAAATACATTTCAACACGTGATATCACTTCCGATCGCTTTTTCTATCGTACGATAATTTTCGTGAGTTTAAAAACCTATTTTACTCGCGATTATTAAGCGAAAAAAGTCGTACGATCCGTCGGCCGATATTCGGATCGTGTGTATGGGCCATAAAGCTCCTGAAGTAGTGACACATGGTGGGTGGTTTACTAAAGGCAAATAGTGCAGTTGCTCCAGAGCTTAGTAAATGAGGTAAAGCTTCACTTTGCAAAGAATACCCAATCACAGGCAAGGAAAAAAAAACAAATTTTTGCTTGCACATGATTGGATGATGGAGGTCATCAGAGCTTCTGCTCATTCACTAAAGGAGAAAATGCTCTTGGAGAGTGCAACTGCACTTTGCAAAGTGCACAGTGTATTCTTAGTAATTTTACCTCTGCGTGCTATGCATAGCAAACTAAAATCAGCAAGAAGGAAAAAAAAAAGTCTTTGTAGTATATCAAGAGTTAGAAATATATTTTATGCTAAAATGGCTCCACATTCAAATCTGGTTATAGAAACTAATTTTTGTCTGCATAGTGTGAGGACCTTTCTGTTCGGATATAAGTTAAATATATTGGGCCAGGATCAGGATGGCGAGCAGTTCTTTAAGGCAGCGTAACCTCATTTACATTACGCTGCCGCAACTTTACTCGCAAGTGCTGTATTCACAAAGCACTTGCGTGTAAAGTTGTGGCGGCGTAGTGTAAAATGACCGGCCTAATTCAAATTTGGTGGGTAGGGGGCGTCTCCTATTTAAATTAGGCACGTCCACGCACCGAACGTACTGCGCATGCGTCGACCATAGAAAAATCCCAGTGCGCATGCTCCGAATTATGACAGTGTTTTCGACGTGAACGTAATCGAAGTAAATCCCCATTCACGGACGAGTCACGCAAACGACGTAAAACTTTTCAAATTTCCCGCGTTCACGACGTCCATACTTAACATAGGATGCGCCTGCTTTTGGCAGCTTTATCTTTATGCCGGGTAACCTCTTACGGAAACGGCGTAAAGTGACTGCCTCGGGCCGACGTACGTTCGTGAATTGGCGTATCTCGCTGATTTACATATTCTCGGCGTAAATCAGCGGGAACGCCCCCCAGCGGCCATTTTAAACTTACAGTTAAGATCCAACGGCGTAATACAATTACGCCTGTCAGATCTTTACTGCAAACCGGCATATCTTGTTTTCTGAATACAGAAAACAGATACGCCGGCGCAAAGTGTGAGTTATGCCGGTGTACCGTCATACTCCGCTCCCCATCACAGACTGCTCCGGAAGTGCTGTGGCGGCAACTGCGCATGCGCGATGCGTTCCAAACGCATCTGCGATGCGTTCCAATGCAATTACGACAGTGCACACCAGCGAAACCTCGTTCGGCATCCAGGCTCTTTCCTTAACATCCCCGTCAATTGGAGGATGTTAAACTCTGGCCACTTTCCCCTAAGTCCACGTAGCTCTGAATGACGGCTTCGCTGGTGTGCAGTGTCGTAAATGCATTGGAACACATCGCAGATACGTTTGGAATGCTTCGCGCAAGCGCAGTTGGCCGCCGCAGCACTTCCGGAGCAGTCTGTGATGGGGGAGCCGAATATGACGCGTCACCGGCGTATCACTGATACTCCGGCATAACTCTTTATGAATCTGGCCTATTGTCTAGATATTTACATGACTGTTGGCAGTCTAAGGGAGATAATACAATTCTACTGTAACATGTATGGTCATAGGTGTGCGAAGCCTATTGCATTAGAGTGTGCACCCCAAAGTTCAAACACACATGAATGCCACCTGCTGTCACAGGAAGGGGGCCCTGGTGGTGGGAAACAGTTGATTGGAAGCATATTACAGTACACCCTAAATACAGGTGTAACGTGTTCCTAAAGTTGAACCTAGACTTTAATATAATGGGGGCATTTACACTGGCCACTAGTAGCCCCAACCACCCACCTGGTTCTGCTCCTGGATAATGCTAATGCACATGGGGTGATTTTGGTGTGTATTCAGGCACACCTGGCACACCCTGTGCGCACGCCTATGTGTATGGTCATTTTTATATTTTAGCTGGTACCTCTATATAGCATTTTTATATATAAATAAAAACGGAGCATCGATTTACATAGGAACATAAGCAGCTGCAGCCAACAAGAATCTGAATGTGACAGTTTATGCATAGTTCTGTTCATAATCCTCATCCCTATCCTGGAGAGCAGATGAACACAACAATTTAACATGGCATAATAATGTTATTATCTAAGCATGATGTGTATTCTGTGCATGTCTCAAGAACTCCATATGACATTTTGTATTTATCGCTGTGTAATTATTTTGCTATTTGCTGTAAAAGTACAACACAAAAGACTGCTTTGTGTTTTTTTTTTTTTGTTAAAACTGGAGACAGAAAAGTATGGTGTTCATGTTCAGCCATAGCAACAAAAGATTTTTAAAGTGGCTGTAAATGTAAATGTTTTTTCACCCCAAAATCCATACCAGACCCTTATCTGGGCATGCAGCCTTACAGGTCATGAAAGGGGGGGGGGAACGAGTGCTCCCTCCTCCTGAACCACACCAGGCCAATTGCCCTCAACATTCCAAAGCACTGTGTCCCCTGGACTATGGTTGTCAGGGTCTGCGGGTGGAAGGCTTATCAGAATCTGAATTCCCCCTTTAACAATGGGGCCCTCAGACCCCCCTCCTATGTGAATAAGTAGGGGTACATAGTGTAGCTGGCCAGCTAGAACCTGTCCTAGATTTTGTGCTTGGATGTCATATAACAGTTGTATGTTGTGTTCACAGAAGCAAAAGAAAAAATATGCCTTTAAGAGTCATTTGTTTGTATGGTTGCAGGAGGTAAGCAATAACACAGCTGAATTCATGCCAGAAAGCATAGAGTTAAGCTTTTGTGACTCATCAGAAGCCTTGGCCCAATCACAGCTAATCTCACATTGAGCAGAGTCTTGAGCTATCACAGCCTCCTTTGCATCCATTTCTGTCTGGGAGGTTCCTAATACTCCATGTGCTGCTAGATTATTCCACCACAGAGACAGAGGGCCACATGGAGACAGAGAGCAGAGCAGAACAGACACAAGGCCAAAGTTGTGTTTTATGGAAGCCAGGGGCTAAAAATAGGTATGTGTCACAGTTATATATATATGTTCTTATTGTGAATGGTGTGGTTGGAACTGTGTGCTGATCTAGTTGTGTGTTCACTTGTAGTTCCACCATACCGAACCATACCTCCAAACCATACCATATCATACCTTAAAACCAAACCAAACTAAGCTAACCCTGCAAAAGCAACCCTGCAAACCAAGTTGCAAACCACAGTTATACCTTTCAGAGAAATTAGAGAATGCTTTGATAACTTGCAGAGAGAGAGAGAGAGAGTAAATACTGAAGAAAGAAATATATCCACCATCTTATGTTAAATGACAAGATTGAATATTTGAACCACCATTTTGTTATACTTCATTCATCATTACATGTTATACTTCATTCATTTGTACATGGACTGTCTGCTGCAAGCAGCAGTATTTTATATGAAGAAAAGTTAATAAAGAAGTTATTTTAAACTCTTTAAACCTACTGCTTCCATAGAACGGCGCTAGAGGAATTTTCAGAGTAATAGACAGTCTTGTTGGACTGAAAAGTCAGAGATATTACAATTCTTCTAATGCCACAGTGCTTCATAGTGCTGCGCCTGCCACACATAGTACCCCTACCCATTCACCAAAAACTTGTACATAAGTAATAAACACAAGAGACAGTGTTTGACAAATCCTCTATTAAAAAAGAAAAAAAAAATGTCCCTCTATGTAAATCCTCAATCATCAATCACGCTACCCGCCAGAATGAAAAATAAAAAAAATGAAAAACGCTCTCTCTTTGACATTTTTTATACAGGTGAAACTTGAAAAATGAAAATTTTGTGCAAAAGTTCATTTATTTCACTAATGCAACTTAAAAAGTAAAACGAATATATGAGATAGACTCATTACATGCAAAGCAAGGTAGTTCAAGCCGTGATTTGTCATAATTGTGATAATTATGGCTTACAGCTCATGAAAACCCCAATCTCAGAAAATTAGAATATTACATGCAATCAATAAAACAAGGATTGTACATAGAATAATATCGGACCTCTGAAAAGTATAAGAGTGCATATGTACTCAGTACTTGGTTTGGGCCTCTTTTGCAGAAATTACTGCCTAAATGGTGTGTGGCATGGAAGCTATCAGCCTTCAATAGTGGCCTTTAGCTCTTCTGCATTGTTTGGTCTCATGTCTATTATCTTTCTCTTGGCAATGCCCCATGGATTCTCTAAGGGGTTCAGGTCAGGCGAGTTTGCTGGCCAACCAAGCACAATAATCCCAAGGTCATTGAACCAGGTTTTGGTGCTTTTGGCAGTATAGGGCAGGTGTCAAGTCCTGCTGGAAAATGAAGTCAGCATCCCCATAGAACTCGTCTGCGGAAGGAAGCATGAAGTGCTTCAAAATCTCCTGGTAGACGGCTGCATTGACACTGGACTTAATGGAACACAGTGGACCAACACCAGCAGATGAAATGGCTCCCCAAATCAACACAGACTGTGGAAACTTCACACTGGACTTCAATCATCTTGCAGTATGTGCCTCTCCATTCTTCCTCCATACTCTGGGTCCTTGGTTTCCAAATGAGATGCAAAATTTGCTCTCATTAGAAAAGAGGACTTTGGACCACTAAGTAACAGATCAGGTCTGTTTTTCTTTAGCCCAAGTAAGAAGCGTCTGCCGTTGTTTAGGAGTGGCTTGACAAGAGAAATACGACATTTGAAGCCCATGTCCAGGTTCCGTCTATGTGTGGTGACTCTTGATGCACTGACTCCAGCCTCAGTCCACTCCTTGTGAAAGTCCCCAACACTTTTGGATTGCCTTTTTCTGGCAATCCTCTCTAGACTGCGGTCATCCCTGCTACTTGTGCACCTTTTTCTTCCACACTTTTCCCTTTCACATAACTTTCTATTAATGTTCTTTGATACAGCATTTTGGGAACATCCAACTTCTTTTGCAATTACCTTTTGAGACTTTCCCTTCTTATGTAGGGTGTCAATGATGGTTTTCTGCACAACTGTCAGGTCAGCAGTCTTTCCTATGATTGTGATTCCTACTGAACCAGACTGAGAGACCATTTAAAGGCTCAGGAACCCTTTGCAGGTGTTATGGCTTAATTAGCTGATTAGAGTGGGACACTTTGAGCCTAGAACATGGCACCTTTTCACAATATTCTAATTTTCTGAGATTGCGGATTTGGGGTTTTCATGAGTTGTAAGCCATAATCATCACAATTATGACAAATCACGTCTTGAACTTATCTTGCTTTTCATGTAATGAGTCTATCTCATATATTAGTTTCACCTTTTATGTTGCATTAGTGAAATAAATGAACTTTTGCACGATATTCAAATTTTTTGAGTTTTACCTGTATAGGCAAAAGGCGAGCCACCTGGTTACATTACACGGTGGCACAACTCTCTTCTGATGACACTTGACAAATTACCCTGGTTTGGTGCACTTCATGATCCCGTGGGCTTTGGGCAGTTGCCCCATTTGTTCATTTGGTCAACACAGCCCTGACAATATATTTTTGAATTTTAGAAGCCTATTTGTATAACCTCTGGTCCCTTTAATGCATACAGTTTCCAGTATTCTGGCTTTAAGGTAAATTTTTCACAGCATTGGTGTGCATATAAAGTGGCAAAGTAGATAGCACTCAAGGCTTACGGCACTCAAGCCTTACAGCACTGGAGTCTTGAATTTAAAGCATGTCTTGGTGGAGATTGTATGTTCTGTCCATTTTTGTGAGGGTTCCCTTCAAAAAACATGCTGGTGGATAAGTTAGGTTTTATAAAACTGGCCCTAGTACAGTGAAACCTTGGCTTGAGAGTAACTTGGTTTGAGAGTGTTTTGCAAGACAAGCTAAATTTTTAAATACATTTTGATGTACAAGCGATGTCTTGATATACAAGTAGCATCATGTCACAATTGAGTATGAAAGAGAAAATAGGCGCCTCTAAGTGTAGCAATATGGTTACATTTAATGAAGATACAACTTTTAGCAACATATTGCTACACTTGGAGGCTCTGCTCTTCTCTTTTATACTCTGTAGCTCTTGCTGGATTTGCTTCTGTTCCCTTTGTGGAGGCTGCCATTTGTGGATGGACATTTTATGGTTACTCAACCTGGTCACATTGCTATAATCCATTATTTCTTATCGGGAAATTTGGTTTGATATACAAAGGCTTTGGATTACAGGCATGTTTCTGGAATAACTTATTTTCTCAACATAAGGTTTTACTGTACGCGTATATGTCTGTGATAGAAATATTAGTATGAAAAGCTCCTTTGGGGCAGGGACTAGTGTGGATGAGAGTGTAGTCTGTAAATAGGTGCACATTATATCAGTGCTAAAGAAAAAGGGGAAATAAGAAAAGTAAAACAATAAACTAGATTTGTATTTTGTACAATTTATGTGTAATCTTTTTCATTGCTTAGTATTGGTTACTGTTTTAATTAATCTAAGTTACTTGTGTCAACTTTTATCAGTGGCATATGTATTGTATGATAGAAGCGATTTTTTAGCTTTTGTTAATTTGTACTTAGTCCTTCATCCTACAAAATGTATGTTTGTAAATATTTATGTGTATGTCATTCACTCAATCCCTTCCTTCATGCAGGCTGGTTCATTAATAAATGTACCATCAAAACCACTGTTCCAGCAAAAATTAATTGAGAAGCGAGAGTCCTTATATTCTAGTCATAGACGAACACCACTTGGGAAATCGCATGATCAGACAACAGCGTTTCCACCCAATATAAATGTTAGTGAAATGACTTTTGGAAGGAAGTATGAAAGAGGTTGGTAATCATTATTTGGTTATTGTTATTTATTATTGTCTTTAAAATGGAGTTCCATCCATTTAAAAGTCAACAGCTACAAAAAATATAGCTGCTGACTTTATATTAACAGAAGCTTACCTGTCCCATGGTCAGGCGATACGGCTGTCCGAAGCCTCGCTTCTCTCCCTTCCTCTCTGTGGCGCCTGCATTGCCAGTGTGGGTGGCCGGCTGTGGCTTCACAGCCGAGCACGCACTGCGCATGTGCGAGCCGCAATTCGTGTTATGAATGGCCATGCAATCTTCTGGCACCTGTGACATGTCAACGTCTGATAGGCGCTGCGGCGCCAGGAGGGGAAGTGGGAGCTGGGTACCTGTGAAAACTGGGTACCCGTTTCCCCCCTCTAAAAAAATGACATGGCAAATGTGGCATGTCAGAGGGTCGCAAGTATCTAAAGCGAAAGTTTCACTTTTGGGTGGAAATCCGCTTAAAAAAATGAACAATTATGCTGTTTGAATATTTACATACATTTTAAATTAATTACATTATTTGACTATTTTGAGTTTAGGTTTATCAGCAGGAATACTTATTAATCCGTCTAAAGGCAAGCAAGATATAGAGGAGGAAGAACGCAAAGGACATGAGATTTATGTGGTCACACATAATGATTATGATGTAGGTGAGTGAAAAACAATAACAAATATGTCATACTGAAAATTACCATTTTTTTTTCTTTTAGCAAATACAGTTTGGTGTGTACAAAAAAATAGTAGGTACATTTTTACAGATGATATTCAGATGGTTAGGGAGCTGGGAGGGGTTGGGGGAAGATACTTTGGATATTTAGAAGGAATTCATTCCTCAAACCCCAAATCTTCTAGTTTCTTCTAGCCCTGGTGATCTTCCTTGCTATGGCATGCAGGCAGTTTTAGCATGTCATGTCTGGTTGGCAACATCTCTGTGCTTTATAGACCTAATATGTAGAATAGGAGGTACAGTATATTGAAGCTGGCTGTACATTTTAGAAGTGAAGCACAGCTGGACTTGCAATTAAGAGAAGGGGGTGACGAAGATAAGTACTATTTACTACTCTATTTACGCTGACCCTTAATTGATAAAACCCCTTAACAAAATGACTATTGTGCCTTGTGTGAAAGCAGTGGCCTATCTGCAATGGTCCAGCATGCTACCTACCTAGTCAGAAAATAACTTTGCTGGCATAAAGACCACTGCTTTCTTTATCTGCCAGCAGGATTTTCATCTTTGGCACAATGAAAACAATACCAAAAGTAATATGGTTAAAAATAATTATTCCTGCACTACCAAGTGTGAGTAGGGGACTAAAAAAAGTGGAACTGCTGCAAACACTGATAAAGTGTCATGCCGCGTACACACGATCACTTTTTGTGATGAAAAAAAACGACGTTTTAAAAAACTTCATTTAAAATGATCGTGTGTGGGCAAAACGTTGTTTTATGTCTTAAAAAAAACGACCAAAAAAAAATTCCAACATGCTTGATTTGTTTGTGTCGTTTTTCAAAATGTCGTTTTTTGTGTCATAAAAAGTGATGGTGTGTGGGCAAAACGTTGTTTAAAACGACGTTTTTAAACCCGCGCATGCTTAGAAGCAAGTTATGAGATGGGAGCTTCAATGGAACAGAGTGCCGTCGAAAGTGTCTTACGTAACCGCGCTTTGCAAGAGCATTGTGGAAAAACGATGGTGTGTATGCAATGTCGTTTTTTGAAAATTAAGTTTGAAAAACGTCGTTTTGTTTCGTCAGATAAAATGACGTTTTTTTTCATCACAAAAAGTGATCGTGTGTACGCGGCATCAGATCATACCCATAGTTTTGAGTTTGTGGGATTGGCGACTTGTCTAGAAAAGGGAAGATGGTCTGATTGGAGTCTCCACCCAATACCACAGTTCCTATTTTATGCGAATCGATGACCTGTAGCAGATGAGATAGGAAAGAGTTAGGTTTTTTATTTGGCGCATAATATGACACAACGGTGATATCAGAGTCCAATAAATGCCCTGTTAGGATCAAGTATCTGCCGTCCGGATCCTTGATCTCTTTAGTAATTGAAAATGGGGTACTACTGTGAAATGCTTTAAGCACACCCCTTTTCTTTGTGGAGGCCGAGGCTGTATAAACTTGTGGGTAGGACCTACTAAAGAATTTGGAAGTAGATAATGGTGTGAAATGCGTTTCTTGAAGACATATGACATGTGCTTTTTTGGAACCAAAGGTACGAAAGGCTTTAATGCATTTTTGCAGGATATTTTTTATTTTTTTTCACAAGAAATCAATTTTTCCGGGATATTTAAACCCTGGACATTAAGGAAAAGTATATTCAATGGGGCCATGACATTAAAAAATTGTCATATCTAATGTTGCCCAGACATGGAATAACAAAGAAAGAGACTACCTTTGAGACACAAGGGGAAATTAGGAGTGGGGGTGAAAAAAAAAAAAGGACTCGGAAAAGAAGTACAATTTAGATATATTTCTAAAAAAAAAGCAGAACAAATATAAGTTCATGACATTTCACTTTACTAATTTCTTGCAGGAATGTATATTTCATTACATGGAGATGCTAAGGTTGTCAAATCCAACTTCAAACAGATAGCGCAAAATTAAGTCAAATTAAATTTGGAAAGGATGCATATTCTGGAAAATCCAAACAAACTGCTGTCTGCTGCTATAGTTTGGATAGAATATAGTGCT
The DNA here is from genome assembly GCA_029574335.1 of Rana kukunoris. Taxonomy (NCBI): domain Eukaryota; kingdom Metazoa; phylum Chordata; class Amphibia; order Anura; family Ranidae; genus Rana; species Rana kukunoris. The sequence continues at coordinate 113,583,633 of CM056053.1, read as the reverse complement.
GTGGTTTTATATATAGGAAGGAACATCACCCTTGTATTTGAGTGTGGTTTAAACAATAATGTGTGCTGACAGCGTTCATTTGAATAAAACATCAGTAGATATCTTGCTAACATGATTTCATGCTAACCCTTTTAGGTGAAATAAAGGACAGAAAATATGACTGGACGAAATTCAGAAAGGACGGAACATTTGGAATCGAAACACCTCATTTTAGTGATGGTAGGAATGTTGCAAAATCCTTAAGGTGGCTCCAAGAAATCAAAAGGTAGATATTTTTTTTATGTTTATTGGTTTGGTTAAAAAGGAACTGTGAGCTGCTTTGTACCATGTAATAATAGTATGTATGAAAGCAGGAACCACTTGTAGTTTGTAGAATGCCACTTTTGAGCTTTCCCAGTTAAGCGTTGCATGTATCTTCATGATGCAGGGAATTGGATGGGTTAATGAGGACATAGACAGGGTTCATAAGGACACACAGGGGCATATGGTAAAAAATATGGGCCCAGATTCAGGTACATCTGCGCATTATTGGACCGGCGTAGCGCACCGCCTTTACGTTAGACTTGCGCAATTTTGCCGCGTAATCCCCCTATTCTCGTAGCTTTTGCACAGGAAATTGCGCATGCGTAACGTTTTTCCCGAGGCGTAAGGAGGAGTAATACAAATTGGGAAGGACGTGGGCGTGTTACATTGAAATGAGCCGTGACCCCATGCAAATGAAGGGCCGGCCGGCTCGTGCATGTGCGCTTGAAGGAGACCATGGTCAGCTCCGCTGTGCGCATGCTCACAACTCGGGAGCGGCGCAATCAGTGAAATTGGAAATGGACTAGGGCAACGTTGTGAACTACGCAAACAGCATAAATAGACACACACAAACGCACTTGCATTGCAAAAGTACATCCCTTTGTCCCTTCCCATTTAACCTAGTGCTTTTGTCCTGTTGTTCGTTGCGGTGTGTTTTGTAGTTGTCAGATTAGTGTTCTGTCTGATCAAGTGTTTGTTAGTAGATCTTTGAAAGTGTTTTTTGATAAGTGTTTGAGAGACTGTTTGTTTGATTGATCTATTTCTGTTCGTTTGTTTTCCTGCTGTATTTTTGTTTTGTTTTTTTGTGACTGTTTCTTGCTGAGTAGTTTTCTCTTTGTGTGTGTTCTTGCTTGATTGGTTGTGCTTGTTTGTGTGAGTGAATTTTGTTGACTGGGAGTGATTTTTTTGGGAAGTATGACAGAGAGAAAGAGAAAGCTCAATTTTACAGTTGGGGAAAAACAAATTCTTGCCCGGGCCATTAGCGAGTATGGGCGTTTCCTCCACGGCCCAGACAGTGCCAACACCTCCCCGGCCAGGAGGAGGGAGATTTTGGATATGATCACTGAGCAGGTCAATTCAGCGGGGCAGGGGGAGACACGGACCCGGTCTGGGATTGACAAAAAAATCAATGACCTCCGGCGTCTGGTCAAACAGAAGCTGGCCAGAATGCATGCCCATGCCAGGGGCACAGGAGGGGGCCCACCATGCCGTATTAGGCTGACAGCGGAGGAGCGTGCGGTGGCCCTGACCTTTCATCGGCATGAAGTTGAGGGCCTGCCTGGCTTTGACTCAAGTCCGGAGCCCGTGGTGCCAGGTACGTTTTTTTTTTAAATATCAGGTGTGTAGCATGTGTGGGGGAGGGGGTGAAAGGGAATATGTGGCAAGTGTGTGGATCCTCCAACCTGTGAATGTTTTGTGTCATCCACAGATGTGCAGGAGGGTGCAGGGCCATCTGGCCTGACCGCACCAACCCCAGGACAGCAGCCTAATGAGGCCCCCCCAACAAGGCCGGAGTCCGCGGAGGAGGTTCAAGAGGAGGAGGAGAATCATGAGGAGGAGGAGAATCATGAGGAGGAGGAGTCCATGTCAGGCACTGGACGTTTGGTTTTTGAGGACTCCTCCCCTCTGGCTGGCAGCAGGCAGCCCTCCCTAAGGGGGACCCCCCCTCCTCCCCCAACATGGCTCCCCTCACAAGGGCCTCCCCTTCTCCCCCGCCACAAGCATCAGCTGGAGGCAGGATTTCATCCCAGAACACCAGGGGGGTGGCCGATCTCCTGCCCGCCACTCTGAGAAGGGACCAGTTCCTCCAGACCCGCCATCTGGGACAGGTCAGCCAGACATTGGTGCGGATGGAGGAGAGCCTGTCCTCCATCAAGGATACGCTGGGGAACCTGGACTCCCTCTCCCGGGCTTTCACAACCTGCCTAAACGAACTGCAGACGACATCAGCAGGCGTTGGGCAGGATGTGAGGGCCCTTACCCAGGCTATCCAGGCCAACACGGCAACACTTGGTGCTGCCCTGGACAGAATAGCCGTGGCCTTGGAGGGCAGGCCGCCAGGTGGGCAGAGATCAGGGGCTGCTCCTCCTTACCCGGTTTTACCCCTCCCCCATGAGTCTCCCCTGAGAAGCCGGGGCCGGGGCCATGGCCGGGGGCACCCCAGGCGTGGCTCACGCAAGGGGCAATAATTTGTTTTTTCCCATTTTTTTTTTGGGTTGTGAATGCTGTTTGAATGTGGGGGTGACATTCCTGCCGGAAAAGGGGTGTCACCCTCAATTTTGGTGGAGTAGGGTTCCCCAGGACCAGGGAGAAGTGATCCCCAGGTCCGTGTGAATGGTGTATGAATGTACAGTGACATAATTGGAGCCTTGGCGTGGCGTTGCTGCTCACAAGTCCAGCATGGTGGACTGGTGCCAATCCAATTTGATGTGGATGTGATGTGTCTGTGCTAGGGACCACAGTGGTGTGCATGCATGCATTCTCATTGTGCCATGATTAATGTGTGTGTTTAACGTGCAAAGATGCCCAATGTGAGTTGTCTCCTGGTTGCTCTTCCCTCAGAAGACGGGGTAGCCTCGGTTAGGGGGGGATTGTCTGGTTCAGGGGTCAGGTCATCACATAGGGCAATCTGCAGGCCCTTTCTTACTGCAAAGTTGTGCAGCATGCAACATGCACCGATGATCTGGCACACAAGGTTTGGGGAATGCAAGAGGGTACCCCCAGACTTATCCAGGCATCGGAAACGTGACTTTAGTAGGCCAAAGGTGCGCTCCACCACTGCTCGTGTTTGGGCATGTGCTTGATTGTATCTTTCCTCTCCTGGAGTTTGGGGGTTCCGGATAGGAGTCATGAGATGGGGTCCCAGTGGATATGCAGAGTCACCTGTAAGGGAAAAGACAGGAGGATGTTAGTCATGCATGTGGCCCTTGTGATGTGTGCATCATGGGAGGGGATAGTCATGCCTGACTCCCATGTCACTCACCAACCAGCCAGGTGTCCCCATACACGTTCTGATCGAATTCCATTCGGATGTGGCATTGATTGTATATGAAGCTGTCATGGCTGGACCCTGGGTGTTTGGCACGGACGTGCCATATGAGGCCTTGGGCATCGACTATCACCTGTACATTGATGGAATGCCAATGCTTCCGATTGCGGTACATGTGCTCTGTCTCCTGGGGGGGCTGGAGTGCCACATGTGTGCAATCAATGGCCCCCACAGTGCGTGGGAATCTGGCAATTCTGTAGACATCTGTCATTGCCTTCAGTCGCAGCTCCTCAGTGGTGGGTTTGATGATTTGGTTGGCCATGCGTCTGAGGATTGCAGGGACAACCTGGTGCACACATCTGCTCATGGAGGATTGTGACATCCCAGCCACCACTCCACTTGTTCTTTGAAAAGAGCCACTGGCAAGGACATGGAGTGTTGCCATGACCTTCACCAGTGGCTGCACTGCATGTGAGCGTTGTGTTCGGCTGGTGATGTCATCCTGCAGGATTGTGGTTAATTCCAGGATGACATGAGGGGTGAATCTGAAGATGCGAAACACCTCAGAATCACTCATGCCAAACAGGTCTATGCGGGTGCGGTATATCCTCTTCCGTGCCATCCTCCGTGCCCTCATCCTTCTTTGTTCATCTAAAGTCAGTAGTATAGCTATGTGCGACGATGCCCCTGGCATGTTGGCATACAGATTGTTGTGCAACACGTGTGACTGCTGAGCTCCTCACTAACAGTGTTGCTTTATCTAATAAGTAGATTTTTTTTCTCTTTTTAGACCAGCTTTTATATGGTCTAATTTTAGACAGAACATTTTGCTGTTGCGCACACTGCGTCGCCTGCGCTGCCCCAACGTTCTTTTGTGGATCCCCATAAGTCCCTCATTAGCATATTTGACTAGCAAATCAATGGTCTGTCTAGCGCACTTTTGCGCGGACGGATGCGCCAGTCTAACGAAATTACGCGGGACAAAAAAAAGTAGATTTTTTGCGTATCTCCTTCTGGGGATGCCGTGCATCGAAACGCACGCGCACATTTCGACTTACGCACGCGCATCTCCTGTTGCGCAGGCGTAATCGCTCTGTGAATCTGGGCCATGGTACCTGTCCCGGAGTCCAGCGATGTCAGCACCGCAGCTGATGTTTCCATGAGCTGTCAGGTGCTGCCGCCGCCATTGCGGGTAAGGATACCTGGCAGTGTACCCCTTCGGGCTTCACGCCAGGAACCCTACTGTGCATGCGCGAGTCCCGCTCCTCTCTCCTACTGGCCCGGCGACAGGGGAAGGAGGAGGCAGCCCCAGCCGTGATGACGTCAATACCCGCGGCTGAGGTTCCTGGAAGTTGGAAAGGACAGTTTGACAGGTATCCTGTCCCCCTTCCTCCGAATGGTGATGGGGTGGGGGTGACATTTTTACTTTTGGGTTGAACTCCGCTTTAAGGAAGGACTTAGAAATCAATCCTGGAAATTTTGAAGGCTAATAGGCTACAGGTTGTCAAATGAAGGGCAATGAGAGCTGGGCATTCCCATGGAGAACAAATCAACCAAAGTAAAAAAAAAAAAAAAAAAGATGGGAGAAGGTTCTCCCTGTTATGCGATTTTGAGTGCAACATGTAAAAACACCATTCTTTTCTAATATATGCTTTGGAGACACTTTGGTCTGTATGCAGTATTACAATACAGTATGATTCCCATGGGCAACATCAACAACATCGTATTCTCGAATAACATATTTTGCAGGTCTGATTTTTGGCTGTTATATTATTGCTTGAATTAACCCTTTTGCTGCCACTGATTGAAGACATACATTTCCACATGCGGCAGCATATACATACATTACTTATAGCAGCCAGGAGCTGTTAGTACTTCTGCAGCTGCTTGTTGGCTTTTTTGTGAAAATGATTAGGGAGGCTGTAAATCTGCCTGATCGCGTGGGCAATGTGCCAACATGCTACTTCCATGGTAAATGGCAGTAGGGGAGAGTGGAGGATGATCGGTGAACATCCATCACTGATTTTCTCTACACTAGATGAATCTAGAAGAGACAAGCGACAGTTTCAGAGCTGTCATTTCCTAGCTGTTATGCCTGTGGAAAAAGCTGACCAAGCACGATTTGGGCTTGATTAACTTTAATCGGGTCAAGAATTTACATTAGGGGTCTGATTGGCCCCTAGCGTCTCCTTTAACCACTTCAGACCCAACAGCGCGGACCTGAGGCACCAACTAGACGTCTTTGGACGTGATTTGAAGTGCATTACCCGCGTGCGCCACTGGGTGGCGCGCCGCGGGTAAACACTGTCCCGCCGCATCGCTGAGGATCCGATGCATGTACCTGGCGGCCGCGATGTCCGTCAGGTACATGCGATCGGCGGGAACACGAGCAGATGACAGCAGGGACGTGGAGCTCTGTGTGTAAACACAGAGCTCCACGTGCTGTCAGAGGAGAGGAGACCGATCTGTGTCTCTTGTACATAGGGACACAGCATCGGTCACCTCCCCCAGTCACCACCCTCCCCCCACACATTTAGAACACACCCAGGATACACATTTAACCCCTTCCTCACCCCCTAGTGTTAACCCCTTTCCTGCCAGTCACATTTATACAGTAATTAGTGCATTTTTATAGCGCTGATCGCTGTATAAATGTGAATGGTCCCAAATTTGTGTCAAAAGTGTCCGATATGTCCGCCGCAATATCGCAGTCCCAGTAAAAATCGCAGATCGCCGCCATTAGTAGTAAAAAAAATAATAGTAAAAAAAATCATAATTCTGTTCCCCATTTTGTAGGTGCTATAACTTTTGCGCAAACCAGTCGCTTATTGCAATTTTTTTTTTTTTTTTTACAAAAATACGTTGAAAAATACGTATCAGCCTTAACTGAGAAAAAATAATAGTTTTTTTAAAAAAAAAAAAATGGGATATTTATTATAGCAACAAGTAAAAAAAATATATATATATATTTAAAATTGTCGCTCTTTTTTTGTTTATAGCGCAAAAAATAAAAACCGCAGAGGTGATCAAATACCACCAAAATAAAGCTCTATTTGTGGGGAAAAAAGGACGTCAATTTTGTTTGGGAGCCATGTTGCACGACCGCGCAAATGTCAGTTAAAGCGACGCAGTGCCGGAAGCTGACATTTCACCTGGGCACGAAGGGGGCTTATGTGCCCAGTAAGCAAGTGGTTAAAAAGATCGGTCATGTACATTGTACTATTTTATAGGGGCTCATCAGTCTCGAATGTGATAGCAATAAAATTAAGATACATAACAGAAGATTCAAAATTAAAGGTACAAACATTTATTAAGGCCCCCACATCTTCACTTACGCAAATCTAAACATATGTGTCAAGTTCTACTATGTATATACATGATAGTTATGCAATACATATTAGGTATTGCTGCGATGCTGGAATAAGAGCAATAATTATAGGGCTATTATTCACTGTTAACTTCTAATTGATGACCTTTAAAGTGTTCCCTTTGGACAATTTTGTGTATCATACTTTGTCAGTATCATACTTTGTCACTTTGTCACGTGCGTGTGCAATTTTGAGATGTGATATAGAAGCGTTTAAAAAAAATATATATATATATTTTTTTTAAATGGCCTCTAAACGAAACGCTGCTAAACGCAGGTTATCGCGTTTAGCCGCGTTTGGCGTCTGAAACGTCGAAATCTTCAGCATCTGAACCCATTTTTTTTGCTTTCAAAGAAACGCTGTTAAACGCAAATGCCTAAAAAAGAGACTGTGTACATGGTCACATAGGATAATATTGAATGAGTTCATGGGCAGTTGAAAAAAGCATCCAACTACCTCTGAACGTCTGTTTAGCAGCATTCCGTGTACATGGGGTCTTAGACCTAATTGTTACTGAAGATAATGGTGTCCTCAATGTTTTTTACTCTACCCATGTACAGCTCCTGAGGTTTGGGAGGGGAAAAATTAACCCCTGAAAGGCTGTCCCATTTATTCTTCCTTCCGTTGGTACCCTAAGGCCTCTTTCACACGGACGGATAGAATGGTGCTTTTAGCTGCGTATTTTCTATTTTTCTACTGCAGCTGAAAGCACACAATGCTTTCCAATGGCCCCATTCACACACTGCGTTTAACTGCAGTTTCATTACATAGGTTTGGTGCAGATAGAAAAAATAGATTTGACTGCGTCCAGGAACGATTTTGCGCAGCTATCTGCACATAACAGCAGTGCACTGTGTCAGCTGTGGATAGCAGCGTGAACAAAAGAAAAAACAGGAAGCACATCAAAATAAAAACGGTTGCTATGGGGATGACAATAATGGCCAACCGCAGCTAAACGTAGCTGCATGCAAACGCAGCTAATCGCAGTATACAAATGCAGCCGATCGCTGTGCCTGGAGTCTTGAATTTCAAAAGAAAAAAAACATGCTTTTAACTGCGGCAGGACAGCCGCCCGTGTGAAAGGCGCTTAACCCTCCTCTGTCGCTATGTACTCCTCTTCTGCCTGCTGTTGTCTCTGCATCATAGTTTCTAAACTTCTAGCTAGCATTTGGGGCATTCTGATCACTTCTTGCTAGCAATCATGTACATTCTGGTCCCCTTCTAAACTCTTACCATATGCTAGGAAAATACTGTAGGCATTTGATAAGCGTTTGAATTAACTTGTACTCATGCATGAATTGATTTTTAGGAACGAAACTGCTAACATAGTTTCTAAAAGGCTTGATGATTTTCGTGAACGTACTCAACATCAGCTCGGAAAAGTTCTTGACCCGTAAGTACTGTGTCATCAGCATTATTCATTAAACTAAAGAAGAGCTAGCGTAAGTGAAACTATAACTACATTTTTGTTTATCCTGAAGGGCGGCATTAAAAATTTAAGAAGTGGTACTTGCTCATGTTTTGCAAATTGTTTACTCAAAAACTCAAGTTTTGTTGAAAAATACATTTCAACTATTTAGTGGTGATACTTTTAAATTATTCCAAGAGTATCAGGTAGAGATGAGCGAAATTGAGTTTTCATTTCCCTAAATTTGGAAAAAAAATCAGGACATTTTGTCAAAATATAACTATTTTGTTGAAATACATTGTCAGCTTAATGAGCATTTTCCTTTGATGCAAATTTCTTAGGCATCATTTTTAATCTCACATCAATATCTGTAGCTGCATCATGCTATTATGGTGCAGAACCTGGTCCTTTGTATAAAGTCCCAACAACCATTTCCTGCTTAGACGTGTGATCAATGCATATAAATGCATATAGGAAGGGGTTTTATTTTTATACCTGTGTGAAGTTCATGTATAGGATTTTTTTTTTTTTTTTTTACATTTGCACATAGTAAAAATAAGTTACCTCCAGCGAAGTTTGCCCGTCTCTGGCTGCTGCAGCATCTGTTTTAACTTTAGCCTGCACTCCCCTGTCGGCAGAAAGGGTCTTGAGCTGAGAATGATAGTTATTGCCGTAGTACAGTTATCAAAGGAGTTTGCTGGCTCTGCACCTCCTTCAATTGTAAAAAAATATATATTTTCACTGAATACAAGGCATTCTGTGAACAGAGGAAAAAAAATTCTGTGAACAGAGAAGACGAACTTCTCAATCTTCCTATGCCTCCTGTCAGTACCAGGATTCTCTTTTATTGCTGTCAGAAGGAAAGTTGTTCATCCTTTCTGAAGCAATAAAAGAGATACAAATAAAAAAAAAGATACAGTGTTCATTTAAAAAAAAAAAAAAAAATATATATATATATATATAATAATTTTTAGAGCAACCCTGTTCTGGCGTGAAAAGATGAACACAAACATAGGTTGTGCAAACAAATGTAAACAGTGCTCACACCACATATGTGAGGTATCGCCATGAATGTTATAGTAAGACTAATAATTCTAGCACCAAACCTCCTATGTAATGCTAAACTGGTAACCTGTAAGGCTTATAAAGCGTCTCCTATGGAGATCTTTAAGTACACTAGTTTGGTGCCATTCCACGAGCATGCACACTTTTAACTGGTTACCGACCGCCCGCCGTCATATTACTGCGGGACGGTGGCACTGCTGGGCGAGAGCACGTAGCTCTACGTCCTATCTTTTTTGGCCACTAGGGGGCGCGCGCGCGCCGCCGGCGGCGCGCGCGCTAGCCCCCCGCACGCCCCTGAGTCCCGTGCGCGTGCCCGGCGGGCGCGATCGCCGCCGGGCACGCACGCGCGTTCGTTACAGAGCGGGGAACGGGAGGTATGTGTGTAAACACATTCCGCTCGTTCCTGTCAGCGGGGGAAACGCTGATCTCCCGTTCATACGATGTATGAACGGAAGATCAGCGATTCCCCCTAGTGAGTCAACCCCCCCATACAGTTAGAACACACCAGGAACATACTTAACCCCTTCCCCACCCCCTAGTGTTAACCCCTTCACTGCCAATGGCATTTTTATAGTAATCCAATGCATTTTTATAGCATTGATCGCTATAAAAATGCCAATGGTCCCAAAAATGTGTCAAAAGTGTCCGATGTGTCCGCCATAATATCGCAGTACCGAAAAAAAACGCTGATCGCCGCCATTACTAGTAAAAAAAAAATATTAATAAAAATGCCATAAAACTACCCCCTTTTTTGTAAACGCTATAAATTTTGCGCTAACCAATCAATAAACGCTAATTGCGTATTGGCCTAAACTGAGGAAAAAAACTGTTTTTTTATTTCTTTTTTGGGGATATTTATTATAGCAAAATGTAAAAAATATTGCATTTTTTTCAAAATAGTCGCTCTATTTTTGTTTATAGCGCAAAAAATAAAAACCGCAGAGATGATCAAATACCACCAAAAGAAAGCTCTATTTGTGGGAAAAAAAGGACGCCAATTTTGTTTGGGAGCCACGTCGCACGACCGCGCAATTGTCAGTTAAAGCGACGCAGTGCCGAATCACAAAATGTGCTCTGGTCTTTGGACAGCAATATGGTCCGGGGCTAAAGTGGTTAAAGAGTGACATGTTTGGTATCTATTTACTTGGCGTAACATGATCTTTTTATATTTTACAAATCAGTTGTGTTTTTGTGCTTTAAAAATGTGTGTATTTTTTCCAAACAAAATGCATATGAAAAACTGAAGTGCAAATACCGTGTGGCATAAAACGTTGTAACACCCACCATTTTTTTCTCTTTTTTCACCATATAATGTTTTGGGGTTCCAAGTAAAATTCTAGCAAAAAAAAAAGTGATCTTTACATATATGTGAGAAGTGTCAGAATTAGCCCAGTGTTGAAGTGGTTAGAACACCTGTATCAACATGCCACCAGTGCTGGTGATAACATAGCCACCTTTGCGTGCTCCTGTTTGACCCAGCTGATATCTTCTCTCAGAATCCTGTGTATGACCTGGCTTTTTATGACTCTGCTCTTCCTCACTGCTGATTCGGTACTGTTTGGACTCCCCAGTACAACACGGCTATCCTGAGCTGCTCCTGTTATTAATTTTCAAAAGCCTACTCTGCCCTAAACTAGGGTTAGTTTATACTGTATATTGTACTTTTTTTATTGGGCTGGTATTTTTTCTTTATTTTAATGGTTTCCTATAGTATTGCAGATACTTTGAATGTTCCTGCGGATCACACTTTTGGTATTCTTCTTCGCACTGAAAAACATGGTAATATATTTGTCTTTTTTTGGATATATATTTCTGAATGATATGTTTTTAAATGATGTTTTCCAGTGCAATAAGTTAAATAGAGTGATTAAAATCCAAAGTCCTAGGACTTTAGACAGAATATAAAAGTAAGATGCGTATTACTAGGTACATACTGTAATTATATATCATAGTTGTTCAAACAAACCTAAATAGCCACAAACACAGATACACATATGTCAAATGAATGAATGAATGAATGAAAACTTATATAGCACAACACATGCAAACTAAATCAACCTTAAAATGCAATACATACTTTTTATATTTACATTTACAGTCAGCAGCTGTTAAAATGCTGCTTTTCCAGCAAGGGCATTTGATAGAATGATCTAATCTCTAATGATCGGATTCTGCTGCACACAGATTGAAATTCGACTGGCTCATCAGGGATTTCCATACATCTATACCCAAGCTTTGCTGTATTTATATGGTTGCAAGAAGATTCAGTTAGAGAGAGACAGTCAGAAGTCAAACAGCTTTTGTTGCAGTTTCTCTTCAGAAAATCCAACTTTGTGACACTAGTATAATAGGTGTATTAATCTGTATGCTTGTAAAATATAGAATTTACATAACTCATATTTTTTTATTATGTAACAGTTTAACATACTGTATACAGTTTATCTGGAAAAGTATTCACAGAACTTCACTTTTTCCACATTTTCTTATGTTACAGCTTTATTTTAAAATAGATTAAATTCATTATTTTCCTCAAAATTCTACAAACAATACCCTATAATGACAACGGAAAAGAGGTTTGTTTGAAATCTTTACAAATTTAATAAAAAAAAAAAAAAAATGGAAAAAAAAATCCCATGTACATAAGTATTCACAGCCTTTGCTCAATACTTTGTTGAAGCACCTTTGGCACAAAATACAGCCTCAAGTCATTTTGAGTATTATGCTACAAGCTTGGCACACCTATTTTTGGGCAGTTTCTCCTCTCAAGCCCCATTTTTAGATCTCCAGAGATGTTCAATCCGGTTCAAGTCTGGGCTTTGGCTGGGCCACTCATAGACATTCACAGAGTTGTCCCGTAGCCATTCCTTTGTTATCTTGGCTGTGTGATTAGGGTTGTTGTCCTGTTGGGAGAGGAACCTTCGCCCCAGTCTGAGGTCCAGAGCGCTCTGGAGCAGGTTCTCATCAAGGATGTCTCTATACATTGCTGCATTCATCGTTCCCTTGATCCTGACTAGTCTCCCAGTTTCTGCCACTAAAAAACATCCCCGCAGGGTGATGCTGCCACCGCCAAGCTTCACTGTAGAGATGGTAATGGCCAGGTGATTAGAGTGGTGCCTGGTTTCCTCCAGACATGATGCTTGCCATTTAGGCCAAAGAGTTCAATCTTTATTTCATTAGACCAGAGCAATTTGTTTCTCATGATCCAAGATTCCTGCAGGTGCCTTTTGGCAAACTCCAGGTGGGCTGTCATGTGCCTTTTACTGAGGAGTAGCTTTTATCTGGCCACTCTAGGATACAGACCTGATTGGTGGATTGCTGCAGAGATGGCTGTTCTTCTGGAAGGTTCTCCTCTCTCCACAGAGAAATGCTGTAGCTCTGTCAGAGTGACCATCGGGTTCTTGATCACCTCCCTGGCTAAGGCTCTTCTCCACCGATCAGTTTGGTCCGCTCTAGGAAGAGTCCTGGTGGTTCCAAACTTCTTCCATTTACGGATGATGGAGGCCACTGTGCTCATTGGGACCTTCAATGCTGTGGACATTTTTCTGTACCCTTCCCCAGATCTGTGCCTCGATACAATCCCATCTTGGAGATCTACAGACAATTCCTTGGACTTCATGGTTTGGTTTGTGCTTTGACATGCACTCTTAACTGTAGGACCTTATGTAAATATGTGTGTACCTTTCCAAATCATGTCCAATGAACTGAATTTACCACAGACAGACTCCAATCAAGTTGAAGAAACATCTCAATGATGATAATTGGAAAAAAGGAAGCACCAGAGCTCAATTTTGAGTGTCATGGCAAAGGCTGTGAATACTTATGTACATGTAATTTTTTTTATTTTTTTTTATGTTCAATTTGCAAAGATTTCAAACAAACTTATTTTACGTTGTCATTATGGGGTATTGTTTATAGAATTTTGAGGAAAATAATGAATTTAATTTACTTTAGAATAAGGCTGTAACATAATACAATGTGGAAAAAGTGAAGCGCTGTGAATACTTTCGGGATGCACTGTACATTTTAAACACATTTAAACTATAGCTGTTGTAGTTTCTTTTTCATGGCACTTATTTCAGTAGAGTGGCAACCATGTAAATAAACCTGTTTCATTTGATATTGCCAAATGTATGCAGACTGTTTATAGGCTCTAAAAATGACTGCAATGAAACATAAATATGTGCTTAATAATTACAAACAAAACAAATTCTCTTTTTTCTCTTCCACCAGGAGTGGGGGATATTCTTCACAATAGAGCACCCAAAAACTTCTTGCGTGGTAAAGACAGGCAGAGAGCCACCCTGGCAACTATTCAGCAACACTTGAAGAGAGCAAACTATCATCACTTTGGCTCATTACTGGAAGCTTTTAGGCATTATGACAAGGTTGGCTGCTGCTTTAACTGCAATGCATCCATCATTCATTGCTTGTATTCTTAACATAATATCCCAGATTTTTCACTGTCGATTTTAATTATACATTATTAAGATCATTAATTGCAAAAGCAATGAACAGTATGATTAAACATTCAGTAGAAAGCATAAAATAACATTAAATAATAATAAACTGCTAATGAGAATAAGGGAAGATTCTGCTTAATTTCCAGCTGATAAAAAAGGAAGGTGTTTGCTATAACTTTAAAGCGGATCTCCACCCTAAAGTGAAGATCCGCTGATCCGAACACTCCCCCCCTCCGGTGTCACAATTGACACCTTTCAGGGGGGAGGGGGGTGCAGATAGACACGTATCTGCACCCACTTCCGGCCCAGCATTCACGGGCAAAAGACGGGCATTACATCACATCCCGTCTCCCGCCCGTTGTGTGCTGGGAACACTCGGCTCCCAGCACACAGCTGGAGCCAATCGCGGGCGCAGCGCGACTCGCGCATGCGCCGTAGGGAACCGGGCAGTGAAGCCGCAGCGCTTCACTTCCTGGTTCCCTCACCGTGGATGGAGGGGGGAGCAGCAGGGTGACGAGCGATCGCTCATCCTCTGCTGCGGACGGCGCTGGACTCCAGGACAGGCAAGTGTCCTAATATTAAAAGTCAGCAGCTGCAGTATTTGTTGCTGCTGGCTTTTAATATTTTTTTTTAGCTGAACCATCCGCTTTAAAGCCCCATACACACTATCAGTTTTCCTGACTGTTTTCTCTTCAGGTTTACCAAAACCATGTAGTACAAGGGCCGGCCTGATTGCATACAAATTGAAACTCTTGAGGTGTGACCTCATATTAGATGGTTTTGGTAAACCTGAAGAGAAAACCATCAGGAAAACTGATAGTGTGTATGGGGCTTCAGGAGGTTGAGGGAAAGGTCATTATACACGTTCTCTTCTTCCTAATTTTTTAATTTATAGAGTCAAAGCAAAACTCCATTGAGCTATAATTCCATATTATCAGTTTGCAGTGCTTTTTAGAGGTATGCACCTCATTGCAACACAAAAGCTAATTTAAAAGATGATATGTTAATTGCATAACTATTCTGTCCCAAGTACTTCATAGACTCCAAGAAATTTGAGGCTAAACCCCCTTACACACGATCGGAATTTCCGATGGAAAAAGACAGACAGACTTTTTCCATCAGAAATTCCGACCGTGTGTATGCCCCATCGGAAATTCTGATGAATTCCATAGTTCAGGCAAAGGTCCGACCATGTACGAGGCTTAAGTGTCTACCAGAATTACACATTTGGGTTCGGCAGTTTTTGCCCATTCTACTTGGCATTATGCAAGTATGCTATTGTAAACAGCACAGTAGTAAGTGATTAGCACTCTGGATCCTGTCTTCAAAGTCCAACGCGGATGCTATCTGCATGGAGTTTGTATTTTCCTCCTTTTATTTGTCTGGGTTTCTTAAAGGCTAACTCCCTTTAGCAACCTGCTACATGTTACACATTTATTTAGGCAACCTCTTCACCCCCAAACCACCTACCAGCATGGCATACAGACTTGTAGTTGTCAATGGAATACAAGTGTGGTGATCACCGTACTTGTAATACATTGACACTTCCTCTGCAACTGAAAGCTTGTACAGAGGAATAGTTTGCAAGAGCCTGGCATTACACCCATGTTCCACTGATTGTGGGTGAAATTCTTCGCAGGATCCTGTGGAAAAACAATAGGTGCTCTTTCACTCCATAACGTGGTTCGGGAAACCAGTGTTTGCCACACCGTGTTCAAAACGCAAAGCAGATGTCAATGCTAACTTAATGACAAGCAGGTCGCAAACACAATTCCTGGAATTCCTGAAGACTGGCGCAGGCAGATTTTTCAAAAGTGTCTCTCATGCATTAAAAAGATGGTGTCACGTACCTTACCAGAGGCCGAAGTGCCGAGAGGGCTTCCCTTGCGACTCAAGTGCAGAACGCCCCCTGGAGGTGAGACAGGGGACGCTATGCCCAGGGGTGCAGGAGTTGCCGGCTGCGACTCGCTGGAGCGATGTTGGGGATCAGATGTGCACCAGGATACGTAGTCCGGCAGGAGTACCACGGAAGTACCAGAAGGGGTAGACTGGCAGGAGACCCAGGGATGGAGTCAGGAGCTGAGCCGGTAGTCATACACAGGAAGCAGGAAGTGACTGGAACAGGTCAAAAGGCAAGCCAAGGTCATACACAGGATCCAGCAGACAGGAACAGGACAAAGATAAGCCAAGAGACAAGCCAGGGGTCATGCACAGGGAAATCTGGTCAGGCAAGCCGGGTCATCAACAGGAATACAGGAACAAGGATTCAGGATCAGGTCAAGGACTGAAGATCATGCAGCAGTTTGGTGACTGCTGCAACAAGGTTTAAATAGGCACTGACGCCCGTCCGCATTGTGTGCATAATGGTGCGCGCGTGCACAGTAAAGAACAATGTATTTATTGTGTTGTTGCCCGTATGCACGCGCATGTGCCTTGTGCTCGTATTCACGGGCATTGTGCTCGTATGTGCGTGCATGCGCACTGTGCTCGTATGTGCGTGCATGCGCACTGTGCTCCGTGCAAGACAGGTCTGCCAGTTCTTCCACGGTCAATTCTCTGACAGATGGTTCAAGCATGCGCCAAATTCATGTATCTGTCTAGATAGAACGTGCACTTGCATTTGGTTCTTGCTACACCACTTTTAGAATGCACATGAGACATTTTCACAAAACCTGTCTTTGCCAGTTTCTCTCTCTGTATGAAAAAAGAGAGTTGGTCCTAATTAGCTCCACTTTCGTGAGATAGAAACTTTAAGGATGCCCTAGTTTCCTACTAAAAGCATGCTGGTTGGCAAGTTAATTTCCTCACAAAATCAACTTGGTACGAACATTACATAGTGACCTCCTTTGTGAACATCAGCTGGTGTGAATGTGTTCTGTAAAATACTGTGTAATATGTTGGCCCTATAGAAATATGAAAAATAGATAACCAATGCCTCATAACTACAAGTAAAAAATACACTTTTTATATAGTGTCAGAGGACATCCTTTCACAATGACAGCTTCGCTAAACTTAGTGTTAATTCATGTTGTTCTTACTGCAAAGTTACAATGTTCAGCTTTTCTGATAACCTACACATACTGACTTTTTATATGAGAGAGCTGTTCTCCTCTATACAAGGGGGAACTCTTCTTTAATGGGACACTAAAGTCAGGGCTTTTGTTTAAAAAAAATAACAAACATGTTATACTTACCTCCACTGTGCAGTTCGTTTTGCACAGAGTGGCCCGGAAAGCTGTCTTCTGGGGTCCCTCGGCGGCTGTCTGGGCTCCTCCTCGCAAAAGCTTTCCCTCTTCATGCGAGGGCGCTCGCATGGAGGAAAGCTTTTGCGAGCGCGCTCCCGTGATACAGCGGGGGCCATAGCCGCCGACTGTATCACTCGGCTCCGCCCCCGGCGCGCTGCGCTGCTATCAATCCGCCCAGCCTAGCCAATCAACGGCCAGGCTGGGAACCGAAGAGGACGACGTGGACGTGCCCGGGAGATTCGAACGGTCAGGTAAGTACAACGGGGGCTCGGGGGGGGGGGGGGGGCGGTGCTGTGAGATGTTTTTTTACCTTAATGCATAGGATGCATTAAGGTAAAAAAACGTGTACCTTTACAACCCCTTTAAGTCAGTTCTTGAGGTTTGTCATCAAAGGGGAATATGCTTTATCCTTTTTTTTTGTCCTCTATCATGATATTGTTAACAGCTAAAAGGGGGTGCTGCAATAATACTGTACACGTCCTTATCATATTTTTATTCTACATTTATACGTATTATTTATTTTCTTCTTATAATTTGTGAATGGGCAGATTGAGGAGCTGGGAGGGTTAATCCAATTAATATTTCCTGTTAAAAACAAAACTTTCATATCTCTCTTAGAATGGTGATGGAAAGATTGATAAGGAAGAGTTAAAAGATGCTTGTGTGACATTTGGCCTAAATCTAGACTCTCATGTCTTGGACTTACTTGTTGAATATTGTGATGAAGACAAAGATGGTTTGATCAACTTTGTAGAGTTTGCCAATTTTTTAACCTGGAAGGATAAAATGTCCATTGGGAAATTGGAAGAAAAAATACTAACAGAAGGTAAGCAAGTTTGACTGACAATGTTTATTTAAAAAAATATTCAAAATATACTGTAAGAGTTAAAATCACAGATGTTTGTCTCTCACTGCCATAAGACACAATAATTTGTTCCATAGATTTTTTAATTATTATCTTGCATTATTTGCTTGCAGCTCTTTTAAAGAAAAAGTGCAGGACTAATAAAATAAACAACAACAAACACACTAAATGGCTGCAGCATCGATCTGATGCTGCATCTATCCCCTGACAGCTCTAAACCAAAGAAGTTCTTGGTCTTCACTGCCCCTCCAGTTCCCCACTGGTATGCCGGGTTGTGGAGGGGGTGGGATCGGCTAATTCAGGCTCTCAACCAGTTGCTGGTCAGGCAGCAGAAGGCTTTGGCACAAGTAAGTGCACTCATGTGACCCAGAAGAAAAGTTTTTCTGATGACACATGTACAGTTTTAAAATAATTTACATATATACACTGGAGTGTCAAGATATAGTACTTGATGGTGTAGATCATAGGTCTTCAAACTACGGCCCTCCAGTTGTTCAGAAACTACAATTCCCATCATGCCTAGTCATGTCTGTGAATGTCAGAGTTTTACAATGCCTCATGGGATGTGTAGTTCCACAACAGCTGGAGGGCCGTAGTTTGAGGATCCCTAGTGTAGATCTAGGATACAAACTAAAACATGCTAAAGGCATAATCAAACCAAGATGTAGCCGTTTTGTGTATTAACTGGATTAACTCTGTAGAAATCTTGACACTTGTTCATATTTCTTGGGAGGTTGCTCTACATGTTTCGTGGATCAAAGCCACTTCTTCAGGAGCATTGAGAACTATAGTGTGTAAACAGATAAACATACAATGATTAAAATATAATAACAAAAAAACGGGTATAGTATAGCATATTACCAGACTGCATATGCAGAAATTGGATAACATGATTATAGACTCACCATACACGTGGTGTGTTATGGGAAAATGCTGAGTGCGGCTGCCCAGTACTATCCAGGATATTGATCACGGTGTACCAAACCTCAACAGGAATGAGGCTAGATGAAACTTCTGGGTGTGTCGTATTCTCTGTAGCACTTCGCCATGTTCAATTGGGGTGCATAAAAGGACTAAATGGAGAAATGGAGAAATGGAGAAATTATATATATCTATATTATATATCTTTATTATATAGATAACTTGACTAGACAAATCTATGGCCGCAGGCCAAAGCCATGGTCAAAGAAAAAAGATTATAATTGTTTTTTATTTTTTATTTTATATATATATATATATTTATATATATATATATGACTTATGATAGAGGCAATATATTCTATGAATTGGAAAACCATCAATCCATAATGGCTTACCTATTTTGGAAGGAGAAAGTGTATCTGTATATATATGTATGAGGATCTAATGTGATACATACAAAGATAATATAGTATGATGCCCAATGCTCCCTTCCCCTTATATACATAATTCATCAAAAAGGACAAATTGTATATAGCTGGAATATGGGGGACAGTGTATTATCTAAAGTAATGGAGGTAAAAAAGTGGAAAGAGTTTAGAAAAAACTTGCCTTATTTTAATATTGAGGCAAGATTGAAGGGATACACATCCTTATTGAGACACTCCTTCACTAGGGCCAATAAAGACTGAAAGGCTGATAAGCCTATGTTCACCTAAGGAGATAAATAGATAAAGTAGATTTGGATGTTCCAAAGCTTTCATATGCAATATGCATAAAGAAAGGTAACAGGGTAAAAAATAGCGTGTGCTCCAAAAGCATTTATTCCCGTAGCTTACCTGTAGCTGTATTGGGGAAAGTGAGGGTCTCCAAGTCATGGAATGCGGCTGCACTCTCCAAAAGGCAGCTGGAGAGTGAACGCCGCTGCATTGTTTAAATGCTCCCCCGCATGTACAAATTTTAGTAAATCCCCCTCATTGAGCCATATTGAGATCGCACAGAATCGCAATGAACCGGCTGTTAACACATAGGTCTTTTACGTTTGGCTGTGTTCATAAAACAAAATGACTTGTCTTTTGGCTACATATACAGTATATTGTATGTGTGTGTTATATAAGTTAAGCAGATACATTTTTGGAAAAAATCTGCTCTCCTTTCAGAATGCCTATTGAAACCTGAGGAAATTGTTTTGAAAGAAGAAGGGGGATCTGAAAAGACAACAAAAACGCTAATAAAAGGAATACAGAGCCCAGACATTTATGAAACATCGTCTTCTAGGATTGGTGCATCTATCACTCTTCCAAGTACGATTTGTAAGTGGAATATTGTACTGATACTGTGTTTTTTTTTCTACAGTTAAAATAAAGAAAAATGTATATAAAGATGCTGATTTCATAAACGAAGCTGGGAATCGTCATACAGTGAATTGTGACTATCACTATTCACTTTATTTATCCAATCATATTAAAAAGAAAACTCCATTTTACTTATTTTGTCCACATATGATTCTTTATTCAAAGTTAATCAGCCAAAGCCCATGTTTACATTGGAGCGACTTGTAATGCGATTTGATAGTCGCAGCCTGTTGCCTGTTCAAATCGTTGCCGCACCAATTTGAAAAAGTTCTTCCTGCACAGGTGTCTTCCAAGTCGCACCCAAGGTCACTCCCTTCTGTTTATATTGCCTTATATTCCAGTGGCCTTGTCACTTATGTTTTTTGTGTCTATTTCCTCTGTTCCTTTAAGGGAATGCCATATCTGATATTAGGATTTCACTTGGTAACCATTTTAGAAAGACCTTGCATGCAGGGTAATAACCCTGCATACAAGGTCTTTCTAAAATGACCTATAGACATCTGGTAACTATTGCCCAGTCTAGCTAGTCTTGTCTGATCACCTCATTTATAAAACATTTGTCATAAAATTGCTCAGTACATCCAATTTTTTACTCTTTTAAATCTTATATTTTAATTTAGATTATAGGACCTATGGTATTCCTACCATTCGAACAGATATTGCTCCTCCTCGATTACGCAGGATTAGTGACAGAAACAACTATGGAGATGAATCCAATGCCTTTGGACTGCTTTGTCCATCTATCTTTACACAGAACATGGTCTATGAACGTGATTTTTTTAAATCTCGTCCCAAGGAAGAGGTAAAGTACAAAGCAAGGAAGAAACACATTTATAGATATAGTGGTTAGCCAAATATAGCCAAGCATTGCAATCCAAATATTGTTGGCCGGGATAGGTGCTTGGAAGATATAGGTCTGATTGCTTGGTTATATACCAAGATAAAATGGCACATTGTAAAATTAAAAGCAACGTGAACTCAATTTTGAATACCATTGTTAGGCCCCTTTCCCACAGGCACCTACATTGGATGGAATCCGCTTGCTCAGTGGGGGATCACTCCTCTGATCCTCGCTATGCAGGTGGATGACAGGTCTGTCTCCCTTCACTATGCAGAGCAGAGATGGACACAGTCCCTCTCTCCCCTTTGGGGAAATCGGGTGAAAACAGTTTGCCAGATTTTCATCTGATCTGATCCGCCAGTCGGGTGAAAAATAGGACCTCCACACATTTGGATTTTGCGGACAGGATAGGATAGCGGCAGATGTCATAGGACATGTGACCACTGACATCCGCCGCTCCATAAGGGTGAATGGAGAGTCCAATCAGGTCCGCCTGAACAGGCGGACCTGATCGGACAGCCTGTGTGAAAGGGTCAATGCTCTTGATATGAAAGAACTGAAAGTTAGATGGTCACAAAGGGAACATTTGCTGCACTACAAAAACATGAACTACATGTATGGATAATTCGAATGTTTTACAAGAAAGATAACAAAAACTAGAGGGAAAAATGCTTCTGCGTATATATAAAAGTTCTTATTACACACAGATTTTTCAACATAGTGGAAAATAAAATGTGGCATGATTTCTTTTGATTCGTTTTTTGGGGGAGACAAGGTAATGCAGTTCTTTTGCCCATTATCCATATCTACACATTGAAGCTGAATAATTAAAAAAGAGAATGTATAAATATATAAATATATAAAGTATATTGTTTTTGGTTTATATCTCTCTATCTAGATTATTAAAGTTATTAAGTTATTTTACTTTAAAAAGGTTTGTTCCTGAGTTCAGCCCAGGTATAGGCCAATAATAAATTATTTTTTTTTTCCAGATTGCACAGATACTACGCAACATAGGTGTTCATATTCCAGATAATCACTTTGAAAGGCTATGGGATCTGGCTACAAAGATACATCCAAAAGGAGAAGTGTCAATTGAGACAATAAGGAGTGTTCTAGATGACATGCACACAAACCCCATTTTACTTTCCTAAATTTCAATCTATCATCCAGATGGTAATATTCTAAAATAAACAGGCTACCTTTATTTTTTGTATGCCTTATTTGAAAATATTAATATTTTCAGTGAGAATTTATAAGTTTTATAATCATTGTGGTAAACTGTAATTAAACAATACTTCAATAATGAGATAACAGATGAAAATAATTGATGAACCTGTTAATATTTAGACCTCTTTTTTCTGGTCTTTTTCCAGAAGAGGAGAGTACATCCTTTAGAGCACTGTGTTGGTGGATGCAGGATCAATGACAATTGTTTTTCTGATCATGGCGGAGATTATTTTTATACTAAAAGAGGATTTATTACGGATAATTTATACTGTATTTATTCAATTGCTGTATGGGATTTTGTGATTGAACTCTATTACATGTAGTGCATTGAAAGTGTTTACTGGACTGTTATATCAGATTTTTCAAACTTAATTTTATCACATTGATTACACACTACATATTATTATTATTAATTCATATCTGCACAGTAATTTTAAGGATTTGAATTGTGTGATCTTTTGAAATTTTTGGTTTTATTTGATACTAGGTTATTGGGGGAACACTGCAACATTTTGATCAGGTCCGGACTGGCCATAGGACACACAGACATTTGTCTGGGCCGCATGCCCTAACAAAAGCTGGCTAATGTGACAGAGTGGGTGAGAACCGTGTCATAAAATATGTGATTATATTGCATATATTATGCACATAGTTCTCACCCACGAGTTTCTTCTACCACAAGCCATGTGGGCTTCTGGGGAGTGACACTGACCAAACAGGACTTTGTGAGTTCTCCTGGGCCAGTCCTCCTTTTGGCCTTATTGCCAAATATGATGCTGGCGCTCAGTGGTGGCTGCCTGTATAAACCCGCTGGAAGAAGACTGAAAACAGGATCTGCTACGTAATATGCATAGCCAGATTTTTTATTCTATTGACATAGCCCCTTGTACCCTTTTATGTATACCTAATAAACCATTTACTAAGGATTTGGAATGCTGGCTTCTTCTATTGCTGAATTCTTGCTGTTGTGAGGACATCGTAGTCTGAGCACCTTCCTGTGGACTGCAACTGATACCTAGGATATTTACTTGTTTAGAGCGCTGCAATCTTTGACTGTTTGCTACTTCCATATCAGGTCAGATGCAGGCTTCCAGGGAGGGATTGTGACATGGGCAAGAACTTACTCAATAGATGCCAGCGCTTGTAGATGCGAGAACACTGGTTGTTGTCATTTATAAAAAAATAAAAAATTGGCTGCTTAGTCTAAAATGCCCGGGCCTATTTTTGTGTCCCAGTCCGGGTCTGATTTTGATTAATATGTTGTGATCGCACATTTTGGTGGGAGCAGCTCCTTTAATCACTACACACATATTTTTTTATTGTGACCCCCTTAAAATCAGGACAAAATCGTGGGTGCGCGATATACCCCGATACTCACTTCCTGCACTGTGTTTGAATCCGCCGCCGACATATACCAAGCGCAGTACACTCGGGTACACTCGGCCAGGCTCGGCTCCCCTCGCGGTTATGCGAGAGAAGCCGAGACGAGGCCGAGCATGCCCGAGTGTACTGCGCTCGGTATATGGCGGCGGCGGATTCAAACACAGCGCAGGAAGCGGGGATCGATACTCGCTTCCCGCATTGTGTTTGAACGCGGCCGTCGAAATATACCGAGCGCAGTACACTCGGGTACACTCGGCCATGCTTGGCTTCTCTCGCATAACCGCACGGGGAGCCGAGCCTGGCCGAGTGTACTGAGCTCGGTATATGTCGGCGGCAGCGTTCAAACACAGCACAGGAAGCGGCGATCAGCACAGAGACCAGCGCGGGAAAACACCACGACCGACCGGACAAGGCCGCCGATGGACGCCGGGCAAGACACCAAAACTGTAACTGTAACATTTTTTTTCCAGGAATGTCAGGCTAAATTAGGGGTGCACACTATACGCCGGTGCGCGTAATAGGGCGATAAATATGGTAATTACACAACAAAATTCAAGTTTGCGATAACCAGTTTGCAAAAACTACAGTCAACGATAACATTTCTCACCTTTTTGTATCAGTGGAGGCACATTTTTCCCCGTTTCCTGCTTACTTCTAGAGGGATTGCGGTCTCTGTTTTGGGGAAAAATGTGTGTAATAAGAAAACTGAGAGTTAAGTTTGGTCAAGCTTTACCTCAGCAGTAAATGTACTTATAGTACAATGAAATAACCAGTAAATTTTAAATATTGTCAAAGCATATAAGTGAAAGGTAAATTGCACCAAACAAATGGTAATTCTTCAAAATGTCAAGAATTATCACTACATTGTGTAAGCCTTTGACTGTGATGCATATACGACACTTAATACTTGTGTGGGACTGGAGGACAGCCTAAAAATTTCATACATTACTCCAAACAATAAGCAGCTCTCTGAAAATTAAAAGCTGTTCATACATTACTCCAAACAATAAGCAGCTCTCTGAAAATTAAAAGCTGTTCACATCAGGCATGGAAGTACTTAAAGTGGAGGTTCACCTAAAATTTTTTTTTATCATTGCATTTAGGCTATTTAGTAGAATGTAGTTCGGCTTCTTTCGGCTACTTGTGGTATGTATGCGTCGGTCAGGATGCCTGTCAATCAATTAGGAACGCCCAGTCATGACGACCATACCCGGAGGCCGTGTTGATCATCTATTTAGAAAAAGATATGTCCCGCTAGCATTTAAAAAAAACAAACGCAGATTCTCATTCTACTAAATAGCCTATATGCAATGATAAAATTTTTATTTTAGGTGAACCTACACTTTAAAGTATAACTAAAGACAAAACTATTTTATTAGGATGGAGAGGGATTAGAATGCTTGTCAGTTTTTATTGTTGTCTGTGCCCCTGTAAAGTAGATTCACCCTCTCTATTTGTCCTGCTTACCATTATCATTGAAAGTGAAAGTAAAGGAAAATACCACATTTTGAGTTGGCCCCAGAAAAATAACAGTGGGGAAACCTTCCAATGGGGACACTAGTTCTGATGACCTGGGGGTCCCCAAGGGATTCCCTTAATTTTCAGGGATTTCCTCTCACTTTCTGTATGGCTATGCAAGACAAAGTGAAGAGAAATCTTGGAAATGGAAAAAATCTGACTGGTTGTAACTCTCCCTTGCTCTATCCAAAATGAAAAGAAAGGTTCTACTTTAAGCAGTTTTAGCAGTGTTTTTTTAAGAAGATTTAAAGCTCAAATGAAATAACAGTAATATATATCTAAATATGACTGGTCAGTCCAGTAGGCACCAAAATTTTGCCAAACTGCTTAGGGAATTCAGTATCCTTAAAAAAAATTGATCAGATCAAGTCACTTGTGCTAAAGGTTGCAGCTTTCACTCCTCTAATCCAGCACAGAGCATTGGATATGAAAGCAAGAAGCCACAGTTTCACTTGAAATGAGTAAAAAGGAATTGTATTTTGTGTCCAAGCAAACAAAAGTTAAACATATAGAAGGTGTTTCTAAGCTGTTAGAAACCAACTGAAGACAGAATTTGGGGTTTCTGATGCAATGTTTTAGGCTTTTTGGGAATTAATTTCTTCAGAGTACCAACAGCTAGAAAGGTGAGTGAAGGCCTGTTTTTAAGCTCTTTTACTGCTTATTAACAATATGTAAATTGTTAACTGTCCATAGTCTGGACATAGGTGCACAAAATGTGCATCTCATTATGGTTAAATGTACATATGTGTATGGGTTTGTCTTCTGAATAATCAAGGGAAATAATCGTGAGTTGCACACAAAAGGTTTATTTTTATATAGTGAGAGTTATCCAGATTTAATAAATGACTCTAAAGAAGGATTATGATTGGTATAAGATGAACTTACCTACATGGGTTTACTTCTGACCAGTGGCGTCTCCAGCTTTCATATTTAGGGGGAGCACAAGGGGGGACAGGGACAAAAGTAGGGGGGGCAACTATAAAATGCAATTATATATATATATATATATATATATATATAATCTCCTGGGGCCATTTACTACGATCCCACAATGGGCCCTTTCACATGTTCTGCAGTGAGCTCCCTTCCTACTATACTGGGGCCCCCCAGGGTGGCAGAAAACAAGAGATAAATGTCACCAGCACACCAAGAAAATATAAGGGTCCAAAGCAGTGGGAGAACTCTCAGAGTTGCAAAGGTTGTCTTGCCACCGGGCCCTGGTGTTCTGCCACTGTGGGGTTCCCCAGCTGTCCCGTCCCTGCTATTGACAGCGCTGGCCTGGCATCTGTCTCCTTGGCAGCGGCGGCAGTCTATTAGGACCTAGTGCTGGTGATATTATGGGTGCATGCAGGGGAAGGCTGGCACTATTGGTTATAGAGAGCCGAGCCCCCAGCTGGTCACCTAGCCTTAGTAATGCTGTATAACCTTCTCTGTTGACATGCTGATCGGATGTGATCCAGGTGATGCTCCCAGTCAGATCTAATAAACAGAGTATTTATTAGCATCAAGAGTAAAACCACATATATATAATCAACGGTATGTTCAGCAGCCAACGTGGGCCCTATGCTTGTAAAGTGTGAGCTTTGATCAATAAAATCACTGATATTTAACACTAGGATTTGACTGGGAGCATCACGTGGATTGCATCCCGATCAGCTTGTTAGAGAAGGCTCCACTGCTGCTAAGCAACCTGCAGGGGGCTCAACTGTCTACAACCAATAGAGATTGGCTCGGGTGTGTATGAAATCCCACATGCCCAATCCCACCAGGAAGCTGACACTCCACAGTGCTAATCACAGGCAGTGAGACATTTCCTGATCTGTGTAGCTTCGGACCGGGAAATGTCTCACTGCCTGTGATTAGCGCTGTGCAGTGTGGGCTTCCTGGCAGGCTCTGGCATGTGGAATTTTAAACATGCCCAGCCCATCTCTAACAACAAATTGTGCTGGCCCTCCCGTACATCAGCCCCATAAAGTAACCAGCACTGGGTTCCAACGTGCTGCCGCCACAGCCATGGACACGGAGACCAGCACTGTGAATAGCCGGGACAGGACAGCAACTCTTGTTTTTCCAGCACTGGTCCACACTGGGAGGATTCCCCCATCCACCTATAATGTGTAGATGGGGGAATTTTGTTTTTCATTCAACCTAATAGTTGAATGAAAAAAAGTGATCAATGTATGGGTTGCCTAAGAGCTAAGACCAGCCATAGACAGTTTAAATCTCAGCTGGTTCAGCAGGAACTGGCTGAGATTTGAACTATTAATGAGCAGATTCTCTTATGATTATCACTAGTGTTTGCTATAGCCACTAGTGATAATCACTGTTTGTCAGGAGAATATAATTGATGGGCAGGAGGGATATTCCCCTGTCACCACTGTCTGTGTTGATGGGAGAATCATGTAAGTTTCTTTCCTGCAATCTGTGAATGTAGGAAAGAAAATTGCACCGTATATCACCTGCCTAACTGAAAGTGAAAGTCAATTGGGAATGTCTTGAAAGAACAGGAGAGGGGAAGGAGACAGATGGGGGAGAGAAGGGATGGAGATAATGCAGTTTAGTAATTACAGTGTACTGCAGTCTGCAGTGCACACACTTACACACGGTCCAGGCTAGAATCTCAGGCATCATTCACACACAGCCAGGAATGCTGCTGATTTTCATATTTCCCGTCCATACATCCCCTTTCTTCAGATACAGCACACCGCGATTGTGTGGGCGGTACTGAAAGGAGGAGGAGCTGTATTCCTCCCTGCTCATATGTCAGGGGAGTGAGGTGGGGAGGTGGCTGGACTCACTGGGCTGTAAAAGAGTGTCACTCGGCTCAGCTTGCAGTCACCACTCTCGGAATTTATTGTCTGGTTGTCCTGTCCTCCTGTCCTAAGGATGGGAAATCAGTCTGTTTTTTCAGTAACTGAGATGAAGACTTGGGCCCCCCACAGTGCTCATGGAGTCCTTTCTGCAACTCGCTCTTCTCCGTGCCAATGAGGATGCAGGGGAAGGAGCAGATCAGGCGGCTGTGGTTGTGTGAGCGCTTGCATTATGCAGTGTCAGTGAGCAGAGGGAGGGGGAGGAATGCCCTGCAGAACTGACTGGGGACACTCTTCCTCTAAGGAGAGACTGTTACTCCAGCGGCAGCGAGCAAAATACAAAAAATGCAAAAAAAAACACATTTTTCTTGGGGGGGGGGGGGGCACATGGTGGGGCACAGCATAATGTTGGGGGGGGTCAGGCCCCCCTCTGGCCCCCCCCCCTAGGGTCGCCATTGCTTCTGACCTGTTTGTAAAGCATTTTGAAGGATCTGGCATACAATGTTTGAAATTCGAATGGGCTCCTAAAAACATGTACACTTGTTTTTGTTGTTACTTCCATGTATCACACATATGCAAGTTGACACAAAATCTATCTTAAAAGTTTTCTAAGGTAATCCCATTCTGACCTTAGACTGATTTTGGTTGGTTGCTGTGATTTTTGAACTTTGTACATCTGAAACATTATGGGCTTACTCTAATGCCCTGTACACACGATCGGTTTGTCTGATGAAAACGGACTGATGGACCGTTTTCATGGGACGAACCGATCGTGTGTGGGCACCATAGTTTTTTTCCCATCAGTGAAAAAAAATAGAACCTGTTTTAAATTTTTCTTATGGTTAAAAATAGAAAAAAAAGATCGTCTGAGGGGAAATCCATCGGTCAAAAATCCATGCATGCTCAGAATCAAGTCGACGCATGCTCGGAAGCATTGAACTTAATTTTTCTCAGCACGTCGTTGTGTTTTACATCACCGCGTTCTGACACAAACTGTTTTTTGACCGATGGTGTGTAGGCAAGACTGATGAAAGTTAGCTTCATCGGATATCTGATGAAAAAATCCATCGATCTGTTTTCATCAGATGAATCAGATGTGTACAGGGCATTAGTGGTGGCTACATGATAGTTAAAGTAGATCTAAACATAATAACTTAAATGCCATATAGCCCTAAATATGTCAATAATTTCAAAAGATGTTTCCAATATTTGTATATGCAGCATTGAGATGTAAAAATAATGAAAAAACAAAACAAAAAACAGCTATGGTGAAACATTATGAGCTTAGTCATGGTAGTGGCTACATTATAGTTAAAGTAGCTCTAAACTAAATAACTTAAATTCAGTATAGACTTAAACATGTTGACGTCATTTTAAAAGATGTTTTCAATAACTTAAATGACATAAAGCCCTAAACATGAAAAAGTAATTCCAAAAGATGTTTACAAAATTTTTATATGCAGCATTGAGATGAAAAAAAAAAGAAGAAAAAAAATGGCTATTCAAAGTCATGGTGAAACATTATGGGCCAGATTCAGGTAGATGGGCGAATCTTTATTTTGGAGTAACTTTTCTCATTTACGTTACTCCGCCGAAACTTTAGGAGCAAGTACTGTATTCACAAAGCACTTGCTCATAAAGTTGCGGCGGCGTAGCGAAAATGAGCCGGCGGAATTCAAATTGGGCAGGTAGGGGGCGTGTAGTATTTAAAATAGGCTCGATCCCGCGGCGAATGTACTGCGCATGCGTCGACTGTCAGTGCGCATGCTCCAAATTCTGTCAGTGAACGTCAATGACGTCAATCCCCATTCACGGCCATTTTACGCAAACGACTCGAAATTTTTTAAATTCGACGGCCATACTTAACATAGGATACTCCACTAGGGGGCTGGTTTTTATTTACGCCGCATATCTCTTACGGAAACGTCCGAAAGTCACTGCGTCGGGCCCGAATACGGTCGTCAATTGCCGATTCTCGCTGATTAACATATTCTCGGCGTTAATCAGCGGGAACGCCCCGAGCGCCATTTTTAAAATTGCAGTTCCGATACGATGGCGAAATACAATTACGCCGCTCGTATAGGAACTCCAACCCGGCGTTTCTTGTTTTCTGCTTACTGAAAACAGAAACCTTGGCTCAAAGTGAGAGTTAGGCTGGAGTATCACTGATACTCCAGAGTAATTCGACCTGAATCTGGCCCTATGTGCTTATTTTTAGTGTTATAGTTAAAGTAGATCTAAACCCAATAACTTAAATTCAGTATAGGCTTAAACATGTTGATGTAATTTCCAAAGATGTTTTCAATATTTTTATATGTAACGCTGAGATGAAAAAAAGCTGAAAGCAGTATTTTATTTTAAAAAAATGTGAAAACATGGCAAGTGTTTTGATACACAGTGCTTTAGGAAACCTAATTTCATAAATTTAGGGTTTAGATCTTCTTTATTGTTATTCCATAGATTACTTAAAACTGAATTATTAAAATACTCACCAGGATCCATGGTCATTTGGCATTCCAGCTCCCAAGTCTTTAAAATTCTTTATGCTGAGGAGTCCATATTTGCTGTACATGTCACTGTCTGGTAGCATAGAAACTTTCTGTTGGCAGGGTCCTTACCACCCAAAAGACTTTAGACTTGGATGATGGTTCAACTGAGTAAAAAAATAAACAAAACTCCTATAGGTATTTAAAAAAAATGCTAAATGAGTGAGGGGTCTAAGTTTCAGTTGTTTCACCTAAAGGAACCCCTAAAAACATTACTTACTAAAGGAAATTACGTACTATAATTAAGAAACCCCACTACAGTACATGTAAGGTAATGGTACTAGCAAGTATGCTGGTAGTGGAAAAAATCACCAGTGTTTGTGGCCTTAACTTATGTTGTGCTCCCTACTATGTGCTGTTCCTAGAGTCCTGGAACTTGTAAAAGTTAAAGCTGCTTGTTTACTGTTTGTCAATAGTACCTTCGAGAAAATGCGCAACTCATTCACACTGACAGCTGTTACATTTACGCTTCAGATAATTTTTATGGAGAGCAAACCTAAGGTAAATCAGGCAAGAGTAGTCAGTGTTAGTTTCTTTGAAATGTTTATACATCAAGACTCAAGCGCAAAACAAATCTGAGCAAACCATTTCTATTTTGTCTTTTTTGATTTTGTGCACTGCTGTTTATAATTGTGTGAAGCTCATTCATCTATAAGCACATTGGCACCTTCATTTATTTTTCTTCAGCCAAAAATTTCTACCAGTTCCACTGCTGGGAAAAATAACATTGTCCAGACAGTTTGTCTGAAAAAATCAAAATAAGGACTAAATAAAGAGCGCGTGATTCCTTTTGCCAATCTGTTCTTGCTGAGTGAATAGAGGTTCCCTGTTGAAGTCAGATTTGAAGTGAACTTGAATCAATGCTTCTCCAGCCTTTTCATCTTTCTAAAACCCATTATTGGTAAGTCTCAGAACGGGCTATTGAATTCTGTCTTGCTTTGACTCGCAATATGTGCTAAACAGTTCTGTAAAATGCAATCACTCAGAAGCATAGATAAGAGAGCATTGTTGAAATGTAACAGACTTTATGAAACAGTAGCACTGTAAGAACTCTGGAATGCATGATGTCGGCATAAAAACTGGAGCGTTAAAGTCATTTGTCATAAGCCTTATGCCTTCCATTTCCAAAGCCAAGAAAATTGTTATATAGTGGAATTGCAAAAAAAAGGATTGGCACTGACTACAGTGTCTACACAGTACGCACACACAGTCATACACACACGGGGGTGCACATTCTCTCCCTCCCTCTGTTTTTGTTCTTGTGCCTCTTATTTATCTTTTCCTTTCTCTTTCCTTTTGTCTGTATTCAATCTTTCTTGCCTCTTTGCTTCTGTCTTTTCCGCCTGTTGCTTATCTTCTTTCTTTTTCTTGGGTGGCTTCCTTTTCTATTTCCTTCCTTCTTCCTTTTTTTTTTAACTCAATCTTTACTGGATTTATATCTCTGTCTGTCACCCACCTGGTAGATGCTGAACTGTTATGATGGCTCACCCTTACACCTCCTGTCCTTTTTGTCCCCTGAGATTGATGACAGAGTAGGACAGGACATCGAGTGGCACAGGAGCTTGTAGCAAGTATTGGCCAGCAGAAAAAAACTGGATTTTGCAATAATTTTGAAGCTGAAGAACAGGAACAGGCATGTGGTCAGACAGGCAGAAGTTGGTAATGAGCAGGCAGCAGAGGTATAGATTTGACAGATGAGAGAGTAAACAGGAGCCAGGCTGAGGTCAGTATCACATGGGCAGAAGATAAGCTAAATTTATAAGCAAGGTGCAGAGTCAAGATTCAAGCCAGAGATCAGGTACTGAAGGGATCAAGATCAGGCATAGTCCAAAAGCAAACCAGGTATATGACAGGAACAAGCAGCGTCACTTGTCACAGAAGCTAATGACCACTCAGCAATGATCTTAAATCTTACAGTGCTTTGGGTACCAAAGTGAATTCAAATGTGCACACTCCTGAGCATGCTAGTGCTTGTGTAGATATGCGCACTATCCCGATTCCGTGCACAGTTCTGTGAACCGGTCTGCATGGATGCACAGTCCTTTTTCTCAACACTGTGTGACTATTTTGTTTCTCTTTCTTCCTGCTTACACCAACTCTCCTCCTTCTCTATTCTTCTGAATGTCTTCTTTCTGTCTCCCTCTTTCTGTCTGTCTTCCTTCTCTCTTTCTGTCTATATTTGCTTGTTCTCTACCTCTGTACATATAGTCCAACCTACTGTAGCTATTGTTTTTCTTTCTCCGTTTATTCTTTTCCCTCTTCTTTCCCTCTACATACTGTATGGTGGTGCTTATATGCCAAAACTCAGTAAGAGCCTGTCAGATTTCTTGTTTAAAATAACAAGCCTTATTTGTTGTAATTTGTCTTTGGTCCACTTTGCATAAAATAG
This sequence comes from Rana kukunoris, assembly GCA_029574335.1. Taxonomy (NCBI): domain Eukaryota; kingdom Metazoa; phylum Chordata; class Amphibia; order Anura; family Ranidae; genus Rana; species Rana kukunoris. The sequence continues at coordinate 113,550,940 of CM056053.1, read as the reverse complement.
CCCCTGTATGCCAGACAGGGCTTTGTCTAACCTCTCTGATGTGGGGGTGCAGTAAAACGTCAGAAGGGCAGTGAATGCGAGGTCAGCAGGGCAGTGCGGTGGAAAGAGGGTCAGCAGGGCAGATGAAGGAGTCTCAGCAGACCAGAAAAGAGTGGTCAGAAGAGCAGTGTACAGGGGTCAGTAGAACGGAGGACAGTGTCAGCAGAGCAGGGGACAGGGGTCAGCAGGGCAGTGTACACATGTCAGCAGAGCAGGATACAAGGGATCAGCAGGGTAGATGACAGGGGTCAGTAGGGCAGTGTACAGGGGTCAGCAGGGCAGAAGATAGTGTGCAACAGAGATGAGGGCAGGTTCACTGATGGCAGAGCACTTAGCAGAGCTCCTCCTCCCATCCCTGCACTGCACACATCCTGGGCACTCAGCCAGTCTCTTCTTCCCCACACAGCACATAGCCGAGATCAGATGCCCTTACAGAAACAGCGTCAAACTGCACAGTGTTAAGCTGGCTACTGCAACTGCTCTGCCATTCCTATTTGGGGATTTCACAGATCAGAACTGCTACATAACAGCCAGCTATACACCATGCAGATTGAGGCTATGTCTGAGAAAATCCAATCTCAGCTATGTGCTGTGTGGGGAGGAGGAGATCTGTTGAGTGCCCTGTGTGTAATGCAGGCAGTGCCGGGACAAGGCTATCTAGCGCCCAGGGTGAAGAATGACAAACTACGCCCCCCAAAGTTTTAGCATACTGTCTCAGCATAAATCCACCCTGCTTCAATTTTTTGTAAAACAGCACTAATCGGCATGGTCACCCCTAAACTTAAATTCGGTATGCAAGCCAAAATACTCCCCAAGCAAATAATGCAAAAAATCCTCCTCCTCCCTGTTCAAGTCTCCGCTCAGCTCAAGTCTTTGCCCCCCAATCCCACCCCCCCAGCTCCAATGCCCACAATTTCCCCTTCCTAGCACAAATCTCCCTTACCCACAAAAAATCACTTCTAGCACACATCCTATTTCCCCTCAAATTACCCATCCTAGCACAAATCCTCCCCCCCAGATCCTGCTCCTAGCATAAATCCCCCCACCCTTTCCTCCTAGCACAAAGTCTTTTTCCTATCACAGCCCTAGCCCCTCCCCCAGTCCCCCCTCTTAGCCCAAATACCCACACCTAGAGCAAATTCCTCCCAATCCTCCCTCCTAGCATGGATTCCTCCTCCATCCCCCCAGGACTATTACCCCCAAATTCCTACTTCTACAACCCCCTCCAAATTACCCTTCCCAGCAAAAATCCTCCTCCCTTATCCAAACCCCCACAGCACAAATTTTCTACCTTCCGAAATTCCCCCTCCTAGTACACATACCTCCCTCATCCCCCACCTTAAATCTCCCACTCTTAGCACAAATAGGCACAAAATTCCCCCAAATCCCCCTCCTGTCTCAAATCCCCCTAAACCCCCTCCTAGCACATGTATTTCCCCATTGTGTAAAATTTGCCTGTAAGCTCCAACTTATACACTGTATACCGTGCTTTCCCCCTCCTGTCAGAACAGCTCTCCCCATACAGCAGATGACACAGGATTGCTCTTACATTGGAATGTACACAGTTTAATTACTTGCCCTCTAGCTCCTCCAAGGACTGCTCATTTCCTCGCCTGCAGGAAATGTGGGTAGGGGCGGGTAATAAAAATGTGTACTTCACACCACCTCCTGCTGGCTCTCTCCTCTCTGTCATTTCTCTTTTTCAGACTTCACTGCTCCAGGCTGCCCTCCCCTTGTTCCTGCCTTCAGTGCAGGGATGGAGGGAAGGAGCTCAACGTCCATGAGCGGCTTGCCTCGGGGGGGGGGGGGGGCACCACTGCAATCTGGGGACTTTAGCATCCCCCTAGATCTAGCCATGATGTCAAAATAATATTATCGTATTCTACTTGCAGTTGGCCCTGTTGTACAAGTCTCAATTGTACAAGTGCAAAATTGGAGCACTATCCAAAATCTCCATGCAAATCTATGATTTTTCCATTCCTACTTAGAGAACTATTATTTTCACATGTGCACTAAAAATATAAGCTAAAAAATATGTGCACTAAAAAGACTAGCCAGTCCTAAGCTGCCACATCCCAATAAAAGTGATGTTGGGTTTATACGTCAAAGAATGACATTACCATAGAAAAGTGATTCCCTAGCTGCCAGGGGAAAAACTCCTCCAGTGAGGATGAGGCCAAGGTTACATGAAAGGCTAGACAGATACTGGTGGTAGGGGACTCAATTATTAAAAGGACAGATAGGGCAATCTGTCACAATAACATGATAGCTGAACAGTATGTTGTTTTATTGGGTGCTTGGGATGGCACATCATGGATCGGATGGACAGATTTTTTGGTGGGGTTGGGGAAGACCCAGCTGTCATGGTACACATTGGTACCAATAACAAATGTAGATGAAGATGGAGCATCTTAAAACATGATTTTAGGGACTTAGGAGCAATATTAAAAAAGAAGGACTTTCAAAGCAGTATTCTCAGAAATACAGCCTATGCCTTGAACCACACCAGAAAGGCAGATCAGATAGAGACATTGAGACATAGAGACATTGACTTAATTCCCAATCCTTCAGTTGCTGGTAAAGTGACACAACACGTCGAGTCAAGCTGGTGACGTCCCATTCGGTGTCTCATACATCGGAATTAGCGGTGAGGAGCTCACAGCCTGGATATTTTATTTGCATTCTATACAAGATGTAGAAATTGTGAGTGCACAATTCTTATGTTTAACCGCTTGCCGACCAGTCGCCGCAGTAATACGGCGGCAGGTCGGCACTCCTGCGTGAGAGCCCGTAGCTCTACGTCGCCACTTTCGACGGCCACTAGGGGTCAATGTATGAACGGAACATCAGTGATTCCCCCTAGTAAGTCCACCCCCCCATACAGTTAGAACACAAATAGGAACACACTTAACCCCTTCCCTTCCCCCTAGTGTTAACCCCTTCACTGCCAATGGCATTTTTATAGTAATCCAATGCATTTTTATAGCATTGATCGCTAAAAAAATGCCAATGGTCCCAAAAATGTGTCAAAAGTGTCCGAAGTGTCCGCCATAAGGTCGCAGTACTGAAAAAAAACGCTGATCGCCGCCATTACTAGTAAAAAAAATAATAATAATAAAAATGCCATAAAACTACCCCCTATTTTGTAAACGCTATAACTTTTGCGCAAACCAATCAATAAACGCTAATTGCGATTTTTTTTACGAAAAATATGTAGAAGAATACGTATCGGCCTAAACTGAGGAAAAAAATGTGTTTTTTATATATTTTTGGGGGATATTTATTACAGAAAAAAGTAAAAAATATTGCATTTTTTTCAAAATAGTCGCTCTGTTTTTGTTTATAGCGCAAAAAATAAAAACCGCAGAGATGATCAAATACCACCAAAAGAAAGCTCTATTTGTGGGACAAAAAAGGACGCCAATTTTGTTTGGGAGCCACGTCGCATGACCGCGCAATTGTCAGTTAAAGCGACGCAGTGCCGATCGCAAAAAGTGCTCTGGTCTTTGGACAGCAATATGGTCCGGGGCTAAAGTGGTTAATAAATCTTTTTAAAATGGTATTGCTCTATAAACTCTTTTTATATATTTTGAGCAACATCTTAGAAATCGTTTTCCAAGAAGGTTCGTGTCCTTATTAACCGGAGCTGGTGTACCTGATGATTGAAGATCCTCTTTACTTACACACAAGGCTTGATTAGACACAAATGTTTTGCACATCCACTGATTTGCGGCACGGATTGTATTACATACTTGCAAGAGTTAGAGACATTCACTCATCTAAGAATCATTACAAGTGTTGGACTTTTATTCACTTTATTTCCATTTTTCATTGTTTGGACTTTTTGATGATATTCACTTTTGTGTCAAAATATTTCTATTTTAGTTGTTTAGATATTTTATATGATTCATTTATACTGATGAATAAGCACATCATTATTTGCATAAGTATTCTGGCACTTCCAAAACATCATCCACCCTCCAAAGTAACATGTGCAAATATTTAATGCAAATTCCCAAAGTCAATTTTAGTGCTATCCCTTTAGGAGCCATTGGATTTGGGTCCCCTTTTTCTGCACAGTTAGGCAACATGCATTTTCAGCAGGCACACGTACTGTAGTCATAAAACCAGCCCAAGGGCTTTGTTTTTGTTATTTTATTTTAAGATAGTAACTTGGATGGGGCTAGGAAGTTATTGGATTCCCAGAACTTGGTCAATGTAGAACCTTAAGGGCAACTTGAATGATCACAGACTTCTAGCATATAACCCACACTGGTGCCACAAGCCCCAACTTGAGTTCAAGTACTGTATACTTCCCTGCAAAATGCCAGCACATTTGGCTCCAACTGTAAATCCCCCAAGCAAGGGTGGAGGATAACAGTATACTGTCCCTCTGAAAGCTAGCTAAATATTGCCACTCGGCTGAAATCTCCCTTGTAGGCTTTGGGGGTAAAAAGTGTAGAGGTTACTCACTCAGTCCCTTTTAATCCTGCAGCATAGATGGTGACCTCCTGCTGTTCAGGTCCCACTTGCTTGCCAAGGTGTCTCAACCAGTGGAGATGAGAATGAAGGGGTAGAGTCCCTCTCTGGTTCCTTCTCCTCTCTTCTCCTTTCTGTTTACTGCCACCACATACCTTTTGCCAGGAAGCAGAGCCCCCAGCACAGCCATCCCATCCAGGCCTCTGGATACTGGATTCTCTCCCCACATTATCAGGCTTATGAGCATTTATGGACCAACTCTCTACCTTCTAGATCGTCCTCACCTAGGGATTGGTAGAGCTCCATTAATATTCTGGCTTCTATCTCGATCCCTAATTACACAGCGGGGTGCTACACAATAAAAGTCCAACATCTAAATCTTCTCTTATGTGATACATTATTCCTTCTTCCCTTATAAAATTATTAAACTCTCACCAGATATTTTGACCCCATAAAACAGTGGGTCATGCAACGCTTGATGAAATAACAACCATATTCTCCACATATGCTATTTCCTCACCAAATCAGTGCTACTCCTTCATTTCTTCCTCATACATACTCCCCGAATGGAGTAGAGAAGAGACAAATGTATTGGATCTGGACCTTAAGTTTGCTCCCAAATCCAATCTAAAAAAATTGAACACATAAAGTGATTTGAACAGGTTTGAAAGTTAGAAAAGTACTATGCTACCCTCCAAACACCAGATTGAGGTCTTTAACCACTTCAGGCCCGCGCTACCGTCGGATGACGGCAACAGTGCGGGCCTGAATATCCAACATGCCGTCGGGGAAGCCCTGTGTTGTCCGTGTCCCTTGGACACGGCCAATCACAGATCGCGGCGAACGGCCAATCAGAGTGGCCGTTTGCGATGCGATCTGTGGGCGAATGGGAGATGATCTCTCATAGATCATCTCTCATCGCCGTTTTACACAGAGACAGCGTCCTGTCTCTGGAGAGGAGGAGCCCGATCTGTGTTCCTTCCTACATAGGGACACAGATCGGTCACCCCCCCCCAGTCACCCCCCCCTCCCCCCACAGTTAGAACACACCTAGCACACATATTTAACCCCTTCCTCACCCCCTAGTGTTAACCCCTTCAATGCCAGTCACATTTATACTGTAATTAGTGCATATTTATAGCACTGATCGCAGTATAAATGTGAATGGCGCCAAAAATGTGTCAAAAGTGTCCGATGTGTCCGCCATAACGTCGCAGTACCAATAAAAATCGCAGATCGCCGCCATTTCTAGTAAAAAAAATAATAATAAAAAATAATAATTCTCTCCCCTATTTTGTAAGCGCTATAACTTTTGCGCAAGCCAGTCGCTTATTGCGATTTTTTTTTTTTTTTTTACCAAAAATATGTAGAAGAATAAGTATCGCCCTAAACTGAGAAAAAAATATGTTTTTTTTTTTTAATTGGGATATTTATTATAGCAACAAGTAAAAAATATTGTATTTTTCTTCAAAATTGACGCACTTTTTTGTTTATAGCGCAAAAAAATAAAAATCGCACAGGCGATCAAATACCACCAAAAGAAAGCTCTACTTGTGGGGAAAAAAGGACGTAAATTTTGTTTGGGAGCCACGTCGCACGACCGCGCAATTGTCAGTTAAAGCGACGCAGTGCCGGAAGCTGAAATTTTACCTGGGCAGGAGGGGGGTGTAAGTGCCCAGTATGCAAGTGGTTAAGCAGATGGTGGATGGCGGACTGGAAAGCAAAATGGAGATTGCCATACATCCAGCAGACAAAGGTGGGAGAGTGGTATTGCTTGATAGACAAGATTATTGTTATTGAAGAAATTGATAGAATATTATGTGATGGAACCACTTATGAGAAGTTAAAATAAAGTCCTGTGATAAAGTTTAAGAAGGAACTGAAAAGTTTGGTATAGCAAGCTAGTGACAAAGAGCTTTTGAACCACAAGGAGGCTAAATATTTGGTCCCTTCAGTATGTAGAAAACCTACTCTTTATTTCCTACTCACGATACACAAACATCTGGGAAAAAAGCCCCTGGTTAGACCCATAATGAGTGGGATTAATTCAATTCATGCTAATTATGGGGAACTGTATCCAGCCAATCATAATGAAATCTGAGGATGTATAAATACACGATGTGATAAATATCTTGGAGGGATGGAAATTAGAGAAAATACCATCTTTGCTACTATTGGCCTGGCCTATTTGTAGACCAATATAGATAACCACCATAGAATGGAAGCAGTTAAATTGGGTATGTCAAAGTTCATTACTATTAAGAGAATACAAATACAATTTATTTTACAGGCTTTTGAGTTTGGGATGTTATTTTGTACAATGGCCAGTACTATATATAGAAGAAGGATGTTGCTATAGGGCTGTCAGGGAAGACGTCTGCAGGTAAAGCTGCGGTTCCCTGGCACACGCCTGTGTGCAGGTGTCAACAAAGGATGCTCAGAACGGCCGTAGGCGCTTCTGTAAATGCGCCCGTGCATGCGTGCGCCTGTTACCGGAAATGGCGCCAGTCGGCCTATTTAAACAGAGCTGTGACACTGACTCATTGCTGGTTGGTGTACAGTGTTTACCTAAACCCTGATACCTGTGTGTGTGACTTCTGATACCAACCCGGCTTGCTCCCGATTACCTCTGCCTGCTTCCTGCCCTGACCTCTGGCTTCCTACCAATCTATCCCTGTCTCCCTGTCTCCAGTCTCTATTATTCAGTACCTGTTACCAAACCTGCCTGTGACCCGACTACGCTTCTGCCTGCTGCTTCTGCCTGATCTGACCGTCCATTGCTGAAAACCTGCCTGTGACCCTTCTGCCTGCTATCTGTGCCAGATCTGTCTATCTGTTGTCAACCTGGCTTGTCTGACCCCGCTTCCAGCTGCCAGTCTTCTGCAGCTTCTGCTTCCAGTGGTGTTCCTCTGCTCGCCTAACAGAGGAAGCTTGAAGAAGTTTGAAGGAGGAATGTAAAAACTCAGCTGTTTTCGTGCATTATATATCCATGGGGTGGAAAGGTAGTATGTTTGGTAAGAGGACTGTGTGTGGTGTGTGACACATGGGAGAATTCAAACGTTGACTCAAATGCTTTCACAATTGCACTTTATGATCAGACTGCACCTAAACGGGGAGGGTGAAGCTCTATTGGGTGAGTAGATGGCCAAACAGTTATTAGAACTTTTAAAGTAGGTGGTGGTGGGGGGAGGTGTAAATAAGAGGAAGGTATTTATTGAACAAGGATCTCTGCCTACTATTGACAATCCAGTCATCCACCATAATAAGTATACTACTAAACAGGTTAATGGTGTCCTTTACAGACAGTACAAGCACTGACAGACAGTTTAGACAGACAGATCCCATTCCCATGGACCTTTGACCCTTTCCTGGTATTTACCAGTCTTTTTCCTTTTTTTGGTTTGTGGGGTTGTATGGGGGATTTGCTTTTAGCATGACCCCCCCCCCCTTTTTTTGTGTACGTTCTCAGTCATTCTGTTTCTGCCTCTGAATTAGGGAATCTGCTATTTGGGCAAAGTATCAATTTGGTCTCTGAGACAAAAAAAATGCCAGCCGCTAGTTGTTGAACTCTAACCAGGTAAGACATGATTCTCCCCACTTTTGTTCAGTTTTTTTTATATGACCTTTGCTAGACCTCATCTGCAGGTTGCACAATTTTCACCTCCAGAAAGTTCTCCCACTGCTACAGAAAGGGTAACCTGCTCACTACGCTAGACAGCATTGAGAGAGTCATTGTGACAACTGTGTCTTTCCTACAGTCAAAATATTGTTTCTGGTTGTTGGGAAGCAATGTGATGAGTTGTTTTATGTTGCCATTTAATGTGATGTCGCACTGGAAGGCTGTGTACATAAGCTGCAGAAATACGCTCACCGGACACTTTGGTTTTGGGTTGGAGCCTGTTTTTGCCTTCAGGACTGCCTTAATTCTTCATGGCATAGATTTAACAAGGTGTTGGAAATATTCCTCTGGGATTTTGGTCCATATTGACATGATAGCATCATGCAGTTGCTGCAGATTTGTCGCCTGCACATCCATAATGCGAATCTCCCATTCCACCACATCTCAAAAGTACTTGGTGTACAGTGAACAGTTTGAGATGATTTGAACTTTGTGACATGGTGCATTATCCTGCTGGAAGTAGACATCAGAAGACATCAGAAGATGGCTACACTGTAGTCATAAAAGGATGGACATGGTCAACAATAAACGAGAAGAAGAAAAAAGGGTGCACCAGTCTAGTGCATTATCCTTTGGATACATTTTATTAAAAAATAATAAAAAAGGAAAACTACTCACAAATGTATGTAAATGGCTCACAATGTAAATATTCTCCAAAAGTAGCAGCGATGAGTTCAAACCAAAAGAACTCCAGGTAATCACAGAGGAAATGATAAGGGCCACTGCCCCCTGACGCGTTTTGATTAATACCTTCATCCTCAGAGCCCAGTCAAAAGACGTGGTGGTGTAAACTGGCCAGGTATGACGCAAGGCATTTTGCCTTGTCTTGCGATGGGGCTGCACTGGAATAGCTGCCCACCCAGTTCCACCTCACTAGGTGTGAACATGCCCTTACATTAACTGTCAAATTGCTGATCTAGAAAATCCTGGTACACCTGCACATGCAAGTTCCTGGTCACATCTGATATATGCATGCTGGTTCCAGATCATATAAGATGTTGGGACACGAGGCATGGTTAGCTGCGGAGGGAGATGGCTGCTTGAGAGCAGAGCTTCATGACTTCGGGACATACAGCGGCACATATCGGCATCCCAAGGGTCATACAAACACCCCAGCCTGGCGCTGATGGGGAATCATGATTAAAAAGCGCAAGGAGAACAGGCAGCCACAGAAACTGATGGATTTTTATCTGTACCGGCATAAGGGAGGTAAGCAAGATGGCACTTGCTCTTCCTCTACTCCAATACACAGCGCTCGTTCCCCGCCTTCTGTGTCCACCTCCCACAACAGGCATGGAAGCTCCATGGTGAGCACACATTCTAGCCCCAGCACTCCACAGTCAGCAAGCCCTGCTAAAGCTAAATTTCGGCTGAAGGATCCTAGCTGCAGCCCAGTGATAGGGACAGACAGTGATACAGGGGAGGACACACATGAGTTACCAGAGAGGATTGAGGAGTTCCCCACTGCTAACCAGCCTGTAATTGACACAATGTTAAAGGATATGCTCCTGTCAATCCGCAGTACTATACAGGCAAACATGGTGTCCTTATGCAGAAATTTCATACAGATATCCAGGAGGTGGAGGCGAGGGTAGATCACATTGAATGCAAGATGGGGGAATTTGCGTCCACTATAAACGATTTAATGGACGCACAGGAAAGGAACTGAAGATAAAATGGATAGTATTAAGGCAAAGCTGGCAGACATTGAGGAAAGAAGCAGAAGAAACAACATGAAAATAAGAGGCGTCCCTGAATCTGTCCAGCAAGGAGACCTAAGAGCCTATGTCACTGCCTTATTCACAGACCTTCTTCCTGATCTGACCGCACTAGATGTCACTATTGACAGGATCAAGCGTCTCCCTAAGCCCTCTTATCTCCCCGATGAGGTTCCGAGAGATGTCATCCTAAGAATGCACTTTTATCATGTTAAAGAGCAAATCATGACGTCAGTGCGCACTAGAGATCGCATAGCTCCCCAGTATCAACACCTGCAATTCTATGTAGATTTATCGCAGTACACATTGAAAAAAAGGAGAAGCCTGGCCACCATCACCAAAGTGCTCAGGAATCATCAGATATCCTACATGTGGGGTTATCCGACCAATATCACTATCACCAGAGAGGGGTCCACGTATGTGGTGTCATAACTCGATAAGGGCCTGGTTTTGCTCAAGGAATGGCAAATTGTCCCTGACTTGGACAATAATTCCAATCAGTCTAAGAAAGCACAACCGGTGGAGTCTGACTGGAGGATAGTCACTGCAAAAAACTCTAAAACACACACCTGATCCTTGGGACATGTCTAGGAACTTTAAAGGAACACTAAAGGTTTGTTTTTTATTAGATCAATTGATTGCTGTAAGCTAGAGCATTTAAATATCACTTACCTCGTTTTCCCTTTTGCCTCCAAAATACAGTAATCCAGGTTTCAAAATGCCATTTCCTGTCTCTCCTCTTCTTGCTTTCCACCAGCATCTGAGCCGTTTTGCACGGTGGAAAGCAGAATGTGCTCACCCCCTCCCTATGACTACAGCCCTGCGTGAAGATGCTCTCTTATCCCTCACAGGCATGGAGGCTAAACCTAATGGGAACTGTAGTTCCCATTAGGCCGTGATGTAGCAAGAATGAATGCACACCGCAAACCAGGAAGTCAGTTAGAATAACGATTCAGGAGTGTAAGAGGTGAATAAAACAGCTCGATTTCAACAGGTATCAAACTAGTTATAATGCAAAACATTACTTTTTACTTTATCAGCTACTGTCAGACTTTAATTTAAGAGGAAAATATTTTTGTCTTTACAACCCCTTTAAGTCCTGGAGGGGGAAAGGAAGTCTCCTAACCACAAACTTAATCCCTTTACGTCTATTGAGCAGCAACCTGCTGCACTCGAGCGAATTGCTTGACTGTTTGGTCCTGGGTATTTAACCTGGGACAAATATGTTCCTCTCTATCCAGGAAACTGGACTTCAGTTGTGTTCTCTGTTTTTTGTTTTTCCTCTTCATTCATCAGACCGCTTCAACTAGCAAATAGTATCAGCTTGGCTGTCGCACCCAGGAACCTACGAACGCTAGCAGCCCACGGTGGGAAAGTAGCAGTATGGTCTTCAAGTCCTTCATCCTGCATTTTGTAAGTCCACTCATAGATCCACATATGGGTCATCCTAATGAGGTGGGACTTTTGTGTATCCTTTTTTCTGCAATATTAATTCTCTCTCTGACCGGTGGAGGGACTACATACCACAAGTATCTACTCTTTTGCTCAATCATCTACGTTACAACATACCCGGACCTACATGGGGGTGACGTTTTTGTCAATTAATGCAAAGGGCCTCACACATCCAGCTAAACGTAAATCCTTGTGGTCCGAGGCGTTGCAATTTAAGAGCGACATCTTGTGTGCCCAGGAGACTAATTTTTGAGCTACGGCGATGCCCAAATGCTCACACAAGAGCTTTCCTTATGTTTTCACCGCCAACGCCGAGTCAAAGACAAGAGGGGTCCTTACGGCAATCATTGATATGGTTTCATTCCAGGATATATGGAAAGACTCCTGCGCTACCAAGGGGGATGGGTGGGAGTGGAATTGGGCTGGAAGGTGGACTGGGGATTCTGCAGCAGACTCCTGACACTCTGTCCTGGGCAGAGAGAAAAATGTATATGTAAAAGAAGGGGGTGTTGTCTGCGCTGAAAGTGAACAGGGGGGGAGGAGGGGGGGTGTGGGTGATAGGGGTGAATGGATGGGACGGGTGGCTGGATGGGTGGATGCAGGTGGGTTTAGGACAACATGATAACCAACATAATCGAAACAATGATGTGAATGAATATACACATAAGGGTGATACCAATAAATACAAAAATTATTATTACAATAAGGAAAAACCCAACACACTAGCCAGTGTAATGTGAAACCAGTGAAAAACAATCCTAAATCCAAACTATAAGACCAGAGAAAATTCCATGAGGAAATGCCTCTGGATGGAAAAAATGTGAAATAAATAAAGTCTCTAGTGAAAAAACCCAAGAGTCCAGATAAGTCCAAATTGAAATGGTGGTGCCAGGAAAGGGTGACAGCAGAAAGCACCTCAGGTGGTCCCCAGCTCCTCACCTCAAGGCTATAGCTCGGATAGCCTGCAACAGCACCTCCCGGTGGAGGACAGTGATCCCTCGGCAGGGCAAGCAGCAGAGGCACTCCTCAGCGGTAAAGGTAAAGCAAAAAAGAAGAAAGCAAGTGAGTGACAATAAAGGCGTCTAGTAGGCAACTAGTGTCACTCGTACATCCACTCACCACGGGGTGATGGATGATGGGCCTATCTCCCACGAACAGCGAGTTCGTACTTTTAATGGCAGATATCCTCTTCTAAGCTGGCCAGATGGTCACTCACAACAAGGGATCTCTCAGATGGCATACATGATAAAAGAAACAGACCATAGCGCAATCCCGCAAGGTAAAAAACACATTTAATAAAAAAATAAAACTCACATTTAAAACGATCCAAAAGGCACAAAACAAACAGACGTCAGGAACACACTGCGTCAGGCGTGTGGACTCTGTGGCTCCTATTGCATGAAGAAATTAAAGATCCCGGTGGCAGATACTTCATCCTTATCTGTTTTATAAATTCTACCACGTACACGATTGCAAATATATACACCCCTAATATTCGTCAACTCAAATTTCTTAACAAATTGCTGAAAAGCCTAGAGAGGATCAAAAAGGCAGCATTGGTGATTTGCAGGGACTTTAACTTGGCTCCTGATAGATCCCTGGACACTACTTCTACATCAACTAACAGGGGTCCTGCTCTTTTGCACACAATGCATCAACATAACCTGTACGACGCATGGCGTTGCTGCCATGCAGGAGAAAGAGACAAAACTTTCTTTTCTTCACCCCATTTTTCCTACCCCATTGATCTCTTTCTTGTGGACCAATATCTATTGTCCCGCGTTGCCAAAGCATCTATAAATACCATTACGTGGTCAGGCCACGCGTCAGTAACCCTTACTATTGCTGACTCCCTCTCAGCCGTGGCCCCTCTGGTTTGGAGAGTGAATCCACTCCTCCTACAAAGGGAGAACACTAATGCCGCGTACACACGGTCGTTTGTTGCGATGAAAAAAAAACAACGTTTTCTGTGAAGTAAAAAACAACGTTTTTGAAACGTCACTTTTCAAAGACAATTTTGCATACACACCATCGTTTTTTCACAAAAAGCAAGGTTACGTTCACCACTCTTTTCCATTGAAGCTCGCTTCATAACTAGCTTCTGGGCATGCGCGGGTTGAAAAACGTCGTTTTGAACGACGTTTTTGCTACACACGGTGACTTTTTGTGAAACAAAAAACGACGTTTTGAAAAACGACACAAAAAATTCAAGCATGTTGGAATTTTTTTTTGGTCGTTTTTTTGAAGACAAAAAACGACGTTTTGCCCACACACGATCAATTTAAATGACGTTTTAAAAAACGTCGTTTTTTTTCATCGCAAAAAACGACCGTGTGTACGTGGCATTAGAGTATCCTGGAAACTCACTTGAAATTTTTTTTTGTAAATAATGTAGATTCAGTGGATGATTATTCTAAGATGTTGGGACACTTCACAATGTATGTTTGTTGCAGGTAATGTAGGTATATTGCATGTAAATTGTGTATTGCATGTAAAAAATGCAAATATTTTCAGACTCATGTGAATAAATCAAATACAAGGATGAAAGTGCAACTGAAAAATACAGGCCAGCAATGACAATTACCATATATTTAATTAGGACAGATAATCTTTAATATTGACAATGCCATGGATAATAATCAAATATGTTATTGACATTTAGCAGGTAAATTCAATTGCAGTTCAATAAAGAGCCATACTATTTAAAAGAAGGAGATATTAATAAAGACAGTAGAAAGTTCAACATCACAAAGAACATGGCATGGTCAGTTAAAGACCAGGTGCCACCGCAAGTGCCAAAAAAATACATTCAGTCAGTGATATGGCAATTAATGGTAAAAAATGGCATTTCACTTTTGAGAATGTCATAGCATGTCATAGCATGTCATATTTTCTGATATTTCATTGTCAACAAAAAAAGCAGCTGCCATCAATTCTTTTTTTCTGCCAAAAATGCCTGTCAGCTGTCATGTTTATTGAGCCAAGCATTCACAGCTCAGGGAAAATGTAAGGTCCCGATCGTGCCACAGCAAAGTGACTCTGGTGCACATGTGCGGGAGTGGCCTGGCCTATAAAAAATGGCTGAAAAGCACAGGACCCGGAACAAAGAACAGACAAAGACGGAAGCACCAGGGACCCGCCGGATCGGCCCCAACACTGTGCTGGAGAACACCATATGTCAGGTAAGTCTGCCATAATGTACTAATATGCTGTGCATACTAGTACATTATGGCATAACCCTCCTGGGGGGCCTTAAAGAAAAACTTCTGCATTAACTGGCATGCATATTATATGTGATATTTCAATGGGTGGTTATTGCATCATGAATCAGAAATAAGTAACAGCTGTGTTTTTTATGATCATGATCATCATGTTTCTGTGAATAAAAATCTCATAAGGATGTACAATATTTTATTAAATGGACCTTGTAATGAGAAGAGCGAGGGGATTTCCATTACTGGTCTCCTTTAAAAAAAAAGTTTTCTGACTGTGTCACTCTCCCAATTAACATTGATTATTTGTAATCCTCATGCTGCTAGCATTATTAAATAGATGGGAAAGTATATCATATTTACTTTTTTTTACAATTCTTCAGTTACTTCCTGGTCTCTTGCCTTGACAAATTATATCAGAGATCCCAGGAGCCTTCAGGAGGGAAGGAGAGGACAGGAAGGAGGGGTTTTCTCAGCTAATCACACTCTCCCGCATGCTTGCTTGAGCTAAGGGAAGCTGGATTTCAGGAAGTAAATGCTACATAAATCAATGGTTAATGGTGCTAAGATGAAGCGAAAATCTGCTTTAAGTGCTTTTGAATTACAGACTGAGAACATACATGCTTTAAATGAGTATCATAAAAGTGTCAGACCACCTTATACAGTATTTATATATATGTCCCAGGTCAGCTACTTGGGTAGCATTGGAACTCAAGGCAAAGCATGACATAATATGACATGACAGCCAGGTGACTAACAATCCCAAATAAGAGTCACTGGTAGTAGTGACATTCCCCATAAACCTCTCATGAGAGGGGATATTCATACATTTTCTATCAAAAAAGTCAATACTTTGCCACCTTAGCTTGATGAATATTTTGAATGTTATGTGGCTGGCCAGTAATTGTTCACGAAATGTAACATTTGCCCATTTTATAAACGGGGCAAATTAAACTTCCCATTAAAGCGGAAATGAACTGTATCTAAGTATTACATTCTAAAAATTAATTTTAAATATTCAAATCAATCCCACCTACTAATCAAACATTACCAGTGTTTGAAGAATCTGCTATTCTTCTTAAACATGATATTCATGATCTGCAAATTATGATATATTTCATGCAAGGGATCAAAGATGTCCGTCATACCCCTTAAAATATATACAGAAATATGTCTATGAGTCCCAATGCAACAAGCACACTCCAAGTAGTCTGCTCCTTTGTGACAGGTGATGGTAATCCAATCAGTTCCCAGCACTAGAGACCAACCAAAGGATAACTGCACAAACTATTACACTCTGTCACTGGTAATCCCCTGTTGGTGATCTACTCACCAGAATTCATAGAGAATGAGCCTTGTAAAAGAATCCTCTCTCGAGATGGCACCTTGAACTCTCTCAGTGATGTGCGATCAGTGGATGTGTGCGTGCAGCAAAGCGGCCATGTAAGTAAGTACAAGGGAGAACACCATAGTGTAAAACCTTTTATTACTAAAATAAACACCCCCGCTAGTCAAAACATGCTTACAGGAAATAAACTTGATTAAAAACGTGTCATTAGAGAATACATCAGCTCACTCAGTAAGAAGTTCCTTGAACGATCAAACTTGCAGGTGAGTCCCGGGTTGATGCTCCCTTCGGTGAAACGATATGTCGTGTGGACATCTTTGACGTGTTTCGTGATTGGCTCACGTCTTGATTGATGTCTTACTTCTTTATTTTGTTTAGAAATCACTTTGAAATACACCCCCTAGCCATCTTGAATAAGGAAGATAATTCATGTAGCATTTACTTACTGGAATCCATCTTCACTTATCATGTAGGCAGGAGGGTGTGCTTAGCTGAGAAAGCTTCCCCTCCCCTCCTCCAGATTGAAAAAAAAAAAATGCCCATGATGATTTCTGGGATGTATGACATCATTTAGGCCTAGGCCAGAAACCAGGAAGCAACTGTAAAAAAAAAGATTAAAACAAGAAAATATAATATTGAGGGTTATTTACGAAAGGCAAATCCACTTTGCACTACAAGTGAAAACTACAAGTGTAAAGTGCTTTTGAAATTGCACTGAAAGTGCAATTGGAAGTGCAGTCACTGTAAATCTGAGGGGTAGATCTGAAATGGGGGGAAGCTCTGCTGATTTTATCATCCAATCATGTGCAAGCTAAAATGCTGTTTTTTTATCCTTGTTTGTACCCTTTAGATTTACAGCGACTGCACTTCCAAGTGCACTTTTAATGCAATTTCAAGTGCACTTTGCACTTGTAGTTTGCACTTGTAGTGCAACGTGGAGTTGCCTTTTGTAAATAACCCCCATTATTTTCTATCTATATACTAAGGCTAGCAGTATAAGAATTAAAAATAGCCAATGTTGATTGAAAGAATAGTTCCACTTTAAAGAACAGATGCTGATGAATGTTTCTTCAACCTGCACATGTGCCTTATACACTGGACAAATGCTGCATGGTCAATCTAAGGCACATATGCCATTTAGTATTTTGTTTCTTAAGCATTCTCATGACTCAAACTTTAGTCTGACATTCTGGCAGTTTGGAATAGTGCCAGGTTTTAAGTATTTTAGTAATCTGAGAAACACATGCAGCGTTCCAACACAGATGCTCCAACTGGCACCAAACCCTGGCGCATATCAATCAACTTCCCCAACCTCAAAGAGATAATAATTTCACCTATTATTCTATGGGAAAATTTGGAAAACAGGACCAATTAATGGTTCCTGAGCAGAGGTTTGGACACTACTAAAGTCAAATATTGTACTAAACATTAAACTGGCAGCATAAAAGGTGATTTCATAATTTTACAATTGTATACAAAATTATATGTGATGTCCTACATTATCTATTATATGTCATGGTAAAAAATATGCATAGCTACACGCCTTTGTAAAACATCTTGGGTTATATATTAATAGACACATATATGTATAAATATATGTTCATTATAATCTAGAGCTGTTTTATTTCCATCTATTTAAGGTTTTAATACTGCTCATATAATTACATCTGACAAGCCTTTCTGGAAACTTTCCAAAATTGCATCAAACCATGTTGAAGCGTTAGACAATTGTGCAGTCTGTCAGGTTTTTTTTCTTTTTTCCAGAGCAGTAGCTCAGGCCAATTCATGTAATGAACGGAAGTTGTTAAATGGTTCACTGAAAATGTATATAACTAGAATATCCCCCTATGCTTGCATAAATGCAGTGCCTAATGCTTTCACATTGATGTATTGTGTTGATAGCAGCTTTAATAACTTGTATGTCAACTGATGGTATATCTAGCACATGTTCTTGGTTATATTCTATTCCTATCTACTTTTCCACATACTTCCTCTGTATATTTTATATTGTATGATATATTTTTTTTATCAGACTATTTGTCAGGCTGCATATGTACAGTAAGCAACGGATGGCTCCTGCTTGTAGGGACCCTGTCTTAAGCTGAAGTATGGCTAGTCCAAATGTAAGTATTTGCAGCTAAACTGTAACTGACCTATGCTTGTTATTGTTATCTGGGTTCATTAGGTTTCTCCTGAAGTCCAGGCATTGTTTGCTTCTGCCTGATTCTGGGGACTGATTTCCAGTAGTTAGTGTAAGAAGGTATAATATAAAGGGTTATCAATATCTATTTTTCTTTAGCCAGACACTGAGAGACTTATTCCAATAATGCATTCAGGGGAAGGGCTCCCAGATCGCTGTGGCTCCATCTAGGCAACCTCACTACTGGCTAGCACCATTAGCCTGATGCTGCCCTGGGACCCTGAGTGGTCCCCCTCATTTTCACACATTATTCATCCCCTTACTGAGTTCAAGTGCAACCCAACATGTGCTACGATTGGGCTCCTGTTTCCGGGACCCCCGATCTACCATCACTTGTCTTGCCATCAAGACAAGTAGGTCTTTCCACACATGCGTCCCCCATGGCTACCGCACAGGACCCTGTCTGGGCACGCCCGCTGTTCTCACCTAGCGGGATGCTTTTAGATGTGCTCCTGATGAAGCGGTGCATACCGCAAAACTAGTTGAGACTGTTATAATCTCCAACTCATCATGTTGTTCCCCTCTTGGGGACCTCTATCGTGGTTTTGTATATGGTTATCACCATTTTAATTTTGTATTTTTGTCTTGTTCCATGTTTGAATAAAATGTATTTTTTGTTTTAAATTCATATCTATATTTTCATTTTTGTATCTGTACCGCAACAGTCCTATTGGCCCCCCCCTTTTTTTTGGCTCTACGGTTCGGGGACCTTAGATCCAACTACTCTATATTCAAACTTTAAGGATGATGGTACCTTTCACTGTAGTATCTATATACTTCACTTCAGAGGCTTTTATTTCATGCAGGGGAAGGGAACACATATTTAAGGGGCCTTCTATAGGGGTCCTTGTCTTCCAGGCTATGCCTCCTGGGCTCCTGCCAGAAGAGGAGGGTCTTCCCTTCTGGGATTCTGCCTGGAGAAGATGCCACTGTGACAAGGAGGTTCTTTCATAGTTTTTGCCCCAATGGGGGGGGTCACTTTTAAATGCTTTAAGGATTTCAGCTGCCTTGCTGGAGGGTCAGAAGGAGTAAAGTCGGTGAAGAGCGCAAGAAGTTCTCACAGCTCAACAACTAATGTACCTGTGCCTGCTTGCATAGGGTCAAGAGCCTAGAGATTGGAGAAAGAGGAAGATCTAAGTTAACCTTTCGCTTCAGACACTCACTTCTCTCATAAAGCCTTTGGTATGCTTTGCTGCTCTTATGCCGTGTATACACAAACGTTTTTTCCGATGAAAAAGTCAGATGGACTTTTTTTATCGGAAAAAACGATCATGTGTGGGCCCCATCAGACTTTTTTTCAATCGGTGTAAAAAACTAGAACATGTTTTATATTCGATGGGAAGAAAAAACGATGGGAAATTCCGATCGTCTGTGTGGAATTCCGTCAGAGAAAAATCCATGCGTGCTCACAATCAATTTGACGCATGCTCGGAAGCATTAAACTTAATTTTTCTCGGCTCGTAGTAGTGTTTTACCTCGCTGCCTTTTGGGAGGTCGGAATTTAGTCTGATAGTGTGTATGCAAGACTGATAAAAGTCAACTTCATCGGAATTCCGACAGAAAATTCAATTGAATTTTATTCCATCGGAAGTCCGATTGTGTGTACGTGGCATTAAAGGGCTAAACACTATTTTTTTTCACTTCCTTTTTTTTTATTTGGTATTGGTGGTGATGGTGTAGGAGACCATGTGCTTCAACCCACTCTACAAAGTTTATTGTGCAAAATAAAACTTTAAGATATACTAAAGTATGCTGCCCTTTCTTTCACTGTATAAGCAAAAGTTTTAATTTTCACAAATGGGTTAACATTCATTAACAGCTTTCTGTGATTGGCTACAGCTAATAATATGGTACAGGTAGCCAGGTACCATATGATTGCTGTGGGACAATCACAGACCACAACTGTAAGCAAGCTGTTCATAAATGGAAATAGATTCATGACAGATTGTTTACATTGGTATCATGTGATTGCTATGACCAGTCATAGTGATCTTATCATACCTGGTATCTGGTTACTAGTAATTGTGATTCACTGTGTCTGGCAGACACAGTGGGTCACAGGGGTGGCATGCTGCACCCCCTCAGGGGGCACCCAGCATGTCCCTAACCCAGAACGGGCTGGATGACATACAGGTACGTGATGCAGCCTGGCTGTGCTGCCTGCCTGCAGTAAATGTACTGGAAGCTCCAGAAGCTACTATGTATAACCTAAGTTATACATAGGAGCAAGGATTTTAATTGTGCTATATGCATGTGGACAGCAGTGGCAG
The DNA here is from genome assembly GCA_029574335.1 of Rana kukunoris. Taxonomy (NCBI): domain Eukaryota; kingdom Metazoa; phylum Chordata; class Amphibia; order Anura; family Ranidae; genus Rana; species Rana kukunoris. Next base: position 113,530,543 of record CM056053.1, on the reverse strand, counting down.
CTGGTGTTCCATCTGTCGGGGGTGGGGTTAGCAGACAAACCTGACCATGGACCCCCTGATCTCTCCAGCCAGCCACTACACACCATATCCACATCCCCCAGTCACCAGCTCACTTGCCCTGTGTACCTGGTGCTCAGCACATGGCAATGCCTGCTGCTGGCGGAGAATGAACAGAGCCGGGCAGAGCAGGGAGGAGGAGAGCGTCTCTCCCATGTGCTTGAATCCATCAGCGGTATCTTCCTCCTCTGTCTCCTCCGTGTCCCGACCTCTGTGTCCCCCCTCCATCTTCTCCTCCCTACCTAATGTCACACAAGTGGGTAGGCTCGGGGTGCAGCGCCCTGCGCCCCAAGCCCACACTGTTTTTAAGCCAACCGTGCACCCCTTATGGTATAGTGAATAATATAAAATGATGTTCAGTTCAATTGTGTACACAAGGAATACTTTTCTTCTTAAATTCCCTTGCATTTAATTGGGTTTTCACAGTGAACATAAATTTGCGTAGCTAAGCAATCATTCTACCCAGTCCTAGTGACTCTACATTTCTGCTTTTTTTGTCTTACTACAAGTCTACCAGGTAGGTCTTTTTGCTTTATCAAGCTGCTGTTGAGCTTTAGGGGTTTGTGAAACTAGGGGTTTGATTTACTTAAGGACAATAGACTTTTAATTTGATTCACTAAAGGACAATAGACTTTATTTTTTACTTGAACACGATTGGATGTTGGTAGTCAGCAGAGCTTCACCTCATTCATTAAACTATGGGAAAATTCACTTGAAAAGTGAATGCTATATTTGACTTTAGTAAATCAAGCCTATTGACTGTTCAATTGGCAAGTGAAAAGTGAATGTTTACTTACCTTTGTAAATAGGAAAAAGCTTTGTTCACTATAATTACTCTCATACAAAGGAAATTAAAAAAAAACTTTTTTTTTTCTTGAAAAAACATTAACCACTTAAGAACCCGGACCAATACGCTGGCAAATGACCCAAGGGGTTTTTGCGATTCGGCACTGCGTCGCTTTAACAGACAATTGCGCGGTCGTGCGACGTGGCTCCCAAACAAAATTCGCGTCCTTTTTTTCCCACAAATAGAGCTTTCTTTTGGTGGTATTTGATCGCCTCTGCGATTTTTATTTTTTGCGCTATATACAAAAATAGAGCGACATTTTTGAAATAAAATCAATATTTTTTACTTTTTGTTATAATAAAAAACCAATAAACTACATTTTAGTCAAACATTTAGGCCAAAATTTATTTAGCCACATGTCTTTAGTAAAAAAAAAATCGCATTAAAAAAAAATTAGCTACCTAGCGGGAACAGCGACACTAATACAGCGATCAGAAAAATGATCGCTTAGTGACGCTGGCAATAGGGAGTGAAAGGGTTAACTAGGGCAGTGATCAAGGGGTTAAAACTTTATTGGGGGGGTGGGGGGGCTACCCTGACACTAACACTGACTGACTGTCACACTGTCTGTCACACTGACACTAAATACAGTAATCATACATGTATGATTACTGCATTCAGTGACACTGTGACAGGGGGAGGGGGGGGGGGCGATCGCGGGGGTTAAATGTGTTTGTGTCTGTGTGTAAGTGTGCTGTTGGTGCAGACTTACTTGGTGTGTTGTGATCTCTCCTCAGCGGCGCTTGAAACAAACGCCGAGGGAGAGATCACGTCGCTTCCTCCTTCCTGTGTTTACACAGGAGGAGGAAGTGACAGGGCGGGCGGGCGCGCGCATTGGCTGGGAGCGATCCGGAGGGGGCGGATGAAAACGGATAGCCGCCCCCACTTGTCGGATCGCTCCTGCAGCCGCGCGGACCGCCGCATGTACCGCATATATACGTTGATGTGCCTGTCGGTGCCATTCTGCCGACGTAAATGTACATGCGGCAGTCCTTAAGTGGTTAATGATGAAGGAGAACACAGCTTCAACCTATTTGCTAAAGTTATTGAACATTTACACTAGTTTGACACAAAGAGTGCAGCAAGTCTAATGAGATGTAGGTCTTGAGGAAACATAAGGACATGATTCCTTAACATAGCATAGGCTGTACTATAAAAATGAATGTTCACATTGCAATATAAATATAAACAAATAAGTTAAAACTGTGTTCAAGTTGAATACCCAATCGCTTGTGAGAGAAATAAAATGAATGATTTTTCTAACACATGTTTGGGTATTCAAAATGAACACAGAATCAGCTTATTAACCACTTGAGAGCCGCGCTATAGACGAAAGACGTCCACAGCACGGCTCTCACCTGCCCGGTGGACGTGCCTGGACGTCCTGCTGTTTACATTTCCCCCGGCGCACCGCCGAGGGCGCGCATCGGGGAAAAACTGTGCCCGTCATGTCATGTGATGCCGATGAGTGTGCCTGGCGGCCGCGATGTCGTCCAGGTACCCGCGATCGGCAGTGACAGAGCAGGGATGTGGAGCTCTGTGTCTAAGCACAGAGCTCCACATCCTGTCAGGGAGAGAGGAGACAGATGCTGTGTCCCTTGTACATAGGGACAACCATCGGTCACCTCCCCCAGTCAGAATCCCTCACAGGGTACACATTTAACCCCTTCCTCGCCCCCTAATGTTAACCCCTTCCCTGCCAGTTACATTTATACAGTAATCAGTGCATATTTATAGCACTGTTCATTGTATAAATGTGAATGGTCCCAAAATAGTGTCAAAAGTGTCCAATATTGCAGGCCTGACAAAAATCGAAGATCACCGACATTACTAGTAAAAAATAAAAAATAAAAAAAATTCATAAAACTATCCCCTATTTTGTAGGCACTATAACTTTTGCGCCAATATATCCAATATACGCTTATTGCGATTTTTTACCAAAAATATGTAGAAGAATACGTATCGACCTAAACTGAGAAAAAAATGTGAATGTTCATCTTGCTAGGTGAACGACCTCTATTCCTTCAATAAATCAACCCGATAAGGTGTTCCTAGCAAAGTGAATGGTCACTTAGCTTAGTAAATAAGGTGAAGTTGAGTTTATGCTAAATAGTATGAGCAAGGACATAATAATAATAATAAATTTGTAATTAAAAGCTTTACCTTATTTAGGTGAAAAATTCACTTTCTGCTTCACTTTAAATACAGACATCTGTACATTTTTATTTAATAATGGAGTTATAAAGGAAAAGATTTAATAATAATTTGCATAATCAGTATACAGTATGTGCTCTCTAAATTAACATTATAGTATCGTGTTAAATGAGCAACTCCATCCAGAAGCAGAAGGGGGCGCCAGAGGATCATACTGATTTATATCCCCTACAGCTAACTGTATTCAGGTAAACCTAAAAGCATACAGTAGAAGAATTGAAGTATCAAACATTAATACTGTACACACTGTTAAAATGGAGGAACTGTTTTCTGCATGTTTAATTATCACCCTATTTCTTAAAATAGTAACATTAGCAATGTATTGAAGCTTAGTTTTGTTCTGAACATGTTTCAAAAAAGGAACAGCAAAGCGTGTTTCTATTAAGCTTTTGATTTTGGTGAAATAATGGAACAGCATGTCCTTGCTAGCTTTAACAGTTTACGCTTTGAACTGCGTTTTTATATTTACTATCCTGACATCATTAGGGGAGTACGGTTGTATACTGGGGCTGTATCTGTAGTACTACATGGACAGAGGATTTATGTTCATTATCAGTACCTATTTGCATATTATACATTAAAAACAGGCTTTTCTTTTATTTCCAGCTGTTCTTTTTTATAAAGAATAGTTAGTAAGGATGTTATCGGTGACACGTGACTCACCTAGATAAATGTTGCTATGCAGCAATGCGCACAAAGTAGAAGAATATTATATAATCTGAGAATAAAATAAGATTTCATATACATGCCGACACTAATGATCAGATTAAGGGTTTGTATTGATGGGTGTCCTAGTCAAGCGATTTTCATTCGAAATCATGCAGGATTCTGGCTTTCACCATCTCTGTGTATCAGTATGCATTCTCAAGGGCCCTCCTGTACCCCATCCCTTCCTTGTTTAGTTGGGTATGTATGATACATAAATCACAAAGACAACCTCTGGGTATATGTGGTTATTTCACTTAGACCCCTTTCACATTGGAGCCGGAGCCACGGTGGCGGTATAGCGGCGCTAAAAATAGCGGCGCTATACCGCCGGGATTGCCGCAGAAATCGTCTGCTAGCGGTGCGGTATTAACCGCCGCTAGCGGCTGATAAAGGGTTAATACCACCCACAATGCGCCTCTACAGAGGCGCATTGCGGGCGGTATTGCCGTGATTTCCCATTGTTTTAAATAGAAAGGAGCGGTGAAGGAGCGGTATACACGCCGCTCCTCTCACCGCTTCAAAGATGCTGCTGACAGGAGATTTTTTTCTCTCCCACCAACGCATCGACTCAGTGTGAAAGCCCTCGGGCTTTGACATTGAGATGGCAGCGAAGGAGTTTTTCAGCAGCGCTATTTTTAGTGCTGTACTGCCTGAAAAACTCCTCAGTGTGAAAGGGGTCTAGAGAACTGTAGATGATGGGAGAGCAGTGATGCTCAGAGAGTCAGAAGGATGGGAGAGTTTGGTGGAGCACAGTTACCCCCATTTTCCTCCTTTTGGCTGTCTATGGTAAAGTAATAATAGCCTAGGATTAGATATAAGACACACTTACCCTCCTCCTTCTGGTTGTCCTATATAACAGAAATATTACCACCAGGTGAGGTATGAGACACAATTACCCCCTCCTTCTTCTCCTTCTTCTGACTGTACTATAGTAAAAAAAAATATTACTTACTGTCCTCCTTCTGGTTGTCCTTTGGTACAGAAATATTACTTCCAGGTGAGGTATAAGACACAATGACCCCCTCCTACTCCTGGCTATCCTATGGTACAAAACTTTAAACAGGGGAGGCATGAGGCACAGTTACCCTCTCCTCCTGACTGTCCTATGGTACGGTAATATTACAAAAAAAGCGCCACTGCCCCCCTTTATAACTGGCCATTGCAGTAAGCAGCATTGGGGGAGGGGGGGGGGCGACATAAGGTATAAACAGGGCCAAGGATACCAAGCTTACTTACCGACCAGCTTGCAGACAACCAAATTAACCTGTCTAACAGTATGCGTTAAAAACAGGGGTTTAGTCTGTGCGCATTTACAAATGCATGCGTAAGCCGCAGAGCCTCGCCACGGCACCCTGGTATCTGTGGTCCCCAACTATCGCTTATAAGTGTCTCCACAGTGGAAGCACATGCATTCTGATGGATAAGTGAGGGCAGGTGGAGCCCACCCCTGCATACTGTTAGACAGGTTGATTTGGTAGTTTAATAACATTTAATAACTTCAGTATGTTCCAGCTTGAACATCGTTGCCGATCTTCTTAGCAATAGTTCATTTCGCTGAAGGAAGCCATCCAGCCAGTGTTGTAATGCTTTGAATTCTTCTAGTGATATTTCTAACTGTGGTACCATTACAAGGGCAAATGCTTGATTATCAGCCCTGTGCACAACCAACGCCTTTGTTCTCCTGTTGGCCATCCATTCACAGATGATTTCTTCCAGCTCAGAAAATAATGGCTGCCACAGTGCTTCTTAACACTACCCTTGTCCACCTGTTGGTCTAACTTCATCTATTTACAGAAAGCCATAAGATTCTTGCCTCCCTGATTTCTTTCTTGTTCCCGATGGAATAGCTCTTTCTTTTTAGGCTTCTTAGGCCGCGTACACACGAGGAGACGGTCCGCGGACTGTTTTCATCGGACATATCTCCTGGGATAATTTGGTCTGATGCGTTTACACACCATCAGACCAAAATCCCCGCAGACAGAGAACGCGGTGACGTGACGGTGACGTTGATGCCGCGACGTGCGCAAACAAAGAAGTACAATGCTTCTGCGCATGCGTCGAATCAATTCGACACATGCGGGGGATTTCGGTCCGCTGGTTAGGCGTACTAACCAGCGGACATGTCCGACGGACAGGTTTCCAGCGGACAAGTTTCTAAGCATGCTTAGAAACTTTTGTCCGCTGGAAACCTGTCCGCTAGGCCGTACACACGATCTGACATGTCTGCGGAAACTGGTCTGCGGACCAGTTTCAGCGGACATGTCTCCTCGTGTGTACGCGGCCTTACACTTTATTTCTGCTATACAAAAAATGCAAAGGGCTGATACCAGATCCAATTCTGTTACTAACCTCTTAAAAAATACAAATAATTATGTTTTAGTGTGCATACTTGCATTCATTTGTGGCTTTTATATCTACCCAGAGATTGACTTTAAGGTAATGTGACAGCTTAATTCAGTCCATGCTTTTTTTTAATATAAATTAGACTGAGAACACATAACAAATAGAGATAAAACAGGTGCATACACGTAGATTCTTTTTTCCAAAAAGCATGTGGACACAACATATACCAGGTGACAGAGGGGCACTGTGCAAGTATTGCTTAGTGATTGCAGTCACTTAGAAAAATCACTGAAGGAACCATCTACTGTATACCTGACCTAAAATAGGAGCACTTAAGATACAATTCCTGACTTTGCCTTGGTTCATGGCTTTATGGAAACATAAGATTTCAGTAACCTTTAGTTGTTATGTATAATACATAGCATGGGAATAAATTATTTAATTCATTCGTAAAAGCAAGTTGAATGAAACAAGTCTGCAAATATGTCTCACACCTGAATAGACAGCTTAACTGATTAGAACTGTCCCTGTGTTACTTTATGTGATGTGTCCAAGTAGATTTCTGCAGAATGGGTTAACAGAAGAGCAGTCTATTGAACACAGGTGAGTTATGCAACCTACTTTATATACAGTATGAGGATACATTGGGATGCAATACATTAGGTGGAATATATACTGCTGAATTTTATAATCCTTAAATCATTGAATTTTTATGGCTAAACATATATAATATATTATATATGTAATTTTAGTTTAGCTGTTCATCACCGTTTTCAGAATAATTTAAATATTTGACCTCCAGAAGGTTTTACCACCTTCATGACCAGGTTATTTTTTGCTATTCAGCACTGCACTACTTTAACTGGTAATTGTTTGGTCATGCAACATTGTATGGAAATTAAATCTTTATAATTTTTTTTCACACAAATAGTGTTATATTTTTACAATACACATATATTAGCTTACTGCACATCCTGATGCCAAGTAGGAGTCTTAGGTTTGCCTGGTTCAATTCACAGGGATGCTTACAGACCACAGCTCTGTGTCCATGCCACTTACAGAAGGCTCTGGCGTGCTGGACTTTTGAACCAGCCTCTTGGCGCTTGCACACAGGTGTCCTGCATTGCGCACGGGCGCTAGCAACCACTTTGGGCCCCCCCATCCATGTCTCCATACTGACAGAAACGATTGTTTCTGGCGTAAGAACATTTGCACGTGAGCGCGCTGTCATGGCGGCTCCCAGGAGACAAGGAATCAGTGGGAGAGATTACTGGGGGGCATCTTGAGGACCCCTGTATGCGTATCGTGGCAGAGCCTGCAGAGGAAGGAGGTGAGTGGTGTTATTATGACTGACTTCACTGAGCATGTTTATCATAAAAGGCTACGTAAGAAAACACCAGGTTGCACTTACTCCCTCCAGTGGTGAAAACCAGGAAAGACATCCTACTCCAGGACGATAATACATAAATAAAAAATTATCTTCTTCTTACCTGATCCATGCCACAGGAAAGCTACCAAAAGTAGTTCCAGCTTTCACCCATCACGGCGGGCAAGTTGTGCCAACCTTCAGGTTTACAAGGGTTTTATTAGAGAAAACCTCATACATGGACCTGTAGAAGACTCTGCCAGAAACTTTTCGTGCCACGGATGTATTAGTACACCAAAGTCTGGATCCCAAAGCCCAGACCTCTGCAGAGAGACATTACAGGCAAACCTTGTTTCTTCATACACAAGGCCCGGGTACCAACAATCTTAGGCCTTTTGATATCAGCCCAAGGAATGGATCCGGTTATAGCTCCTAGGTCTCCGCAGCCAAACCACCAAAAGAGCATATTTCTTATTAGCACATGTTGAACGTGACCAACCACCTTAACACTTGCGAAAAAACGGAGGCACTCTCCATTTGGGAGGGGTTATATAGGGGAGGAACTCAATTCCAAATGGTTTAACCAGCGTCCAATCACCTGTGATGACTACATAACCCATTAAGAATTTAAGGCTCTGTGTCCCGTGATGTATAATCAAGAAATAGAGTTTTTTTGTAGTATTAATTATTACTGGTATTTTTTTTTTTACCTATAAACCAAAAACACTTTTTTCGAAGAAATTTTGTAACATCACATGAGTGTATGTGTTGCCGACACCCCTAATCGATTAGAAGATTGAAAGGTTCCCCCAAGGGAGGGGCTTTTTAGGCAACAATAGTAAGTGTAAATATATTAGTGCCAAGAACAAGAAATTATGTATATAATAATAAATATTTAATCGTATAGAAAAGAATCATACAGTATAACACTTAACAAATCATAAAGTTGCAAAAAATTGAGACTGATCCGCATAAGTAAACTCTACAAGGCCCTACGCGTTTCGGGGGTTTCCCTTCTTCGGGGGCCGGAGTCTGTGTGGAAACAAATTATATTACATCAGGTTTACATAACCGTAGCATCAAAATAGCTTTAACAATCACGTCAAATTTTAAAACAGCAAGCAAAAAAAGTGAAAGATAGACAAAAAACATACCAGTCAAGAGATGGCAACTCAATAAAAACACAGGGTAAAAAAGTCCATGGTGAAAAGTATTCCTGAGAAGATGGTATACAGGAATTGGGGGACAGGCACCATACATCCAAAGGGAAGCAAACCCCAGGCCAGAAACTGCCAAACTTAAAAAGGTTGTATAGTCCCTAAAATAAAGGACAAAATGCATAAAAAATATATATATGCAAAGTAGAAAAAATATAATAATAATATATGTATATCATATCAATTTTGGTCAAGGTAGGAAAAATTATAAATTATATACCTGTCCAAAGGGAATAACCCACGCTGACCCGTTCTGGCTATTCTTATGGGTTATTCCCTTTGGACAGGTATATAATTTATAATTTTTTCCTACCTTGACCAAAATTGATATGATATACATATATTATTATTATATTTTTTCTACTTTGCATATATATATTTTTTATGCATTTTGTCCTTTATTTTAGGGACTATACAACCTTTTTAAGTTTGGCAGTTTCTGGCCTGGGGTTTGCTTCCCTTTGGATGTATGGTGCCTGTCCCCCAATTCCTGTATACCATCTTCTCAGGAATACTTTTCACCATGGACTTTTTTACCCTGTGTTTTTATTGAGTTGCCATCTCTTGACTGGTATGTTTTTTGTCTATCTTTCACTTTTTTTGCTTGCTGTTTTAAAATTTGACGTGATTGTTAAAGCTATTTTGATGCTACGGTTATGTAAACCTGATGTAATATAATTTGTTTCCACACAGACTCCGGCCCCCGAAGAAGGGAAACCCCCGAAACGCGTAGGGCCTTGTAGAGTTTACTTATGTGGATCAGTCTCAATTTTTTGCAACTTTATGATTTGTTAAGTGTTATACTGTATGATTCTTTTCTATACGATTAAATATTTATTATTATATACATAATTTCTTGTTCTTGGCACTAATATATTTACACTTACTATTGTTGCCTAAAAAGCCCCTCCCTTGGGGGAACCTTTCAATCTTCTAATCGATTAGGGGTGTCGGCAACACATACACTCATGTGATGTTACAAAATTTCTTCTATTGTATCCAAGGTAGCAAATACATATGAAATTGGCTTATCCCCTTTTTCTTCCCCCTAGTAACATCCTTCAGTGACTCCTACATATCCCCCTGGTGTCGGGGATTTTCTGATTACTTCATTATTTAATAATTTTTTCTTTTTTTGTTTTCATTATTACGTGCTTTTCCTACTTTCTTATTTTTGCTTTTCATTTTTACTGGTCTTGTTTTTGCTGTCATTCGACGGCGACAGAGTAGTGTATTTGTGTAGATCGACATTCCTATCAGTTTACTATGTTTCAAGGCAAGGACTGGGACGATCTGATGCTGAGCTACTCGGCCAGTCATCATAAAGGGGAGGCCAAAAACTCTGAGCTCGCCTCCCTGTGTAATCAACTTGGAAGACTTGTTGAAAAAAAGGCAGCCCTTTTCTGGCATGTCGAAAGTTTCGACAAATACCTAAAAGAAGATATTAATCCATATGGGCTCCGCATTCAGATCTTCCCTCTCCTAGATAACATAAACACTGACTTCCGTAAAAAATGGGAGCAGAATCTGCAACAATGCTCGGCTAACGTGATGAAACTCCTTATTGAAGAATATAAAATTAGAACAAGCCAAGTTGATAAAGAAATTGACGATATATACATAAAACTTTCACCCTTCCTGGCTCTTCCAGCCTTCAAGGATCATGAAACCAAAATAAAAAGTCGACTTGACACAGTGATAGCAGAAACTCTGTATAAAAAAGAGAATACATTTTGGAGAGATAAACGATCATTCCAGGAAGGGAAAGCCTATAAATGGCAATCGGCCTATTCCTCCCAAAAATATTCTGCTAAAGGTAATACTAATATAATTCCCAAAAAAGGTTATAAGACCTCATCAACTGTTCCAAGCAATGCTCCCACACAAAACCCTACCAGGAATAGGAATAACAAGCCAAAGCGACCCCTATCGGGCGAGGATGATAACACTACCAAAAAACATCTAGTACAACAATCAGGTTCCACCAATACACTGGGTGGTCCTGATAGATCCAAACAACAATCTACACAACCGACTGAATTATTTTCTGTTTTTTCGACCCCTCACTCACTCAATACACAAACTACTCATGAAGGGCTAAGACCCAATATTAAAGAAACCATTGATACTGGGTTTTTTCCCCAGGTCACACACATATCGACAAACCCTTAAATGACGATAGTGTACCTGACGATCAATCAGGTACAACTCAGGGACTTGACATCATAAATCTTTCTGATTATGTACTGTCATCAGACGAAAAGACCTTATTAGCCAAAGGCCTCACTTTTTGCCCCGAAGCTTATCTGGATACATTTGAATTGATCAAAGATATCAACCTATTTGCTAGGAAACTCTTATTAAAAAGCCTCTATTCTAAACCAAAGAACGATTCCACCTATAGGACCATGCAACAACATAGGGAAGATATGGATCTGCTTCTGTCACTTTGCGGCGAAGCAGACATCTCGGATCCTGATGTAATGCATGATCTGGAAGAAATGTCATTTGAATTAGATGCTGTGGACACTTCAGAAACACCGGTCAATATTCTAAAAAACAAATCGGACAAGTTTCCACCGTTACAAACCAACTCCAATTTGGCTGCGTTTGTAGCACTTACCACTGCTGAAATAAAAAAGCTACATCATTCAAGAAGTACCAGTCACTGTATCCGCCAGAAAAACAATGCTTTGGATAAATTGAAAGATTGCCACTCATTAACTATCAAGCCTTCTGATAAAGGAGGAAATATTGTCATCTTGACCAACCAACAATACAAATCCATGTGCCTAAAAATTCTTTCTAATAAAGACTGGTACTTACCTATTTCGAAAACCGCTGTCAGCAAATTTGAAGTTGAGTTTTATGCTCTGGTTGACGGGGCCTTTTCCCATGGTGTCATTAATCGTGACACTTGGGAATTTCTCTGCATCAAGTATCCAAGAATTCCAACATTTTACTGTCTCCCTAAAATTCATAAGCATATGACTGATCCACCGGGTCGACCAATCGTTTCAGGCAATGGTGCCATAACTGAGAATCTCAGTATATATGTTGATTCATATTTGAAGCCCTTTGTGGAACGCCTTTCGTCTTTTATTAAAGACACCATCCACCTATTGCAAAAAGTTGAGCATCTTCATACATCTTCTAAAACGCTGCTAGTAGCTATTGATGTAGAGGCCCTCTATAGCTCCATCCCACACTCCTTAGGCTTGGCCGCCATTCGTAATATCCTCCTACCCATTTTCAAGGCTGATCCCAAACTTGGGGAATTCCTGATAATGGCCTTGGAATTTATACTTTACCACAATGTGTTTTCGTTTGACGGCTCCCACTTCCTCCAGGTGCAGGGGGTTGCGATGGGGACATCTTGTGCCCCATCGTATGCCAACCTGTACCTGGGGGAGTGGGAGAAGTCCTTCCTGACAAGTACATCCATACAACCATTCATCCATCTAGTGTTGGCTTGGTTTAGATACATAGATGATGTCTTAGTGGTATGGGAAGGGACCATCGATGAATTGCAAAGTTTTATGTCTATTATGAACAACAATGACTGGAACTTAAAATTTACAATGACACTAAGTGACACCCAGATTGCCTTTTTGGATGTAACCCTATTAAAAACCTTGGATGGCGGCATTTCCACAGGCCTTCATAGAAAACCCACAGCCGGCAATACAATATTGCATGCTACCAGTGCCCACCCTTTACCTCTAATAAGGTCTATACCGTACAGCCAGTACTTACGTCTCAAGCGCAACTGCTCCAATCAAGAAGTATTCTTGTTGGAGGCTGCAGCACTAAGAGAACGATTGCTTTTGAGAGGTTACTCCAAGAAGTGCCTCAAAAAGTCTTTCCAACGTGCTAATGCGCATACCAGACAAGATCTACTCTCCCAACCAAAGAAAAAGTCCACCAGAGATGGAAACACTCTACGACTAATTACCAAATATCATATGCAACATCAACAAACGAGAGGGATCCTTAAGAAATATTGGCATCTACTCTCCTTTGATCCCAATTTGGGACCCTTTGTTACCAAAGAACCTGCCATTACGTACCGACGGGCTTCTTCCCTCAGGGACCAACTAGTTACGAGTGAATTTAAGGGAGACTTCAGGAAAGATCCCTGTAAAAGAAAGGGCACATACACATGTGGCGGTTGCTCGACTTGTCGATATATTAATACTGACCCAGAGGCCCTGTTACCAAATGGGCGACCTTTTAGACCACGCCACTTTGCAAACTGCAAGACTCCTGGGGTAGTATATCTACTCACCTGTTCATGCAACAGGTTTTACGTGGGCAAGACCAAACTGCCCTTCTTTAAACGGGCTGCCCGACATATCAGTAACATGCGCTCAGCAAATCCTGATATGCCCCTAGGACGCCACATTTTGCTTCATCACAATGGGCAATTCTCAGGGGTTAAATTCCTCATCCTAGATAGGATCCACCCCAATCCCCGAGGGGGTGATTGGAATAAAACCCTATTACAACGCGAAACCCGATGGATCATAGACCTAGAGGCGACTACTTTTCCTGGTTTAAACGAACAGATCAGTTTTAGGCCCTTCTTAGAAGGGTTCTCTTCGGGTGGTTGTGAAAAAGAGTAAGGTTGTTGCAGCAATCTTTGTTATATATATTTTCTCATAATTGTTTCATATATTTTCACTCTCCCTCTGTTTATCTTTGTAATTTGCTCCCTAGACATTTTGGTTTTGCTTTCATTCTGATTTTCGTTTTTGTGTCTGTTTTGGTCCTTGTTCTGTTTTGGCAGTCTTTTTTGGATGTCTTTCCAGGTCTACTTTCTTGTTCCCTCGGATAAACAGCATTTAGTTATCATGTTTCTCTATATGAGATGCCTCCTTGTTATAATTACACAGTGGGTTTTTTTTTTTTGTCCTGGTTCGATTTGGGGAATCAGGCACCTATATCCTTATGGTAAGCACGGCGCACCCAGGCCGTCACCCCTTAGATGGCGGCCTCTCCGTTGACCCAGTCATACGGCACTTGGTGCCCTGTGTTTACGGGTCAATTCCTGTGCCACACAGGGATTCTGCCCGGACAGGGGATTCTGCTAGACTCTTTTTCCCCTCTCCGGGTATGTTCTCTGTACCCCTATAGTGGCCACTGCCTTCATTTAAGTAATACCTAATTTTGCTAGCAAGGCAACCTCAATCCAAGCACAGTCATTATTTAGCTTTGAACTCTTATATTGTTGTCCCTTGCGATTATGCGGTTTTTCCATCTCATTAATAGCATAGTCCTGTTTATGTTATCTTTTTGCCATTTGTTTGGGCGTCCTTTGCTGACAGTTGTTACGACACTTCCGCCCACCTGACTACCACTGATCATGTGATATGCGATACTATTTGTATTTCCCGGTTCACTCGCACCTGCGCACTGACAATGTGATTGCGTGCGCATCCCGATGCGATTACGACCGGAACATCTCACCGCGTCCGCCCCCTCTAAGCCCTTTCTATGGTAATACACCTAGGGCCTAGGGGCGGCACGTTATGACTCAAGAGTGACGCGAACGCGCTGCATGAGCGCCGTTTGCTGCACACACGTCTTCCTGTGACCACACCCCCTTTTCCTATTTATACACAGCCGTCTCCCAGGAATGGTTGACCTGGCTGACGGCGACGGTACTATACATCTACTGAAAGGTACACTGCTGGCTGATGCTTTGCACTGTCAGCTCCCCCTCCCCAAACATTTGGTTGTTTTTTCTTTCCATTCCACATTAACTAAGCTGTATGCTATTTGCTGAATCTCCTTCTTTTCAGCCTTTCTGTGCTGTGCTCTACGCTGACCTCCTCTGGCCATTCTGAAGCACCACCTCTCTTGGATAGGTAGATAATTTACTGTGCTGCGCTCCACGCTGACCCGTTCTGGCTATTCTTATGGGTTATTCCCTTTGGACAGGTATATAATTTATAATTTTTTCCTACCTTGACCAAAATTGATATGATATACATATATTATTATTATATTTTTTCTACTTTGCATATATATATTTTTTATGCATTTTGTCCTTTATTTTAGGGACTATACAACCTTTTTAAGTTTGGCAGTTTCTGGCCTGGGGTTTGCTTCCCTTTGGATGTATGGTGCCTGTCCCCCAATTCCTGTATACCATCTTCTCAGGAATACTTTTCACCATGGACTTTTTTACCCTGTGTTTTTATTGAGTTGCCATCTCTTGACTGGTATGTTTTTTGTCTATCTTTCACTTTTTTTGCTTGTTGTTTTAAAATTTGACGTGATTGTTAAAGCTATTTTGATGCTACGGTTATGTAAACCTGATGTAATATAATTTGTTTCCACACAGACTCCGGCCCCCGAAGAAGGGAAACCCCCGAAACGCGTAGGGCCTTGTAGAGTTTACTTATGTGGATCAGTCTCAATTTTTTGCAACTTTATGATTTGTTAAGTGTTATACTGTATGATTCTTTTCTATACGATTAAATATTTATTATTATATACATAATTTCTTGTTCTTGGCACTAATATATTTACACTTACTATTGTTGCCTAAAAAGCCCCTCCCTTGGGGGAACCTTTCAAAAACACTTTTTTCTGTTTTCAAATATTGCTAATAAATCATTTTTCTTCATAAATTTAGGCCAAAATGTATTTTACGATTTTTTTTACTAAAAGCAATAGTAATAATATTAGTGGGATGAATGCACCCAGAACAATACAGATAACAATATACTGTAAGAGCAAAAGGAATGTATAAATCTAAAAATAATGGTGACACATTCAAATGTAATAATATTCCAGATTCATACTCTAAGAGACTTGAACATTACACATACATGATATTTTTAAATACTATGACCAAATATTTAGATATTAAATGGATACGCACACAGACTTTGAATTAGAACAAATGATGATGGGTTAAAATCTATAAATAGAGATATAATCCTTCAAATATAAATACAATGTTAAATTCACTGTGGACCATAATTGATATAGGGAGAATAAAGACACGATCAATAAATTAATAAATAGTGGTAAAAAAAGGATAAATATTAATAAATACATCTTAAAAATCTGCATCTTTTAGATGTATAAAGAACACTCTAATATGCTTTTACTATATATAGGAGAGAACCAGGATGATCACAGAAAAAAGGGACAAAGGAGATTTAAAATATAAATATAAATAGTGTTGGTTAATAGTCGCTAATAAAACAATTTATGTCAAGATCGACATTTAACCCTATAGGCAGAAATTTATCGACTAAGAAGATCCATTGAGTATCGCGTTTAGAGAGTTCTCTCACTAGGTTTGATCCTCTCCAAAAAGGTTTTAGATGATCAATACCCCATAATTTTACCACTGAAAGATCCTGGTTATGATGAATTTTAAAATGTAATGACACATTATGATCCTTAAAACCTATTTTAATATTGGCTATATGTTTTGCGATCTGTCTCTTTGTGCGGGCTATATAGATCAATCCACAAGGACACTGAAGTGCGTATACCACATATGCCGTATTACATGTAATAACCTCCTTAATTCTGAATTCTTTATTATTGGAGGTAGACACAAACTTATGAAGAGCTCTTATCGTCATTCTGACTTCTTTGCATGCACAACATTTTCTACATGCGTAGAACCCATCTTTGTCCCAAAAGGCGGGGGGTCTGCATGGAGGATCAATCACTTTGTTTATAATTTTGTCCACATAGCTGGGAGCCCTTCTATAGATGAACCCAGGTCTGGGTGGTAGTGAGAGTTTGAGTACCCTATCCATGAGCAGAATATGCCAATGGGTGCCGAAAATGTCATCCACTTCCTTATATTGGGAGTGAAACCCTGAAATGAAGCTTCATTCCTGGTTATTGGTATTTGGAGGATGCATCACATCCCTCAGAAATTCCTCTCTTGGCACTGAGGCGATACGCTCAAGGGTTATGAGTTGTAGTTTATTATTAAATAGAAACATTGCTGTGTCAAATTATAAAAGCATATTATGTGTTCAAGTAGTTTTTAACACATTTGCCATTTCGCACTTGGTGACTTGGTTTACTTATTCATACAGTTAAAATTGTTAGTTTATTAAATTAATATATTACATTTTTTACAATCCCACACTCACTTGGAAATGTTTATTTGATCCTTAGGCTAGATTTAGCCTAGCTGACTTTTACATTATAGTGGTACACACTGATCTTTTCTGTGAGTTTATAATTCACAATACTTTAACTAAAGTAAGGCTCTTTAATTAGGTAATGCAAAAAGCAATGGTGAGTGCAATCATCCATGGCATCCAATTAGATTTCTCTTTACAGAAGATGTACCTGTAAGGGACATTATTAATAATTATGTTGCTCTGGGTTACTGCACTTTGCTTGTATCTTACCTTGATCAGTAAGAATGTATATATTTTGTTAATTTGTCTGTAAATGCTATTATATAAAGATAAGTAAAAAGATAACATTAAAACGTGGGAACATTCCGCTAGTGAAGGTCTGCACATCGGTGAATACTTTTGTGTTTGATTTTCCAAAGGTTTGGCACATTACTTTATTGTACACATTAAATGGTGATAGGCTACAGACAAGGACAGCTTTACCTGTGTCAGCAACAAGTCTATGCGGCATAAAAGGGTCTATCAGCAGAAAATAAAATAAAAAATGTACCCCCCCCCCCAAAGAAAAAAAACCACACTCCTAGGACTCCTTGTTTTTCTTTTCTGCTGAAGATAGTTCTTATTGACATTGTCTGTATGTTTGGGGTCATTGTCCTGCTGCAGAACAAAGCACCTGCTGCCATTTTTCTGCATCCTATTTCCTATGTTTTTTTTTGTGTAGTTGAGTCACTTAATTTTGTTTCCATGTAGAAGGCATAGCTTTTTGGTCACAATTCTTCAATTAAGACCACTTCTGGCCAGACTTCTTTAAACATTAGATGGATGTACCTGGGTCCCACTGGTTTCCACCAGTTCTGCGCTGATGCCACTGCTGGACATCTTCCGACATTGAAGGGAAGCAAGCATGATATGTCTTTCATCTGCTGAATTAAGTATCCTTGGCTGACCACTGCGTCTATGGTCATCAACGTTGCCATTGATTTGTGTCTCTTCAAATGAACTTGAGCAGCGCATTCTGAAACCCCAGTCTGCTTTAAAATCTGTGCATGGGAAAGACCTTACTAATGATATCTATCTTGGTTCTTGTTGCTGTGCTCAGTTTTGCCATAGTTTATGACCTGTGACACGAAACTCGTTTCCACAACCTCACTTTAGTAGCATAGTTTGGCTGTTCCTCACCCAGTTTTAAAGTGTTACTAAACCCTTAACCCTGCATTCACCATATCTGGTCTCTTACAGTATACAGAACATGAAAATGCAATCATTTTAGTAAATCTAAACTGCTAAATACCTTCTCTCATCAGTTGTATATTGCAGTCTTGTGACTTATATCTGTGTCCAGCTAAGCACTGTTTAAAGTTTGTTGGAGGAGTTTTCATTCTCCCCTGATTGTCCTATGAGGCTTGCAGGACCCCTGAACCTCTGGGTGGACAGTGCTTAATGTCCCTGTGCTGATCGCATGCACCCTCCCAAGAAAAAAAAACAACTCTATAGCAATACACACCAAATGTGGCCCCCAAGGCTCTGTTTTATCAGAAGATGGATTGGGGACAGGATCAAACAGCCCTTTTACACAATTCACAGGATTAATCCCTTAGGTTCCACAATGAGTATAACAAGTATACTTTATTGCTTATACAGACAGATTTTAAGAGTCGGTTTACACTGGGGCGACACGACTTCCAGCGCGACTTTCAGAGGCGACTCAGACACGACTTGAGTATGAACCACAGGGCGATCTACAACATGACTTGAAGTCATCTCCAGGACAGGAGACATTCCAATGGCCAATAAAACAACAATCAGCTCTGGGAGAGGGAGGGGGAGGGAGAGGTTTGCCTGAGAAATGTATGTTATCTTATCTGGAAAGTAGCTAGTGATCAGACTTCTGAGGCGACAAGTCGGATTGAAGTCGTACAGAAACCTTTTCTGAAGTCGGAGCGACATGAGTAGTGTGCATTAACACCGCTCCCATGCACTAACATTGTTTTTCTCTACAGCGCGACTTGGGACGACTTGAGGCGACCTCAAGTCGGATCCAAAATCGCCCCAGTGTGAACCGACTCTTAGGTTGTGGGTTTAGTAACACTTTACATCTTGTACACAGCTGTTTCTGTTTCAGTTAATAACTGTGTTTCAGCCTACATATGAAATTGATGATCATTTGCACCTGATTGGTATAATTGTTTAATCATACATCTGACTCTAATGCCCTGTCATACCTACACGCCATCAGTTAAAAAAACGATCGTGTCAGAACGCGGTGACGTAAAACACAACGTCGTGCTGAAAAAAATTAAGTTTAATGCTTCCAAGCATGCGTCGACTTGATTCTGTGCATGCGTGGATTTTTAACCACTTGCTTACTGGGCACATAAACCCCCTTCGTGCCCAGGCGAAATTTCAGCTTCCGGCACTGCGTCGCTTTAACTGACAATTGCGCGGTCGTGCGACGTGGCACCAAAACAAAATTGGCGTCCTTTTTTCCCCCATAAATAGAGCTTTCTTTTGGTGGTATTTGATCGCCCGTGCGGTTTTTATTTTTTTGCGTTATAAACAAAAAAAGAGCGTCAATTTAAAAATATATATATATATTTTTTTACTTGTTGCTATAATAAATATCCCAATTTAAAAAAAAAATATATATATATTTTTTTTCTCAGTTAAGGCCGATACGTATTCTTCTACGTATTTTTGTAAAAAAAAAAAAAAAAAAAAATCACAATAAGTGATAGCACCTACAAAATAGGGGACAGAATTATGATTTTTTTTTACTAGTAATGGCGGCGATCTGCGATTTTTATTGGGACTGCGATATTGCGGCGGACACATCGGACACTTTTGACACATTTATACAGCGACCAGTGCTATAAATATGCACTAATTACTGTATAAATGTGACTGGCATTGAAGGGGTTAACACTAGGGGGTGAGGAAGGGGTTAAATGTATTGCCTGGGTGTGTTCTAACTGTGTGGGGGGGTGACTGGGGGAGGTGATCGATGCTGTCTTCCTATGTACAAGGGAAACAGCATCAGTCGCCTCTCCCTGACAGGACGTGGAGCTCTGTGTTTACACACAGAGCTCCACGTCCCTGCTCTGTCACCGCCGATCGTGTGTACCTGACGGACATCGTGGCCGCCGGGTACACGCATCGAATCCTCGGTGATGCGTCGGGACTGTTTTTCCCCGCCGCGCGCCACCCTGTGGCACGTGGGGAATTACAAGTAAATCACGTCCAAAGACGTGACCCCGGCGCCTCAGGTCCGCGCTGTTGACGTGTTCTGTCAATGGCGCGGACCCGAAGTGGTTAACCGATGGACGTGCCTACAGACGATCGTTTTTTCTATACGTTTTTTATCCATTAGATAATTTTAAAACAAGTTTCTATTTTTTTTAACCTATGGATAATATCGGTTTGGTCTGATGAAAACGGTCCATCAGACCTTTTTTATCAGACTAACCTATCGTGTGTATGCGTCATAAGCCTACAAAATCCCTGACTTTGCGCAAGTGTACAAAGTATTAAAGTGTAAGAATTGATGCTGGTTTGAAGCCAAAGATTTTTCTTCTGTTAGCTCACTTTGCTCTTTATAAATTGATCCAAATAAACAATCATCATATACTGTGTATGTTTTAGAAAGCATTTATACTTTAAAGCATTTCTTCACACCTGCATAAACCTTTTGCACAGTACTGTATATAAAAATGTACCCCCCTCCAAAAAATAAATAAATATATATTTATTTATTTATATTGGTGTGGTGTAATGTAATGTTTATCCGCTGACACCCGCAATCTCATTGGGACCAATGTATATCCCTTTTTTATCCGCAAATGAATGGATGAAAAAGCGGACATATGGTCCGCACGTGTGAAAGGGGCCTAAAGTAGAGCGTAAAGTATCGCAAAAAATGGCTTGGTCATGAAGCTGGTAAATCTTTCGGAGGCCAAGTGGTTAAGATCAACTTGTCTATGAGCACTTCTACTCGAATAATCACTGAGAATATTTAGCAGACTTTAAACCTAAAGTCATATACTTTAGTCTGTCTGCTCACACCACTTACTATAGAAAGAGGTTTGGGGACAAAACCTAAAGGTTACTGACATTTGAAGTGATCAAGACAACTTCTTTTGTGATGCTGTTTTCTAAACTATATACAAAAGGCCTGTGTATAGATCTTTCGCAAGAGGTCTGTATAATGCCATACAGCGTCTGTCTCTTGTCTCTTTATGAAATAGTTCCTTTTTTATGTGCCCATGGATTTTCTCTTTAATACAATTGCACCCCAAGAATCTGACATTTAGCAAGTTTTAATATTTTTTCTTCACACATAATAAAAAGCAGGATCTCTGCTAACATAACAAAGGAGAGTTGTGGATTTTCTGTAAGCTTTTAATACCACGAGAATCTCAGCAATATCATCTACCCCATGGCTTAACAAATAACAATAATTTAACCACCTTAAATCCGGAAACTTTCACCCCCTTCCAGTCCAGATACATTTTTAACTTTCAGCACAGTCACACATTGAATGACAATTACTCAGGCATACAACAACATACCCAAATTAAATTGTTATTTTTTTTTGAGACAGAGCTTTATTTTTCGAGGTTAGTAATCGTGACTGTTTTTTTGTTTTTCTTTTTTTTTTGCTATGTAAATGAAAAAAGACTGAAAAGTTGGAAAAGTTTCTGTTATACCAAATAAATATTTTTTTTCATAAATTTGGGTCATAATGTATTCTGCTACTTTGATAAAAAAATAACCCAAATCAGTGTACATTATTTAGTCTCTGTAAAAGTTAAAGAATTGACAAACTATGGTATGTATACATTATATTACCAAAAGTATTGGGACACACATGAACTTTAATGACATCCCAGTCTTAGTCCTTAGGGTTTAACATTGAGTTGGTCCACCCTTTGCAGCTATACAATCTTCTGGGAAGGCTGTCCACATGGTTTAGGAGTGTGTTTATGGGAATGTTTGACTATTCTTCCAGAAGCAAATTTGTGAGGTCAGGCACTGATGTGGATTAGA
Source organism: Rana kukunoris (assembly GCA_029574335.1). Classification (NCBI taxonomy): domain Eukaryota; kingdom Metazoa; phylum Chordata; class Amphibia; order Anura; family Ranidae; genus Rana; species Rana kukunoris. The sequence goes on along the minus strand of CM056053.1, from coordinate 113,508,619 downwards.
AGGCTGGCTTACAGTCTCCACTCTAATTCATTCCAAAGGTATTCTATTGGGTTGAGGTCAGGACTTTATGGACCTCAACCTCTTTATGGCTTTGTGCACTGGTGTTCAGTAATGATGGAACAGAACGGAGCCATCCCCAAACTGTTCCCGCAAAGTTGGGATCATGAAATTGTCAAAAATATCTTGGTACACTGATGCCTTAAGAGTTCCTTTCACTGGAAATAAGGGGCCAAGCCATAATCCCCCTTTCATCAAATGAGTTGGACCAGTGCACAAAGCAAGGTCCATAAAGACTCTCCACTAAACATGGGTCACAGGAGTACAAAACAAATTGCACTCCTGTGACCCAGAGGAGAAGTCCAACCTAAAAAGCTCAGGCTGGACTTCTCCTTTAATCAGAGAAGCAGCCAAGAGGCCCATGTTAACTCTGGATGTGCTGCAGAGATCCACAACTCAGGTGGGAGAATCTGTCCACAGGACAACTATTAGCCATGCACTCCACATATCTGGCCTTTATGAAAGAGTAACAAGAAGAAAGTTATTGTTAAAAGAAAGCCATAAGAAGTCATGTTTGCGAGAAGCCATGTGGGGAGACAACAAACGTGGAAAAAGGTGCTTTGGTCTGCTATGTGTGGTGGAAAATTAACACTGTACCTCACCCTTAACACTCCATCCCCACCCTGAGACATGGATAAATGACAATGGTCCCAAAATAGTGTCAAAAGTGTCCGACGTGTCCGCCATAATGTCGCAGTCACGATAAAAATCGCTGATTGCCGCCATTGCTAGTAAAAAAAAAAATATTAATAAAAATGCCATAAATCTATCCCCTATTTGGTAGACGCTAAAACTTTTGTGCAAACCAATCAATAAACACTTATTGCGATTTATTTTACCAAAAATATGTAGAAGAATACGGCCTAAACTGAGGAAAAAACGTTTTTAAAATATTCTTTATTATAGCAAATAATAAAAAAATATATAAAAAATTTTTTTTTCCAAAATTGTCGCTCTATTTTTGTTTATAGCGCAAAAACTAAAAATCGCAAAGGTGATCAAATACCATGTGGAAATAAATGTAGCGCTGTGAAAATCAAACAAATGTTATAACAATAATGATACATAAATGGTGAAGTCCAAAAATCCACAGCAGGGAAAGTGAAGTCCTTGGTTTTATACCTTTTCCCGCATTGCCTTTTTTATATCTGTGATCACTTTTATACCTTGGTTTTATTACAATAAAATCATTATCTTATTTATCTGCACCATTGGGGTTGCGTTTTTCTTTTGTCTTCCCCTCTCCATATGGTGTTTGGAGCAATCCAGTTATTTCCACCTGACTCATCCCAGGATTGTACCTTCGCTTTTCCATTCCTCTGGAGAACGCAATAAGGACATTGTGCACGTCTGGTTTTCCACCGAAGATTGGAATTCCTTCTACCACGTCTGAGTGAGCCACAGGAGTCCATAGGCCTTACTGATCTGCTGTTCATGACAGACAGGTCCTACGTTTCCGGTAAGAGCATATTATCTCTGTTCTGACTTAAGTGCCACCCTGTCTGAGTATTTTTGAAGTCGTCCTACATCCATTCATTCCACAATTGTTGATGGACTTCCATTTATGTCTTTTGATTGGTGTACCCCGACACCGTCCTCACAAGGACTTCACTTTCCCTGCTGTGGATTTTTGGACTTCACCATTTATGTATCATTATTGTTATCACATTTGTTTGAGTTTCACAGCGCTACATTTATATTCACTTTAATGTCAAAAGTATTGTGATGCCTGCCTTTACATGCGCATGAACTTTATCGGCATCTACGGGATTTAGGAGTGTGTCTATGGGAATGTTTTACCATTCTTCCAGAAGAGTATTTGTGAGGTCAGGCACTGGTGTTGGACGAAAAGGCCTGGCTCACAGTCTCTACTCTAATTCAACCCGAAGGTGTTCTATCGGGTTGAGGTCAGAACTTTGTGCAGGCCAGTCAAGTTTCATCACCCCAAATGTGCTCATCCATGTCTTTATGGACCTTGCTTTGTGCACTGGTCCAGATCATTTGGTGGAGGGGGGATTAAGGTGTGGGGTTGTTTTTCAGGGTGTTGGCTTGGCCCCTTAGTTCCAGTGAAGGAAACTCTTAAAGCATCAGTATACAAAGAATTTTCGGACAATTTCTTGCTCTCAACTGTGTTGGAACAGTTTGTGGATGTCCCTTTTTTTTGTTCCAACATGACTGTGCACTAGTGCACAAAGCAAGGTCCATAAATACAGTATATAAATAAATAAATATATATATACTGTATATACTGTATATACAAAGTATTTTTTACAAAGTTTGTCCTTTGTGTAGTTTTGTGGTTGCAGAATTTCAACTTTATTACTGGTTTAAAACTTTAAGCTTTAAATTCTAATTGGACATTTCTCATGATTTCTGTAATTAAGCTGTGTTATCATTTTTAGACTTGAAACTTGGCACAATTACATTTGTACACAAGAAATACTGTGTTTAATTAACAGTAGACTTTAACAAATAATACAAGTAGTCAGAATTTAAATTAAGTCTCAGCAGGACATTTTGCATATTCTGTTGAATGAAAATGGTATTTATTGAATAAAATTAGCGTGTAAGCCATCATAAAACAGAACAAAAAAAGGTCTTGCAGGATACAGAAAATAATAACTTTGCAGGTAACAATTGGCTGCCTGGGTTTTCTGTAGAGTGTCCTATGCCATGTATTTCATACAAGTATTTGTTTTTGAAATTCCAAATAATTAGAATTTATTTTAAAATAATACATCTACCTAAGTAAATGTAATTTTTGTCAGATATAATATAGTGCAGCCTTTCTCAACTGTTTAAGCCCAGGGTACTCTTGAAATCGTTTTCAGATGCTAAAACCAATTCCTTGAAAGTAGTAGAAAAAACTGACCCCCCCCCCCCCCCCCCTTACTGTGATGACCAGAATGCCATACAGACAGCTTGATCATAGGTGTCATGCAGCTGACTCTACTAAGTGACAGTGGCCCTGAAACTATGATGGGACCATCAAATGGGGGTTCAATCAGACATAGCTCAAGCAAAGCCTAGCAACCTTCTGGTTTGATAATGCTCAGGCCTCGTACAAACGACCGTTTTCCTCGACAGAATTCATCAAGAAACTTGGTGGCAGAGCTTTTTTGCCGAGGAAAATGGTCATGTGTATGCTTTTCATCGAGAAAATTGACGTGGAACTTGATGAGAAAAAGGAGAACAAGTTCCCTTTTTCCTCGTCGGGAGTCTCAATTTCCTTGTCGTGTTCCTCGTCGGGCCGGTTTTTGATGAGAAACACGTTCGTGTGTATGCTTAGAAACCCGCGCATGCTCACAATAAAGTATGAGACAGAAAAGCACCTTCGGTAAAAGTAGCGTTTGTAATGGAGATAGCACATTTGTCACGCTGTAACAGACTGAAAAATGCAAATCGTCTCTTACTTTTACTTAACACGCAGTAACATGAGATTAGCAAAAGCAGCCCCAAGGGTGGTGCCAGTGGAACGAACTTCCCCTGCCGTCGTATGTGTTTTACATCACCACATTTGAGAACGAGGAGATTTGGTCTTGACAGTGTGTACGCAAAGAAAGCTTGTCAAGTTTCTCGACAAGCCTAACAAGGAACTCGTCGAGGAAAACTGTGTCTTTTACGACGAGTTCCTCGGTCGTGTGTACGAGGCCTTATGCCGCGTACACACGATCACTTTATGTGATGAAAATAAATGACGTTTTTAAAAACTTCAATTTCATTGACCATGTGTAGGGGAAAACGTCGTTTTATGTCTTGTAAAAAACGAAAAAAAAAAATTGAAGCATGCTTCAATTTTTTGTGTTGTTTTTCAAAACATCGTTTTTTGTTTCACAAAAACAACGTTTTTCAACCCGCGCATGCCCAGAAGCTAGTTATGAAGAGCGCTTCAATGGAAAAGAGTGGTGAAAGTAACCTCGCTTTGCTAGAGCATTGTGAAAAAAACGATGGTGTGTAGGCAACATCGTCTTTGAAAATTGAAGTTTAAAAAATGTTGTTTTTTACTTCACAGAAAACGTCGTTTTTTTTCATCACATAAAGTGATCGTGTGTAAGCGGCATTAGAATCTGAATTGCACACTATAGGGTTGATTTACTAAAGGCTGTTCACTTAGAAAAGTGAATAAGAGTAAATAAGGTATATTTGTATTTACTTTAAATATCCAATCATGTGCAAGGGAAATACAAAACCATTTTTTTTTTCTAGAACATGGTTGGTTGGTTGAAGTGAGTACAGCTTATTTTTACTAAATAAACACTTTGCTTAGTAAAGAGCCTCTTCTACTTAAAGCCTCCTCTAGTAAATGAACTTCAACATATTGTTGCCCTATACTTACGTTATGTCAGTGATGGGATTAATATTGCTGGTGTGCATATGGTATGTAGGATATTTTCACTTCAATGGCAGAAAATGGATAGAGTAAACATTTTAGGGACAATCTAGGTAACTAAAAAGAAGAAATTGTGGATCAAAATGCAGAAACCACAATTTCTGTTTTCCAAAAAACAAGATGATGTTTCATTATTAGTGTTGAGCAGAATATGCCATATTCGATTTCGCGATATATCTCGAATATATAGTCGAATATTCGAGATATATTCGCTAAATACGAATATTCGTGATATTTTTTGGAAATGAAATGATTGCGAATTTTCGCTATCGCGAATGCGAATGCGAATTGCGAATGCGAATGCGAAATTTCGAGAAATGCGGAATGGAGCACTCTGATTGGCTCAGAATATTCGTGATATATTACAATATAAAATAATTGCGAATATTCGAGAAATGCGGAATGGAGCACTCTGATTGTCTCAGAATATTCGTGATATATTACAATACACAATAATTGCGAATATTCGGCAAATGCGGAAGGAGCACTCTGATTGGCTCAGAATATTCGTGATATATTACAATACACAATAATTGCGAATATTCGAGAAATGCGGAAGGAGCACTCTGATTGGCTCAGAACATTCGTGATATATTACAATACAAAATAATTGCGAATATTCGAGAAATGCGGAAGGAGCACTCTGATTGGCTCAGAATATTCGTGATATATTACAATACACAATAATTGCGAATATTCGAGAAATGCGGAAGGAGCACTCTGATTGGCTCAGAACATTCGTGATATATTACAATACAAAATAATTGCGAATATTCGAGAAATGCGGAAGGAGCACTCCGATTGGCTCAGAATATTCGTGATTTTTACAATATAAAATAATTTAGAATATTCAAGAAATGCGGAAGGAGCACTCTGATTGGCTCAGAATATTCGTGATATATTACAATATAAAATAATTGCGAAATTTCGAGAAATGCAGAAGGAGCACTCTGATTGGCTCAGAATATTCGTGATATATTACAATATAAAATAATTGCGAATATTCAAGAAATGCGGAATGGAGCACTCTGATTGGCTCAGAATATTCGTGATATATTACAATACAAAATAATCGCGCAATATCGCTATTGCCGAATAATCGCATTGCGATTTTTCGGCAATATAAAATGAGCGCTGCAGCTACTCGGCCCAAGGTCTCTAATCATACCAGCAATGCTTTTAGACGTCGATGGGGATCTCTAGGATGTGATCTGTTCTAAAAAAAAATTGAAAAAATACGAATATTCGAAATAGCGAATATTCGCCGCGATATTCGCGTTTTTCGCAAATACTCGAATATGCAATATTCGTAGAGAATATTTGCAATGCGAATATTCGTGAGCAACACTATTCATTATAACACATGGTCGCATTTTTCCCAATTCTACACTAGGCAATTGTATTAAATATATGCTTTATGCTAACTTCTAAAATGTGACACCATGTTATAAGGAATTTTGTTTGTCTTTCCTTGTTCAGCACTACTCTTTTTTGCTGACAAATTTAAAATTTCTCCTTAGCAAATCCATACTGCTCATGAATGACACAATAGCTTCACTTGTGTCTACGAAACTTAAACTGAAGACTTGACACAAGTGGTGTGGTGTAATTGCTTGAACTATGAAGAATAAACTATTTTCATGAATTGTCTCATGATTACATGCATTTAATATTTAATATTACATAGATTAAGAAAGGAAAAAGGAGCAGTATGCATGAGAGTATTTTGGAATACTCCAATGACAATATATTAAAAATATATGCATTTTGAAATATGGTTTCTTTTGTGCACAGTATTTAGGTAAGTTGCAAACCGAACTTAGCTTGTCATCTAAGATTGATTGAAAAAAGTTATATCTTAGGTAGGAAAATGAGATCAAGTATAAAGTGCATCGGGAATATATTTTCCACTGCTATTTTCTTATGTGAATGATCTATATTTAGGAACAGAAACCACAAAACCAAGAAAGCTCCCATAAATCATGGTTTGCTTCATGACTCTCCTTCAATACCTCTCTAACCTTCAGTAGCAATAAAAGATTGTATGTGATAGCCAGGTTTATTTAACTGTCATGGATGAATGCTAACAGCATAAAAGATGTAGATCATGGCTTTGTGAACTTGGGCCCTAACCAGGATAACTACTATGTAGTGTAATTTTTATCTGCTGTGTAAACATTGTCAAGTTTGAACTAAAATCACATTAATGTGAGGCATGAAAATATTCTGGAACTCGTACATGGATTAGGTTTCAAGGAAACACCACCATTATTATTTAGGTATTATTTACATACACATTGTACATTCACATCGGTCCCTACCCTCAAGGTGCTTACAATCTAAGGTCCCTAACTCACATTTATATACTAGGGCCAATTTTAGACAGAAGCCATATAACCTATCAGCATGTCTTTGGAGTGTGGGAGGGTAACAGAGTACCCAGAGGAAACCCACGCAGGCACAGGGAGAACATCCAAACTCCAGGCAGGTAGTGTCGTGATTGGCATACCACCATGACTTTTACTTTCAAAATAAACCTGTGTCCAAGCTATACACATTAAACAATTTAGATATTCTTAACAAGCATTAAGATCGCTTTAAATCAAGTCATCACTGACTTCCGTAGCTATGAGCATCCTGGAGTAATATAAGCTAAACTCCAGCTATCCTAAAAATTGGGGTTCCCCCTCAAGTTATTGTGGATGTCAGTAGATATATTAAACTCTGTGGTGTTGTACTAAAGGCATACAGTATAGGCTGTTTGTTTGTTAAGAGATTTTTTCCCTAAGCTTAGTAAATAAATGACCTGCCAAAACTTTAACAATTTTCCAAGCTAAGATACAGTTTTTTTTCCTGCACGATTAGACATTTTTGTAAAATTAATTCTCACCACATCACTAAATGAAAGACAAATCTCCCTTAACCGGTTAACAACCGGCTCCTGTACATATACGTTGGCAGAATGGCACGGTCGTGCAAAGTAATATTACAAAGTACAGTATATTTACATCAATTTGAAATCCCCTACTGCGAGCTCCATGACCGTGCCTGCGGGATCTGCAAACTCAATGTCCGCCGGTGTACCGCAAATGGGTCACAAAGCTGCAGAACAGGGAGAGGCAAGTGTAAACAAGCATCTCCCCGTTCTGCCTAGTGACACTGTCACTGATCGTCTGCTCCCTTTCATCGAGAGCAGCGATCAGTGACGTGTCACTCGTAGCCACGCCACCCTAACTGTTAGAATCACTCCCTAGGACACACTTAACCCCTTCCCACCCCCTAGTGGTTAACCCCTTCACTGTCAGCCACATTTATACAGTAATCAGTGCATATTTATAGCACTGATCGCTGTATAAATGTGAATGGTCCCAAAATAGCGACAGAAGTGTCCAATGTGTCCGCCATTATGTCGCAGTCACAATAAAAATCACAGATCGCTGCATTAACAAGTATAAAAGAAAAATTGAATAAAAATGCCATAGAACTACCCCTATTTTGTAGACACTATGGGCCAGATTCACAAAGACTTACGCCGACGTATCTACTGATCCGCCGTCGTAAGTCCAAATGTGCGCCGTCGTATCTATGCTCTGATTCTTTAAATCGGATACGCCTGAATTTTGCCAAGATACGACCGACGTAAGTCTCCTACGCCGTCGTATCTTGGTTGCATATTTACGCTGGCCGCTAGGGGTGCTTCCATTAATTTACGCGTCGAATATGTAAATGAGCAAGATACGCCGATTCACGAAGGTACGTACCCCCGACGCAGTAATCTACGCCGTTTATGTAAGGCGTTTTTCCGGCGTAAAGATAAACCACCAAAAATGTGGCGCATCCCATGCAAAGGTATGGACGTCGGAACAGCCGTCGTTTTTTTACGTTGTTTACAAAAGTCGTCCGAACAGTTCAGAGCTAGTCTGTTTTTTTTATATGAAACAATAAAAAATTTGTAATTTTATATATCAAAGATTCATGTTCTGTTCTCATTGGCATATTTAAAGTTCCATATTTTTTTTCCACAATCGTATCCACATACATTTTCTACATGTTCTCTACGGCAAATGTTCACTTTCTGAGTCCAGGTCCACTTTAAGACATCATTACTCCAAGTCTCCAGAGGCAACATTCTAAAAAAGTGAAGCATATGGGTCTAATCAATAAAATAGTAAACAATGACATTCTACAAAGTGAATGTTTTAATGACAGCCAAGTAAAGATTATATTTTACTGATCTAAATGTGAAAAAAAAATGTAACAAGCCTTTTTAGTTACTGCACTGCATATCATTACTGTACTCTGTCCTGCTTTATTAAATAGGCTGGATGAATCATAGGTGAACATTGACAGGGAGTTTAAAGGTCTCTTTTTTCCATTGCCATCATTTTTTAATTACAAGCAATATGAAGACTAATTGCATCACATAAAATATATATTTTTACCTATTATTTTGTAGTTATTTAATTGCTTTACTTGTCTGTATTGAGTAACTAGGTGATTAATGTGACCCTTCAGTATCTGCAGAATACCTCCTGTACACATCAACTTGCAGCTGCTATTTTTGCAGACCGGTAAGACCAATGACCTGCAGATCCTGAGATGTCGGTGGTGTCATTTGGCAAGCAAAGCTTCTTATTTAATCACACAATATTGATCTGAAACACCCAAATCAGACAAGTTTTCAGTGGATTTCAATATATAACCTCACAACAGCACAAATCGATGCTTCGGTTCCCAAAAGGCTATTTAAAGGTCTTTGTAATTGTATAGGATGTTACAGTGTAATCAAGTACATATAATCAATTTCTGTATCTCCTTTATATTAGCTAAAATGGTGTTATAAACTACCTTTATATATCTTATAAAATTTCCAAATTTTCCATCATTAGGTTTAATTTTGTAGAAAGGGTGCACAGTATATGGAGATGACATTTTACATTGTGATACAAATACGAATGGTATTTTTTGTGTTATGTACTGCACAGTCTGTCTCTTGGGAGTTTTTGCTATTGATAAAAGGAAACAAAACAGGATTTCTAAGGATCACTACCCAGGTCTGATTACATTTTGTACAGCTTCTTACAGATAAGTTCCAAACAGATGACTGAGGTAGTTTGTTTAGTTTTCAGGATATTATGTTGAAACTCATTAGTACTACTTAACATTATTGCAATAATAATAATTGTTTATATTTATTTGTAGATTATCATGTTACTCTTAAAGTGTAAGTAAAGTGTAATTTTGGATTGAGTAAGGAATAGTTAGAAATCCTGTCAAGTTGTTTTGTAGAAAGGGAGTTTTTTTTCAACATAAAAATAACATTTTGGCTTTAGAGGCACTTTAATTTGCCCATGGTAGCTTCTTATTGCTAAGAATTGCACTATGCCAACAGGTCATGTGACATCTAATATACTCACACTATCATCTGCTAAGTTATGAGACTTGGAACAATAGAAATGATGATAAAAGGTCTACAGTGCCTTGAAAAAGTATTCACATCCCTTGAAATATTCCACATTTTGTCATGTTAAAACCAAAAATGTAAATGTATGTTATTGGGATATTATGTGGTAGACCAACACAAAGTGGCACATAATTGTAAAGTAGAAAAGGATAAAAATCTTAATATGAAAGGTGTGGCATGCATTTGTATTTAACGCCCCTGAGTCAATATTTTGTAGAACCGCCTTTTACTGCAATTACAGTTGCAAGTCTTTTTGGGTATGTCTATAACAGCTTTGCACATCTAGAGATTGACATTTTTACCCATTCTTCTTTGCAAAATAGCTCAAGCTCTGTCAGATTGGATGTAGAGCATTTGTGAACAATTTTCAAGTCTTGCTACATATTCTCAATTAGATTTAAGTCTGAACCTTGACTTTGCCACATGACTATTCTTTGATCTAAACCATTTCATTGTAGCTCTGGCTGTATGTTTAGGATTGTTGTGCTGCTGGAAGATGAACCTCCACCCCAGTCTCAAGTATTTTGCAGCCTCTTAAGCTGTGTACACACGATCCGTTCAAACCGATGAAAGCGGACTGAAGTTCGTTTTCATCGGTCCAAACCGATCGTGTGTAGGCCCCATCGGTCCGTTATCCTTCGGTCCAAAAACAGATGGCTTGCTTTAAAATTTAACCGATAAATGGCTAACCGGTCGAGGCTATCCGTCGGACCATTCTCATTGGATGGACCGATCGTGTGTACAGGGCTTAACAGGTTTTCTTCTAAGGTTGTCCTGTATTTGGCTCCATCAAATCAACTCTAACCAGCTTCCCTGTCCTTGCTGAAGAAAAGCTTCCCATAACATGATGCTGCCACCACAATGTTTCACAGTGGTGTGTTCAGAGTGATATGCACTGCTAGTTTTCCACCACACATAGCGTTTTGCTTGTAGGCCCAAACATTTAATTTTGGTCTCATCTGAACAGAGCCTCTTCCTCTACATTTGCTGTGTGCCCCACATTACACCTCGTAAACTGCAAACAGGACTTCTTTTGGCTTTCTTTCAACAATGGCTTTCTTCTTGCCACTATTCCATAAAAGCCAAATTTGTGGAGTACACAACAAAGGCCCTGTACACACGATCAGTCCAAACTGATGAAAACAGAATGAAGTTCAGTTTCATTGGTCCAAACCGACCGTGTGTATGCCCCATCAGTCTGTTGTCCTTCGGTCCAAAAACAAAGAACTTGCTTTAAAATTCGACCGATGGACGCCTGTCCGATAGGTCAAAACCGATGGTTAGTACGCAAAAGCATCGGTTCAAAACCCGGGCATGCTCAGAATCAAGTCGACGCATGCTTGGTAGCATTGAACTTAATTTTTTCATCACGTCATGTGTTTTACGTCACCGCGTTCTGACATGAACGGTTTTTGAATCGATGGTGTGTAGGCATATCAGACCATTAGTCTGCTTCATCGGTGAATCGATGAAACTGAACTTCAGTCCGTTTTCATCAGTTTGGACTGATCGTGTGTACAGGGCCTAATAGTTGCCCTGTGGACAGATTCTCCCACCGGAGTGGTGGGTCTCTGCAGCTCCTTCAGTGTTACCATGGGTCTTGGTAGGTTTGCAGTTGTGCCATACTTTACAGTTATGTGCCACTTTGTGTTGGTCTATCACATAAAATAACAATACAAGTATATGAATACTTTCTCATGGCACTGTAGCTGTCCTAATGAAAAATAGGGTTTACAATACAGATGATGCATTACAGTTTACAGCAGTGGTTTTCAACCTCAGTCCTCAAGTACCCCCAAAGGGCCATGTTTTCAGGTTTTCCTTTACTTTGCACAGCTGCTTTAAATCAATATCAGTGACATGGTATTGGTAAGAGCTTTTTTTATCTAAAGGGGTTTTCCCAAAGCATGGCCCATTGGGGATACTTAAGGGCTTGAGGACCACTGGTTTACAGTACAGATGAAAGAATACTGCTATACCCAATAGAGCCTCAATTGCAATAATAATACATTTAAGCCAGGGATCCACTGCATATCTGTTGTTTATAGGACATTTTTACATTCCATATTATAACCTGCTTTAGAAGACATAGTGAAAGGTACAGTAAAGTGATTGTGTTGAGACAAACACAATATACTTTGGATCGACTTGGGTACAATCAGCCTGCCCAGAGATGGTTCAAATCTCAGCTGGTTCCTGCTGAACCAGCCAAGAATCAAAATGTCTATGGCCGGCATTATTTCCAGTATATATGAGTCCCAAAACTCAAAAGTCTTAACACATGAAAAGAACAACATAAACATCATGTTACTGAAAAGCTATATCAGATTTTATCACATAATCTTTATTATTTGGAAACTGAAATATATCAGTCTCCACTATTGTTTATACTGTGATGCCGCGTACACACGATCGGAATTTCCATCAAGAAAACTATGGGTTTTTTTCCCGACGGAATGTTGGCTCAAACTTGTGTTGCATACACACTGTCACACAAATGTTGTCGGAAATTCCGACTGTCAAGAATCTGGTGACGTACAACGACGGCACTATAAAAGGGAAGTTCAATACCCAGTGCGCCACCCTTTGGGGTGCTTTTCAGCCTTCATGCTTTTCAGTCCAGTACTGCTCTTCAGTGTGTGCTTGTGGGTTCGTATCTGTTTTTCAGTGCATGTAGTCAGTTCGTATCTGGTTTTCAGTGTGTTCTTGTCCGCTTGTTTCTTATTGTTTCTTATTTTCAGCTCATACTTCTCAGGGCTTTCTGTTCTTCAGTGAGTTCTGTTAGTTCGTTCTGACCAGCCAAACTTTTTCTAGCCATGATGTGGGTACGTACTCGCCGTAGAGTTTGTGCTGTGTCCGTGTGCTTGGGATGTGGGCTTCTTGCTTTGACCCAAGCTCAGTCCATGAACAGGCTGAGGAGGAGTTCATGGACGAAGAATTGGTTGCTCCAGCATGACCAATTCTGTCATATGCCTTTGCTGCGGGAGATCAAGGAAAATAATCCTGATGACTTCAGGAATTATCTCCGGATGACTGACCCCCATTTTTCACCGTCTGCTGTCCCCTTATATTATGTGACAGGACACCTGAATGCGGCAAGAAATCACTGCAGCGCAAAGGCTAGTCACCACGTTGTGGTACTTGGCGACAGGGAGAAGTCTGTAGGACCTCAAGTTCACAATGACAGGCATCTCCCCCCCAGGCTCTGGGGAACATTATCCCAGAGACCTGTTCTGCCATCATTCAAGTCCTGCAGAAGGACTCTATTATAGTAAGTTTTCTCCTTTAACATCACATTCTATGTATTTAATGTTTGCTAATGTCTTGTGTTTCTTTCATCATTCCCTAATTACCATGATTGTAATATGCTTTAAATGTCCCCTTTATCCTAATGCATGCTGTAAGCTTTTAATGCTCCTTTTTTGGCCTACATGCATATTTGCCTTCACTAACTTCTCCAGCATGCTATCCTGGGCCTATACACACCTAGCCTAGTCACTTAACAATGTATTTTGTCAGCTCCATTGTAGTGCTTTACCCTAAACACCCCCTAAAATGTGTACAAATGTTAAGGTTGTCATTAAATTCAGGCAAAGTGCCACATTTTTACAATGGGTTATCAGAGGGGGGTGAGGAATCTGATAAGTGGACCTTATAATTTTGTCTTTAAATACTCCATAAAAATAAATGTTATACTGATGTTGGCCAAGAATGTTTGTGTCTTATTTGCTTGCAATGTTATGTGCAAAAGTACAATTTTTTTTTTCTGGTTTGACTCCACAGTTTCCTTCAACGTCACAGGAATGGCAGACTGTGGCTTTCCAGTTTGCTCAGCGGTGGGACTTTCCCAACAGCGGTGGGGCAATCGATGGGAAACACGTCCACATCGTCCCACCCCCCAAATCGGAGTCATACAATTACAACTATAAGGGGTTTCATAGTATCGTGATGGTGGCGGTGGTGTCGGCGACATATGAGTTCTTATATGTGGATGTGGGGAAGAATGGCTGGATGTCAGATGGTGGAGTCTTCGCCCAGACCGAATTTTACAGACAGCTCCAGAGTGGTGGCTTGAGATTGCCACCTGCTGAAGATAATTGTCATGCATATGCAATAAAGTCTGGCAGCTTACCTGTTTCCATCTGTTCATTAGAGGCCTGACTCTGGTTCCCTTTTTATCACTTCTCCTTCCTGTATGGCCCCACCCAGGCCATCCCAGGAAGTCTATATTAACTGTTGCACTACAGGTCTGCAGTGCTGTTCAACCATGTTGTTAGCTTAAGTTCCTGTCTGCAGTGTGCTACGATTACCTTCCTGTGTACTGTTTTTGGCACGTCCCTGACTTCTCCTGTTTGCCTTTGCCCCTAACCTTTTGCCTGTCCCTTGGTTACCCTTGTCTGCCTGTTGCCCTGACCTCGGCTTACCCATCACTATTGTGTGTCCTGCTTGCTGCTTCCCCTCTCTCCCTGCAGGGCATGACCTAGGGGATCCCAGGGGTCGCGACCTGGATCCAGCTGCGGCGAAGGCCATTCTCACCACTAGAGGCTCTGGTGAACACAAAGCTGGGTAGACTCTGCTTCCTGGGGGATCTTGGGTTCACGCTTCCTCTCTGATAGCAGCAGTCGGCTATAGGGTTCACTACCCTGTGGTGCATCCCTGACCCCAACGGGGTGCACTTGTCACCTGGCCACAGGTGACCTGACAATAATGTGTCAGGACTGCCGTTTGTCTTCGTCGCTGATGAATGGTTTGGGCTGGGTGAACACCTGATGCGGCCATTCCCTATGAAGACCCTCATCCCAGAGCAGAGGGTTTTGAACTACCAGTTAGCCAAAGCTAGAAGAGTGGTGGAGAATGCATTTGGCATAATGGCCAGCCGGTTCCGCCTATGCCTTACAGCACTGAACATGGTGAAATAAAAAACTCAATCTAATTGTGATATCATGCTGTGTACTTCATAATTTTTTACGGAGAAATGCTCCAAACTATGTGGCCTCAGTTGGGCCTGAGGCCCCCGAATTCATGACCAAAATACTCTGATGGCACTGGAAGCTGGGCATCCTGGCTTGGCCCCCCCCCAAAGCGCCAGTGAAGTCTGGCTAAACTATCAAGAATATTTTATGGGTAGGGGGACCATTGATATGCCAGCAGGTTTAAATTAAATTAAAAATTTGAATCTGAAATAATCTTGATTTTGATTTACTGCTTGTGTTTCTTTTAGCTGTCTCCTAGTGCACTTGTAGTGCCAAGTGGATTTGCTTTTAGTAAATAAACCCCATTGTCACTGTAAACACTAACTTACTTCAAAAACTGGTATTGAGCATTGAAAGAAGAAGCCACACATTGTTGAGTAGAAAACCTTTTACTTCGTGCACATTCACATGTGCATTAGAACGTTTTTGGGTAAAAAACAACATCTTTGTTTAATAAAGTTTTACATTGAAATGTTTTTTGCATAAACAGGCATGTTTCATACCAAAACATACACAACTCTGGAACTAACAAAGTTCAACACAGAAAAAGTGAAGGCAATATCAGACATTATAGTATGTCAAAAATGTGTTGATCTTGCCTTCATCAGATGGGGTGATGTCACCCCTGTAAAAGCCAAATCTGGAAGATGCACACAAATTGGGAGTAATAATGTGGATTTCCCGCTTGATCCCATGCCTAATGTCAACATGTGCTATCCCCCATCATGGGGGATCAATGGACGTGTTTTGGGGGTGCAACCCCTTCCTCTCACCTACTTGAGTTGCGAGGAAAGGGTTGCACCCACAAAATGCGTACAATAATATCCCGTGAGGGCAGATAGCACATGTTGACACATATAGAAAATAGAAAAATAGAAAAAATTAAAACTGTAGAATTTTGGTGTGCTTTAGATTCTGCCTAAAACATCAATCATGTTCTTCATTTTTTTTCAACATCATTGATTTTTTGCTTTATCATGTCTAAATCCTGATTGCACACCATTATGTCCTGGATGAGCATGTGTGCACTTGCACTATTGAAACGAGTATCTTCATCCACAACATCCACATCACCTAAAATAAAAAAACACACTATGTATTATAAATATGCAGGCATGCATCTATTACCTGAAGCTGTGGTCTCAGACACTGACCTGTTGTGGTCACAATTTCACCCTCTTCGTTCACCTCTCCTCCCTCCACATCCTCAGGTTGTGGTGTGCTGAGTTCCCCTTCTTTAGGAGGTGTGGGGTTCCTGGTGTGCTCATATTTCCCAAGTCTTTTCTCCCCTATTGGAATTTAACAAAAAAATATATACTTAGCACACAGATATTCAAAGCCAGAAATAGGAATATGAAACATTGCTTGGAAGTGTGGTACAATTGTCTGTTTTGACAGAGTTCCAATTCCAACACTTACCAAAGCTGCAATACTTACTTTTTTTGGACAAGTTTCACACATGGAGACACCCCAAGTATACACTGGAGCACCTGTGTGGGACACCCTAAAATGATTGTTCTGGTGTCCCACACTAGTGCTCCTGAGTCCAGATGTGTAAACGGCTGCTGAGTGTCCTCTCCTTTACACTGAATCAAGTTTGAATTTCATTCTAGTTACAAACACATCTAGAAAACAATGTAATAAACTTCTTTTAACACAAATAGGCATGACCAAATGTAGTTAACCTGTATCTGCCAAAAACATTGTATTTAGTGGACGAACGAACAATGTTTACTATGACTAATTACTGTGCCCACAAACCTGAAAGTTGCCATTTTAAACTGTACAACAGTAAAGAAAAGCACATGGAGCAACATGCAAGTAATAATAATAGGAACATAGGACAAACACTTAATTTTTAGAAGCAGTTTCCTGATCCTTCTGTATTGATCGCGCTCCCTCAATTCAGGTCTGACGAGTGTTTCCTCAATTGCTCCTTGGATCGTTGTACCCCAAGATTCCTGTGCACACTTCTCACAACTTTAGACAGGATCTTGGCCTTTCTCACATTTGGGTTGGGGTACGGTCTATACTTCCCATCATAGTCGGTCCTCATCAAGATGTCGACCATCTTCACCATCTCTACAAAGGACTTATTTGAGGCCTTATATCTCCTCCTGGATCGGAACGTTTCTGGCTCCGGGCTTTCCTCCTCGTTAGTGCTATTATCATGCACCTGCTGTGTATCCGCCATGTCCTCTCCCACTGCGACAAAAGAGAAGGTGCAGGGAAAATTCTATAAAGAATGTCATGGGCGGGTGACGTGTGCAGAGTTTGACGGCTAACACACGGTTGTCGATGTGAAATGCGTCAGCTTTTGTTACCCCACTGTTTGCTGTTTTTGCTGTTTTAGTTACATTTTTTGACTGGAATAAACAGACACTATTTTTAAGTTTTTTCATCCATTGGAGTGCGGCTGTCCATTTCTCTTTCCTTATATTGCACCACGCATTGCCTGCACCCATCTGAGTTTTTGAACTTTACTCACCACTGAAGAGTGTCGTATGGAGCGGCGGTTTTTCCCTTTATCCTATGGGCATTTTTATAACCGGGCCAGAAGGTAATGTCAAAGTTAAACCTAGCAAAGAAGAGAGCCCATCACGATTGTCTGGTATTTAAACGCTAAGAAGGTTGCAGATATTTGAGGTTCTTATGATTGTCATAAATCAAGATACAATGTGGTTCTTGCAGTGCCAGCTTGATAGCCAGAAGTTTCTTATTTCCAATGGTGTAATTTCTTTCTGCATCCAAAAACTTCTTAGAGAAGAAGGCACAAGAGCAAAGCTTACCATCATTCATTTGGAGAAGAACAGTCCCCACTCCCAAGGATGAAGCATTTATTGCCAATAAGAAAGGCTGGAGAATGTCAGGACATATGAGAATAAATACAGAAGGAAAGGCTATTTTGAGTTTGTGGAAAGCCTTGACTGCCACAGGAGGCTAGGTTATGGCATTAGCCAGGGCCGCCATCAGGAATTATAGGGCCCATTACACAGCTTCAGGCATGGGCCCCCTGGAGCCTGAAATTGGGAAGCAGGGGGGGGGGGCTGCTGCAAATTGAGAAGCGGGGGGCCTTCTTTTTAAAAGGGTGGTTAATATCTGGGGCCCTGGGGACCTCTAGGCCCTTTAATAAACTTTTTTTTATAAAAAGAAATGACAAAAAAAGGGGGGTTTCCATCCGGGACCTCTGGGCCCTTTAATAAAAAGAAACCTTTGGGCCCTTTAATAAAAAATAAATACAAATATATATATATATATATATATATATATATATATATATATTCAGTGCGGAAAATAAGTATTTGAACACCCTGCTATTTTGCAAGTTCTCCCACTTGGAAATCATGGAGGGGTCTGAAATTGTCATCGTAGGTGCATGTCCACTGTGAGAGACATAATCAAAAAAAAAAATTCCAGAAATCACAATTTATGAATTTTTTAACTATTTATTTGTATGATACAGCTGCAAAGAAGTATTTGAACACCTGAGAAAATCAATGTTAATATTTGGTACAGTAGCCTTTGTTTGCAATTACAGAGGTCAAACGTTTCTTGTAGTTTTTCACCAGGTTTGCACACACTGGAGGAGGGATTTTGGCCCACTCCTCCACACAGATCTTCTCTAGATCAGTCAGGTTTCTGGGCTGTCGCTGAGAAACACAGAGTTTGAGCTCCCTCCAAAGATTCTCTATTGGGTTTAGGTCTGGAGACTGGCTAGGCCACGCCAGAACCTTGATATGCTTCTTACAGAGCCACTCCTTGGTTATCCTGGCTGTGTGCTTCGGGTCATTGTCATGTTGGAAGACCCAGCCTCGACCCATCTTCAAAGCTCTAACTGAGGGAAGGAGGTTGTTGCCCAAAATCTCGCAATACATGGCCCCGGTCATCCTCTCCTTAATACAGTGCAGTCGCCCTGTCCCATGTGCAGAAAAACACCCCCAAAGCATGATGCTACCACCCCCATGCTTCACAGTAGGGATGGTGTTCTTGGGATGGTACTCATCATTCTTCTTCCTCCAAACACGGTTAGTGGAATTATGACCAAAAAGTTCTATTTTGGTCTCATCTGACCACATGACTTTCTCCCATGACTCCTCTGGATCATCCAAATGGTCATTGGCAAACTTAAGACGGGCCTTGACATGTGCTGGTTTAAGCAGGGGAACCTTCCGTGCCATGCATGATTTCAAACCATGACGTCTTAGTGTATTACCAACAGTAACCTTGGAAACGGTGGTCCCAGCTCTTTTCAGGTCATTGACCAGCTCCTTCCGTGTAGTCCTGGGCTGATTTCTCACCTTTCTTAGGACCTTTGAGACCCCACAAGGTGAGATTTTGCATGGAGCCCCAGTGCGAGGGAGATTGACAGTCATGTTTAGCTTCTTCCATTTTCTTCCATGATTGCTCCAGCAGTGGACCTTTTTTCACCAAGCTGCTTGGCAAATTCCCCGTAGCCCTTTCCAGCCTTGTGGAGGTGTACAATTTTGTCTCTAGTGTCTTTGGACAGCTCTTTGGTCTTGGCCATGTTAGTAGTTGGATTCTTACTGATTGTATGGGGTGGACAGGTGTCTTTATGCAGCTAATGACCTCAAACAGGTGCATCTAATTTAGGATAATAAATGGAGTGGAGGTGGACATTTTAAAGGCAGACTAACAGGTCTTTGAGGGTCAGAATTCTAGCTGATAGACAGGTGTTCAAATACTTCTTTGCAGCTGTATAATACAAATAAATAGTTAAAAAATCATAAATTGTGATTTCTGGAATTTTTTTTTTGGATTATGTCTCTCACAGTGGACATGCACCTACGATGACAATTTCAGACCCCTCCATGATTTCCAAGTGGGAGAACTTGCAAAATAGCAGGGTGTTCAAATACTTATTTTCCGCACTGTATATATATATATATATATATATATATATATATATATATATATATATATATATATATATATATATATATATATATAAAAGAAAAAAACATTTATAAAAAAAACAAGGGGGGGTTGCCTTCCAGGGCCCTGGGGACCTCTGGGCCCTTTAATAAAAATAAAAATTAAAAATATATAAACAAAAATAAAAAAATAAACATTTATAAAAAAAGGGGGTTTGACACATGGGGCCCTGGGGACCTCTGAGCCCTTTAATAAATATATATATATATATAAAAAAAGAAAGAAAAAAAAGAATATACATTTTTTTTTACCTCTGGACCCTTTAATAATATATATATATATATATATATATACAGTATATATATATATATATATATCCCCCTTTTTTCATAAAAAAAGAAATAAAAAAAGAGGGGGTCATCTGGGGCCCTGGGGACCTCCAGACCCCTAAAAAAAATTAGCCCTTAACCACTTGTCATCTGCCCACCGTCAAATGACGGCGGGCAGACGACTCCATTATCCTGACATCACGTCATATGACGTGATGTCTTTAAATAGGGAATGTGCGCGATCGCGTGCGCGCATCCCTGTACTGACGGTGGCGGCGTGTCACCGAGACACCGCTCGTCACCGACAGGGGTGAACAGCGGCGCGGATGCGCTGCTCACCACGTGATCGGCCGTGTTGAATACACGGCTGATCACGATTTGAATCAACGACTGTGCTCGTCGCCGACAATGGTACACAGCCATTGGTCATGGCTGTGTACCACGTGATCAGCTGTGATCCATTCACAGCCTGATCACTAAGTGTAAACACAGAGCTGTAACTAACTGTTACCAGCTCTTCTCTCCTCACACATTGTTTCCAGTGTGAGGAGAGAAGAGCTACTATCAGTGAGTTACAGTTCTGTGTTTCTGTAGTGTCTGCACAAACACCACACCACCCTTTGCCCCCCCCCCAATTGTTAACAGTCACCCAACAGTCACCCCTAAAGTGCACCTGTCACACAAAGAGACTGCCATCAGCGGTGCAACCGCCATCCATCAGTGACCGTGCCCTGTCACCGTCACCCATCAGTGACCTGCCCTGTGACCCGTCACCCATCAGTGACCTGCCCTGTGACCCGTCACCCATCAGTGACCTGCCCTGTGACCCGTCACCCATCAGTGACCTGCCCCGTGACCCGTCACCCATCAGTGACCTGCCCTGTGACCCGTCACCCATCAGTGACCTGCACTTTCACCCGTCACCCATCAGTGACCTGTCCTGTCACCCGTCACCCATCAGTGACCTGCCCTGTCACCCATCTGTGACCATCAGCAGTGCATCTGTCACCCATCACCCGTCACCCATCAGTGACCGTGCTCTATCTCCCATCACCCGTCACCCATCAGCGGTGCACCCGTCACCCATCAGTGACCTGTCCTGTCACCCGTCACCCATCAGTGACCTGCCCTGTCACCCATCTGTGACCATCAGCAGTGCATCTGTCACCCATCACCCGTCACCCATCAGTGACCGTGCTCTATCTCCCATCACCCGTCACCCATCAGCGGTGCACCCGTCAAACATCAGTGACCATCACCCGTCACCGTCCGTGGCCTGTCACCCATCTGTGACCATCACCATCACCGTCTGTGGCCTGTCACCCATCAGTGACCATCGCCTGTCACCCATCCGTGACCATCACCCGCCACCGTCCGTGGCCTGTCACCCATCAGGGACCATCGTCCATCACACCATCACCCATCAGTGAACGTCACCTGCCACCCATCAGTGAACATCACCTGCCACCCACCTGTCACCCATCGTATACAGCTACCCGCCACATAGCCAAAATGTCGAAAAGATTGTATAGTACCCAAGAGGCGTTGCAGATCCTTTTAATGACCGATGAGAGCACTGGGGAGCTCTCATCAGATTCCATTTCTGATTCCGAATCGGAATTTGAACCGATTGAATACAGTAACGATTCGGATGAAGAATGGGTTCCTCCTAAAAGGGCACGGCACTCTGAAAACCAGGCAGCCGCCAGCAACCAGGAAGATATTCCTAGGCCCAGTACCAGCGCCACCAGCAATAGGCCCAGTACCAGCGCTGACGCCAGCAAAAGGCCCCGGGAACAAAGACCCAGTACCAGCGCCACCAGCAATAGGCCCAGTACCAGCGCTGACGCCAGCAAAAGGCCCCGGGAACAAAGACCCAGTACCAGCGCCACCAGCAATAGGCCCAGTACCAGCGCTGACGCCAGCAAAAGGCCCCGGGAACAAAGGCCCAGTACCAGCGCCACCAGCAATAGGCCCGGTACCAGCGCTAATGCCAGCAAAAGGCCGCGGGAACAAAGCCCCAGTACCAGCGATGCCGCCAGAGAAACCCCTCATGAACAAATGCCCAGGCCCAGTGCTGCCAAATCACTCCTAAGTGCCAGCACAAGAAATTCAACCCCCCCAACTACTGGAGTGTCACGTCCCCCAGGAGCCAGGGCCACTACATTCATGCCAGATGGTCTTTTTCAACCCAAAATGGCTGCCTTCCGACTCTGGATCACCCATTATTCCCCCTTTCACAGCACAGCCAGGTGTGCAGGCCAACACCCAAAATTTTTCAGAAGTTGATTACCTTCATCTCTTTTTGCCCGACACTTTTTTGCAGTTAATTATTGACCAGACAAATTTGTATGCCCAGCAGTATATTGCCAACAACCCCCAATCATCTTATGCCCGTCCATTTGAGTGGAGAGATGTAAATTTGGAGGAGTTCAAATTGTTTATTGGCCTCACCATAAACATGGGGCTTAACAAAAAAATCAAGGACATTCTTATTGGTCCACCAAACCCATCTACCATGAGCCCATATATTGTGCCAAAATGTCCAGGTCCCGATATGAAATGATAATGCGATTCTTTCATTTCAATGACAATACCAAGTGCCCTCCCCGTAATCTTCCAGATTACGATAAATTGTACAAGATTCGCCCTCTGATCAATTTCCTTTCCCATCAATTTGCAGAAATCTATGTCCCCGAGAAACATATATGTGTGGATGAGTCCCTGGTACCCTTTTGTGGCCGTCTAGGAATAAAGCAGTATATTCCTAGTAAAAAGGCTAAATATGGTGTAAAATTTTACAAACTTTGTGAGAGAGCCACGGGATATCTGTATGCGTCTCGCATTTATGAAGGAAAAGATTCCCAGCTCCAGCCCCCTGAGTGCCCGGCCTACATAGGCACAGCTGGAAAAATTGTATGGGACCTGGCTTACCCACTCCTGAGAAAAGGATATCATCTTTACCTTGATAATTTTTACACCAGCCTGCCCCTTTTCCGACACTTATATGTTGAAAAAACCCTGGCCTGCGGAACCTCCAGAAAAAATAGGAAGGGCTTCCCACAATCTATTGTCAACAAAAAGCTGCGAAGGGGGCAAAGAGCAGCAGTGAGGTGCAACGAACTGCTGGCCTTGAGGTGGAAGGATAACAGAGACGTGCACATGATGTCCACCATTCATAATGACACTGCAGTTGTTGTTCAACGAAGACGAGGTCCCATTGAAAAGCCGACATGTGTCCAAGATTATAATCTGTACATGGGGGGGGTGGATTTCAATGATCAAATGATTCAGCCCTATTTATCAATAAGGAGGTCCCGATTCTGGTACAAGAAGGTAGCAATTTATCTCATCCATTTGGCCATTTATAATTCTTATGTAGTCTACTCCAAATCCACTGAAAACCCTGCCCGCTTGCTACAATTCACAGAAGAACTAGTCATGTCCCTCATCTATCCACAAGGACCCCCCACAGAGACCCTTTGCTCTGATGCCGTTAGCCGACTTCATGGACGCCACTACCCGCACAACATCCCACCATCCGAAGGAGGCCGAAGACGGCAAAAAAGATGTCGCGTGTGCAGCAAAAGAGGATTTCGAAAAGATTCCAGCTACCATTGTCCCCGGTGTCCCTCCCAACCTGGCCTTTGCATTGGAGAATGCTTTGAAACTTATCACGAATCCCCAAAATATTAGCCCATATTTTTAACCATTTCGCCCATCTGACCATTTTCATGCTACTGCCTTCCACGTGAACTGACCCTGGCCTGCTTTTTCACTATGCCTTTGCCTACTGTTTGGACTGCTTCCACGTAAACTGACCCTGGCCTGTGTTTTGACTATGCCTCTGCCTACCGTTTGGACTGCTTCCATGTAAATCGACAATGGCCTGTTTTATGGACTATGCTTTTGCCTACTGCTTGGACTGCTTCCACGTAAACTGACCCTGGCCTGTTTTTTGACTATGCCTCTGCCTACCGTTTGGACTGCTTCCACGTAAATTGACCCTGGCCTGTTTTATGGACTATGCCTCTGCCTACCGTTTGGACTGCTTCCACGTGAACTAACCCTGGCCTGTTTTATGGACTATGCTTTTGCCTACCACTTGGACTGATCTGTTGCCCTACTATTGTAGTACACAGGGGTCTCACATATGTGAGGGGCTCCAGAATAGTTTTCCCGGATGGAGAAAACATTTTTTTTGTTTTCTCCGGGTTTTGTAATTTCCGGATTAGGGTCTGGAGTCCGGAGGCTTCATAGAGATTTGGGTGGGTCGAAGCCTCTACCCCTGTGCCCCTGTGCACAGGTCTTACCCGATTGCAGCCCTCACCACTGCTACCTGGACTATGCAAATATGCTGCCTGGAGAATTAATATAGCTGTCGCTAAGCACATCCCTGACTGCTGCCTGGACCAGTGCTCTCTTCTGTGGACACTACTAAAAGCACAGGTAATACTTTTTTTTTACCCTTTCCGCAATAGAATTTATTTTGGATTGTAAAGTTTTAATTTTTTTTCCACATTTTCCCAAAACTTCTGGAAAAAAAATAACCGCTCAAAAGACTCATTATGCCTCATAGATTATACGTTGGGGTGTCTGCTTTCCAAAATTGGGTCATTTGGGGGGTATTTTTAATTTTCTGACTTGTTAGTATCTCAAGAAATTAGATAGACCGTCAGTACTTTAAGTGTGATCAGATTGATCAATTTTCAGGGATTGGCACCATAGTTTGTAGACTCTATAACTTTCACAAAGACCAAATAATACACACCAATTTGGATTATTTTTACCAAAGACACGTAGCAGTATAAATTTTGGCCAAAATTTATGAAGAAAAATTACTAATTTGCAAAATTTTATGACAGAAACAAAGAAAACAGCAATTTTTCACGAACTTTTCCGCCTTTTTTTATTTATAGCGCAAAAAATAAAAATCCCACAAGTGATTAAATACCACCAAAAGAAAGCTCTATTTATGTGAAAAAAAGTACGCAAATTTTATTTGGGTAAAGTGTTGCATGACTGAGTAATTGTAATTCAAAGTGTGAGAGCACCGAAAGCTGAAAATTGGTCTGGGTAAGAAGGGGGTTTAAGTGCACTATATTGAAGTGGTTAAATAAAAAAATTTAATAAAAATATATTAAATTTTTTTTTTAATCAAAAATAAATTTAAAAAAGAGAGGGTTGCCATCTGGGGCCCTGGGGGCCCTCCGGACCTCTAAAAAATAATAAAAGAAAAAAAATAGGGCCTTTAATAAAAAAATAAAATAAAAATATATTAAAAAATATATTTTTTTATAAAAAAAATGAAAAAAGAGGGGGTTGAAATCTGGGGCCCTGGGCGCCTCCGGCTTAGGGACCTCTAAAAAAAATAAAAGAAAAAAAATTGGCCCTTTAATAAAAAATAAAAGAAAAATATATTAAAAATATATATTTTTATAAAAAATAAATAAAAAAAGGGGGGTTGCCATCTGGGGCCCTGGGGGCCTCCGGACCCCTAAAAAATAATAACAGAAAAAAAAATTGGCCCTTTAATAAAAAATAAAAGAAAAATGTATTAAAAAATATATATTTTTATTAAAAATGAATAAAAAAAGAGGGAGTTGCCATCTGGGGCCCTGGGGGCCTCCGGGCCCCTGGGGACCTCGGGACCTCTAAAAAAAAAATAGTTTTTTTTTAGGGGGTTCCCATCCGGGCCCCTGGGGACCCCCAGGCCCCTTACAGGTGTAATGCCTGTACCCCCCTGATGGCGGCCCTGGCATTAGCACCATTCTGGGTCCAAGAATGATCTAACAAAATAAATGTGTTCCACTGTTTAAAAGTGCATAAACCAAATAAATACATACATATAATAAATAATAAATATTAAAATCATGAACCACCAAAAAAATGATATATATATATATAAAAGTCCCAAAAGACAGTAGTTCATGAAAGAGGTGAAGAAATAATCACTTAAAGTGCTGGAAAATCCAAGTGATGTATTTGTGTGCCTAGAAACAACCATGGAAATCCTGTGCCTCCACTCTAAACCAGTGTGTACTCCACCATGAGAGATTCTTGGGCCCAGGCAGCACAATGTCATGGACTGGCCATGGCTACAAATACCAACAATTGGCAATCTTCAGGCCGGCAGCTCGCACCACAAGATGAATCAGAAAACTCCCAGCAGAGTTCAATCCAGATAAATACATGCAAAAATAAGGGGATCTCTCATTGTGAAGCAGTAAAAAGCAAGCTTATTAAAAGCAAGGTCTCTACTTAGATTTAGGAGAAGTATTAGAACACATCACATTAACAGCATCGGACTTCCCTGGGGGCGTGATGATGTCACTGCTGAAAATCATGCCAATCCATTTAGTCAAAAAAAAGCTACTACACTGCAATGCAGGATGGGGACGGTGATCCAAATGGTGCAGTTACGGCAGCTGGATGCTGACACGGTTATCTGCACAAATGGGTTCTTACTGCTCAATATTTTTTTTGCCGTAATACCTGTCTGATGGTTTTGTACGATTATTCTTTTTGTGCACAATAAAAAATCTTTATAAAAAAACAAAAAAAAAAAACAAAAAAAAAAACATTGTCACCTGGACAATGATGGCAATATTTGTTACCTTGATACCTTGCTTATAAATAAACTTGTTTTTTACTTCTACACAATAAGCGAACCCTTCCTTTTGCATTTAAATACCTGGATTGAACTCTGCTGCAACTTTTTGTATTCACCCTTTTTATTCACCTTTTGGTGTGAGCTGTCAGCCTGAGGATTGCTGAATAGTGGTATTTGTAGCCATCTGGTAGACTGGTCAATTTCTGATTGAAGCTGACTGGTGACACAGATATGCAGTGAGGGTTTTCCCCCTTAAGTGTGGTTAGACCTTTTGTATAGAGGTCTAATTCTCTGTTAAGAGGCTTCAATATCCCTCTTGGTGGAGTGCACACTGGTGAAGAGTAGAGGCACAGGATTTCCATGGTTGTTTTAAGGTGCACAAATAGAGCACTTTAATGTGATTATTTCCGTACCTCTTTCATAATGGCTAAGCTTCTTTGGCTTTTGGAACTTTTTATTTATTTATTTATTCTCACACATATTATATTTATAGATTGAAGCTATGTACAGTAGAACTTAAATCTATCCACTCTGATCACCAGTAAGTAATGGGTCATAAGTTAGTCGGCAGTTTCCTGCTTGCATATTCTTACCTCCTTGCTGCAGATTGGAACTCTGCTGGGAGTTTTCTGATTTATCTTTTGGTGCTAGCTTTCTCTACCCGGATTCCTTCCACATGTGTGGTTTGGCTGTCACCTGGTATTCTGTGGGCTTTTATTTCCTTCCCGTCCATCAATTCCTGGCCCGCCTCCTAGTCTGCTTGCCTGTATAAGACATGCTCAGTATAGCCCACATTTCTTGAGCAACTTCACAATTCTCTGATCTCCCATTGGCTTGTTAGTTGTGTATGCTGTCCCTGACTACCCATGTACCGACGTGGGCTTCATTCACTGTCTGCCTGCAATTTGTATGGAACAACTTCAGTGTTTGGCGCAGAGTTGACGTTCAGCAGGTATATCAAGAATGGATTATGCAGTGTCTGCAGGAACTTTCCTCCTGTTTGGATCAGTTGCAGGTTGTGTCCACTTCTCACGTCCTTTTATGGCTTCTGTTGCAGTTCCTGGTGCTTGCTGTCTCTCCAGTTGAGGGCAGTCCTTTGAAACTCCAGCTGCCTCCATCTCCTTGCTTTTCTAGTGATCCTAAAGCTTGTCAAAAGCTTCATCAAGTTGATTCACTTTGAGCTAGCGGGCCATTATTTTCCTACTGATCATTCCAAGGTGGCGTACATGATATCACTCCTTTCTGGAGATGCCCTGACTTGGGCCTCGCCACTTTGGGATCATCAAGATCCTACTGTTTCTAGTCTCTCTGACTTCCTGCAAGCATTCTGCAAAACCTTTGATGTGCCTAGCAGGGCCTTAACTCCGCTACTTTCCCTCGGTTTATCATACCTGTCTTCATTTATTGTGCCCTGAATTTGTATCAAGTTTCTGCATATGTGGAGCAGCCGGGAACTTCATTAAGCAGTCCTGTTGAATTGGGAATTCCTCTTGTTTTCTTGGGATAGATGCCTCTATCAGTATCTGCAGTTGATGGCTCTACCTTGGCCTTAGGACCCCTACGGTTCTGAACTACCTCCATGACTATGCATGTCAGTGTTCTTCATCGTGAGGAAATCTCCTTCCTGATCATTCCTGAGTCTTCTAGTCCCATCATTCTTGGATTTCCATGGTTGCAGAAACACTCCCCCTATCTGGATTGAAACTCTGGCCAAGTGTTGTCTTGGTGATCGCAATGCCATCCGACTTGTCTCTCCAAAGGGCGCCCACCTCTCTGTGTACCTGTGGCTGAGGTCACCAGCTCTCTGATGCTCCCTCAGCATTATCAGGCCTTCCAAGTCATTCTTTGTAAAAATAAAAGCTGCTGACAGTTTGCCTCCTCATAGTCTTTATGATTGCACAATCTGGGACTACTTTGCCACGAGGTTGAGTCTGCTCTCTCTCCACCCATGTCTGAATATGTCCAGGGCAATCTGCAGAAAGGATTTATCCTTAGTACAGTTCTCCTGCTGTGGCTGGATACTTCTTTGTAGAGAAAAAAGATGGTATGCTCCACGCCCTGATTTGATTAGAAAGGTCTCAATGCCATCACCATTAAGAATCGGTATCCACTACCCTTGACTTCTGAACTTTTTGACATGCTTAAACCTCCGTGGAGCACACAATCTGATTAGGATCGAAGAGAGTGATGAATTGAAAACAGCTTTTAACACCAGAGATGGACATTGTGAATATCTAGTATTGCCCTTTGGCTTGACCAGCCATTTTCCAGGACTTTGTTCATTTTTAATTGTTTATTTATAGAAGATTGTGAACATCTTACAATGTAATACAACAAAGAAGTACAACCTTTGAAAGTACAGAGCAGAGCGATCAATCATATGTAAAACACATCATGGACACAGGTACATTCAGATGAAAAAAATTTCAACAAGGGATCATCAAAGCATATTTAACATACTGTATCATATGGCAAACATAACATGAAGAAACTTATTAGCTCTGAATAAAAGAAAAAAGAAAACATAGTACATTTGGAAGATGGCACCAGGATTCAGGTATCATGAACAATTTTCAGATTGAAGTGGATACTCTGAATCGTCCCATGGTTTCCATATTTTATTAAAGAGAGGTAGTGTGTCTTCTATCTTAGCTGTCACATGTTCCATCCTACGTGTATCAGCCATTAATGAAAGAACATGATGGAATGTGGGAGGGGAGGTTGAAAGACAATGCCTAGGGATGGCTCTTTGTGGCCAAAAGAATAAAAGACATACGTTTTCGTGAAGCTTTAGATAATCCAGGGAACCTACAGATTCATTATCTCCAACAGAGCTTAGAGAGGGTGGCGTCACGGGCGTGCAACAAGTCCAGGGTCCTGTACCAAAATAACAACATTTTAAAGGCAGTTTCCCTCTGCACTACACAGTGTGAGATTTTTGACCTGGAGTCCCATATTTTCCCCAATCCAATAATGAAATTGGA
The DNA here is from genome assembly GCA_029574335.1 of Rana kukunoris. Taxonomy (NCBI): domain Eukaryota; kingdom Metazoa; phylum Chordata; class Amphibia; order Anura; family Ranidae; genus Rana; species Rana kukunoris. The sequence continues at coordinate 113,478,916 of CM056053.1, read as the reverse complement.
TGTTGTAATATATGAGACTGTTTTTTCGTATATCTATGTGTAATGAATGAAATCTGTTTGGGTTCATAGGGACCAGAAGCACATAACATTTCAAAATTTGTGGGCCTTTCCAAGGAAAGTGAGGGGGACTTAAAAAGAAAGAAATGTTTAAATTGTACACAAGAAAACAGGAGGGAAGCAGGAAGGTCGTGTTTTGCTTGTAAGTCTGGAGAAGACAAGAGATTACGTGAGAACGGGTGTACAAGATGTCGCAGGATGTTAATACTCGGAGGTGAGAGGCATAATAATATTTAATGATATCTGGCACAGTCAGACCCCCTCTATTTTTGAGAGCAAAAACTACTGACCGCGCAATCCTGTGGGATACATTGTGCCATATGAACTTGAGGCAACGCCTCTGAAGAAGTTTCAATTGCGACATCGGTACTGGAGTTGTAAGTGTTTCAAATAGATACAGCAATTTGGGAAGTATTGACATCTTAAGGACATTAATACTACCTAGGAAAGAAATCGGGAGAAAAGTTCAAAGATTCAAGAGACAAGTTATTTCTGCAAACATAGGGGAAAAGTTAGCTTGATATAGGGTAGAGTACAAAGGCGTGATATACACTTCCAAATATTGTATGTAGAAGAGCACCAATGGTAGTTGAAGGTGTCTTGGAGAGATTTAAGCAAATCTGGTGAGACGTTAATGGAAAGGGCCTCCGTTTTCGACTGGTTAATCTTAAACCCTGAGAGAGCTCCAAATGTGAAGAGAGTGTCATATAAAGAAGGTAAGGAGGTGGAAGGGTGGGTGAAAGTCTGCAAAATATCATCAGCGAAAAGTGATAACTTATAGTCTTGCTGTCGCAGTGGGAACGCCCTATATGTCCGGATGGGACCTAATGGCCAGTGCCAGAGGTTCCAAACTCAAAATAAACAACAGGGGTCATAAAGGACACCCCTATCTGGTACCATTACTGAGGGGGAACCGCTGCGACAAATAGGAAGACAGCTGGACCTGAGATGAAGGAATAGAATATAAAAACATTAAAGGCCAACTAAAGCGATTTTTGCACGTCCAGACTTAGAACAATAGTAGGTTGTTTAGTTTTAGTTAAAAGGTCTATCAGGTCTACAGTCCATCTAGTATTGTCACCTGCATGCCTCGTGGGGACAAAACCCACTTGATCTACTCGAGTGGGTCTCCTGAACCATCATCACCTCTGCATTGGGGGACCTAAATTCCTTCAAAGCTTGCTATCTCTTACCAATACAATTCAGGCCCTTTACATTACAAAAGTATATCTTTAGAGCCATAAAAAATCTATTGTATATACAGCTAGAATGGCATAAACAATAAACGGACAGCTAAATAACCATGGTGCAAAGCATATTGAAACATATAAGCTTATAAGTTTAAATGGTGACAAAAAAAAGCACTAGCAACCAGAGTAAGGTAAAAAAAGACCCATAAAATAAAGTACAAAAAGGTAACAAACAGAAAAAAAAGATGAAAAAAACTTCAGGAAGCCCAGACAACAGCCTGGGGTTTGGGTGAGGGGCATGGCAGTCTGCAAGAACCGAGGATGGGTCCTCGTCTTTTCCAAGAAAACAGTCATCACTGTTCTGTGAGGGGCAAGATTATCAAGGGTGGCTTATTCACAGGGCCACTGGAACAGCCCGGTCAAACATTAACCAGCCATGGTAGTGGGTAAATTGTATTCTTGAATAAAGAACCTCTTCAGGTCAGAAATCTGGAGGGGTTAGCTCGTTGAGGGGTAGAGAAGGCCTTGGAGTTCAGATCAGGAAGCTGAAGATCCTGTTTGGGGATGGGTGGGAGACCCAGGTTGTGAATGAAGGCCTCACTTCTATAAAGGGCTCTCAGTGAATATTGGACCCCATCCTTCGAGACAGACAGGCGTAAGGGAAATCCCCAGCGGTAAGGCACTTGATAATTTTGTAGATGACTGGTAATTGGGCGAAAGCTACGTCTTTTTGCCAAAGTAATAGGGGAAAAAATATATGGATGTAGCTCCTTATCAGTAACCGACTCGGGCACCCCTCGAATCCTTAAGTTCTGATGTCTTTCCCTGTTCTCTAAATCCTCCTGTTGTAACTGGAGTTGGGAAACTGTGTGCATTGTCTTCCTCTAGGACGTGTGCATACTGGGTAAGCTCATCAAATTTGTTCTCCAAGGTGTCTGTGTGTTTCCCCAGTTGGTCTATCTGCCCCCTGTAGTTTATAGCGCCCTGTAGTTTATAGCGCAAAAAATAAAAACCGCAGAGATGATCAAATACCACCAAAAGAAAGCTCTATTTGTGTGAAAAAAAGGATGCCAATTTTGTTTGGGAGCCACATCGCACGACCGCGCAATTGTCAGTTAAAGTGACGCAGTGCCGAATCACAAAAAGTGCTTTGGTCATTGGGCAGCAATATGGTCCGGGGGTTAAGTGGTTAAGCTGGCCATAGATGGTTAGAATCTCGGCCAGTTTAGCAGGAAGCGGCTGAGATTTAAACCATGTATAGGCAAGCTGATTGTACCCAAGTTAATCAATCGATTAACGTGGGTAAAACCAGCCAGTCAGATTTTGCATGTGATTATTGTTAGCAGCTACAGCCGCTAGCAAACACTACTGTGTGTCTATGAGACACACAGAGCATGGTTCTGCCCCACCCCCACTCCCTCCTCACTGGCTGTGATTGACAGCAGTGAGAGCTAATGGCTTCCTATGCTGTGTCTCATCTAGTGAAGAGGCAGAGATCCAGGAGAGCTTCTGCCCTCTGGAAAATCACTGGCTAAATGCATGAAGGTAATAAACCTTCAGCCTTTAGAACCACTTTATTTTCTAATATAAACACAGAACAGGTGTTTACAGCAGCAGGGTTTGCTGAGTTGATGAGATAGACATCTTGAAAGTATTCCGTACTATGTCAGTGTATTTGCTGTGCTTTTTGATTATTTTGTCAAATGTGGCTGCGGCTACAGGGGTAATTGAAGACATGATTCAAAGATAACTTATTGCTTATGAAAAATATTACAATATTTGAGTATCAGTCAAAAGTGTTACTAAACAGAGGGTCGGGGGTTCAGCAGCCTCATAGGACAGTCAGAGGAGAATGAATAGAAATTATATAGTCACAAGACTGCTATATACTGCTGATAAGAAAAGGTATTTAGCAGTTTGAATTTACAAAAATAATTGCATTTCCATGTTCTGTGTACTGTTGGAGACCAGACATAGTGACTGCATGGTCCTGGGCTTAGTAACACTTTAAGATCTTCTATGTTGGATAGACAAATGTTGGATAGACAGATTCTTTGTTTTTTGATGGAATGTGGAAGTGTTGGAACTTCTAGTTTTTATTGCTGTATGTGTCCCTGTTGCGGAAATCAACTCTTATGCCCTGTAGACACGATCGGTTCGTCTGATGAAAACGGGCCGATGGATTTTTTTATCAGATATCCGATAAAGCTGACTTTCATCAGTCTTGCCTACACACCATCGGTTAAAAATCCAATCGTGTCCAACGCGGTGACGTAAAACACTATGACGTGCTGAGGAAAATTAAGTTCAATACTTCCGAGCATGCGTCGACTCGATTCTGAGCATGTGTAGATTTTTGACCGATGGATTTCCCCACCGATGATCGTTTTTTTCTATCGGTTTTTTAACCATAAGATGATCTTAAAACAGGTTCTATTTTTTTTCACCGATGGGAAAAAAACGTTGGGGCCCAAACACGATCGGTTCGTCCGATGAAAACGGTCCATCGGTCCGTTTTCATCAGACGAACCCATCGTGTGTACAGGGCATTATTATCGGTCCTCGTAACTATTGTTAATGATAGTCCAGGTAATGATTAAAAAGCCAACTTTTTTCATTGCCAAAGTAAAAAACCTTTTATTGGAGACACCTACTCTGATGACAAGTGTTTAAGAAGGGATATCCCTCTCTTTGGAAATAGCCCCTCTTACTTCATATAGTGTTTCTGGCACAGGACGTGAAATTAAATCTCCTCAACAGGAGAAATACAGAGAAAGGGAGTGATAGGAATTTTAACCAACCTCTAATCTATTAAAAACTAGAAAAACTTGATAAACACATTGGGCCAGATTCACAGAGCGATTACGCCTGCGCAACTGCTGTTGCGCGTGCGTAAGTCTAAATGTGCGCGTGCGTATAGTTGGACGCGATTCACAAAACAATATACGCCAGAAATCTACGTTTTTTGGTCCGGCGTAATTGAATTAGACATTCGCTTCCCTTCGCGCAAAACTGCGCTAGACACACCATTGATTTGCTAGTCAAATATGCTAATGAGGGAGTTACGGGGATTCACAAAAAAACGCAGTTGCTGCGCAGGCTACGCGATGTGCGCAACTGCAAAATGTTCTGTCTAAAGTTAGAGGACCTAAAAGCTGGTCTAAATTTTGAAAAAAAGTCTAATTGTCAGATAAAGCAACACTGTTAGTGAGGAGTTCAGCAGTCACACGTGTTGCCCAACAATCTGTATGCCAACATGCCAGGGGCATCGTCGCGCATAGCTATACTACTGACTTTAGATGAACAAAGAAGGATGAGGGCACGGAGGATGGCACTAAGGAGGGCACGGGAGATTTTTTTTTTTTTTTTTTTATTTGCTTACATAAAATTTACAATTTAAATTAATCTAATACAATATTCTTATCTGATACAAGCCCCTCACTCTTCACTTGATATATCACACACGCATAGACATCTTTGGCATGAGTGATTCTGAGGTGTCTCGCATCTTCAGATGGAATTACCACAACCCTGCAGGAGGACATCAGCAGCCCAACACATGGCACCACCCATGACACCCATGACAGCTACATATACAATCAGAGCCCCATCCCCACAGATTTCGAACAGAACATGTATGGGGACAGCTGGCTGGTTGGTGAGTGACATGGGAGTCAGGCATGACTATCCCCTCCCGTGATGCACACCTCACAAGTGGCACATGCATGACTAACATCCTCCTGTCTTTTCCCTTCAAGGTGACTCTGCATATGCACTGGTACCCCATCTCATGACCCCATCTCATGCCAGCTCACATTATGCATCTTTGCACGTTAAACACACACATTAATCATGGCACAATGAGAATGCATGCATGCACACCACTGTGGTCCCTAGCACACACACCCCACATCCTCATCACATTGGATTGGCACCAGTCCACCATGCAGGACTTGTGAGCTGCAACGCCACGCCACGGCTCCAATTATGTCACTGTACATTCATACACCATTCACACAGACCTGGGGATCACTTCTCCACCACAAATGAGGGTGACACCCCTTTTCCCGCAGGAATATCACCCCCACATTCCAAAATCATACACAAACAGAACCAAAAAAATTAAATAAATGACGAGGAAAAAAAAAAAATGCCCAGCAAAAATATAATGTAAATAAAAAATGCCCAGCAAAAATATAATTTAAACAAAATAACAACAAAGAAAACACATAAAAGACAAAAATCACTCTGCAAAACAGTCCCCAAATATCTCAAAGACACAAACAAACAAAAGCACCTTGCTGTATAGGGAGGGATACAAAGGGATGTATTTTTGCAAAGGAAGTGCATTTGTGTGTGTCTATTTATGCTGTCTGCGTAGTTCATAAAGTTGCCCTAGTCCATTTCCAATTTCACTGATTGCGCCGCTCCCGAGTTGTGAGCATGCGCACAACGGAGCTGACATGGTTTCCTTCACGCGCGCATGCGCGAGTCGGCCGGCCCTTCATTTGCATGGGGTCACGGCTCATTTCAATGTAACACGCCCACGTCCCTCCCAATTTGTATTACTCCTCCTTACGCCTCCGGAAAAAACCTTACGTTTGCGCAAGCTCTTGCGTAAAAGCTACGTGAATCGCCGGATTACGCGGCTAGATTGCGCAAGTCTAACGGAAAAGTGGTGCGCTACGCCGGAATGATAATGCGCCGATCTACGTGAATCTGCCCCATTCTTGTCAAATGAGTGGTACAAAACACTTGTTTGGGAAACTATAAATCTTATGATTGAAACAAATACACAATTAATTAATACATTAATAAATGTACCATTGCAAGTTGTATCTTGCAATTAGGAACACTTTTAATCAGCTTAAATCAGCAATCACCTTTCCAGGAGAAGCAGCAAATGGATTATCTAATTTCTCTGTTGCTCAGCTGTTTCTTCCTATTAGAATGCTTCTTCTACTTCTTCATCTCACACTACCACACGAGGCTGATTGCTGATACAGAGTCAAGTTCAGGTACTTACACTGCTTGCATTTAAAGAATACATTTAATGATGTATTATTGATTACAGAGCTGTGTTAATTTGAGTAATTTTATATCTGCTTAGAGTGCAACTTTATTATGACCTTTACCTTTAGTCAATAGGTAGAATAAAAGTGCATTGACTTGATGTCAGATATAATCATTAGCATGTTAAACTAATACATTTAGAATTTTAAATTTTGAATTTATTTGTTAAATTAGGCAAAGGTTAAGTATACTTTTTGCTTAAAAATGCTTTAAATTAGACAATTGATCTCAAATTAAAATTTAAATTGCCTTTATCACTTAGCAAGCCTAAAATTCATTTTAGTTTAGCCACTAGCCAAAATTTAGCACAGCGGTGACAGCTGTACATTTTCATGGAATACATGAATATCTATATTCTCCCTGGAGAATTTAGCCAAGTTGGCTTTTGGCTATCTATAAGAAACAGATATTATTCAAGGCTAAAACTGGCTATTATTTCAGTAACAAAATAAACGGTTCAGCACCAGCTTTGAATTTCCTATAATGATTAAAGTCATTATTCCTAAACTTCATATATTAATCAATTCTTTCTCAGCCTATTGCTGGATCTTTTTCAAAGTAGGAAAATTATAATTTTAAGACCATTTTCCTTCTATTTTTTAGCTTGTGTCACAAGAGATTAGGAAGGATGCTGGATTTTTCTGCTTTCCTTCTTTGAGGTGTCTAGAAATACATCTAATATTCAATAGTTTGCAAGTTTGTGGATGTATTTTTAGCTTAAATTCAAATATTATATAAATAGTGTAGTGTTTTTATTTATCCTGTGGACCAGCGCGTGTGATCTGTGTATATTTACCATATGGGTGGTGATTGTTGATATAAGTATTCTTTGATTTTTGAATATTTTCTTGTTATCTGGAAGCATCTAAAGGCTGTCAAATTAAAAAAGGAGCAAACGCTAGATGCTTTACATTATCTCATTAGTTTTTATTAGTTTAAAAAACTTCACAATCATAAATAAATCCCTTTATAACAAGATTCGACTCTAAATGAAATGACAGTCTTTAAGTCTATGTTGCTATGGATAATTTTGGCTTATTTTATAGCATAGATATATGTGAATAGTTAGATTTTTAAGACCATGTGCTGTTTTTAAAGCTAAGCCTCCCCTATTGATATGCTAATGAACCCGTTCAGTTTGTTTTTGTGAAGTCAGGCTGCAGGCTATGATGTAACAGGAAGTTAAAGCGGAGGTTCACACAAAAAGAGAACCTCAGCTTTTTGGATCCCTCCCCCCTCCGCTGTCTTCCGGGAAACACTGTTCCCAGGAGAGAACGGGGACCAGTGACATTCGCGCACGCGCAGTAGGAAATCGGGCAGTGAAGCTGCAAGGCTTAAAATGTAAAGGTAAAAATATAGCGCTCGTTCACAAAAAAAAACAAATGTATGGAAAGTGGCGATAAAAAAGGTGTTAGACTACACCAAGACAATATATGAAGCAAGAAAAATCGCGCTAAAGCTGTAAATAAACAAAATGTGGTATGTCAAACACCTACAAAATAAAAAATATATATAAGAAAGTCCTGCATAGTATACAAAATAATGTGCACAGACTGGAACTTGAATTCAATGTTCAAAGTGGTTTTGCACATAAGTACAGTCCATCAATAGATTCGAAAGTTCATGTATTGGAAGACTCCCAGGTGCAGATGATGAAAACAGACACTCCGGACTAGGTGCTACAAATAGAACCTCCACCACATATATATGTATGGCCTCTTACCAGATAAAGGAAAAAAGACAGCATTCAGAGATAAACGTACATCCTGGAAAGGCTCTCGATTGCAGTCACCTGGATGTAGACAATCCCATTTGTTACGAAACGTAGGGAGGAGACGTGCTGACGTCACCGCGCATACGATCCATACCCGGAAGATACGGGCTGTGTTTGCTAGCCGGCCGGCTACATTTTTCATCCATGCTTTTAACTGCATACCGTTTGTAAGTGCAATACTGTTATTATTATTTATTATATTAAATGAACGATTCACACTATGTGAGCCTTGTTGTTTCCTGTACATGCTTTATGCTCATTGGGTGTGCGAGGAGATTGTCTACATCCAGGTGACTGCAATCGAGAGCCTTTCCAGGATATACGTTTATCTCTGAATGCTGTCTTTTTTCCTTTATCTGGTAAGAGGCCATACATATATATGTGGTGGAGGTTCTATTTGTAGCACCTAGTCCGGAGTGTCTGTTTTCATCATCTGCACCTGGGAGTCTTCCAATACACGAACTTTCGAATCTATTGATGGACTGTACTTATGTGCAAAACCACTTTGAACATTGAATTCAAGTTCCAGTCTGTGCACATTATTTTGTATACTATGCAGGACTTTCTTATATATATTTTTTATTTTGTAGGTGTTTGACATACCACAATTTGTTTATTTACAGCTTTAGCGCGATTTTTCTTGTTTCATAAGCTGCAAGGCTTCACTTCCTGATTCCCTCACTGAGGATGGTGGCGAAAGCAGCCGAGGACCAAGCGATTGCTCAGCCTCATCTGCTTACATTGCGGGCGCACTGGACAAATAATGGCCCATTTTTTAAAAGTCAGCAGCTGCAATATTTGTAGCTACTGGCTTTTAAAAAAAAAAATCGGGTGGACCTCCACTTTAAGGAAGGGGAGGATTTTTGAGCAGACCATGTGCTAAGACAAAGGACAGAGTTGTTCTGGAAGACAATGAGGCAAGACTTGTTCTGGAGACTTGGGAGGAAACAGATGTTTTGTGCTGGACTCTAAGGCCTTGTACACACGAGGGGATATTTCCGCTGAACATGGTCCGACGGACCATTTCAGCCGAAAAATCCCCTCGTCTGTAGGGGCAAACGGACGCTTTTTGCCGGATTCATCCGGCGGAAAAATTTCAAAGCATGCTTTGAAATAATTCCGCCGGATAGCTGGCCATCAGATATGTCCGCTGGTTAGTACGGCAAACCAGCGGACATATCTTGCCGCACATGCGTCGTATCCTGTGAATGGATCCGACGCATGCGCGCGGAACGTCACCGCCGCGTCACCGCGCTGTCCGCCGGCGGGGAATTTGATCCGATGGTGTGTACAGCCATCGGATCAAAACACCCCAGCGTAAATATACGCTGTAAACGGTCCGGGGACCGTTCACAGCGGATATATTCAGCAGTGTGTACAAGGCCTTAGAAGCAAGGAGAAGCTTCCATCACTTGGAAAGTTAAGTAGCTAATTGGTATACTTATGCCTACTTATGCCTATCACAGTACATGCTTATTTGCTTAAGAGGATAGTTAGTTTGTACATTGTAAGCATATTTTATATTACTTGTATGCTATGAGTTGTGTTATCTGCAGTTGTATGTGCAGATTTTCTGTTTAGTAAAAGAATTAATACACTACAGAGGTCTTAGATTCCTTGGCTTTTAACACAAGAACCTTTAATAGACACCAAGCAAAACAAAGTCTTATATGCATCATCGCCAAATACAGTTATCAGAAACGCTGCTTGTATTGGAGCACTTTGGTGTGAATGTGTGCACTCTGTCTAGAGGGCCCCAACTTAGATACAATTCTTACCTAGCTACAGGGGAGGAACAGCTTCCTCCCCACACATCCACACACCCACACACTGAGGGAGTCACAGTGTAGAAAACACAAACATAACAAAAGTGCATGTACAGTGCCTTGCGAAAGTATTCGGCCCCCTTGAACTTTGCGACCTTTTGCCACATTTCAGGCTTCAAACATAAAGATATAAAACTGTATTTTTTTGTGAAGAATCAACAACAAGTGGGACACAATCATGAAGTGGAACGAAATTTATTGGATATTTCAAACTTTTTTAACAAATAAATAACTGAAAAATTGGGCTTGCAAAATGATTCAGCCCCCTTAAGTTAATACTTTGTAGCGCCACCTTTTGCTGCGATTACAGCTGTAAGTCGCTTGGGGTATGTCTCTATCAGTTTTGCACATCGAGAGACTGAAATTTTTGCCCATTCCTCCTTGCAAAACAGCTGGAGCTCAGTGAGGTTGGATGGAGAGCGTTTGTAAACAGCAGTTTTCAGTTCTTTCCACAGATTCTCGATTGGATTCAGGTCTGGACTTTGACTTGGCCATTCTAACACCTGGATATGTTTATTTGTGAACCATTCCATTGTAGATTTTGCTTTATGTTTTGGATCATTGTCTTGTTGGAAGACAACTCTCTGTCCCTGTCTCTGGTCTTTTGCAGACTCCATCAGGTTTTCTTCCAGAATGGTCCTGTATTTGGCTCCATTCATCTTCCCCATCCCTGTCCCTGCTGAAGAAAAGCAGGCCCAAACCATGATGCTGCCACCACCATGTTTCACAGTGGGGATGGTGTGTTCAGGGTGATGAGCTGTGTTGCTTTTACGCCAAACATAACATTTTGCATTGTTGCCAAAAAGTTGGATTTTGGTTTCATCTGACCACAGCACCTTTTTCCACATATTTGGTGTGTCTCCCAGGTGGCTTGTGGCAAACTTTAAACTACACTTTTTATGGATATCTTTAAGAAATGGCTTTCTTCTTGCTACTCTTCCATAAAGGGCAGATTTGTGCAGTATACAGGGACTGGTTGTTGTCCTATGGACAGAGTCTCCCACCTCAGCTGTAGATCTCTGCAGTTCATCCAGAGTGATCATGGGCCTCTTGGCTGCATCTCTGATCAGTCTTCTCCTTGTATGAGCTGAAAGTTTAGAGGAAGGGCCAGGTCTTCATAGATTTGCAGTGGTCTGATACTCCTTCCATTTCAATATTATCGCTTGCACAGTGCTTCTTGGGATGTTTAAAGCTTGGGAAATCTTTTTGTATCCAAATCCGGCTTTAAACTTCTCCACAACAGTATCTCGGATCTGCCTGGTGTGTTCCTTGTTCTTCATGATGCTCTCTGCGCTTTAAACGGACCTCTGAGACTATCACAGTGCAGGTGCATTTATACAGAGACTTGATTACACACAGGTGGATTCTATTTATCATCATTAGTCATTTAGGACAACATTGGATCATTCAGAGATCCTCACTGAACTTCTGAGAGAGTTTGCTGCACTGAAAGTAAAGGGGCTGAATAATTTTGCACGCCCAATTTTCAGTTTTTTATTTGTTAAAAAAGTTTGAAATTTTCAATAAAGTTTGTTCCACTTCATGATTGTGTCCCACTTGTTGATTCTTCACAAAAAAATACAGTTTTATATCTTTATGTTTGAAACCTGAAATGTTGCAAAAGGTCGCAAAGTCCAAGGGGGCCGAATACTTTCGCAAGGCACTGTATGTGCCCTCTTAGTGCATTGAAAGGTTGATGAGCTGTAGGGCTGATTATAGTGAACAGCAGAGCCTTAAACCTTACCAAGCTGTATCTCCCATTTGTATGACATTTTAAGGAACACTGTATTAAATTAGTAATTCTAGACATTTAGCCAAATGCCCTTTTGCTCTAATAGAATATATGGACAACAGCATCATTATTAATAGCATGTATCAAGCATATAGATGGCTCACAAGATGCAAAATCTGTGAGCACTGAAGTATTTTGTAACTGATATAACCATAACTAAAAGTTATCTTTCTTGACAGTGACCTGCAGTCCATTTTGTAGGCAGGTAAAAGGGACATCTTAACAAAAAAAATGTTTTGTGGTTATTGTTTTCTGTCCAATAACAGGTTAGGTGATTTCTGAGTTTCTGAAGACAAGTGCAGGCATGAAGATGGAAAAGACAAAGAAAAGTAGGTGAAGAGAATATAAGGGTGTAAGGATACAGTTGCCTGTAAAGTGTAAGTGTCCATTCTGAGTGATAGGCACATAAATACAGCTGCGAGATTCATCAAGTTTGAGTTTGAGGAAGTCTCTATCACCATTTGATTAGATAAAATCAATACAGTAGTGTTATGTTTTTCTAATGATCTGAGATTTACTTTTTAGAGATTGGGTTAGTTCTTCTGCAAGCACTATACTGTTAATCATGGAAATCCAATGGGCAGTCTTAAAGAACCTAGACTGCTTTTAAAGAAACAGGATACATAATCTAACATCACCCTCAAGATTCATTAAATTTACCTTTTGTGCATTTTCTTTGAAACAGCATATTCACAATGTTAAAGGAAAAAGCAGGGTCCATACTTAGGTACAGTCAGGGCAGGACTTAGGGGTGGTGGGGGGCCTTGGGCTTGAGTGTTGAAAGGGCCCCCTGGAGCGAGGGGGGGATCATAGTTGTCGAGCGGGGTGCGCATTAAAGTTGTTGAGCGGGGGGGAATTACATTAAAGTTGTTGAGCGGGGGGGTGACTCATCTTTGCACGGAATGTGTCGGCTCTCTTCCCTTCAGCAGACATCCCCACACTGCTCCGGTTCCTCCTGGGGGAGGTTTTGCAGTTGTTGAGCGGGGCGGAGACTGTCATTAGCCCGGCTGTCGGCTTTCTTCCCTTCAGCAGCCACAGTCCTCCACACACCGCTCGGGTTCCTCCTGCTTCAGTACTGCCTCCTATTTCAGTGCGGGAAAATTAACCCTTTCGCGGGACTGCGGGAAGAAGCGGAAAGTCCCGCAGAATCCGTGCGTGGTGGGAGGTATGCGCAGGGCCGCCATCAGCAATTTTGGGGTCCTGACACAGCTTAAAGCATGGGCCCCCTGGAACAGAGAACAGGGGGGGGGTGCTGCCATCTGAAATTGAGAAGCAGGGGGGCTGCCGCAAATTGAGAAGCAGGGGGGGCCTTTACAAAAAAAAGAAGAAATAAAGAAATTATATATATATATATATATATATATATATATATATATATATATATATATATATATATATATATATATATAAAGGGGGGAGCCATCCGGGGCCCTGGGGATCTCTGGGCCCTTTAATAAAAAGAAAAAAAGAAACCTCTGGGCCCTTTAATAAAAAAATACAAATAAAATAAATAAATAAACATTTATAAAAAATATAAAGAAAATATAAATATAAAATATAAAAAAAAGGGGGGTTGTCATCCGGGTGCCCTGGAGACCTCTGGGCCCTTTAATAATAATAATAATAATAATTTTATATATATATATATACATATATATATATATATATATATATATATATATATATATATATGAAAAAAAGGTGTATCGTAGGCCTATAGTACACCTCCCAGCGCCTAATAGAAAGAACCTGCAAAATACTGGATCAACAGACAACAGACACTTGGAATAACATAAAATTGATTATTTGACTGGAGTCCCCAGTCAAAAAAATCAGAGAAGAGCAGCTATTTAAAACAATATCAAACATATAAAAAATGGAAAATACACTATAAAACAACATTAAAAAATGTCCCAATAGTTAAAACCATAAACAGCGCTGGTAGTGATAGTCCCAGAAAGAGATACCACCTCTACACTTAAGTGCAGCGTCAATGATAGAGTGTATCAGTGTAATAGGAGCAAAACAGTCCGTTGATAGCAGAGTTTGAAAAGTAGGATAGCAAGCACCTTCCACCTGTATTCTCAAACACCTCGTGGGACTAGGAATCCCCCTCTGGGGTACGCACTTACCGAAAACCCCAAAAGGTAAGACAATGTATGAATATCCACAGAATGATACAGAATGATACAGCTCTTCACATCAAAAGGGATCAAGTCACCTGTCTACGGGTCTCCAGATCAAACAAAAAACAGAAAAAGGGGCATATAGCGTAATTCCGTTTTAATGTAAAACACAAGAGAACCCACAGATAAACATCCCTTCAATCAATGCATGTACATTAAATAAAAATAAACAAGTGCATATAATCACCCTCTCCGGCAAGGGAGACGAGCGGTGCTGTCCAGCACTTCCTGGTTTCAGACGTGACTCCGGTGGAGCTCAAGTGTCACTTCCTGGCGTCGTAGAAGCCCCTCCAATATATATATATATAAACATATATATAAACATATTTTTTTTAATAAAAAAAAGTCGGGGTTGCTGTCCGGAGCCCTGGGGGCCTCCAGGCCCCTGGGGACCTCCAGACCCCTAAAACAAATTAAACATTAATAAAAAATACATAAAAAAGGGAGGTTGCCATCCGGGGGCCCTGGGGACCTCTGGGCCTTTTAAAAAAAATAAAAAAATATAAACAAAAATAAAAAAATAAACATTTATAAAACAAATAAAAAAAAAGGGGGGTTGCCACATGGGGCCCTGGGGACCTCTGAGCCCTTTAATTAAAGCAAATATATATATATAAAAAATAAAAATTATAAAAAAGGGGGGGTTGCCATCCGGGGGCCCTGGAGACCTCTGAGCCCTATAATAATAATAATTATATATATATATAAAAATATAAAAAATAAATAAAAAAAGTAGGGGTTGTTGTCCGGGGCCCTGGGGGCCTCCGGGCCCCTGGTGACCTCCAGACCCCGAAAAAAATAAAAATAAACATTTATAAAAAATACATAAAAAAGGGAGGTTGCCATCTGGGGGCCCTGGGGACCTCTGGGCCTTTTAATACAAAAATAAAAAAATAAACATTTATAAAAAAATAAAATAAAGGGGGGGGGGGGTTGCCACATGGGGCCCTGGGGACCTCTGAGCCCTTTAATAAAAAATATATATATATAAAAAAATTTAAAAAATGTTTTATAAAAAAAGGGGGGTTGCCATCTGGGGGCCCTGGAGACCTCTGGGCCCTTTAATAATAATAATAATAATAATAATAATAATAATAATAATATATATATATATATATATATATATATATATATATATATATATACAAATATATAAAAAAACATATTTTTTTTAATAAAAAAATAAATAAAAAAAGTAGGGGTTGCTGTCCAGGGCCCTGGGGGCCTCCGGGCCCCTAAAAAAAAAAAAGCCCGTTAATAAAAAAAAAATATATATATAAAATAAATGTACATTTTTTTATAAAAAAAAGGGGGGGTTGCCATCCGGGGGCCCTGGAGACCTCTGGGCCCTTTAATAATAATAATAATAATAATTTATATATATATATATATATATATATATATATATATATATATATATATAAATAAATATATATATAAAAATATATAAAAAAAATATATAAAAAAAACATATTTTTTTTAATAAAAAATAAATAAAAAAAGTAGGGGTTGCTGTCCGGGCCTGGGGGCCTCCGGGCCCCTAAGGGGCCCCCTATTTGGCGGGGCCCTTGGGCTTGAGCCCAGTCAAGCCCAATGGTAAGTCCGGCCCTGGGTACAGTATATGCTACCTACAGTCTCTGTCAGGGACATGATGGCCATAGTGCAAGTGAAGCTCTTAAGCACACATGAATGCACAGGTGCAGGCCTGTTGTGTTTCCGTACTATTGTGTGCAGGTGCACGCATTTGTACACGCATATGCACATGCATGCACAAGAGCGCGCATTGGCTAACTTTGGCGCCCATTTGCCTATATAAGTGTAGTAGCTGCGCTTATGAATTGCTGTCTGATCTGCAGCTTTTCCCTAAATTCCTGTATCTGCTTCTTTGTTGGATCCCGATGAATGACCCCCCTTGCCCTGACTTTGCTTGAACGCTATATCCCCTGACCTGAGTGATGACTTGGCTTGGCTCTACATTTTGCTCTGCCTCCTGCTCATCTGTCTGGTTCTACATTGCTGACCTCTGCTCAAATCTTGAACATTTGCTGTCTGCTATCCAGGCCTGTACCTAACCATCTGTTGGTGACCGGGCTCATCTGACCTTGCGTCTAGTTATCTACCTGTCCTACTCTGCATGCTGCCTAGTCCTTGCTAGTCCTTTACCTGCTGATGGCTGCCAGTCTTTCCTCACCTGCTATATGCTAGCTGTCTGTCAAGCATCTGTCGTCTGCTGTCTGCCCCGTCCTGGGTCTGCTGTCTCTGCTGCCTTCTGCTGTTCCAGCTATATGACCTGTCTCTGGCAACACACCTGCTGCCCACTGCTGCGGCAGACAGAAAATCTTACAGGCACTCATACTTCGCCACATTCTCATGGCCACTGTCACAACATCAGTGGTGCTTGGGCCAGGGCAGTAAGTGAGGCCTTCCTCTACACATCAGGCTCTGCCACAAGGTACATGACACTACCTTTTGAATAATGGCTCTGACTGAGGTGCTAAAGATGGTAAGTTTGTGAACCACTTCTTGATACTCATACATATAAAGGTTTGCAAAATAATATAGTTTCTTACATTGTTGTGAAGTGAACTTAATCTGTAGATCTGTTTTCCACTTTAGATTTAAAAGAATTATCTGGCATTGTGAGCCAAGTGTAGATTTTTGAGAGGGTATATCTGGTAGGGCCTGGCTCAAGACAAAAGTCTTTAATGCTGGTTGTTTGGTACAGTGCCTTGCGAAAGTATTCGGCCCCCTTGAACTTTGCAACCTTTTGCCACATTTCAGGCTTCAAACATAAAGATATAAAACTGTAATTTGAGACACAATCATGAAGTGGAACGAAATGTATTGGATATTTCAAACTTTTTTAACAAATAAAAAACTGAAAAATTGGGCGTGCAAAATTATTCAGCCCCTTTACTTTCAGTGCAGCAAACTCTCTCCAGAAGTTCAGTGAGGATCTCTGAATGATCCAATGTTGACCTAAATGACTAATGATGATAAATAGAATCTACCTGCGTGTAATCAAGTCTCCGTATAAATGCACCTGCACTGTGATAGTCTCGGAGGTCCGTTTAAAGCGCAGAGAGCATCATAAAGAACAAGGAACACAGAAGGCAGGTCCAAGATACTGATGTGGAGAAGTTTAAAGCCGGATTTGGATACAAAAAGATTTCCCATACTTTAAACATCCCAAGGAGCACTGTGCAAGTGATAATATTAAAATGGAAGGAGTATCAGACCACTGCAAATCTATGAAGACCCGGCCGTCCCTCTAAACTTTCAGCTCATACAAGGAGAAGACTGATCAGAGATTCAGCTAAGAGGCTCATGATCACTCTGGATGAACTGCAGAGATCTACAGCTGAGGTGGGAGACTCTGTCCATAGGACAACAATCAGTCGTATACTGCACAAATCTGGCCTTTATGGAAGAAGGCCATTTCTTAAAGATATCCATAAAAAGTGTCGTTTAAAGTTTGCCACAAGCCATCTGAGAAACACACCAAACATGTGGAAGAAGGTGCTCTGGTCAGATGAAACCAAAATCGAACTTTTTGGCAACAATGCAAAACGTTATGTTTGGCGTAAAAGCAACACAGCTCATCAGCCTGAACACATCATCCCCACTGTGAAACATGGTGGTGGCAGCATCATGGTTTGGGCCTGCTTTTCTTCAGCAGGGACAGGGAAGATGGGTAAAATTGATGGGAAGGTGGTTGGAGCCAAATACAGGACCATTCTGGAAGAAAACCTGATGGAGTCTGCAAATGACCTGAGACTGGGACGGAGATTTGTCTTCCAACAAGACAATGATCCAAAACATAAAGCAAAATCTACAATGGAATGGTTCACAAATAAACATAAAGGATGGCCAAGTCAAAGTCCAGACCTGAATCCAATCGAGAATCTGTGGAAAAAACTGAAAACTGCTGTTCACAAACACTCTCCATCCAACCTCACTGAGCTTGAGCTGTTTTGCAAGGAGGAATGGGCAAAAATTTCAGTCTCTCGATGTGCAAAACTGATAGAGACATACCCCAAGCGACTTACAGCTGTAATTGCAGCAAAAGGTGGCGCTACAAAGTATTAACTTAAGGGGGCTGAATCATTTTGCACGCCCAATTTTTCAGTTTTTTATTTGTTAAAAAAGTTTGAAATATCCAATATATTTTGTTCGACTTCATGATTGTGCCCCACTTGTTGTTGATTCTTCACAATAAATTACAGTTTTATATCTTTATGTTTGAAGCCTGAAATGTGGCAAAAGGTCGCAAAGTTCAAGGGGGCTGAATACTTTTGCAAGGCACTGTATTTGGACTTTCGACTCCAGGCACAAATCTGTGGAAGGATGGGTAAAGGTGTGTGTATAAATATGTGTATGTGTGTGTGAGGAGCAGCTAATGCAGGAGAGGTGTTATGCTTAGAAAATAATGCTCTGAGGCACATGTGGTATAAGAATGGTACTAGTATGCTTATAACTCCCCTTGATTAAACAAGCAAAAAAAAAAAAAAATTATTTGTGGTTCTCAAAGTTCAGGTATATTTTAGGAAGGTAAACCACATGGACTTGCGTAGATGGAAGTGTAAGATCTACAGTAGGTGTCTGTATAATATAATACATTTTAAGATGTTTCTGCAGCCAAGCCATATTGGCTCTTGGGAGTGTTTCCCTCCAGGCATTATATATATATTTAACAAGCTGAAGCATTGACTGGTGGTGGGAGGAGAAGCAAACACGGTCAGTTTGGAAGTGTGAGCAGCCAGTCTTATCTATTATAGCCACTTAGTGGAGCCCTTGGGCCAGATTCACAGAGCGATTACGCCTGCGCAACTGCTGTTGCGCGTGCGTAAGTCTAAATGTGCGCGTGCGTATAGTTGGACGCGATTCACAAAACAATATACGCCAGAAATCTACGTTTTTTGGTCCGGCGTAATTGAATTAGACATTCGCTTCCCTTCGCGCAAAACTGCGCTAGACACACCATTGATTTGCTAGTAAAATATGCTAATGAGGGAGTTACGGGGATTCACAAAAAAACGCAGTTGCTGCGCAGGCTACGCGATGTGCGCAACTGCAAAATGTTCTGTCTAAAGTTAGAGGACCTAAAAGCTGGTCTAAATTTTGAAAAAAAGTCTAATTGTCAGATAAAGCAACACTGTTAGTGAGGAGTTCAGCAGTCACACGTGTTGCCCAACAATCTGTATGCCAACATGCCAGGGGCATCGTCGCGCATAGCTATACTACTGACTTTAGATGAACAAAGAAGGATGAGGGCACGGAGGATGGCACTAAGGAGGGCACGGGAGATGTTTTTTTTTTTTTTTTATTTGCTTACATAAAATTTACAATTTAAATTAATCTAATACAATATTCTTATCTGATACAAGCCCCTCACTCTTCACTTGATATATCACACACGCATAGACATCTTTGGCATGAGTGATTCTGAGGTGTCTCGCATCTTCACATTCACCCCTCATGCCATCCTGGAATTACCACAACCTTGCAGGAGGACATCAGCAGCCCAACACATGGCACCACCCATGACACCCATGACAGCTACATATACAATCAGAGCCCCATCCCCACAGATTTCGAACAGAACATGTATGGGGACAGCTGGCTGGTTGGTGAGTGACATGGGAGTCAGGCATGACTATCCCCTCCCGTGATGCACACCTCACAAGTGGCACATGCATGACTAACATCCTCCTGTCTTTTCCCTTCAAGGTGACTCTGCATATGCACTGGGACCCCATCTCATGACCCCATCTCATGCCAGCTCACATTATGCATCTTTGCACGTTAAACACACACAATAATCATGGCACAATGAGAATGCATGCATGCACACCACTATGGTCCCTAGCACACACACCCCACATCCTCATCACATTGGATTGGCACCAGTCCACCATGCAGGACTTGTGAGCTGCAACGCCACGCCACGGCTCCAATTATGTCACTGTACATTCATACACCATTCACACAGACCTGGGGATCACTTCTCCACCACAAATGAGGGTGACACCCCTTTTCCCGCAGGAATATCACCCCCACATTCCAAAATCATACACAAACAGAACCAAAAAAATTAAATAAATGACGAGGAAAAAAAAAATAATGCCCAGCAAAAATATAATTTAAATAAAAAATGCCCAGCAAAAATATAATTTAAACAAAATAACAACAAAGAAAACACATAAAAGACAAAAATCACTCTGCAAAACAGTCCCCAAATATCTCAAAGACACAAACAAACAAAAGCACCTTGCTGTATAGGGAGGGATACAAAGGGATGTATTTTTGCAAAGGAAGTGCATTTGTGTGTGTCTATTTATGCTGTCTGCGTAGTTCATAAAGTTGCCCTAGTCCATTTCCAATTTCACTGATTGCGCCGCTCCCGAGTTGTGAGCATGCGCACAACGGAGCTGACATGGTTTCCTTCACGCGCGCATGCGCGAGTCGGCCGGCCCTTCATTTGCATGGGGTCACGGCTCATTTCAATGTAACACGCCCACGTCCCACCCAATTTGTATTACTCCTCCTTACGCCTCAGGAAAAAACCTTACGCTTGCGCAATTTCTTGCGCAAAAGCTACGTGAATCCCGGGATTACGCGGCTAGATTGCGCACGTCTAACGTAATCGCGGTGCGCTACGCCGGATCGATAATGCGCCGATGTACGTGAATCTGCCCCCTTGTGTTTCTGATGCCTGTGGGAAAGCTATATTTTACAGCCCTTTTAACCACTTTGAGCTAGTGGCCATATGTTTTGGTAAGCAGATGTGTTCAACTGGGTGTAGAGTGCTGCGGGACACTGCTGAAATTTGATATATTCTTATCACTTAAAGTGTGCTTAAAGTGTAAGTACCCCTCCTATCGTTTTCAGCCAAGGATGCTGCCATCTTTGTCTCTGTTTATTTTAAAACTGTTATGACACCAGCCATTGGATTGTTTGACAGCTTGGTTAAGAGCACAACCAGTGGGAGTGTTACATTTCTGACAAGTGCCAGAACTTAAACTGTTTTACGGATGGGTTTACTTCCGCTTTAAATCAGTTTGCTTTATAAATTCAGTATATATATATTGTATATATACAGTGTTCTGCAAATATTTATATTTTATGTACTCTAAACAAGTGAAATGTAAAACTGTAAATAAGTAATGAAAATATGTAGCATGTGACCAGACTAAAACCTGTGTATATTTGTCGGTCATTATATCTATTTAAATCTCACCATAAGGTTTACAGAAAGAAACTCATTGGCTGAACTAATAAGCACTACAACATTTGGGTTCTTGACACTTTATGCTCTTGGCTCGTTACAGTGACAGTGATGCGATACATACAAGTTTTTAGATATGTGTATTTTTCACAAGAGAATATAATTTACTGTGCAGTATGTTGTTCCCAAACCAACATCTATTATTAGCCTACACTACTGCCAAGCGAGGGGGATGACTTACAATTATTTTTTCAGCTCATCAGCTATACGAAACAAACTTAAAGATGTGACTTTTGAACAATGAATATTCCTGTCATTGACTTCAGGCATAAATCATCGAACAGGAAGAAATATTTGCCTTGTCAGGCAAAGACATTGAGGGATCTGAAAGACAGAGTAATTTTTTTTTCTTTAATGGATACATGTTATTATAATTATTGTTCAATGCACAGAACTGGAGTCTCAAGGTACAACAGTACCATTTGTGCAGCATACAAAAACACAAGGAATATAAAAAAAGGCAAGAAAATGAAAAATACAAAATATACTCCCATTTGGCTGGAAAAGGCTATGCATGTAATGTGCAACCTTTAGTTAAAAATAAATAAGTAGCTCTTTGCAGATTCACAAACTTCAGAGAAAGGCAAAATCTCTTCTAAACCATGGCATTATTTGTAATGGTTCAGAAACCTTAAAAAAAATGTAATATAAAAAAGGAATCCCTGATAAGATCTTTTATACCTTAGCTGTCTAAAATAGACAACGGGCCAGATTCAGGATGGCGAGCGGTTCTTTATTCCGGCGTAACGTTTCTCATTTACGTTATTCCGCCGAAACTTTACGCGTAAGTACTGTATTCACAAAGCACTTGCTCCTAAAGTTGCGACGGCGTAGCGTAAATGGGCCGGCGGAATTCTAATTGGGTGGGTAGGGGGCGTGTAGTATTTAAAATAGGCGCGATCCCGCGGCGAACGTACTGTGCATGCACCGGCCGTCAATGTATCCCAGTGCGCATGCTCCAAATTATGACGGTGTTTTCGACGTGAATGTCAATGACGTCAATCCCCATTCACGGAAGAGTTACGCAAACGACGTAAAACTTTCTTTATCGTACATCACGGGACACAGAGCGCATAGCCATTACATATGGGTTATATGGGTACCTTCAGGTGTGGACACTGGTGTAATCAACTTCACAGGAAGTTCCTCCCTATATAACCCCCTCCCACTGAGAGTGCTTCAGTTTTTTCGCCAGTGTCTTAGGTGTTGGTCACGTCTAGCTGTCCCTCGGAGGTCTCGGGACCCAGGATAGCTAGCCGGATCCGTCCGAAGTGCTTCAAAGCCAAGGTGTACGGTACCCGGGCCCTGCTGGAGTGGGGTTTTGCCTATAATGCCTCTCCTTGGAGGGCTGGATTCTGGGCTCCAGTGCCTTGGTCTCTTCCAGGACTAAACGCTACTGATGCCAGGATGCTATATAGGTCCAGGGGTGTGGGTTCCTTAAACACAGGACCCCGGTCCCTGAAGGTCCGAGACAATACCCACGGAGATGGGGGAAGATTGGGCCTCTTGCAGTTTGCAATACCCTGCGGCGTGGAGCAGGTAAGAGGGAAACCTGCGGGACTTGGTTCGACAGTAGGTATCCCCCTGGGGGTTCTGGGTTGGCTAACAGTATGCTTGTGCATCAGCCACTATCTCCACTATGTCTGTGTGGGCAGGATGGGATACTAATGTTTACCCAGATAACATGTAGATATATGTATACTTGTGTAAGATATATATTTGCTACTCACCCCAGGTCTGCCTGTTAGCATTGATACTGCAACCCCACATGTTTTAAAGAGGAAAGTGCTGGTGAAAACTCCTGTTTCTTAGGAAGCCCATGGGGACAGCTTCCTCTCTGTGTGTGCACTACAATAAGATTAGTGCTTACCTGGTGTCTGTTGGTGCTGCCTGGCGCTGGTCCATGTTGTTTCCTCTGCTCTGCTTCCTCCATGTGGTTTTCAGCGTGGGGGGGTGCGCGCGCGTGTGCGCGCGCGTGTGCACGCGCGCGTGCACGCGCGTGCACGCCGCCTTTTATAGCGTCGGCGTGCGTCGGGGGGGCGGGCCAGCAGCGTCAGGGTCTGTTTAAAGGAAAACTTTTTCTCTGGCTGGTCTTTCCCTCCTGGAGGCAGAGGAAGAAAGGATACAGAGCGTGCAGCTGGGTCTTTTGGCCACACAGGGACACCTAGTGGCGGTTTTGTGGATCTTCAGGTCTAGGACTTAGGTCCACTATTGACCAGAAAAAAAAAAAAAAAAAAAAGAGGAAGTTTTTTGCTTAAAGGGACTCAGCCTTAGATCCAGCAGTATCTGAGTCTACCTTGGACTCCGGCTAACGGGCATTGGTGTGTCAATACTCACAGGTTTCCTCAGTATTGCCACCTCCCAGGCGGGTAAAAAAAAAAAAAAAAAAAAAATTTTTTTTTTTGGAAAAAAAAAAAAAAAAGAAATTTAGTTTTTTTCATTTTCCTCATACCTGTCCTCACATTGGTTACTCCTAGCTGCAACAGTCAGGTGTTGGCTATAGGGGTGACTCAAGGTTGTACAATGGCTCCAAAGGGATCTGGACCAGCCAAGACTGCTAAAGGTGCCAAGAAGCAAAAGGGGTCTCCATCGGGGTCAGAGGATTTGGGCCAGGCTTCAACGGCCCCACCCTCACCAGTTAGAACACCGAGTGGCATAGTGCAAGAGCCATTGGGGGTGCTGGGGGCAGAGGCGGCCCCCGATCCACCCATTCCCGTTTACGTGACGGAAGAAATGCTAGCAGCCACCATGAGTGGGCTAGAGAAAAGGTTAACTGCGTTGTTTGCCCGTCCTTGGCCAAGTAGCAAGCGGGCTAGATCCCCCTCACCCAGTGTGGGGTTTTCAGATGCGGAGGTCTCCTCTTCAGAGGAACGGGACCCACAAGGGGATCAGGCAGACCCAAGTCCCGACGGTTCAGACAGGGAAGATTCCACTATAGATGAATATTTCTCGGCCTCTCAAGCGGAGAGCCTGTGGATCCAGTCTTTGACAGATATGGTTCGCACTGCCTTTAAACTTCCAGTGCCAGAACTAGTAGCCCCGGAGGTTTCCTCATTGGGTTCTTTAAAGGCTCCATTAACTTGTGCGTCTTTTCCAATGCACCCCCTTCTGCGGAACGTGATTTACCAGGATTGGGCTCGACCTGATAGAATCTTTGTCCCTCCTAAAAGATTCTCCATTCTCTATCCTATGGAAGAGGAATATTTAAAGAAATGGGCACTCCCCACAGTGGACGCAGCCATTTCCTGCGTGAATAAATCCCTGACCTGTCCGGTTGAAAATGTCCAGATGTTCAAGGATCCGGTCGACAAGAAATTCGAGACCCTACTGAAAGCCGCTTTCACCTCAGTAGGTGCCATGGTTCAGCCAGCAGTAGCAGCCATTGGTGTTTGTCAGGCCTTGAAGGATCAGGCAAAACATATATTAAAGGACATGCCGGCTCAGCATACTCATGAATTAGCAGAATTCCCTAGGGCTCTCTGCTTTGCAGTAGATGCTATTAAGGACTCCATCCAACAGGCATCCCGTTCATCTCTACTGATGGTTCACATGCGTCGTCTTTTGTGGCTAAATAACTGGTCAGCAGAGGCACCCTGCAAAAAGCTTTTAGCAGGATTTCCCTTTCATGGGGGAAGACTATTCGGGGAAGACCTAGATAAATATATCCACACCATATCAAGTGGAAAAAGTACTTCCTTACCGGTCAAGAAAAGACCGCGTGGGCCCACGTTTAAACGACAGGCCATTGTAGGCTCGGCCCCTTCGACTTCTCGTCAGTATCGACGGCCTCCCAGGCGTCCAGCGGTTAATAGCCGCCCACAGGGTCAAGCCGCGGCAAACAAGAGACCCTGGTCTCGCAAACCGGCTAAACCAGTCATCAAATCAGATTCATGAAGGGGCGCCCCCACTCTCTCGGGTGGGGGGAAGACTCCGGTTTTCCTCCGAAGTCTGGAAGGCCAGAATTCCCGACTCTTGGGTTCGGTCCGTGGTAGCCACGGGATACAAACTAGAGTTTCGAGAAATCCCCCCTCCTCATTTTCAGGGGTCAAGTCTTCCAAGCGACCCATTAAAAAGGGCCTCTCTCGTAAAGGCGTTGGATCGCCTATTGCTCCAAGGAGTAATTGTAGAAGTACCAACCCAAGAATGGGGTCGGGTATTCTACTCCAACCTTTTTGTTATACCAAAACCCAATGGCGACGTCAGGCCTATATTAGACCTCAAACGCCTAAATCGCTTTCTAAAGATTCAGACCTTTCGTATGGACTCCATACGTTCAGTGACAGCCAGCCTGCATCAGGGCGACTTTCTAGCATCTATAGACATAAAGGATGCATATCTGCATGTGCCGATTTACCCAGCACATCACAGGTTTCTTCGTTTTACGATAAATCAAAGTCATTACCAGTTCGTAGCCCTCCCGTTCGGGTTGGCAACAGCTCCGCGGGTATTCACAAAGGTGTTAGCCCCGGTGCTAGCCGTCCTAAGGACAGAAGGCATCTTGGTCCTGGCATACCTGGACGATCTCCTGGTTATCGACAGATCAGCTTCCAACCTCAATCATGCAGTAGTCCGCACAGTGCGGCATCTAGAAGAATTCGGGTGGATTGTGAACCAAGAAAAATCAAGGTTACAACCCACAAGACAGTTGGAATATCTAGGCTTTCGGTTAGATACAGAATGCCAGAGGGTATTTTTACCTCAAGAGAAGATCAGGTCGTTGATTCAAACGATTCAAATAGTCTTAGGCAAAAAGAAGCCGACTATTCGCCTATGCATGCGACTGCTGGGAAAGATGGTGGCCGCCTTCGAAGCAGCGCCCTATGCCCAGATCCATACCAGAGTTCTTCAGGCAGCTATTCTCTCTGCTTGGAACAAGTCCATACAGGCATTAGACCGTCCATTAGTTCTTTCCCCAGGGGTCAAGCGCAGCCTGTACTGGTGGCTGATCCCTCAAAAATTGTCAAAAGGGAAAACCTTTTGCCCCATCACGTGGAAAATAGTAACCACAGATGCCAGCCTAACAGGTTGGGGGGCAATCTTAGGAAAACGGACCCAGCAGGGACAGTGGTCAGAGGCAGAAAGTCTGCTTCCCATCAATGTCCTAGAGATCAGAGCTGCCCGGTTGGCCCTGGTCGCCTGGACTCTCCCCCTGCAGGGTCTGCCAGTAAGGATACAGTCCGACAATGCCACGGCGGTGGCATACATAAACCACCAGGGGGGCACAAGGAGCCTAGCGGCTCAAAAGGAAGTAAACCTGATTTTCTCATGGGCCGAAGCCCATGTACCCTGCATCTCAGCAGTGTTCATCCCAGGGATAGACAATTCTCAAGCAGATTTTTTGAGTCGTCAACAGTTACTCCCGGGAGAGTGGTCTCTTCACCCCCAGGTATTCCAAGAGATTTGCCAAAGATTCGGAATTCCCGATGTGGACATCATGGCAACAAGATTCAACAAGAAATTGGACAAATTCGTATCCCGAGCCAGGGACCCCTCGGCCTACGGGACCGATGCGTTGGTTTGCCCCTGGCACCAGTTTTCTCTCCTGTATGCGTTCCCTCCACTACAGATGATTCCCCGCCTTCTACGAAGGATCAGGGTGGAGCGCAGGCCGGTGATCCTGGTGGCCCCAGCCTGGCCCAGAAGGGCTTGGTACGCACTCATCGTGAGGATGTCAGTAGGGGCACCGTGGCCGCTCCCCCTGCGCCCAGATCTGCTGTCTCAGGGCCCGATCTACCACCCTGCTTCACAGCAGCTAAATTTGATGGCTTGGCGGCTGAATCCCTAATTCTTAAGGGCAGAGGCCTCTCAGCCCAAGTCATATCTACGTTAATTCAGGCTAGAAAGCCAGTCTCTAGAAATATCTATTACAGAGTCTGGAGGACCTATGTGGAGTGGTGCGAGTCTCAAGGAGGGCATCCTCGCAAGTTTTTTATTGACAGGATCTTGCGATTCCTCCAGGTTGGCGTTGACAAGGGGTTGGCTCTTAGTACTCTAAAGGGGCAGGTGTCTGCCTTATCGATATGGTTTCAAAGGCCTTTGGCCACGCATTCGCTTGTGAAAACCTTTTTGCAGGGGGTCTTGCATGTGAATCCCCCTATTAGAGCTCCCCTCTGCCCCTGGAATTTAAATCTGGTCTTGTCAGCTTTACAAAAGCAGCCGTTTGAACCTCTGACAGAAATCCCTCGTGTGCTGCTAACCCGAAAGTTGGTTTTCTTGGTGGCTATGGCTTCGGCCAGAAGGGTCTCCGAGCTGGCAGCCTTGTCTTGCAGGGAACCGTACCTGATTCTGCATAAGGACAGAGTGGTTCTGCGGCCTCAGCCTTCTTTCCTGCCTAAGGTCATATCCAGTTTTCACTTGAATCAGGACCTAGTCCTACCATCCTTCTTTCCTACTCGCCAGTTCAGAGAGGAAAGATTGCTTCATACTTTGGACGTGGTCCGAGCCATGAGGGTTTATCTCAAGGCTACAGAAAAGATTCGGAAAACAGATGTGCTTTTCGTTCTCCCGGATGGCCCCAAGAAGGGTCAGCCGGCTGCCAAGTCTTCCTTGGCTAGGTGGATTAAACAGCTGATTTTTCAGGCCTATGGTCTGAAGCGCGTTCCACCTCCCTTATCAGTTAAGGCCCATTCTACGAGGGCCATGAGTGCCTCTTGGGCGGCACACCATCAGATCTCCATGGCACAGGTTTGCAAAGCGGCAACCTGGTCTTCCGTACATACGTTTACTAAATTTTATAAGTTGGACGTCACAAAAGCTACGGACGCAGCATTTGGGCAGGCGGTCCTACGGGCAGCAGTATAGAATCCTCTGGCCCGGATTACGCCCCTTTTTTCTGTTGGTGGAGCTAGTTTTTACCTCCTGATATATTTTCTGTTTGGCTAATTTTGGCCTTACGGTCTCCCTCCCCTCATGGAGCATTGCTTTGGGACATCCCATATGTAATGGCTATGCGCTCTGTGTCCCGTGATGTACGATAAAGAAAAAAGGATTTTTAATAAACAGCTTACCTGTAAAATCCTTTTCTTGAAGTACATCACGGGACACAGAGCTCCCACCCCTCTTTTGGGGAACATTGTGTAACCTCAGAGAAATTGCTTGCTACAAAACTGAAGCACTCTCAGTGGGAGGGGGTAATATAGGGAGGAACTTCCTGTGAAGTTGATTACACCAGTGTCCACACCTGAAGGTACCCATATAACCCATATGTAATGGCTATGCGCTCTGTGTCCTGTGATGTACTTCAAGAAAAGGATTTTACAGGTAAGCTGTTTATTAAAAATCCTTTTTTTCCAATTTGACGCGGTCACGACGTCCATACTTAACATAGAATGCGCCTGCTTTTTGTTGCTTCATCTTTACGCCGGGAAAACCCTTACGTAAACGTCGTAAAGTGACTGCTTCGGGCCCGCGTACGTTCGTGAATTGCCGTATCTCACTGATTTACATATTCTCTGCGTAAATCAGCGAGAACGCCCCCGGCGGCCATTTTAAAACTGCCTTTAAGATCCAACGGTGTAATACAATTACGCCTGTCGGATCTTTGCTGCAAACCGGCGTATCTTGTTTTCTGCGTACAGAAAACAGATAAGCCGGCGCAAAGTGTGAGTTATGCCGTTGTATGACTGATACGCCGGCGTAACTCTACCTGAATCTGGCCCAACATTTCAATGTAGGTCATTTGCAATTATTTTAAAGTTGGTGTTTCAGCATATCCTTGGATTTTATATGTACGTTATAGATAAAGCACAGGTTCACTTGGCAGAGTATACCACAAAAAACTATAGTGTACTGTTTAGGTCTGCAATGGTGTTTGAATTGCACCTGTGTTATAAGCAGTTATAGACAAATAATAGTAGGAGCCATTGTCTTACTTATGGACTAAGGGAAAGGTAGACAACCTTTGGGAGGCGGATATCTACCTGAATGGAAAAGATCAAAGATCACCAGGGTGCTGTGCCCTTATGTTTTAAAAAAAATGAATGAGTAAGACCCCAATAAAAAGTAAGGATGGCATGAAGAATAAATAATAAAAAGACACTTTAATGTTGGCCATACATTATACGATTTTCTTGTTCAATTTCCTTTAGTTTTTCCTTAAAGTGGTTCTAAAGCCTCAAGTGTTTATGGGTATTTGCTTTTAGAAGTGTTTTTCCAAAACATTTTACTCTGCTCCTTTTTCACTATAATCAATGTACACTTTAAAAAGCAGAATGCTCCTCTCAAAAACGCACTTGTGGTGTTTTTTCCCCCAGCCTGGAAACGCCTGTAAATGCCCAAATGTGCATGGACACATAAGCTAACATATAGTTGCTTAAACAGGCTGAAGAAAAAAAAACCTGTATAAGCAGAATTGTTTATGTCCAGTGTGCATGAGGTATAAATATGTAAACTTAGCTTACCTAGCTAACTAACTAGCTAACTACCTAGCTGTAGCAGTTAGCTACAGTGAGAAACATACCAATTATTTTCATTCAAATTTTATGTCATGGAATTTTTATCATAGAGTCCATCATGAAGTTAGAACAACTGGTACTGCAGGCTGACTGGCTCAACTGGTTTCAGACCTTACTGTGGCGTTGCCCTTTCAGAGCTGGGTCAGGACTCCTCCATAGTAATAAAGAGCTCAGGTAAAGGTGGTCTGGTGGTTGTCCAGGATGCATCTGCTTATCAAGCAGAGGCATGTGACAACTGTCAGATGAGAGCACTTATCTCAAACTTAAAGGGAACCCTACAGTACAGTTTAAAAATATTTTACAATAATTAATTCAGAAGGGTGTCCATTTAGATGTTCTATCCATAAAAGAATAATGCCTGATTTCCCTATTCAGCCTTTTTTTCACCATCTCCCTAAAACTCACAAAGGACTTGACACCCTTGTGGGCCACACTATAGTGG
Source organism: Rana kukunoris (assembly GCA_029574335.1). NCBI lineage: Eukaryota > Metazoa > Chordata > Amphibia > Anura > Ranidae > Rana > Rana kukunoris. Next base: position 113,448,835 of record CM056053.1, on the reverse strand, counting down.
CTGGCATTGGATCTCTGAACGGAAATTTGGGTTTTTGGATCGATTTTCAGCTACAGCCACTAGTTAAGAAGCTGCCCACTTATTTAAAAGACATAAAATAATTATTAAATGTGTGCAGGCAGATAGAATGGGTAGAGGGAGATCTCTGTATTACAAGTGATGTGTCTAGCTTGTACTCTTCGATACCACATGCCATGGGCTTGTGGGCAGTGGAGTACTTTTGTTGGCAGACATTGTGGTTTATTCTTTTATTTTGAAGGAGTACATTCTAGAATGTCTTAAAGGGGTTGTAAAGGTTCGTCTTTTATTTTCTAAATTGGTTCCTTTAAGCTAGTGCATTGTTGGTTCACTTACCTTTTCCTTTGATTTCCCTTTTTTTTGTTCTTTGTTTGAATTTCTCACTTCCTGTTTCTCCTCAGTAAGCTTTCCACCATCATCTGAGAGGTGGAAAGTCAGCCAGAACAGCTTACTGAACACTTTACTGAGGAGGAACAGGAAGTGAGAAATTCAGACAAAGAAAACAAAGAAAAAAAAACATTTAGAAGGGAAATGGAAGGAAAAGGTAAGTGAACCAACAATGCACTAGCTTAAAGTAACCTACCGTATTTATCGGCATATACCGCGCACTCTTTTGCCCTGAAAATCAGGGCAAAATCGTGGGTGCGCGGTATACGCCGATAGCCGCTTTCCCACACCGAGTTTCAAATACTGCGCCGGCATATACCGAGCGCAGTACACTCGGGTATAGTCGGGGAGACTCGGCTCCTCTCACGCTGACGTCCTGGACGTACAGGACGTGAGAGCGAGAGTAGCCGAGTCTGCCCGACTATTCACGAGTGTACTGCGCCTGTATATACCGAGTGCAGTACACTCGCGTATAGTCGGGCAGGCTCGGCTCCTTTCGCGCTCACGTCCTTGTAGTCCAGGACGTCAGCGCGAGAGGAGCCGAGTCTGCCCGACTTTACCCGAGTGTACTGCGCTCGGTATATGCCGGCGGAGTATTTGAAACTCGGCGTGGGAAAGCGAGGAGGATGCCGCGAGGACGCCGGACCCACCGAAAAGGACACCGGACCCGCCGAACAGGACACCGGACCCGACGAAGAGGACACCGGACCCGACGAAGAGGACACCCGAAGCCGCAGACGGACGCCGGACCGGACGCCGGACCGGACGAAGAGGACACCCGAAGCCGCCGATGGACGCCGCGCAAGACACCAAAACTGTAAGTACAAAAAACTTTTTTCCACAGGAATGGCGGCAACTTTAGGGGTGCGCGCTATACGCGGGAGCGCGCTATACCCCGATAAATACGGTATATAGAAAATAAAAAACTAACCTTTACAACCCCTTTAAGATTCTAAGCCAGATATAAATAGGAATATTTTGTTTGTAGTTTGGACACAGTTTAGAACCTCCATTAGATTTTTATTGCTGTCTGTGCACACATCATTGGGGTTTTTCCTCACTTTCTGTCCAACTAAAGGGGTGTCAGATGGAAGAGGAAGTCAATGGAATCTCATATATAGGGACACTGTCAGCATTTAAACAAACAAAAAAATGTTTGGGCTGAAATATGGCTTTACTAAAACCCATTTTTTTTTTCAAAGACTGACCATTATGAGAATTCAAGCAGGAATATGTATACCTTAAATTGTTCAAACACAGATTAGCTTATTAATATATCAATGAAAAGACTTGACAGTAAAATTATAGGAGTGGGTTAAGGGGTAACCAATAGTCTGCTTTTCTTTAAATGAAATTCTAAATACTTACTTCGATCATATGCAGATTAGGAGTTATGACTTGTTTACTTGCTGCCTACTTGCCATGTAACAATGACTCAAACTACTAAACTCAGTGGTTAACTCAGAGGTAAGCAATCACAGTCAATGCAGTTTTCTCAATGTAGGCTTCCTTTAAGACCAGTACTTTAAACAAAATATACCATTTACTGTGATCTGGTAACCCTACTTTAATGAGCCCCGGAAATTACCTTTCAGTAGTAATTGTCATGCATTGTATAAATTAAGAAAAACATAAAAGATAAATAAACTACAATATAAGCAAAATATCGTCGGTTTGTAGTTCAATCTTCAACCTTTACATTAACAAGTCCTTTTCTTATGTTTAAAAAGTGATATATTGATGTTTAGACAATGCATGTACTGAAAAATGTTAGGGTCAGGCAGCTAAATTAACCTGGAAGCTGTGTTGATTAACTATACCTTCATATTTAATAACTATGCCTATTTATCATTTTTTTTCTAAAATAATGTCAGATTGTCCTAGGATTTTCACGGTACACGATAATCACATTATTATAGATAAATACTGTTAAATCATTTTTGAGAGCGATATTAATTACAATCCATAATTACACACAGTGGGTAGCAAAATAAAAAGGACATAAGCAAAAGGAGAATCCTAAATATGAAAAGCATTTTTAAAGTTTAAAAATTAAACCTTTTTTATTCGGCCAAAGATAATAAAAAAGAGGTATACTTCCAAACATCAAGTACTTCCATTGCTTTTCTTGGTGTGCTGTTTTCTAGATCTTCTGCTGTGATTTTTTTTTTATGTTTAATAAAAAATTTCAAACCATTACAATCAAAAGTTTTGAAGTTATCACTGGAACATGACATTTTAGGGATATCTATATTTTCCTGCAGCTTCAAGGTTTACAGAGAATGGGATCCATAACTACAAATTTTTCTACATAAATGGGATCCATAACTACAAATTTTTCCTGCAGTACTACCCTTTGGTAAAATCCCGTAAGACAGTGACCATACAATGCAGCTTTTCTATTTTTTAAAGCAGAACTCTGGGATCGGCAAAAAATCCCCCATTAATACACCCCCCCCAAACACACACATAACAGCAGCTATTACATTTGTGAAATTCCTTACCATTGAAGAGAAAGGTCTAATTAAAATTTCAGGAAGTCCTCTCTGTAGTTCAAAAAATGCATCAGGTATTCTGCCAAGGAGGAGCTGTTAGAACAGTTATTACATCATATCATCTGCTCTTTCTTACACTATAATCAACAATAATAATAATAATAATCTCAATAATTTCCCATCATGCTTCAGGAATTGGAGAGAATGTGGGCGGGTACACTACACTAGACATGTACATTTTAAATCTGAACAAGCCTACTTCAACATAATTCACACCCTCATTTTGCAAACAGCAAGCAATACTACTCAGAAACACACAGCAGGATAGGTAGGTTACAGCCTCATAAATGCATTGCATGTTTGTGCTATCCCCCTCCAGCCAACAACAGGAGATAAACATATTGCCCTTACTTTATCTAATCAGATCTCAGCTCTTCAGTGAGAGATGCCGGGCGGACCGATTGGGGGTGACTGGCAAGCTGACAGGGAGCAGAGGAGAAAGGAGGGAGAGGAGAAAATCACCTCTATGGGCGGTTGTGAAACCCCCTCCGCCCACTACAGCAAGTGCTGATGGAAATAGAAGTCCTTGCTTGCTTTTAGAGAACTGGTGAAATGCGACAAGATCGCTGGCTGGGAGTACAGGAGGAATAGCAGCCAGTGGTCTTGCAAACAGGATATCACTAGGCTGTAACAGTTTTTCAGCAAGATCAGCAGGCTACTACAGAGAAACTACAGAGCTCAGAAGAACATGGATGGCATAGTCGGTGAAGGTAGGAGATTAGCAACAAGGACACAGGAATATTTTTTTGCCGGAGTTCTGCATTTAAGTTTATTTTTACCTTTTAAAACAAAGAACACACAAAAACAAAACAAAAAGAAGGAACAAAAACCAACCACAAATCAAATGAGAAAAGGTAAAGGTGCAAGAAAACAAATAAAAATAATTGTGTTCTCATTATTTTTTGAAGTAGTCAACATATACATGTGCTAATAATAAAGGTTCAATCTTATAGTTGCCATATAAAGATAAACATTTTAACACCATAAATAGTAAAATGAGTATGATTTATCTAGCTGGTTGCTAATTACTGTATATACAGTCCAACATCACAGACCGCTAATTTTTAAAAAGTTATAAATTATAAACCATCCTATCAATATTAAGTATTCATCAAAATTTTATGTGAGATTGTATATTAATAAAAGAAAATGTACAAATTACAACCCAGTGAATCTTTGGCCAAGGGGAAAACAAGCTCTTTCATGGTAGGTACAGATTTTTGTGTGCCTAAAAATTTGTATCATGCAGTGGGCCAATGCTGGTATATTAATCATTAGCCATGGGAAAGTTGGTGTGACACGGTTTATTGTGACACACATTTTTATATCTTCTTGCATCAGCTTTTGGTCACATGATATCTCAAACTCAATTGCAGTTCTGAACATCAAGCATACTCGCTAACAATAGCTTGCTAATTCTGGCCCAGGGGGCCCTGGCCAAATCTTTAAATTTTTCAAATATTAAAAGTGTAAGTTGAAGGTGTGCAATGGATGAGGAGATGTAATTAAAATAGTAAGTAATTACAAAATGGATAGCAGAAAGTTGATAGTATTGTTCTAACCAGTACATAGACAAAGCTGTATCTGTAGTCCAACTTCTAACGCATGCACTATAATAGACAACATAAAGTGCTGCTTCAAAAGAGACACTGATAAAGTATCTTTTGCTTAGGACGTTGAGCAGTATCGGACAAGAGAACAATGGGACTAAACATTTTTGTGGTATGCAGTGGGTGGTACAATTCTTTTGAAAAAAAACACATTTTGAGTCAAAGTACTAAACAGTAGAAGTTGGATAAATGGCTAATATAATTCCTTTGCCCAACTTTCGACGCAGATACAGTATATTAAGAACTACATCAGAACCAACAAGAGCTAAACTGTCAATCAAACCACCAAACCAAACCATCAAGCTTTAGGCCGCGTACACACAATCAAATTTATCTGCTGAAACTGGTCCGACGGACCGTTTCAGCAGACATCTCTGATCGTGTGTACGGGCTAGCGGACATGTTTTCCCAGCGGACAAATTTCAAAGCATGCTTTGAAATTTGTCCGCCGGAGACATGTCCGTCGGATATGTCCGCTGGTTAGTACACTAACCAGCAGACAGAAATCTCCGCGCATGCATCGAATGGAAGTATTTTACTTCCTGGAGTGGTGACGTGGCGGCGTCAACGTCACCGCGTCCTCAGCCCGAGGGGATTTTCGTCCGATGGTGTGTACACGCCATCGGACCAGAATCCGATGAGACATGTTCGCTGGAAACGGTCCGTCGGACATGTTTGAGCAACATGTCTCATCGTGTGTACGCGGCCTTAAAGTCTGTTGCTGATAATTTTGTATTTTAGCCTTTAATATCTCACATATACAGTATGATATATGGTTTAAGGAAGAGTTCTTTGACCAGAGTGAAAGCTTTAACATAATATGCTTTTTTTTAGAGAAAGGTATTAGTCTATCTAATATACCGCATACATTTACAGTCTTTAAGTAAGGGAATAAATATTAGTTTCAAATACAAAGTAAGTACATCACACTAAAAATATTAAATATAACAACTTATGACAAAGTATATGGTAAGTGCTTGGGAGATGGTTCCTGATAATTTACCTTGAGTACTGCAAGTGACAGGGTCACTGATAAGTAGTGATGAGCGGAATACGCCATATTCGATTTCGCGAATATTCGCGAATATTTCGAAGAATATTCGCGAATATTCGTTAATATCGAATATTTGTGATATTTAAAAAAAAAAAAAAAAAAAAAAAATTGCGAATTTTCGCCAATGCGAATTTTCGCTAATGCGAATTTTCGCTAATGTGAAATTTCGCGATTTTTTTTTTTTTTTTATATATATAAAATATCACGAATATTCGATATTTACGAATATTCGGTATATTTTATAAAAAAAAAAAAGCGAAATTTCACATATGCGGTCGCGAATATTCGTAAATATCGAATATTCGTGATATTTTATAAAAAAAAAAAAAAAAAAATTGCGAAATTTCGCTATTGCGAAATTTCGCCATTGCGAAATTCGCGAATGCGAAATTAATTGCGAATTTTTTTGCGAAATTTATTGCGAAATTTGAAAAATACGAATATTCGAAATAGCGAATATTCGCCGCGATATTCGAGATATTCGCGAATACTCGAATATGCAATATTCGTAGCGAATATTCGCAATGCGAATATTCGTGAGCAACACTACTGATAAGGCAGTACAGCCAGCCCTCCTGTACTGGGCCTGGGCCCCATCAGTTCATAAGGGGGGTCCAGGCACCTGCTGAACAAGAAGGCTGGATGTACTGTCTTATTGCAGACACTGATCCTCTTGTGTCTCCCACTGCAGCACTGCCAGATTCTCCTCCTTTCCCTCCTTCTTTTTCTTCCAACCTTTGGCTGCACTGCAAGGGGTTTGGTTCTTGCACATGCACCCTTCCATCTGCTGTCCATGCCCCCCTTGTGTACCCCTATCCGGCTTTCCTCCTCTCCTGCCCGCAGCTACTGCATGCACACAGGCTATAGAGAAAGGGACTGATAAATCTATGTCCTTAGTCACTTTCAGCTGGGGGGGTCTTTCAGGTAGCCTGTATGAGGCCCTGTGATTTGGGCTAATTGACGCTGGCAGATGCAGGAATAAAAGCATCAGTTAGACCTCAGCTGGCACATTTCAAATATTTGCTGCAGACAAAAGCCTGCATTGCACCTCACATTTTGCATCTGATTCCATGGTTACAGTACTGTAAAGGTGCCATGCAATGATTCCTGAGGTGGACCTTAGCTGACACATTTTTATTTGCTGCATTGTAAATCCTAATGTAAATCCTAATGCATGCCACAGGGAATATCCTGCATTGTACCCATTCTGGTCCTCTGACACCAGTATTTGTGATTATTGTCGCTCAGACAATGCACTGTATTGTTTATTTCCAAATAAAACCTGCTTCTTCTCTACCTCATATTGTGGCCTAGGCAAGCTGATTACACACTTTTAACCTCCCTGGCGGTATGATTCTTTCAGATTTTAGGTGCTGAAAGCGGTACCATTATTTTGCATGGAAATTTGGCGTTTTAGATTGCAGGCTTGCAATTCTTAGGAATAACTCACCTAAATCTGTCCAAACCAGAGTCTCTAGTAGACTATGACAACGTTTGAAACACAAAATCATAAATTATATTATAATAAATAATAACAAATAATAATTTAATAATAACAATACTTTTTATTCAATAAATTTTAACAAATAATATATTCATAAACTCTGATTTTTTGGGGGGTCAAAAAAGTGTGCAAAATCATTATTTAGTAAATGTCTCGGGTATGAAATTCTTTGAAGCAAGGAATGGCGCAAAGTCCAACGTCGCAGTCGAGACAACAGAAGCGCGTTTCTTTGCGTATTTTGTTTCCGCTGTTGTCGCGCTTGGAGCAGCAAACCACACACATCCGTGAGGGTGCTGATTTTTTTGCAGTGGGTGGTACATAGTCCATGAAATGACGACCAGTCAGGCGCTCAGGATTTACAACACCAGAAGCCCGTCGTCCAGAACGGTTTACCGCCGTTGGCGTCTGGTGTTTTAGAAAAATTTGTTCTGCCACCTTCCACATAAAGTCTGCATGGACCATAGACCTGGCATTTTTTTTTCAGCAGGATGAATGCATTCCACAGACATTGCTCCAAGAGATGTCTGAAAAAAAATGTATAATATTTTTTTTGCTGCTTTCGCATAGCTGGATAAAATGTCATGGCTTGGTCCGCCCTGTCCACACCTCCCATCGTGTGGTTGTAGTCCAATACAACTTGGGGCTTTCTCACATCTTTTCCACCTCTGGTATGCACCATGACCGTCGAGGTGTTGTGCACTGTGCTCATCAGGGAAATGTCATTTTTGTCCCGCCACTTTAGTGCCAACATTTTCCCTTTTTGCCATGCAGCAACTTCTCCTTTATCTAGATTTTTGTTGTAAAATCCTGACGGCATGTCCCGCCGGTTAGGCCTCACGGTTCCATAAGCGTCCGTCTTGTTCATAAGCAGGAACTCGTACAGTTCTGGGGAAGTGTAGAAATTGTCTGTAGTGAGACAGTAGCCCTGGTTGAGCAAGGGCTCTATCAATGACAGAACTGACGCGCTTGCCATCCCAAAAAAACTAAATCTCGGGGAGAATTTGGTCCCTTTCCCAGTGTACATTACTGTGTTCCAAATATACCCAGAGCTGGATTCACACAGCATAAAGGATTTGATCCCAAAGCGAGCGCGCTTAGACGCAATAAATTGTATCCAACTGAGCCTACCTTTATAGGCCATCAGACTTTCGTCAATAGTAATGTCCCGCTCAGGAACATAGGTCTGCTGGAAGTTCTGCAGTATCATTTGGTAAACATCCCAAATTTTTTTTAGCTTTGGAGCTGGTTGGGATTGTTCGTCGAATTCCTCATTATTTGCGAAGTGCAAATACTTCATAATTAAAGAAAATCTATATTCGGACATTACCGATCCAAAAAAAGGTGTGGCCAATAATTTATTTGTGGTCCAGTACCACTTTTGGAGTGGTTTCCCCACCACTCCCTGTAAAATTAGGAGGCCAAGGAATTTCCAAATATCATCACTGGTCACAGGCTCCCATTTTCTGCGCCGCGAAAATAGCTGATGGGTAGCAGCTTGCTGATCTTAATACCTGTTTGTCTCCAACACTATTTTGTCAATCACCTCATCCGTCAAAAAAAGCCGGAGGTAATCCAACGGATTGTCACCCACTATGTCCAATTTTATCCCAGGTGATCCTGTGAAGGGAAACCTTGGGGGCGCTACGTGCTCTGTAGCGCAATCAATTGCGCACCAAGTCCGCACATCGCTGGGCACAGGTGCAGGATCGTCACTCGCATCACTTTCTTCATCCGATGACGAGCTTTCCCACGCGTCGCTGTCGCTCAGCTCCTCCGCAAGGGATTCTGCATCGCTGTCGCTGTTTGGCAGCATGTCGCATAGCGATTTGGATGTAGAGGCACGCTTTGCCATGATTGCAGTACCAGTGTCTGTATACTGAGCAGCAATCTGCAGACAGGTCACTTGAGAAAACACTGGGGGGGGCAATCAAAGGTCACTGTATTTTTTTAAATTTTTTATCCAATTGTATCAGTGTGTTTTTACTGTGTTTCACTATGTTTCTACTTATACATTTGAATTTGGCGCCGTTCCCCCCCCCCGTTCCGCCCCCCTGCTTCGCGACGCTCGCAGGGAAGGGAATCGGAGGTACACACAGCATCAGGCGGACATCCGGCCGCCGTGTACTGCGGGGATTCATCGCTGGTTCGCAGAGAAAAGGTAAGAAAACTCTTTTCTGCATCCAGCGAGGCAAGCCCGTGTGTGGCTCGGGGTTACCGATCGTAGCTTGAAAATCTCACCCCGTGCCACACACGGGAATACCGCCAGGGAGGTTAAGCAACTGAGCATTTATTGGGTCTATTGTCTCAAATAATACACACAAAAACTTGTCTTGTCTCTTTCTATTTATTGTCTATTCAAGTGCTCTAGTGCTGTGCATTTACTAGCCAATGTCTACAAAAAACATACCTGAAGTTTTGAGAATAATCATGGGGGTATGGTAGAAAAGGTTGGGAGAAATAAGCAATTTTTATCCTGAAGTGTTTTTGAACTCTGTTTTAATATTTTGGCAAACTTTAAAGACAATGAAGTGTGGTACACCGAAAAAAAGAAACGCGCCCGCTAAACTATTAGACACCTTTCACACTGGGGCACTTTAGTGCTAAAATATCACCTGTAAAGCACCTAAAAAGCACTTCTCAAGTCAGAACTGCAAAACAGGCGCTATCCACCCGTTCTTCGGCTTCTAGCGGGGGTTAATTGTGCTCCCCTACACTTTCACATGGGTTTTAGTTGGAGACTAAAAGTCACTGATTCAGCACAAAGTATGCAGACATGGTTAACTTTTGTCACGATCAGTAAAACAACCCTGAGAAAAATCATGCATCCATTACAGGAGTGCATGCATGAAAACAAGTAGTGGCTGCAAAGATCTTGCAGGAGACCAGCAGTCTCAAGATGTAAATTAGAATTAAAACAGGTGAATGTTATTTAATTTTACCACTTTTCTACCGGACACTTTTACTCCCTTCCTGCCCAGTCGAATTTTCAGCTTTCAGTGCTCTCACACTTTGAATAAACATTTTTTATCATTTTCTTGAGACAGATAGAGATTTTGTTTGGTGGTATTTATTCCTCACTGTTTTATTTTTATTTTTTTGCAAAACAAATGAAAAACACAGAAAATTTGGTTTCTGTTATAATTTTGCAAATAAGTAATTTTTCTTCTTCACTGATCTGCACTAATGGCCACTGATAGGCTGCACTGAGGGGCACTGATAGACTGCACTGATAGGGAGGCACTGACAAGGCTGCACTGATAGATGGCATTGATGGGGCTGCACTGATAAGGAGCCACTGATGAGGCTGCACTGATAGATGGCACTGATGGGGCTGCACTGATAATCAGTGCCCTGATTAATAGTGTAAATGATGTGCTGACAGGCTTGCCGGTTAAGGGCTCTCCTTTCCTCCCACAGACAGAGTGTGGAAGAAAAGGACTGCCAATAAGTGGCAAATCTGTTTACTTTTAACTAAAGGGAAAACCATGCATAAAGTGCAGAAAACAAACAAAAAAGCTGCAAACACAAATGGAGTGCTGCGCTAAAAATTAAATCATACGTGCCAAATATAGAAATAAGAAACAAATATAACGAACACTATAAGTGAACAAAGTGCAAGGAAATATTCCAAATCAAGTAACGTCAGATGCTGAATAAAGTGCTTCAATCCAAAATCTTAAAATTTTCATAAGTATATGAAATCTAGCACCAAAACCTGTGCAGTAGATGAAATGCGGGCTTACCAGACCACCATGACCCCCTTTCTCAGAGTGGTTAACAAGAGCTCCATCGGTAGATCACCAGCAGAATCTCCCAATGGAACACAAAAATGACCGCCTGAATCCAACAATGGATAACTTTCTCCGGAGTTAGATCAACATGTGTCCATATGGAGACAAAAAGGGTAAGAACTCCTGGTGGTGTAGTAAATTAGATAAAGGTTTATGTGATTAAAAAATTACACTTAGCAGAGTAAAATCACAATGCGTATTGTACAAAATTCTGGCCGGCACACAGATTCCACGGCACTTGATGGCGTCACAGAAAGGCTCCGCCTATCTGTTTATTTAGCAGCAAGGCTTGTGGCTACATCCCTGTGATATGGAGTTATTCTCAATCCCCTTATTGGGACACTACAGTTCTGCACAGGAGGAGTATTTTTGTTAAGTCTGTTTACATGTGATCAGCTGTGATTGGACACAGCTGATTTAGGGTTGCCACATCATCCCTTCAATCCAGGACACATATGAATTACACAGGTTCTGAGGCTGATTTAAGGCAGATAAGGCTCCAAGTGAGTTTAATTACCACCTTAATCAGCCACAGAACCTGTGTAATTAAAGTGTGTCCTGGATTAAAGGGATGATGTCTATTGACGCCCTCCAAGAACAGGAGAACCACTCAGTAGCCCTCTTTCAGCTATAGCGTGGTGGTCAAGTGGTAAAAAAGGTAATTTTTGTGTAGCAGGGTGCCATTGAGGTAGGGTTTATACCTACTTTAAAAAATATAACATAGAGTGGTACAGGACTATAAAGAGATATAAGTTGTGTTGGTCTTAAATACTAAATATTGTATCTAGTAGATTCTCATGCTGAAAGGAAATGCAAAAGCAATGTTTGGATTATTGTACCTATATATTTCAATGATATTGCTATTTTAATATTAATTTTACATTTTTCAAAGATTACCTAAGACCAGGCAGTTGTATGTGCATGTTACCTCCAGAGTAACAGATTGCAGAGGTCAAGATATGCCTTTTTTTTCTTCTACTACTTGAGCTCCTTTGTCCAATTTCATGCTGTTTGAAGGTTATCCAAACCATGTCATTCCAAAAAAGACAGAAAAAGTTAAAAATTCACTTTTTACATTAATTATGTGAATTGCCATCTGTTCACATTTGGGAAAATTACTCATATCATGCTGCTTCTGATTCTTTTCCATGTTTGACTGACAATTTACTACAAGATCTGTCTAGCTGCCTCCCAGTTTTTCATGAGACTGGCATACAGACATATATCCTGCTAACTAGTAAACATGCTAATATCCTTATCTATCAAAACTGTAGTCCATTATTTACACAAAATATATGCAGGGACAACTGGTATTCTACGTAAACATTATGAATCTTCACTATGGTTGTAGCACAAATTATTGCCTCATGATAAATAAATGTGTTACAATTACTTATATTTGAAAACATGTTTGCCATCAACGATATTTTATTTCTTTTATCTAATACAAGAATCTTTTTCAGTGAAAAATCCAAATGCTTTTATAGATACTAGTTTAGCTGTGTTACAAATGACAATTTAAAGTAATTGTAAAGTCACATATATTATTTTAAAATAACAAACATACTTACCTCCTCTGTGCAGTTGGTTTTGCACAGAGTAGCCTGGATTCTCCACTTCTCTGGTCCCTTTTTGCTGCTTCTGGCCACTCCCTCCTATTAAGTGCACCCACAGCCAGCAGCTGTCTATAGGGGCAACCAAACCGAGTGAGAGCTCTGTGTATTCATTCAGATACAGAGCCTTGACCCGGTTTCGCCCCCTCTCTCCCCTGATTGGCTCACTGATTTAATTGACAGCCATGGCAGCCAATGGCACTGCTGCTGTGTCTCAGCCAGACAGGAGGAGTGTCCTGGACCACTTAGACATTCGTGGGCATCACTGGAGAAAGAAGGGGCTCAGGTAAGTAATTAGGGGGTGGTGGGGAGGCTGCTACAAACAGAAGGTTTTTTATCCTAATGCATAGAATGCATTAAGATAAAAAACCTTCTGCATTTACAACCCCTTTAAAACAGTACATTTTTAATTTAAAACATTAACCCCTTCCATACAGGGCATTTTCACCCCCTTCCTGCCCAGACCAATTTTTATTTTTCAGCCCTGTTGCACTTTGAATGACAATTGCGCGGTCATGCAACACTGTACCCAAATTAAATAGAGCTTTTATTTGGTGGTATTTGATCATCTCTGCGGTTTTTATTTTTTGCGCTATAAACAAAAGAAGAGCGACAATTTAAAAAAAAAAACACAATGGCCCAGATCCACGTAGGGCGGCGTATCTTTAGAGCGGCGTAGCGTATCTTTTTTTAAGCTACACCGCTGCAACTTAGAGAGGCAAGTGCTGTATTCTCAAAGCACTTGCGTCCTAAGTTACGGCTGCGTAGCGTAAATGGGCCCTACCAAAGTAGGCAGGTAGGGGGCGTGTTGTATGCTAATGAAGCATGACCTCATGTAGATGCATGGCTGAACGAACGGCGCATGCACCGGCCGTGAACGTATCCCTGTGTGCGTGCTCAGAATTACGCCGGCTAGAATTCCTAAGATACGTCGAACACTGCATACGACGTGAGCGTAACTTACGCCCAGGCGCATTCATGTAAACAACGTAAAATTCGACAGCTGTTCCGACGTCCATACCTTAACATGGGCTGCGCCTCATATAGCAGGGGTAACTTTACGCCGGATGTACGCCTTGCGTAAACGGTGTAGCTTACAGTGACGGGTGCATCTACATTCGTGAATCGGCGTATCTTGCTCATTTGCATATTTTTAATGGGAACGCCGAATGTGTCCAGCGTAACTATGCGCCCACGATACGCCGGCGTAGGCAAGTTACGTCGGACGCCTGAAGCCATGTTTTTAGGCGTATCTTGCTTTGTGGATCGGCGTAAAGATGCGACGGCGCACATTTGAAATTACGGCGGCATATCTGGAGGTACACGGGCGTAAAGCCTTTGTGGATCCGGCCCAATATATTTAACTTTTTTATTTAATAAATATCACAATTTTTTTTAAAAAAATGTTTTCCTCAGTTTAGACCGATATGTATTCTTCTAATATTTTTGGTAAAAAAAAAAAAAATCGCAATAATCGTATATTGATTGGTTTGCGCAAAAGTTATAGGCCCAGATTCAGAGAGAATTGGATTCTCGTAGCGTATCAGAAATACACTACGCCACCGTTTTTTACCTGGCTCTACGTGGAATCCAGGTAGATTTTGTCCAGTAAACGACGGCGGCGTAGTGTATTTCTCCCGTCGCAATCCATCTAGACGAGTAGGGGGCGTGAAGGATTTAAAATAGGCGCGTTCCCGCGGCGATCGAACTGCGCATGCTCCGTTCGCAAATTTCCCGCCGTGCATTGCGCGAAATCACGTCGTTACGTCATTCGTTGTTTGAGTAGCGTAGTTTACGGACATTTCTATTCCCGAACGAGTTACGCAAAAAAAAAATAAAAAAATTTAAATTCGACGCGGGAACGACGGCCATACTTAACATGGGCTACGCACCGTTAGACCAGCAAAAAGCTGGTCTAACAGTACGTAAAAAAAAACAGACGTAAGCGATTGCGAAGACCGCTCGTATCTTCGTGGATCGCCGTAAAAACACATTTGCATATCCCGAAGGCATTAAAACGACGCAAACTCCTCCCAGCGGCCGCAAAAATATCGCAGCGTAGATCCGAAGGCTTACGAAGACGTAAGCCTCTCGGATCGAAGCCCGAAGCCGCCGTATCATGGTTTGAGGATTCAAACTAGTGATACGGCGCGCGAAATTTGAAATTACTCCTGTCTAACACCAGTTAGACAGGCGAAATTGCTTTATGAATCTGGGCCATAGCGTCTACAAAATAGGTGATAGATTTATGGCATTTTTATTTTTATTTTATTTTATTTTTTTACTAGTAATGGTGGCGATCTGCGTTTTTTTTTTATTGTGACCGTGACATTGCGGCGAACACATCAGACACTTTTGACATGTTTTTGGGACCATTTACATTTACACAGCGATTAGTGCTATAAATATGCACTAATTACTGTGTAAATATGACTGGCAGGGAAGGTGTTAACGCTATGGGGCGCTGAAGGGGTTAAAATGTTACCTAAAGTGTGTTATAACTGTAGGTGGGAGGGGACTCACAAGGTGAGGAGACCGATGTGTGTTCCTCTGTACTGGGAACACACATCAGTCTCCTCACCGCTGACAGGAGGTGTTTACACACACAGATCCACACTCCTGCCGTGATCACCGGCAATCGCGGGTGCCCGACGGCAATCGTGGGCGCCGGGCACTCTAGTGCCCTAGATCACCGGGAACACAGGACGTCATATGACGTCCACCCGGATAGAGGGAGGGTTCCTGCTGGCGTCATTTTACAATGCCCCGGTAAGGAAGGGTTTAAAATCAAAAATGTTATTTTAAAATTTAGTAGTCTTGCTGCAGAAAAAATAAATACAGAAATCATTGCTCCATTGATCCAGCATCAGTCCTCTTCTTGGTTAAATGAAAACCAGTGTCATTCAGCCTGCTTCCTGTGAGTGGAGGATGTCAAGGACTCATCTCCAGGAGGGATGGCATCACTATGATATGTGCATGAACCATACAATGATACAGAGAATAGTGCTGATGTCACCATATAGCTATCATGTTGTTATCCCTGCATCACTTATGAACATCCAGTGCTTTAAAAAAAAAAAAAATGAAGAGAGTAAGGACTCTGCATGTCACATAATTAGCCAGAAGAAGTATGAAGAAAGCTAAAGTATAATTTATTTTTTTTGTAAAGCGAGCTCTAAGCTCTAGCATGTTGTGTACACATATTGGATATTCATATATTTCACATTTAAAGTGATCCATGCCATTCATTTGCCATCATGTCTAACATTACCTGTACATAGAAGCTGTTGTAAGTTCTTTATTGCCCTCCTTACCTTATGTCTTATTCTATAAATGACTAGGTAGCTGCTGTGAAAAATCTATGTCAAAATTGTCTTTACCTTCAGATGACAGATCTGCCTAGTCTAAGTACTAGAAAAGCTGGAAATAGTAGAGAACGAGGGGAGTTAAGTAAATAAAGAAATATCTACACAAATGGAGATAGAGGGCCAGATTCACAAAGCACTTACTCCGGAGTATCACGAGTTAGGCACGCGTAAGTCTAAAAATGCACACGCTTATCTATGCACCGTATCCCCAAAATGATATACGCCTGAAATCCAAATTTTTTAGACCGACGTAATTTGGATAGACCGGCGCAGCGTATGTGCAAAACTGCACTAGACACACCATTGATTTCCTATGCAAATATGCAAATGAGGGAGATACGCCGATCCACAAAAGTAAGTTTGTGTGGTGCAGTCTACGCGATGTGCTTATCAGCTGCACGGCCGGTCTAAAATTAGACCATATAAAAGGTGGTATAAAATTAGACAATCCGTCTACATGTCAGCAAAAGCAACACCATTAGGGCCGAGCTGAGCAGCCACACTTGCAGGACATTAATCTGTATGCCAACATGTCAGGGGCATCCTTGCTCATAGCTATACTACTGACTTTAGATGAGCGCAGAAGGAGGAGGGCACGGAAGAGGGCACGGGAGAGGATCTTTGTCAGGTATATCAGTGGAGTGAGCCCAATGGTAATAGGCCCCCCTTTTGGCTGGAATTAGGGTGCAATTGGAGAGATACCCTGTGTTAATAGGAGGGTAGATGTTGGTTCCTCAGCTTCCACTAATTTCAGTGAAATTGAGTAAAGGTTGATTAATTAGGTCAGGAGCCTGTGCAGGCCAGCAGGCCCAAAGATTGATAAAGTAAAATGATCCTATGCTGCTATAAGGATGCCAGTTGTGACCGATGCACCCTAAACCATATAAAACAAAAAAAAAATGTGTCTCTAGAGTCTAATAGGTAGGAATCCCTACTAGTGTGATTGATTACACTAGTAAACACACTAGTAGGGATTCCTACCTATTAGACTCTAGAGACACATTTTTTTCTTTGTTTTATATGGTTTAGGGTGCATCGGTCATAACTGGCATCCTTATAGCAGCATAGGATCATTTTACTTTAGCAATCTTTGGGCCTGCTGGCCTGCACAGGCTCCTGACCTAATTAATCCACCTTTACTCAATTTCACTGAAATTAGTGGAAGCTGAGGAACCAACATCTACCCTCCTATTAACACAGGGTATCTCTCCAATCAGGGCTGCTGTTAGAAATCACGGGGCCCCGTACAGCCTACCTGACAGGGCCCCCCTTAAAAAATATCAAAACAATATTTTTGCTAACAATACACCACAAAAATCATTATTAGCATACACAAACACAACAAAATATATAAACTTACATGGGAACAAAAGGGTACAGTGTGGGGGGAGCGGGTAGGATGGCACAGTACAGGGGGACCAGGAGGGTACAGTACAAGGGAGGGTAGGAGGGCACAGTACAGGGGGGGCAGGAGGGTACAGTACAAAGGAGGGCACAGTACAGGGGGGCCAGGAGGGTACAGTACAAGGGAGGGCACAGTACAGCAGTTAGGAGGGTACATTACATGGGGGCACAGTAGGAGAGGGACAGTAACGTACAGTACGGGCAGGAGGGCACAGTATGGTGGGGTTAGGAGGATACAGTACACAGGGAGCAGGAGGGTACAGTACAGGGGGAGGGTAAGTGGACATTGTACAGGGGGAAAGAGGCTACAGTATAGGTGCAGTAATGTAGAATACAGATATGATGTCCTGAAGCAGAGCTGTACAGGGAAGTTGATGTCACACATCCTATCTATTCTGGCAGACTGTCACTGGGCTACATATACAACAGGAATGACAATTCCCCTCTTCCTTTCTGGCTCTCTTCTGGTGCTTTGCAGGGGTTAAAGAAGGATCCGAGGTGGAGCATCATACTACTGCTGCTTGTGCGGGTGCGATGTGTACTGCACCAATCACATGGGATGAATAGGAGAAGAGGGTTAGCAGGGATTGGCACAGTACACATCCCACCCCCACAAGCAGCAGTAGTAGTAAGATGCTCCACCTCAGGGTTCTTCCTTAAGCCCTGAAAAAAATGTGGTGGGGATGAGAACCATGGGGTAGGGGGGAAAGAGGAAGGGAGGTAAAAGTGGGGTGGGTATGAGATGAGGGATGGGTAGAGAAGAACTGGAATGAGCCTGAGGGGATCCTGGTCTGTATAGGGATAAAAAATGAGGATTTGTGCTGGCAGGGGGGAAGGAAGGGCAGATAGATGGCTGTCAAGGGGACTGGAGAGGGATAATCAGAGATGGGCATGGGGGCATACTCTCAGCTGCTAGTAAATAGCCATAGTATAAAAAAAAGTAAATGGGCTGTTTGTCAGGGAGGGGAGAGGGAGTGATCTCCATTGCCTATTAAAGAGACAGTGTTGGTGGTGTGCAGGGTGGGGGATTCCCGCCATTTGTAATGTTTATAGATACAGTGTACAGGACAGGGAGGGAGGGGGAGTGAGAGATAACAACCATCTGAGAGAAGCAGTATGACAGGCAAAGATGAATGGATTTGTGTGAGGATAACAGGGAGGAGCAGGATGGGATAGTGGCTGAGGCAGGGTGGAATATGCTAGGGAGAGAGAGCATTGTAGACATGAGAAAAAAGAGATACCAGAACTGACCTGTACTGTAGGAAAAGAGACAGCCAAAGTAAGGAGAACTGTTGCCACTGCCTGAAACTACGGAGAGGAAACTTCAAAGCCCCGCCCTCCCATGCACCTCGGACCCCTGGGCAGTTCACAGAAGTGCCTGCCTGTGCATTAAGACAGGCAAGCCCTCCCCCCGCTCTGTGTCCTGACGAATCCGCCTGCTTTCTGGGCAGCGCTGGGGGGAGACCAGGCATCTATGGGAGGATCACATGGGGCCCAGACAGGGAGGCAGATTGGTGCGCTGTGACAGTTACAGAAACACTGCCGTGTATTTCTCCCTCCAGCAACTGAAAGCCGACAGGAGGGAGAGACACACACGGCATTGTTTCTGTAACGGTCACAGCGCACCGATCTGTCTCCCTGTCTGGGCCCCATGTGTTCTCGGGCCCCCTACTGGAGGGCTGGTGGTCCCCCCCTATCAGCGGCCCTGTCTCCAATTGCACCCTAATTCCAGCCAAAAGGGGGGCCTATTACCATTGGGCTCATCCCACGGATATACCTATTATAATTAATATAATAAATATATATATATATATATATATATATATTTGTTTAACTAATATAAATTTACTAATTTTAATATTATTATAATTATCTTATTTAATATTTTATATATATATATATATATATATATATATATATATATATATATATACATACACACCGACACGACACAAACCTCCAAACAGCAACAGACAACGGAATAAAAGCACCTTGCTTCAGGAAGGGAAAAAAATTGGATGTACTTTTGCAATGGAAGGGCATTTCTCTCAGTCTATTTAAGCACTGGGCATAGCTCACTAAGTCTGACGGGCCTAGTTCCTATCTAACTGAATGCACCGTGCCGAGTTCTGAGCATGCTCAGAGAGGTGCTGACCATAGTCTGCTTCATGTGCACATGCCCAGTCTGGCCGGCCCTTCATTTGCATGGGGTCACGGCTCATTTCAATGGAACACGCCCACGTCCTTCCCACTTTGAATTACACCGCCTTACGCCTCGGAATTTACATTGCACCGGTGCAAATTTGGCCGAAAATACTACGAGGATACGGTAGTTGCGCCTCGAAATTAAGCCGGTCTAACTTAAAGGAGTTGCACTACGCCGGTCCAAAAATGCGCCGATGTACGTGAATCTGGCCCAGAGAGTGCAGAAGAGACAAAGAAAGAAAGAAAAAAATTCTAGGAAGAGAAATATACTGTATTTATCGGCGTATACCGGGCACTTTTTTGCCCTGAAAATCAGGGTTAAAATGACGGATGCCGGACCCGACGAGGCTGCCGATGGACGCCGTGCAAGACACCAAAACTGTAAGTACAAAAAATTTTCTTCCACAGGAATGCGGGTCCACTTTAGGGGTATGTTCTATACGCCGGAGTGCGCAATACCCCGATAAATACGGTAAGTCTCAAAAATAAGAGACTAAAGAAAGCTTCATTATTTAGATGCAAGAAAAAATATATAGGTTTTACTAGTTAAAAAAAAGGAGACATGTTTTGTGTAAAAAAAATAAAAATAAAAAATGGGCAGAAATATTAAAGTGAAAGTTTAGGTATGGACTATTTTACATTGGTCAGAGAACACTTTGAATTCATTGGGCAATTTTTTCTCTGAATTGTGTTGAGCAAATTTCTCCCTGTGCTCACTAAGCAGCAGGGAAGCTACTTGGCATATAACCCAGAAACTAGTGTCGATCACTGTCACTGTAGCAGTGAATACTACAAATTTTTCCAGCTTCCACAGGGAACGGTCAGTTACGGCAAATGCTTACTAAGTAATTATGCCAAATAGTCCACATCTTAACTTCAACTGTAAAAATATTTTATTGCAATAAATAAAGGCTGCTTGAAGCACCTCACATCTTCATTTTAAATACCATAAGATCCCACACAGAAACAACCTTTATTCATCCAGAAATATATCAAAGCTTTTCTATATACTTATAAAACTTTTAATAGCTAAATGTATTGTGCTTAGTATTTGTAACATACTATACATTACTTTTTGTTAAAAACTACAATTATTTCTTCCTAATGTCTAACTTTGTGTATTATCGTTTCCCGCGGTGCCTGCTGTCCTTTTTATCCAATTTTGGTGGTTTTCAGTCTCATATTTCATCCTAGACATGGCAAAGTACTACATTTGTCAGTGTCTTTTTAAAGTCTAATTTGCATTGATACTTTGCTTTTGGTCTGCATTTTATTTTACCTTAATTCCCCGGAGGGCTACTGTTTTGTTCCTATGTGAATTTCCCGACACCTTTAAAATTTTGTTTTTGTTATCATTATTATCCACTATTATTGCATTTAGCAGATTTCAAATTATCAGTATTATTGAGACTATTAAGTGTTGTATGATTTGCTACTAAAAGGAAAAATATGGTCTTTTAAATATCTTTTAGAAAATGTATGTTTGTGAAAAAAATACATTTATTTTTGCACCAGGTGTACCTACAGTAAATAAACTTTCACTTATAAGTGAAATATAAGTGATCACCTGTCCTTAACTATCACTGCCCACTAATATGAAGGAAGTAACAAAAATACCACTGCATTGCCCACCAATGTGAAGAAGGGGGAGTTAAATAGCACTGATATTGTACATAGTGCAAGGGGTTTTATTGCAGGCACTGTCACTAATGCTTGAGTTACTATTGCACTCACCGGCACCATTGCTGGGGATTATATTTTGCTAGGGTTATATAGTTACCCCATGTCTTACAGCTCCCAAGCTGCCTGTTCCCTTTTTCATTCTGTGCAACAGCTGGGTGCTGAAGCCCAGGATCATGCTTACACTCCAGCCACTCTTCAGTACAAACATAATGGGCTGCACACCATGGGTAAAATCTGACTTTTCGATTATTGGACTGACAGCACAAACTGCATCCTTCTTCCTGAGGGGCAGCCCCAGGTAGAAGGATACAGCGGCCCAATTTTTTTTTTAATAATTTTTTATTAATATTATAAATACAAAATTACATACATACATAAATTCCACATTTACCCATAATTAAAATTTTATATCTGACATTTATCTAGTAATCCCTTTGTCTTTCAATATTGTAATGTCTTTTCCTCAAGAGTTTTATTTCCTACTCATCCATCCTCTTTCATTCATTCTCCCCTCCAAAAAAAAAGGAACACCCTACTTTTACTTTGCCATCCCCTGTTCCTCCCTCCCCCTTCCCCCCTAGGGTTGTACCTTGTTCTTGTTTAAAGATAATGTATTATTTTCTTTGAGAACCAAAATTCTTCCCATTGTTTCCATATTTCTGGTACCTGATTATGATTTATATATCCTTCTTCCCATATCTGTTTTTCCATATATTGTATTTCGTTCAATTCACATACCCATTAAGCTATAGTTGGACTGTTTGTTTTTCTCCATTTACAAGCTATTACTATTCTGGTTGCCATTGTGATGTGGTGAAGAATATCTATTTTAATTGCTTTTATCGATCCTGCCATTATTGATAGTACTGCAATTTTTATATCTGGATCGACCTGTCTCTTTTCCTGTCACCCTTTGATATATTTCAAATATCTTATGCCAGAATTCTCTCACTGCATGACATCTATACCAAATATGTTCCATAGTCCCCCTCTCTTTCAAACATCCCCAGCAACACCAGCAATTTTCCCGATTTACTTTATGTAATGCCACTGGGCTTCAATACCCTCTCATCAGATGTCCCAATTTGTTTGTACCAATGTTGGGGGTTATTACTGGTGTCATAGGCATCAGTGCTGGGTGTCATCATGATGTGTCCACTGACACCAATGTTGAGGCTATTTTTGCAGTCTCTGACACCAATGCCGGTAAGTATTATTGCATCCACTGACTCCAAAGGTGGTGGTTATTATTGAGCCCACTGACACCAATGCTTTTAGTGTGGCCACTGGCACCAATAATGACTCCAACATTTTTTTTTCAATGTGCATTATGGTATATTCCAAAAAATGCAGCAGCACCAAAATGTTTAGGTGTTGAGATGCGTTATAGCCTATCTGTTTTGAATTGCATGACTTAATGCAATGTACCTCAATGCACAAAACATGCTGCTATTGTGTGGCCCTTTGTAAGTGTTTGGGACTGCACTTGAGGCTTTTTATAATTTTAAGGTTGGTATCTGTGTTTGGTGTAACATAAGGAAGCTTACTTAATATATGTGCTTTACAGGAGAGGAAAGTTTCTTATTGGTTTAGTAAAGTACAGAACAATCTAGTTTACCATATATATATATATATATATATAACAGAAAACAAAGAAGAAAAAAACATTTGTTCTTGCATGAAGCTCAGAAGCCCCCTATGTGATGGTGTATGTGTGTGTGTGTGTGTGTGTGGGGGGGGGGGCGGGGGCGACATTGAAGGACCCGGCCTTGGGGCGGCAAAGGGAGTAAATCTGGGCCTGTTACAGCCTATTTGTTTTGAATTGACTGCATGACTTAATGCAATGTACCTCAATGCACAAAACATGCTGCTATTGTGTGGCCCTCTGCAAGGCCACGTACACACGATCAAATTTATCTGCTGAAACTGGTCCGACGGACCGTTTCAGCAGACATCTCCGATCGTGTGTACGGGCTAGTGGACATGTTTTCCCAGCGGACAAATTTCAAAGCATGCTTTGAAATTTGTCCGCCGGAGACATGTCCGTCGCATATGTCCGCTGGTTAGTACACTAACCAGCGGACAGAAATCTCTGCGCATGCGTCGAACGGATTCAACGCATGCATGGAAGTATTTTACTTCCTGAAGTGGTGACGTGGCGGCGTTAACGCCACCGCCATGTCACCGTGTCCTCAGCCCGAGGGGATTTTCGTCCGATGGTGTGTACACGCCATCGGACCAAAATCCGATGAGACATGTCCGCTGGAAATGGTCCGTCGGACAGGTTTGAGCGGATATGTCTCATCGTGTGTACGCGGCCTTAGTGTCTGGCACTGCACTTGAGGCTTTTTATAATTTTCAGGTTGGTATCTGTGTTTGGTGTCACATAAGGAAGCTTACTTATGTGACACTATTACTTATGTAATAGATGTGCTATACAGGAGAGGAACATGTCTTATTGGTTTAGTAAAGTAGAGAACAATCTAGTATACCATATATATATATATATAACAGAAAACAAAGAAGAAAAAAACATTTATTCTTGCATGAAGTGTCAGTAAGTTTTTAGGAGATTTGATATATTGTATATATATATATATATGCTCCTTTCAGCTGTGTTACTTTTTCATTGTTTTGTTTGTTTGTAAAAAAATATTGCGGTGTTCACAATAAAATTATTTGACAAATGTACACAGAGCTTCATAATATCCTAAACAGAAGGACACATTTGTTTCTTTGTTTGTTTTGAAATATCCCTTCCCCAAAGGCAATCATTTTGTGTCGTTTTCTAAGAGATGTTATTTAATTGCATACAGTGAGATTTTTCTCTTTGGTAAATTGAATGCAATTTCTTACAACTGGGCAGTTAGCAAACCTGATAAACAGCCTGGGAGTTATGGTAGATATTAACAATTTTCAGTTGGACATTGTAAAAGGCATAGCATTTATCTTCTGTCAAAAAAAATCTAATACAAGGTGTAGTAAAGACTAAAGGAATTGTAGCCCTTAGGGAAAAACTGGTAACAACTATATTTAGACCAATACGTTTGGGTGGCACAATTCTAAGTTTGGCTTAAAAATGCTTCTCTTTTCTTTGCCTTGCACCAACAGAATGCTCATCTCACGCGATATAAACAAGTGGGTTGATTTACTAAAACTGAAGAGTGCAAAATCTCATGTAGCTGAGCATGGTAGCAAATCAGCTTCTTACTTCAGCTTGTTCAATTAACCTTTGACAAAAACCAATGGACGCTGATTGGTTCCTATGCAGAGCTACACCACATTTTTAACTCCCCAGTTTTAGTAAATCACTTCCAAACACTATACATTTCTATGTTAACGGATCCTAACTATTTCCTTTTCCTTGAAGAAAAAAATAATGAACCACCTGCACTTTTTTTGCCCTTTGGCTGAATTGGCATATTCATCCTGGAGAGGATGGGCAGATGTCTATGTTCCTTTGCATTGATGAGACATCAGACTGTATTTGGCCAGCCTTACAAGATATGTTGTCATGTCTTTATACCTTTGCTAGGTTTAATACATCTGCTTTACAGAAACACATGTGGTCCAGACAGAAAGGATATACATAAGTGTAGCTTCAAGATAGAGTGGCTCTATAGTCCTATATGAATTCCCCTTAATATTTTAGCCTAACTTCTTGGACAAGAAATGGAAGAGTGATAACTGGGGCAGGAAGGCAAAGCCAGTATTCAAGGCTGTGTTCACAGTTAGGTCACATGATCAATCCCAAGGCATAGGATATCTTACATCGCAATCCTTCTATGATCCTTGACAAAAACAAAACCTAAAAAATCGCCCGAAAAATCAACGGTACGATTTATTACTGGCTTCCACGAGCAATATCAAAAAATGGAAAACATCTTGACCAGGCATTGGAATATTTTAAAACAAGACCCCCATCTAGATACTGTTCTGTGCGATAAACCAAAGGTTACATATAGGAGGGCCCCTACACTAAAAAATAAAATCGCCCCTAGCAGACTAAAAGATCCTAAACCCAATAGCGCTACTTGTCTGTTCCCAATTACAGGGATGTATAGATGCAACAAATCTCGTTGCAAAACATGCCGCTTTATAACCCATGGTCAAAAAGAGTTCTCTCACAGAGATAAAACTTATAAACTAGTTACATTTTACAACTGCTCTACTGATTACATTGTATATTGCCTCATGTGCCCTTGTAAACTATTATACGTTGGTCGGACTATCAACCCACTAAGGCAGCGGTTTGGCACCCACCGACGACTCATTGAAGCTCGTTGTGACGAGCACAGTGTACCACGCCACTTCCTTGAACACCATGCTCAATCCAGTGATGGTCTGCTGGTATGGGCCATCAAAACCATCCCCAAAAAACTATCCGAGGCTGAACGCTTTTCGCGTCTATGTGAGCGAGAAACATTTTGGATCTTCACCCTAAATTGTCTCTCGCCCCTTGGTTTAAACGAAGAATTAGATGTTAATACTATCCTTTAATATATACTGCCAAACTTTTAATATATTCCTGTTTTATTATTTTTTTTACTTGTGTGGCACACAAGCATTATACTTCCATACCTTTTGATTGTGCTTTTGACTAATTATATGTATATGCACATGAGACGTGCGTGCATATTCATAACGTGCATGCTCTCATGTGCTTCACACTACCCATGACCTCTTTGTTCCCTCTTTCTCTTTATATGGAATTGTACTATAATATACATTTATTCTACACTATTTTACTCTCTTTTAAATTTCCCCCTGTTTTTAATCTCATTCCTTCTCCAATACTTCTATAATATAATTAAGATTCCCCATTATATCATAATATATGTTATCTTTTTAATACAGTGCTATTAGCATTTTGCAGCCTTGTGCTGTACAGCGTCAGTAATCCCAACCCGTCATCATCATTTTTTTGCATTGTAGAGTCAATATATACAAACACATGTTGTCACTATATTTGGATTCAAGTAATGTGCCTTTTATAGTCCCCTTCGTTTTAATTCTGTGTATAGACTTTAAAGTCATGTGACCTGTATATTTCACAGCCTCTAACCTTCTCCTTATACTGCACTTGACAAAGGAGTGCGCAGGTCTTTCGTTTACCTAGCGCAGGCTCTGAAACGCGTTGTGTCCCTCCTCGGCCACCGTCTCAGTGACGTCATGGACCAGCGGCAAGGCGGATCAGCTGAGAGCATAGCAACATCCACACATGAACGTGTGTGCCGGCCTCCCTCTGCCTAAGAGCGGCTGACTCTTCTCTACTAAACGGCTCCTCCAGCCTCCCACATGGTTCTCGGACTGCACTGAAACTTTTGACACCAGCATCCCAGACTGCATCAGAGTGCCTCTAGATGTAAGTGTTGGTAAACTACTATTGTTGTTTATAATAAATCCAGATTACTCAGCGGCGCTGTCTTGTCTTTGTTTTTCTCTTGTATGATTTGAGCTGACTTCGCTCTTTGAGAGAGCAGCCCTGAGCCTCTGCAGCTATCCTCACATTGGATATTTTTACGATCAAGCCCTTCTTGTGGACTCATACCCAATGGACTAGATGAAGATAATTATCATTACTATTAGTATTTTTATTCTTATGACATTTTTATGTTCATTTATCTACATGGTCACCCAGAGCGCTGTAATCCTGTGCTAATGAGCCTTGACATTGATTATGTGACATGGCACATGTTATATTACTATTCAAGCAGCATAATATAGGAAAACATTAATGAATCAACTGAGAACCTATGCTGCTCATGTAGCAGGGATTTGAGCTTCCTACAAAAATGTGGTGGCTCCATTCATTTTTTATTTAATTCTAAGAACATTTTCTGCATTGTGACAGGGTACACGATTTTATGTACACCAGTGAGAGACTCGAAAGGTCAGCTTTCCCTGCCCTGGAAGGGGTTAAGCCTGGCCAACAGGTAAACCTCCTCTCATCCCCCTATTAATTAACAGTCACCTGGTAGGGAAGTGGGAAGTGAGAGCTCAGTGTGAGAGGTATGCTGAGCTGGACGGACAGGTTGGAGGCTGTCTGCATTGGAGGAACAAGGTCTGTCACAGATAATTGTTTATTTGGACTGTTATTCTGTTTGTTCTATACTGGAGGCTGGAATAGCCCCTCCAGTACAGTGTAGTGAGGGACACTACTGTTAGTTAGCCTCCTAAATTGAAGTAGGTCATTTTGTTTTGTATTATTTCTTTTGAGTGCAATAAAGTCGTATTTATTGCTTAAGATCAGCGACTTTGCTGCATTACATTACCGCTATTTCTGCGACTTTGTCACAGCATGTACAGAAAAACACATGTTGATCCTTACCAACATTTTTTATCCTTGTAACTTCTTGCATACTCAACTGAAATATTAAGCAAAGCTATCTTTTGTGAACTACACAACCCTTCCTCACTATGTAATGGAGATGAAAAGAGGGGAATGTGTTTGTAGTCTGAGGAGAGCAGGCTAGTGTGTCAATGCTGCTCCTCCAAAGATACAGAATGGTAAGTGAGTATCAGGAACCACGAATCAGACCGAGAAAAAAAAAGCAGGAAAAAGCACACCTTTTTATGTTATGGTAAAAATGGTACAGATCAGTAAACATAGTGAACACATAAGCCAGAGACTGGAAGCCAAAGCAGATAGTCAAATAAGCCAGTAATCAGGAAACCAGAGATCAGCATAGTCGGAAGGCAGAAGAACAGTATCAGGAACCAGAAGGGATGTCAGCCAGGCAAGCAGAGAAGTCAACCAAACTGATAAGAGGCAAGGAGAACTCAGCTATGAGGAAAGATTAGAGGAACTGAATTTATTCACTCTTGAGAAGAGGAGATTAAGGGGAAATATAATCAACATGTACAAATATATAAGGGGTCCATATAGTGAACTTGGTGTTGAGTTATTCACTTTACGGTCAACACTGAGGACAAGGGGGCACTCTTTACGTCGAGAGGAAAAGAGATTTAATCTCCAAATATGGAAAGGTTTCTTCACAGTAAGAGCTGTGAAAATGTAGAACAGACTCCCTCCAGAGGTGGTTCTGGCCAGCTCAGTAGATTGATTTAAGTAAGGCCTGGATACTTTCCTAAATGTACATAATATGACTCAGTACTAACATTTATCTGTAAAGTTGATCCAGGGTAAATCTGATTGCCTCTCAGGGGATCAGGGAGGAATTTTTTCTCCATCTGTAGAAAATCGGATCATGCTCTGCTGTTTTTTTTTGCCTTCCTGTGGATCAACTGTGGGTATAGAATTGGGTATATGGGATTGTACGATATTTTTTATTTTATCTATTTTTTTTTTTATGGTTGAACTGGATGGACTTATGTCTTTTTTCCACCTGACTAACTATGTAACTACTATGTAGAAAAAGTTTTGTGTGTTACCGGCGCCAAGATAATATCAATATTCTTATTAAGTCTTGCTGCAATAAAAGTGCAACCTCAAAGGTTGGATTTAGATTTGCGTATTTGTGAAGTAAATTGCGCTAACTTATATTTATATAAACATTTTACCACGACTGATCCTGTGAACTTGTTACTCAAAAAAAAAAAAGTATGTACATGTGTCTATGATTATTAATTAATGTGCACACATCAACAAATAGTGTGCAATAAATACCAATACAGTGCCCTGTGCCAAACTATAACATATGAATTTTTCAATTCATCAAAAAAAATTGAAATAAATCCAAAAAGATTTCAAATATGCTACTGTTACAATACACAGATTGGATGTGCCCCAAGAAAGCTAGAAAAATGTATAATATACAATATATATATATATATATATATATATATATATATATATATATATATATATATATATATATATATATATATATATATATATACACACCGTATTTATCTGTGTATAACGCACACTTTTTTCCTTGGAAAACAAAGGATAAACAGTGCCTGCGCGTTATACGCCGATATCATTTTTCACCAGCAGGGGTCGCGGATAGTCTGTGTTTTACAATCGTAAAACGAAGCTTGTAAATGTTTCTATAGCTTTTTTTTCAGGCTTCTCTCCTCCTCCTCTGAGTGTAGCTTTGATTGGAGGAGAAAAGTCACATGCCCATCAGAGGAGGGCAGTCATGTGACCCCAGGTCAGTGAAAAAAAACCCGGAGCTATTGAGGTAAATGCAAGCTTTGTTTCGTTTTGCAATAGACACAGGAGGAGCAGTGTGGTAGGGGCTGACAGTGTTTTTTTTTTTTTTACTTAACTGTAGAGAATGCTGGCAGCACTGTCCCAGGAGACTGGGGGTCTCCTGGGAGTGCAGGGGGGGTATAATGGATGGGGGGCTGTATACTGGGGAGGGGGGAATGTATAATGGATGGGGGATGTATGATGGGTGAGGGCTGTATACTGGGAAAGGGGGCTGTATAATAGATGGGGGGCTGTGTACTGGATGTGGGAATGTATAATGGATGGGGGATGTATACTGTATGGGGGGGCTGTGTACTGGATGGGGGGATGTATAATGGAGGGGGTGTATAATGGAGGGGGGATGTGTACTAGATGGGGGGATGTATAATGAAGGGGGATGTGAACTGGATGGGGAAGGCTGTGTACTGTAAAGGGTCCTGAGAAAACATTTTTTCCCTAAACTCCCCTCTTAAAATTGGGGTGCGTGTTATACGCCGGTGCGTGTTATACGCCGATAAATACGGTATATATATATATATATATATGTATGTATATGTGCTAAGAAAGTCCTTAATAGATATTTCTTGCAGTGATGCTCAGCTATATTTCCACCTTCACCGCAAATAGTGCCGTCACCGGATAAAATGACCACTCACCAGATGGACCCAGAAATCTGCCTTTGGTTCATATGGATAACCACTCCCTTTCTCAGGTCTATCAGCAATACACAATATGTAATTATGTAAGGTCTTTCACAGGAACACAGCAAAGAATATCCAGATATGTTGATCAGGCGAAGATGCGAAAAGGAATGAACAAGGAAGTTTAACAGCTTGCTGACCAGCTGATGCAGTTATACTGCGGTATGTTGGCTGCAGTTTTTTTTCGGGAGCAGTGATTTTAACAATGCTTAAAGTGAAACAATAAAAGTGAAATATTTCTTTAAATTTAGTACCTGGGGGGCATTTATAGTATGCCTGTAAAGTGGCACATTGTCCCCATGTTTAGAACAGTCCCACAGCAAAATTATATTTCTAAAGGTAAAAAAGTAATTTAAAAATTATTGCGGCTCTAATGAATTGTTGGGTCCTGGCAATACAGATAAAAGTCAATGACCCTTCGGGTCTGGTATGAATATTAAGGGGAAACAGAAACCAACATTTAAAAAAAAATGCGTGGGGGGTCCCCCAAATTCCATACCAGGCCCTTTAGGTCTGCCTCTGTCTCGGAGGATAAAGCCATAGCGGACTATGTTGCCAATTCACTTTTTTGAGGATTCATCCGCCACTCCTCGTCTCATGCCGCTGCTGAATTCTTCTTTGTGAAAAAGAAGAGTGGTGAACTGAGACCTTGTATCGATTGTAGGGGTCTCAATCACATTACAATTAAGAAAGCTTATCCGATTCCACTGATTATGGAATTATTTGATAGAGGTAGACCTGGCCACGGGGAGGCATGGCACCAGGTTGAAGGTGAATTGCACAATCATACGACCGGTATGGTGGAAAAATACCGGCTTGACCTATATCAAAGACATTGCTAAATTTGCGGTACTCTTCTGGAAAAGACGAGAGTGAAGATAATTATGGAATTGTTTGATAGAGGTAGATCAGGCCACGGGGAGGCATGGCACCAGGTTGAAGGTGAATTGTGCAATCATACGACTGGTATGGTGGAAAAATACCGGCTTGACCTTTGTCAAAGACATTGCTAAATTTTCCGTACTCCTCTGGCAAAGAGGAGAGTGAAGATGTGCACATGACTTTAACCACTTTCTGAAAACATGTTTTGCTGCATTGTGGCAACCAGGAAAGAACCTCAGCATGATGCCAATCAAAAGAAGGATTGTGCTTCTGTAACCAAGCATAACCAATGACCACTGGGTAATGAGGTGAGGAAATTACTTGAAATGGGATTATCTCAAGGCGAAAAGCCCTTACGGCCATGGTCCATGGAGCAGACACATGAGTCACATAGGAAGGCTGTAAAGGTCTCCCATCAATAGCCTCAATGGCAAGTGGAGTAGCACAAAGCTGCAGTGAAATCGAGTGCTTAGACACAAAGGCACTATCTATAAACAGGTCTACAGCCCCAGAGTCAATTAGAGCCTGTGTATTGATGGATGACTCAGACAAAGAAAGGGTAACCGGAACTAGAGGCTTCAGGATAACTGGGGATGTAAAAACACCACCTAAGGTCTGTTACCTACAGAACCTCAGGTGCTGGCATTTCCCGGATGGGTAGGACAAGATTTCAAAAAGCGCCCTGCCTGGCCACAATAAAGGCACAATCTCTTCCTTCTTCTAAAGGCCCTCTCCTCCTCAGAGAGACATGGGAATCCAAACTGCATGGGTTCTATTTCACTGAAGGACTCAGTACCAGGAGGCATGGAAGGTGAGGGAGGCAAGGGCAAGGTTGGGACTGCAAAGCTCAGAGTCAAACATACAGGAGGCTTCCGCAAGCGCTTCTTAAAGGGGCTGTAAAGGTTCGTCTTTTATTTTCTAAATGGGTTCCTTTAAGCTAGTGCATTGTTGGTTTACTTACCTTTTTCTTCGATTTCCCTTCTAAATGTTTTTTTTTCTTTGTTTGAATTTCTTACTTCCTGTTTTTCCTCAGTAAGCTTTCCACCATCATCCGAGCGGTGGAAAGTCATTTAGAATAGCTTACTGAACACCTTACTGAGGAGGAACAGGAAGTGAGAAAGTCAGACAAAGAAAACAAAGAAAAAAACATTTAGAAGGGAAATTGAAGGAAAAGGTAAGTGAACCAACAATGCACTAGCTTAAAGGAACCTATTTAGAAAATAAAAAACGAACCTTTACAACCCCTTTAAAGGAAGGTCAATGAGAATGGCAAAAGTGATTAATTTCTCCAGATCCGTAGGTATGTCTCGGGCTGCTATCTCATCTTTAATGTTATCCGAGAGACCATGAGAAAAAGCATCCACGAAGGCCTCATTGTTCCAATCAACCTCTGCTGTCAGAGTACGGAATTCAATGGGGTAATCGGCAACAGTTCTCGTTAGACATGTGCAATTGGTTTTGTTCCAAATTTTTTTTTAACAATTTTGACAAACCCGTTTAACACATTTTCTGAATATTCTTAAATTCGTAAATAAAAAAATTCAAAAGTTCGTAAATTCAAACATTTAAAACCCCCAAAATTTGAAAATCTGAAATAATAACTAACTAATAAAAACCATTACTAACTATTAAATTATAGGTATTGGAATTTCCTTTCAAATTAGGCTGTTAGTGAACATAACGAATACGAATTCATCCAAAGTTACAAATTATTCCGAAATCACGAATGCAGTATCTAAACGAATAGAGCGTAATAAATAATAATAACGAATGTCCTATGAAGATTTTTGAAGAAACAATTAATATAAATGAATAAAGTCTACTTCAAGTCAAAACTTCGAAAGATGTGATTATTGCAGCAACTTATTTTTTATATCATGCATTAGAAATTTTAATGTAACCATACATTTATATTTTCTCAAAGGTCTGCTATAATAGTCAAAACTCATATCATTAAAATTGCCATTGTGATATGCACTGAAGAATAGCTACAATTGCATATGTCACTTCATAGAACAAGTTTCATTACAGTCACGATTACCTGTACCTTTTTAAAGCCTTATCAATTTTAAATACTTTGTAAAAGTAAGTATTACACCAATTCTGTACAACTAATTTCCATTTTTGAATTCTTATTAAAATTACTGATGTTTCTCTATTAATGGCATCTCTCTCAATACTTTTATTACAAAAATTGGAACCTTGCTTCTCATCTCTGATTCAATGTCATCTTGTGATCTTGTGATACTGTAGCTGTTCTGTTTAATCTAGGATTACCTCATGTTGACAGGCTGTTAGTTTGTGACAAGTCATTATTATCTTGCTCTTTTTCTAGCTATAGATATGTCTGAGAATGTGAGCCTCATCAGATACTATTGTATGTGACCCGGAGCCTCCTTTAACTCATATACAGCAGATCGCAAGGTTTGTCATGTCAGGTGTGCTGCTTAAACAATGGTACATTTTGACACAAGATGCTGCTCTGTTAATGTTCAAACATGTATTGATCTCTTTTGTTTCTCTGCAAAGTTTTGTTAATTATTAATGGTTTCTTGCATTTCACATATGATTTCATTTTTTTTTGTCATTTTGTGTCAACTTGTAAACATAGGCTGTGTGACATATTTCTTCCAACACCTTTAAAAGACATCAGCACTGAATAGAGCAATATACAGACTTTAAATTTGAATTCCATAGTTACATTGGTATCTATGTGGAACAGTGGAGGCTGGTGCTCAATATATTGGAGGGGGGCGGCAAAACTAACCAGCCCCCCTTACTCGCACATACAGCCAACACCACCCCCCTCTCCCTGCACAGGCCGGCCTCGGTTCTTACACTGCTCCGAGCACTGGCAATCTCTGCATTCATCCGCTCCTGACCTGGGCTTCTGACTGGGAGGAGCTATGGGCTCTGAATGAATGAATGAATGAAAACTTGTATAGCGCGGCACATGCGAACTGAATCGCCTCTGGGCACTTGTTGTTCCTGTCTCCTTTGATATCAAAAGAGAAAAGTCTTGACCTTTTTCCTAAATGCTAGGTGGTTCTCCTCCAACCGAATGCTGGTTGGTAAAGCGTTCCATAGTCTGGGACCTTGGATCGCGAATCTTCTTTCTCCTTTGGACTTGAAGTTGGCTTTCGGAACCTGGAGCTCTGCTAGAACGGTGCCCAGTGTGAGCTCCATGGAGCCAGGAAGGCATTGCTTCTCTTCCCGGCCAAACAGGAAGTGGGTCCTGAGACCAGATTGGCTGGGAGTCCTAAGATTGCCTGGCCAATTGGGCCTCAGGAACCGATTCCTGATTGGCTGGGAGGAGAAGCAGGAAGACACCAGTAAATAATAATTCACTAATGTCACACAATTGGGTGGGCTCAGGACTCAGTGCTCTGCGTCCCGTGTTCACCCTTTTTTAAGCCAATTAGAGCCTCAGGCTCTAATCATGTGCTTAAAAAAAAAAAAGCCCATGGAAATCCATGTGTCTGGTGCCCTGCATGTAGATTAAGGACGGGGCGCATGGAAGCCAGAAATTATCATGGTAAGCACCACTATTACAGCGATATTCAATAGCTTCTTGGTCTTGTGCCATTCAGGGAACATGTTGCATTTCCTAACCACTTAAGACCTGGACACATACGCTGCTAAATGACCCAAGGTGTTTTTACAATTCGGCGCTGCGTCGCTTTAACAGACAATTGCGCGGTCGTGCGACGTGGCTCCCAAACAAAATTTGCGTCCTTTTCTTCCCACAAATAGAGCTTTCTTTCGGTGGTATTTGATCGCCTCTGCGATTTTTATTTTTTGCGCTATAAACTAAAATAGAGCCACAATTTTGAAAAAAAACACAATTTTTTTACTTTTTGTTATAAAAAAATCAAATAAACTAAATTTTAGTAAAACATTTAGGCCAAAATTAATTCAGTCACATGTATTTAGTAAAAAAAAAAATCACAATAAAAAAAAATAGCTACCTAGCGGGAACAGCGACACTAATACAGCGATCAGAAAAATGATCGCTTAGTGACGCTGGCAATAGGGAGTGAAAGGGTTAACTAGGGCGGTGATCAGGGGGTTAAAACTTTATTAGGGGGGGTGGGGGGGCTATCCTGAACCTAACACTCATGCCGCGTACACACGGTCGTTTTTTGCGATGAAAAAAAAACGACGTTTTTTAAAACGTCATTTAAATTGATCGTGTGTGGGCAAAACGTCGTTTTTTGTCTTCAAAAAAACGACCAAAAAAAAATTCCAACATGCTTGAATTTTTTGTGTCGTTTTTCAAAACGTCGTTTTTTGTTTCACAAAAAGTCACCGTGTGTAGCAAAAACGTCTTTCAAAACGACGTTTTTCAACCCGCGCATGCCCAGAAGCTAGTTATGAAGCGAGCTTCAATGGAAAAGAGTGGTGAACGTAACCTCGCTTTTTGTGAAAAAACGATGGTGTGTATGCAAAATTGTCTTTGAAAAGTGACGTTTCAAAAACGTCGTTTTTTTTTCATCGCAAAAAACGACCGTGTGTACGCGGCATAACTGTTTTTTACACTGCCTGTCACACTGACACTAAATGCAGTGATTAGATCACTGCATTCAGTGACACTGTGACAGGGGGGTGGGGGGGGCGATCACAAGGGGTTAATTTGCCTATGTGAGTGTGTGTCAGTGTTGTGTTGGTGCACACTTACTTGTGATGTCTTCTCTCATCAGCAGCGCTGGGAAACAGCGCTGCGATGAGAGAATACATCATTTCCTCCTTCCTGTGTAAACACAGGAGGAGGAACTGGGAGCGATCGCGGGGGGGGGCGGAAATCACGGACATCCGCCCGCTCGTCGGCGATCGCTCCCAGAGATAGGGGGACCCCCGCACGCCGCGGAGGGGGTCCCGATGGGACCCCCGAACCGCACGAAGGCGGGGACGTAAATTTACGCCCTTGTGCCTATACGAGCCATTCTGTGGCCGTATATGTGCGTGCGGGGGTCCTTAAGTGGCTAATGAATACAAGTGTTTTCTGATTAGACAAGGTGAAGAGCAAGGGCAGATATATCACAATATCCATTTCAATCAATCAGAGAACACTTTGCATTCATTGAGAACATGTAAACTTTCTAAATAGTAGACATGTGCACACTGAAATATTTTGTTTCGGAATTTCGTTTTCATCCAAATTTTTTATTTATTTAGTTACTCCCGAAATTCGTTTTTATTTATTTAGTTTTTCGTTAAAAAAATGCATTCGTCCAAAAATCCAAATGAATTAAGGTTGAATCTGTCATTGAAGGGTTATGGTGTCTGTCGAATGTTCTAAGAAGATTCAACGGAATCTTTAAAAAAAAAAAAAGATTTGACGGAGCAACGAAACTGTACAATGCCACAATCGTACATTTCCGGTCGAATGTTCCGCCTACAAGCTATAGAAGAATTCTAATGTTGTGTGACTAATAATAATTATATTTATTAATTATTATTACTAGTCAACCAACATTAGAATTCTTCTATAGCAGGGGTCCTCAAACGTATCCGGCCCGCCAGTGTGATTTACCCGGCCCGTGGACTGAAACTAGTGACAGGGCAGTGGCGACGAAACTGACAGGCTCTGAGAAGGGACACAGGCAGAGCCGCAGCTGCGGGGGAATTCCACCCCTCCCTCTCCTTGAGCAGAGCATTCTCCTGGCAATGCCTGCTCCTATTGGCTACATTCAGAGCCAATAGCTGGGAAACTAGAGCATTATGGGAATTGCAGTCCTGGATACCAGCAGGCCGCATGATGATTCCCTAAGAGAAGTTCAGCCCCAACATGCCGAGCGTGAGGGGGAAGAGAGGAGAAGAAATATCATGAGGCTGTTGAGTGGGAGGGAGCCAGTGATTCTTGTATTGTCCTCCAAGGTAAGAACTTACCTCCCATCTAGCTGGCTGCTCCCACACAGTTCTACCTGGCTGCTATTCTACCCTCCACCTGGCTGTTCCCACCCTGTCCTCCACTCCACCTGGCTGTTCCCACCCTGTCCTCCCCTCCACCTGACTGCATCCACCCTGTCCTCCACTCCACCTGACTGCCTCCACCCTGTCCTCCACTCCACCTGACTGCCTCCACCCTGTCCTCCACTCCACCTGACTGCCTCCACCCTGTCCCCCACTCCACCTGACTGCCTCCACCCTGTCCTCCCCTCCACCTGACTGCATCCACCCTGTCCTCCCCTCCACCTGACTGCATCCACCCTGTCCTCCCCTCCACCTGACTGCCTCCACCCTGTCCTCCACTCCACCTGACTGCCTCCACCCTGTCCTCCACTCCACCTGACTGCATCCACCCTGTCCTCCCCTCCACCTGACTGCATCCACCCTGTCCTCCCCTCCACCTGACTGCATCCACCCTGTCCTCCACTCCACCTGACTGCCTCCACCCTGTCCTCCACTCCACCTGACTGCCTCCACCCTGTCCTCCACTCCACCTGACTGCCTCCACCCTGTCCTCCACTCCACCTGGCTGTTCCCACCCTGTCCTCCCCTCCACCTGACTGCCTCCACCCTGTCCTCCACTCCACCTGACTGCCTCCACCCTGTCCTCCACTCCACCTGACTGCATCCACCCTGTCCTCCCCTCCACCTGACTGCATCCACCCTGTCCTCCCCTCCACCTGACTGCATCCACCCTGTCCTCCACTCCACCTGACTGCCTCCACCCTGTCCTCCACTCCACCTGACTGCCTCCACCCTGTCCTCCACTCCACCTGACTGCCTCCACCCTGTCCTCCACTCCACTTGGCTGTTCCCACCCTGTCCTCCCCTCCACCTGACTGCATCCACCCTGTCCTCCACTCCACCTGACTGCATCCACCCTGTCCTCCACTCCACCTGACTGCATCCACCCTGTCCTCCACTCCACCTGACTGCCTCCACCCTGTCCTCCACTCCACCTGACTGCCTCCACCCTGTCCTCCACTCCACCTGACTGCCTCCACCCTGTCCTCCACTCCACCTGACTGCCTCCACCCTGTCCTCCACTCCACCTGACTGCCTCCACCCTGTCCTCCACTCCACCTGACTGCCTCCACCCTGTCCTCCACTCCACCTGACTGCCTCCACCCTGTCCTCCCCTCCACCTGACTGCCTCCACCCTGTCTTCCACTCCACCTGACTGCATCCACCCTGTCCTCCCCTCCACCTGACTGCATCCACCCTGTCCTCCCCTCCACCTGACTGCCTCCACCCTGTCCTCCACTCCACCTGACTGCCTCCACCCTGTCCTCCACTCCACCTGACTGCCTCCACCCTGTCCTCCACTCCACCTGACTGCCTCCACCCTGTCCTCCACTCCACCTGACTGCCTCCACCCTGTCCTCCACTCCACCTGACTGCCTCCACCCTGTCCTCCACTCCACCTGACTGCCTCCACCCTGTCCTCCCCTCCACCTGACTGCATCCACCCTGTCTTCCACTCCACCTGACTGCATCCACCCTGTCCTCCCCTCCACCTGACTGCATCCACCCTGTCCTCCCCTCCACCTGACTGCATCCACCCTGTCCTCCCCTCCACCTGACTGCATCCACCCTGTCCTCCACTCCACCTGACTGCATCCACCCTGTCCTCCACTCCACCTGACTGCATCCACCCTGTCCTCCACTCCACCTGACTGCATCCACCCTGTCCTCCACTCCACCTGACTGCATCCACCCTGTCCTCCCCTCCACCTGACTGCATCCACCCTGTCCTCCCCTCCACCAGACTGCTTCTTCTCTGTCCTATCCTCTCCCATCCCTTTGTGTTGGGGGTCTGTGTGATGGGGGGTCTGTAATTGGGGGCTTTGTAATGGAGAGAAGTTTTGTGTTGGGGGGCTTTGTGATGGGGGACCTAATACGGGGGAATCTTTGATAGGGGGGATCTGTAATGGAGAGTAATCGGTGATGGGGGGGGGGGGGTTATGTGATGAGGGAGGTCTGTGAAATACTAATAAGTTTATTGAATAAAATTGTTCTTTATTTTAAATATTGTATTGTTTTTTTCCTGTTTTTTTTGGACTTCAAATAAGATGTGTGCATAGGTTCATATTTTTTTTAAACTATAGTCCGGCCCCCCAACAGCCTGAGGGACCGTGAACTGGCCCCCTGTTTAAAAAGTTTGAGGACCCCTGTTCTATAGCCTATGGGCAGAGCATTTCAGTATAAATGTCCGCTTGCTGCGATCGTATGTTTTTAGCTACTTTGTTGAATCTTCATGTCTCTCTATGTCGAATCTTTTCTCTCTATGTCGAAACTTTTCTCTCTATGTCGAATCTTTTCTCTCTATGTCGACTCTTCTTCATGTCTCTATAATGTCGAATCTTTTCTCTCAATATCGAATCTTTTCCCTTTATGTAGAATAATATTGGACTAATAGAGTTAAAGTTAGTCACATTCGACCGCAACGAAAACAAAAATAAAGCATTTGTTTATGTTGGATCTTTCGGTTTTCATCCTTTGTGCTTTTGTTATCGTTTGTTAAAACAATAACAAAAATGCCTGAATTTCAGACGAAAACGAATGCACAGGTCTACTAAATAGTGCCTGTGCCAAGTGGGCAACCTCCAGTGTTCACAATACAGCAGGGCAATCAATCAGCATAGGAACCAGGAGCTGGTGGCAATCACTGTAGTAGAAGTGCCTGCTACAATGATTTTAAGCTTCCACAGGGATCCCACAGGTATTCAACATACATACATACATTGGTCCAACATAAAAAGTGCCTACTTCTTTTAAAAGTCTGTGAAATGGTAAGTATTATGTATACAATAAACTACAGCAAAACTGACATTTACAATGCATACTAAATTCAGTTTAAATGTCCAGTAATTGACATTTCTCCGTCAGCTTGGTTTTCATAGTAAGGGTCGTGTACCCCTGAATTTTAAAATAAAGTTGTATCTGGACCTCTTAGAAGTGGCGTGGTGCTTCGATTTCAGTCTTTGTTACATTACACTACAAACCAAGGAGACTAAGGAGATTCACTGGGTAGTACAAGCCACCTGCCCAGGAACCATATCATTTACACCAACATCAATAGCTTAAAACAGTGGTCTGCAAACTACAACCCATGGGCCGGATGCAGCCCTTTCATTGCTTTTATCCGGCCCCTGGGACATTACTCCCCCCACTGTTAGCAACAGTGGAGCATACTGTAGTTCCTGCCACTTTATTCCTCCCACTGACATCAATAATGGGGCACTAGTCCTCTCACTGACACTAAAGATGGTACACTATTCCTCCCACTGACACCAATCATGAGCCATTATTCCCCCACTGACACTGTGTCTCCCCCACTGTGTCTTGGGAGCCATTATTTCTCCCAAGACGCCAACAATGCAACACTATTCCTCCCACTGACACCAACAATGGGCCACTATTTCTCCCACTGACACCAATGATTAGGTGCTATTCCTCCCACTGGCATCAACAACGGGGCACTGTTCCTCTCACTAACACCAACGATGGGGCACTATTTCTCCCATGAACACCAATGATGGGGCACTGATCCTTTCATTGACATCAATGATGGGACACTATTCCTTTCACTGACACCAATGATGGGGCACTATTCCTTCTCTTAATACCAAAGATGGGACACTGTTTACTCCCACTGACACCAGGAAATGTTCTATTCTCACTGCCCATAATCTGGCCCCCTAATGATTGAAGGACAATAAACTGGAGTAAACTGGCCCTTTAATTAGAAAGTTAGGAGACCCCTGCAGGATAAACCTAGAGGTCCAGTCCTATCTTTTCACTTTCCTAGACAAGAATCCTTGGCTAATAGCAAGCCTGAGTTGGAAACTGTTACATTTAGGGGTTCATTTACTACAACTAGAGAGTGCAAAATCTGGTGCCGCTGTATATGGTAGTCAATCAGCTTTTAACTTCAGCTTGTTAAGGTAAGCTTTTTTTTTTTTTAAATGGAAGCTGGTTTCTATGCAGAGCTGCATCAGATTTTGCACTCTCCAGTTTTAGTAAAATCAACTAATGCCGCGTACACACGATCGGAAATTCCGTCAAGAAAACCGTGGATTTTTTTCCGACGTAATTTTGGCTCAAACTTGTGTCACACAAAATTCCGACCATCAAGAACGTGGTGACGTACAACACTACAACAAGCCGAGAAAATGAAGTTCAATGATTCCGAGCATGCATCGAATTGATTCTGAGCATGCGTTTTTTTGTGCATCGGAATTGCATACAGACGATTGGAATTTCCGACTTCGGAAAATTTGAGAACCAGCTCTCAAATTTTTGCTGTTGGAAATTCCGACAGAAAAAGTCAGATGGGGCCTACACACAGTGGGAATTTCCGACCAAAAGCTCACAACAAACTTTTCTTGTTGGAAATTCTGACCGTGTGTATGCGACATTAGTGTTTCACTTCCCACAGCAGCCAGAGGTTTGGATCAGCAAACTCCATATAGGCAAAATTTTGACTAAATCCAACTTCGGTCTGAACCCAAAGCTCATTGTTAATAATCAGAAAACGTACTTGCTGCTAGAAAGCATGCTTTATATATTCCCTGCCTGGAAACAGAAGGGCAGTGTATATTTTATACTCTACAGGCAGCAGATGACATTTATGATACATGTCCCAATGAGTACGTCTTTGTTTCTAAAGTAATATATTAATAGTAAAAAGGTCAAGTCTAATGCCGCGTACACACGGTCGTTTTTTGCGATGAAAAAAAACGACGTTTTTTAAAACGTCATTTAAATTGATCGTGTGTGGGCAAAACGTCGTTTTTTGTCTTAAAAAAAACGACCAAAAAAAAATTCCAACATGCTTGAATTTTTTGTGTCGTTTTTCAAAACGTCGTTTTTTGTTTCACAAAAAGTCACCGTGTGTAGCAAAAACGTCTTTTAAAACGACGTTTTTCAACCCGCGCATGCCCAGAAGCTAGTTATGAAGCGAGCTTCAATGGAAAAGAGTGGTGAACGTAACCTTGCTTTTTGTGAAAAAACGATGGTGTGTATGCAAAATTGTCTTTGAAAAGTGACGTTTTAAAAACGTCGTTTTTTACTTCACAGAAAACGTCGTTTTTTTTTCATCGCAAAAAACGACCGTGTGTACGCGGCATAAGTATGTAGACCCTTTACAAAATAATCTGGAGTGCGTGACTGGGGACAAAGAGAAGGTAAATTTATTAAACACTTTCTTTAGCTCTGTGTATACAAAAGAAGCATGAGGGAGCTCAAGTCCATAATAGGGATGGTATTGACACAGCCCCAAATGATCCCCAATGGTTCAAAAGTGATATGGTCCAGAAATATTTAGACAGTGTAAAGGTGGATGAGGCACCAGGACCAGATGACATCCACCCATGGATCCTAAAAGAATTGAGCTCTGTCATTTCAAAGTCATTGTTTCTAATTTTTAATGACTCGTTAATGACTGGAATAGTACCACTGAATTGGCGTAGGGCCAATGTGGTGCCTATATTTAAAAAGAAAAAAAACCTATAGACCTGTTAGTTTAACTTCTGTAGTCGGTAAGATACTGGAAAGTTTGAAAAAGACCACATAGATAAGTTCTTGCTTGAAAAAAAATATTTTAACCACTTAAAGGAGTTGTAAATGCAGAAGGTATTTTTATCTTAATGCATTTAATGCATTAGGATTAAATACCTTCTGTGTTTTGCAGCCTCCCCAGCACCCCCCAATTACCTACCTGAGCTCCTTCTCTCTCCAGCGATGTCCACAGTCCCCTCAGCTATCCAGTACACTCCCTGCTGATTGGCTTAGACAGAGCAGGGATGCTATTGACTCCCACGACTGTCAATCAAATTTAGTCAGCCAATCAGGGGAGAGAGGGGTGGGGCCAGGTAGGGCTCCGTGTCTGAACGGATACACAGAGCTCTGACTCGGCTTGGGTGGCCCCTGTAGCAAGCTGCTGGCTGAGGGGCATTCAAAGGAGGGAGGGACCAGGAGCAGCAAAGAGGGACCTGAGAAGAGGAGGATCTGGGCTGCTCTGTGCAAAACCAACTGAGCATAGGAGGTAAGTATAACATAAAAAAAAAAAAGAGACCTTTACAATCACTTTAAAGACCACCCACTGCAAATATATATTGCAACAGGGTAGCTCTATTGTGCAAAACCATGTACCTGTATGTCATTTCGTACACTAGATACTGTGGGAGCAGAGGGGGAGCAAATCAGCAGGTTTAACGGCATATTGTTCTATGTGCATTACTACCAGTTTAACGCCATATCGTTTTGTGCGTTACTGCCAGTTAAACGCCATTTACTTCTGTGTGCGTTACTGCCAGTTTAATGACATATCGTTTTGCATGCGTTACTGCCAGTTTAACACCATATAGTTTTGTGTGTGTTACTGACAGTTTAACGCCATATCGTTTTGTGTGTGTTACTGCCAGTTTAACGCCATACAGTTCTGTGTGTGTTACTGCCA
Source organism: Rana kukunoris (assembly GCA_029574335.1). NCBI lineage: Eukaryota > Metazoa > Chordata > Amphibia > Anura > Ranidae > Rana > Rana kukunoris. Next base: position 113,405,487 of record CM056053.1, on the reverse strand, counting down.
GTTTAATGCCATATAATTTTGTGTGTTACTGCCAGTTTAAAGCCATATAGGTCTGTGTGCGTTACTGCCAGTTTAATGCCATATTGTTTTGCATGCGTTACTGACAGTTTAACGCTATATTGTTCTGTGTGCGTTACTGACAGTTTAACGCCATATAGTTTTGTGTGTTACTGCCAGTCTAACGCTATATCGTTTTGCGTGCTTTACTGTCAGTTTAACGCCATATAATTTTGCGTGCGTTACTGGCAGTTTAACACCATATAGTTCTGTGCGTCACTGTACGTTTGGCACATTATATTGCAGTATATTGTAGTGTATCCGTGGAGTATGTCTGTGTAGTGTGAGTACTCAAATTAAAGGGCACCTCTTTACATTGATTAAAGTGCATCTATGTACAGATTTCAACTTCTTCTTTACATTTGCTTATACGCACTATAGGGTTACTGTGGGAAGGTGCCACCGACACCCAAAGACCAATTTAAACGCACCCGTTGCTTCTATCCAAAGTCAAAGCGACAGCAGAATGTATCCGAAAAATCGAATCTTGTTCTCAGTGCACTACATTGTGGAATCATCATACACACTGGCTCCTTGGCTGTTGCTGAGAAAAATAAAGGCAGCTTGCAGGAAAATTTTCATTTCTTTCGCTTTATAAATTAAATTATTGCTGCAGCAAATTCTAGACATGGTACAGATCTACCACTTTACAGTTAGACTAAGGGGATTTATTAAACAAAGAAATCCCCTGCCATGGCACTCACACAGCGTGGGTGCAGAAGTTCACCACTCTAAAACAGGCCCGTAATGATGTACAGAGATCGGGAGATGGTAAAGTCCTCCTTAGCCTCACATAGACTCTCCCGCCTCCTGCCGTCCTGAACTTTAAACATGCCTTTGAGGACTGAGGCCGCGTACACACGTACGAGAACCTCGACGGGCGGAACACATCGTTCCGCCCGTCGAGGTTCTCGCCCGGCCGTCAGATTCGGCAACCAGCCCGTCGGGAAAGGCGACGAGCCATTAATACCGACGGGCCATCGAGAAAATAGAGAACCTGCTCTCTATTTTCTCTCAACGGCTTTCCCGACGGGATGCTCGCCGAAACCGTACACACGTCTGAGCTTCTGAGCTTCTCGCTGGTTTCTGCCGAGAGTCTTGGCCGCATATTCCCATTTGAATATTCTTTCTTTAATTGTTGATATCATTTGTGGTATCCATCGTCTATATATTACAGGTATGATTTAGGATAATTTACTATTTATCAAACTGATTGGTCTGTTGAGGTTTCCCTCTCCCCTTTCCCTACCCCTTTTACCTTTTTCCCCTTTTTTTTTGTGTGTTCTTGCTCAATAGAACTATCTTAAAGTGGAGTTTCCACCCAATTTTTTTCATTATTGTGCTCATTAGACCTAAAAAAGGAAAAAAAAAAAAATGTTTTTTTTACTCATCTGTAAATGCCTGTTGCTATGCAGTCCCACGAAATCTGCCTTTGAAATCACCTAGGATTCTGACATCATCTCCTTCTAATGCTCCTGGGAAATGTGTGTCATCATTTCCCAGGATGCAGTGCGCTGTCCAATTATCACTCCCCATCCAAGACTTCCAGGAAGTAAGTGTTTGTGGGCTTCACAATGCCCACAAGCAAAATGACAACGGTGTGGACATAGTTTTATAAATAAGAAGGCCAGTATGGTGGCCTAAGTTTATGGGAGGAGCCCGGAGGGTATTTAAGCAGCCCACTCACACATGCTCTTTGTCGGTTCAGTGTGCAGTACTACACGTCACTGGACTCTTCCCAGCTCACCTCATGTCCGTGAGTCTGCGCAGAAAAAAAAAAACATTGCCACCACGCAATCTCAACCCCCCGGCAACCTGACACCTGTTGAGACCGCTGCAACTACGCAAAATCGTCTCAGCAGCCTGACACCCTTGTTAAGACCCTTGCAAACGCAATATCGTCTCAGCAGCCCTCACACTCATTAAGATCCTTGCAACCCCGCGTATATCGTCTCAGCAGCCTGACACCCTTAAGACCCTTGCAACACATGACCCTTACAAAACGCAAAATATATATATATATATATATATATATATATATATATATATATATATACGAAAAAAATAAAAACACAAAAAGAAATATAAAAGTGCAGAGAAAAATAAAAATAAAAATTGCCACCTCACAATCTCGACCCAGCAACCTGACACCTGTTGAGACCATTGCAACCATGCAAAATCATCTCAGCAGCCTGACACCCTTGTTGAGACGCTTGCAAACGCAATACCGTCTCAGCAGCCCCACGCTCATCGAGACCTTTGTGACCTATGTCCACACCGTTGTCATTTTGCTTGTGGGCATTGTGAAGCCCACAAACACTTACTTCCTGGAAGTCTTGGATGGGGAGTGATAATTGGACAGGTTGTTGGGGCGAGACTGGGTGGTCACAAAGGTCTTTATCGAGTGGGAGGTTGCAAGGGTCTCAATGAGCGTGGGGCTGCTGAGACGGTATTGCGTTAGCAAGGGTCTTAACAAGGGTGTCAGGCTGCTAAGACGATTTTGTGTGGTTGCAATGGTCTCAACAGGTGTCAGGTTCCTGGGCCGACACCTGTTGAGACCATTGCAACCACACAAAATCGTCTTAGCAGCCTGACACCCTTGTTAAGACCCTTGCTAATGCAATACCGTCTCAGCAGCCCCACGCTCATTGAGACCCTTGCAACCTCCCACTCGATAAAGACCTTTGTGACCACCCAGTCTCGCCCCAACAACCTGGCATTCATTGAGATCCTTGCAGCCAGGCAAATTGTCTTAGGCCTCATGTACACTGCTGTTGGTAAACGGATGTTTAGGAACAGTTGGGTGTTTTTTCAGCCGCCCCCAATCTCTCCTCTGTTATCTTACCAGTACATCTACACAGGGTCCCCAATCTCTCCTCCGTGTTCTCTTATCAGTACATCTACACAGGATCATTATAGTCGTTTCTAGGCAGTTGAGTTAGAAACCATCCTGGGAAATAAATAAATAAATAAAAAAAGAAAATGGGTTCAGTCGGATGTTCAGAGGCATTCGAAACACCAATGCCTGTAACGGCTTGTAAACACTGCCAGACGTGGTAACTAATGTTTTCCAGCGTTTCATTCACAGTCGTTTTCATTAAAAAAAAAGGAATATTATCTCAGCAACTTGACACTTATTTGAGACCCTTGCAAATGTAATATCATCTCAGCTACCTCACACTCGTCTAGACCTTTGCAACCACACAATCTCGTCTCAGCAACCTAACGCCCTTTCAGACCTTTGCAGCCACACAAAGTCGTCTTAGAAAACTGACACTCATTTGACACCATTGCAAACGCAATATCGTCTCAGCAACCTGACACCCGTTCAGACCTTTGCAGCCATACATAGTCATCTCAGCAGCCCGACACTCACTTGAGACCATTGCAAACGCAACATTGTCTCAGCAACCTCTCACTTGTTGAGACCCGTGCAACCACACAAAGCCATCTCAAAACAACCTCATAATCATCGAAACCTTTGCAACCGTGCAATATCGTCTCAGCAAACCAGACTGAGACCCTTGCTACCACGCAATGCCATCTCAAAACAAACTTCATAATCATCGAGACCTTTGCAACCGTGCAATATCGTCTCAGCAAACCAGACTGAGACCCTTGCTACCACGCAATGCCATCTCAAAACAAACCTCATAATTAAGACCTTTGCAACCACGCAACATCGTCTCAGCAACCAGACTGACACCCTTGCAACCACGCAATGCCGTCTCAAAACAAACCTTCATACTCGAGGCCCCTGCAACCACACAATATCATCCCAGCAATCTGACACTCACTGACACCCTTGCAACCACATAATATTGTCTGCAGTAGTGTAAAACACTTTGCAGCGCGCACCACCTGCAAACCCGAATACAAACTAAACTTGCAAACACACCTCAGTGACAAACAATCAGCCACACAAACACAAAGTGGCACCTAGTTGGCCATTCATCTTTAGTGACACGCGGGCCACTCATCTTTTTCCTGTATTTTTCCCTGCAGTTGGTTCAGGTTTCCATCCAGCACCAGCGAGTGCACGTTGGTCTGCCAGTGCACGTTGGTCTGCAAGTGCACGTTGGTCAGCGAGTGCACGTTGGTCAGCGAGTGCACGTTGGTCAGCGGGTGCACGTTGGTCAGCGAGTGCATGTTGGTCAGCGAGTGCACGTTGGTCCGCGAGTGAACATTGGTCTGCGAGTGCATGTATATCGTCTTGTTAAGCACCTGTGTATTGTCTTGATTTTCTCACACCAATGCAAGATCCAGTCCAAGTTCTCAAACTAGACCAAGCATTAGCTATGTGGGACAACTTCCCCACCTGATAGAACAGCATTTCAATCTTCATCCCGGCAGTGTCAGCTGAGCCACAACAGGCTTTTGCGTGCATTTTTCGTCCGCCACTGGTTCTCCAAACCTTGGCCCCCAGAAATTCTCTTACATTTCTGCTTCACCCAGTCTTCATCACGCCTCGTGCTGTACTCCATTGTGGCAGCTGCCCAGGTCTGGGGCCACACTTGAACTGGACAGACAGTGTTCTTCACCACAGACAATCAGGCCACAGCCGACTTCATCAATTAAGGTAGATCAAGCCTCTCCCCATCACGTCCTTCCCGCGCAGGCTCGCGCAGCTGTCACTCCGTCACCAGTTTAATATCTTCTGTAGACATATTCCAGGCAAATGCAAAATCGCAGCTGATGCTCTGTCCCATTCCCAATAGCGTGATGTCGTCGGTGCCGCAAGCCACGCCTACGCGTTTCGTCACCACGGACGTCGTCTGTGATTGGCTGCGTGATCCCAGCCAATCCCAGACGACGTCCGTGGTGACGAAACGCGTAGGTGTGGCTTGCGGCACCGACGACATCACGCTATTCCGAGAGGAAACCCTGAACGAACACGAGCAGGAGGGGACGCGCAGCCGCCGGCTTCATTACATTATACACCGCTGTCTGTTCACCTCGTAAATGTGAGTGCAATCAGTTTTTAGTACAATAAACCATTTTGTATTCTCTGGTATCACGCTATGGTCCTCTTTTCTATTTATGTTTTCCATTTACGGAGAGAGTCACTTTAGAGGCATCTAGACATCATACAGACGGTCAGGAGGGAGACCTTAAACCCCCGGGCTCTGAGTGACCAGCATAGTGGTCAGTATAGTCGGTAAGGAGACTACATCTTCAATTTGGGTGTCTCTACTGGTGAATCAAGCCTACTTATACTTTCCATTTTTCACCTCCTTTGATGACCCGCAGAACTTCATTTCTGAGACTCTCTCTATCATTTAACCATCATTTCCCTTGTGGACATTTAAATGGAATAAGATCTTCTTTGTTATGTTTTTTACACAGTACTGGTGCATATGATCAGTGTGGGAATGTTTTCATTATATCTATATCTACACATCTTGGTTATATTTTTTGCACAGTCTGGTGTAATATTATAGTGTGTGAATATTCTTGTTTATAAGTTTTTTTCATACATCTTGGTTGGTTTTCTATGGCGTTATTCAGTTTTAATACGCTGTAGTTATACGTTTGTCCATCCAGTCTTCATTTTTATCCAGCGCCGTATCTTTTCCTTTTTTCCACGTAATCAAGATACCAGGCTGATGGGGAAGTCTCCTTGGTTTGCCACATAAATCCCAAATCCTCAGGAAGAAATGGCACAAGCTTTTACCAAGCTGGCTCAATAAATACAACAAATCAATATAAGCTATTTCCCTATCTGAGTCTTTTGCCCCCTTTTCTTGGCATACTGACCAGACCACCAAGGCACACTTCAGGTCTATTTATGTAGTAAGTCTTGTCGCATGTTTATGTGATCCACATCACTCTCAGTCAGAGGGCCACGACCATAAATAAGAAGGCCAGTATGGTGGCCTGAGTTTATGGAAGGAGCCCGGAGGGTATTTAAGCAGCCCACTCACACATGCTCTTTGTCGGTTCAGTGTGCAGTACTACACGTCACTGGGCCGACTCTTCCCAGCTCACCTCATGTCCGTGAGTCTGCGCATTCAATCGCATTCGACACCCTCCCGCCCTTCCCTTTTTCAGGGCACTTCTCAGCATATCCTTCTTCAATAACTACCCATTACTTACTTTGGGTATGCCCCCTTTTCTTGGCATACTGACCAGGCCACCAAGGCACACTTCAGGTCTATTTATCTTGTTAGTCTTGTGACGTGTTTATGTGATCCACATCACTCTCAGTCAGAGGGCCACGACCATAAACTATATTTTTTGAATAACTATGCGGAGCGGCGGCGGATTGTATACATTTAAAAAATGCTAATTGTGGTTGGAACCCCGCTTTAATAACATCTTATTTATTAATTTTAATGTTATCTTGAATATATATATATATATATATATATATATATATATATATATATATATTTGTGAACTTTGGGGGTTGTTTAGCTCTGCGGGATTAAGTGCATGAACTGTAAAAGTTGAACCAAAAAGGTTTTTTTTTGTAGCCAAACCAAAAACAATGCTTTATTCAGCACACAGGGAAAAATATAAAGTAAAAGTCCACTTGTCTCCAGCATAAAAAAAAGTCTGCTTGTCTTCAGCACAGAAATAAATCAAAGCAAAGGCACATACGGTTTTTAGACAGGTCTTCACCCCAGAACTTCCAGTCCTTGCTGACCCTTTATCAGCTTCTAAGAGATACATAGCTCTTCAGACAGGTGCAATCCCATACTCCTCATCACTTTCTCTATCACCACTTCCTGTCTTTTAACTGGTTACTGACCGCCCGCTGTCATATTACTGCGGGAAGTCGGCACGCCTGGACGAGAGCCCGTAGCTATACGTCTGCTCTAAAGCACGTGCTTGGCGGGTATGATCGCCGCCGGGCACACGCGATCGCTCGTTACAGAGCGGGGACCAAGAGCTATGTGTGTAAACACATAGCTCCCGGTCCTATCAGCGGGGGAAACGCTGTATGAACAGAAGATCAGTGATTTCCCCTAGTGAGGCCACCCCCCCATACAGTTAGAACACACCCAGGAACACACTTAACCCCTTCACTAGTGTTAAACCCTTCACTGCCAATTGCATTTTTATAGTAATACAATGCTTTTTTGTAAACGCTATAACTTTTGCGCAAACCAATCAATAAACACTTATTGCGATTTTTTTACGAAAAATATGTAGAAGAATACGTATCGGCCTAAACTGAGGAAAAACTTTTTTTTTATATATTTTTGGGGGATATTTATTATAGCAAAAAGTAAAAAATATTGCATTTTTTTCAAAATTGTCGCTCTATTTTTGTTTATAGTGCAAAAAATAAAAACCGCAGAGATGATCAAATACCACCAAAAGAAAGCTCTATTTGTGGGGAAAAAAGGACGCCAATTTTGTTTGGGAGCCACGTTGCACGACCGTGCAATTGTCAGTTAAAGCGACGAAGTGCCAAATCACAAAAAGTGCTCTGGTCATTGGGCAGCAATATGGTCTGGGGGTTAAGTGGTTAAGCTGTTCTTCTGGAAGTACTTAACCCCCTGTGTGCTGACTGTCAGTGGTCGGGAGAGGAGGCTCTTTCCCTACCGAGCGTTACTTTAGAGCCTCTGAAATTCAGGGCCCCGAATGACACTCTAACAAGGACAGAGAGGACTGTAGGCCCGTCCTCTCTGGAATAACTTTTATTGCCCGGAATTTCTCACCCACTCTGGGTGACCCCCTGAACACTATACCATTCCCCTAAAGGGACCACAATCCAAATATTGGTGCTATATAGCGTCCATCCAGGACCCAACCCTGGCGTCCTGTACAATATACTTTATATATATTTTGTTCTCCCAATATATATATATTTTTGTTATATATTTATAGTTTGATCTATACATAGTACATGATTTATGTGGTCTTCTTGGATAAGTGGGGGCTCCTGTGAAACATGTAGACCAGTGTATTGATCAACTGAATTCCACCTACTTATCAGCTTTAGCTTTGAGCTTTGATGTTTATGTCTATTTAACTATGTAATTCAATACAATTTTATAAAAGTTTCTATATAAATTCCAGTATAGTCACAATTCTCAAAGGCATATTGAAAGTCCAATTTTGTGTCTCTATTTTGCTTATGTCTATATCTAATTTGGAATGATGCCAATGAGAACTTGAATAACATTTATAAATGGAATCCCACCCCAGGTTTACAATATAGTGAATTTAGAATCTGCCTCTTTAAGGCACATACTCAGGCCAAAGGCATTACCATTTTTTATCATTGGGGGAGGGGGGTCAGCTTTGTGCCCCCAGGGAAGAAGAATAGGTTATAGATGTGGCAAAATTGTACTAACAGTAGGAGGGGCTTGATACTTGAGCCTTCTCACTGTGTACACAGCAGCATATGCCACAGCCCTTGTACCTACAGAATATACTTTAATTACTGTGTCAGAAGTGAGAGTCTAACAGACACATACAACCCTCAGTGGAAAAAAAAACCTCTTCTGCCACGTACACACGATCAGAAATTCCGACTTTTCCCGTCTGAAAATTTGAGTCCGATGAGGCCTACACATGGTTGGTGACCAAAAGCTCACATCAAACTTTTCTTGTCGGAAATTCCGATCGCATGTACGTGGCATTTTGTTACATTAGCTTTTGTGCACACAGCCTACCTTGAAGAAGAACTTCATGAACACAGTAAGCAACCAGCAACCATTGTACAATATGGCATAAAGTAGTATACTGTATAATATGCTTAGAGTGCAGTGGTCAGGACATGTCATATAAATGGAAAAACACATTTACATGCCCTTGGTGTGTTTCTTGTTTTTTTTTTCTATCTGTCTATTCACTTGTATATCATGATTTTGTATTTAATTGTTGTTCATGTTTGATATCCTACATATTTTTTTGTATCTCATTGTAGCCAATATATGGCTAACATCTCCTGAAGAAGCAATGTAGCGAAACATGTAGAGCCAAACAGGCAAAAAGGCATTTATACAGCTATTGAAAACTTTATTTTTGTCTATACCTGTGGCACCAATAAAATACCCCTTTTTATTTTTATTGTAGTGTGGTTATTTGGCATGGCTATATCAAGCACCACACCCCTGGAATAATATTCACAGAGCAACAGATATTTGATGGGATTTTAATGGTGTCATGAGACAATAGAAAAACAATTTATAATGTAAAGCGTCATAGTTTATTTGTACATAGTTAAAATCAAACATATTAAAATCCAACACATGTCAATTATATGATCAATGGTGTTTCTAGTCTGCCATGTGGCCACAGGAAACACAACAATAATGAATATTTGTCTATCTCAGCTTGGTCTTGGTGTATCTCCTGTGGCCACACAGCACCTTATCCCCTGTACCATTCAGACTCGTGGTGACCAGTAGCGGTCATATTGGGTAAGCACCAGCCAAGCCATCTGTACGGTACAGGGGAGAAGGTGCCGAGTGGCCACAGGAGACACATTAAGAATTAATATTTGTCTATCTTACCTTGGTTTTGGTCTGTCTCCTGTGGCCACATGGCACCTCCTCCCCTATACTGTGCAGATGGCTTGGCTGGTGACTAGTAGCAGTCATATTGGGTAAGCATGGGGTGGCTGGACAGAGTGAATAATAAAACATTTTTTTTTCATTCATCTGTATATGAATGCATTCAGCTGTACTGTACAGTTTACCTTATCAGTGACTGAGTGTTTTGTTTTTTGATATGAATCAGTAGTGGTCTTCAAATCACCTGAAGAAGCCCCAAGCAACGAAACATGTCGGCAATAGTTACCACGTTACGTTACCACTGCGTATGTAAACACACCATTGATCATGTAATTGAAATGTGTTGTATTTTAACTTGTTTTATTTTACATTATAGGATGTGGCACTATATATATTTAGGGTGTTGATTGCCACTCAAGGGCACAGCAATCAAAATTTAGCAACATGATGGTTTGGTCGGCCGAATTTCGAAAATCAATGGTGGCATCATCGGATCACAAAAAAAAAAACTTTCTGATTTTGAAAAGAAAATTTGTTCGAAATTCGACCGTGTATGGCCTGCATAACAGGTTTTTTTTTAAAGAGTTTACAACCTCTTTAAGATCAGTAAAATAAGCATATTATTGTTCATATTTACCTTTGCAAAAGACGATTTTAATCCTAATGGAAAACATTTTGTTTAATTAACATTAATAATATCACGGCTAACTTGATACTCTTTAAACCAATAAAGTGAGTAGAACAGATGTCAACGAATATTGCAGAAATAATGTGTATGTCCATTGTGAATAACTGTATTTATTTTTCATTTGCATTAAATAATCATCACATCTAGTACAGAGGCTTTTGGAGTTTCCTGTCTGACAAGCAACTTACTGGCAAAGGAACTAATTAGTGTACATATCCAGTGCCAGTATAATCACAATGTATGTAATAATGTTTTACTACCAACGGGGGTTTATGTAAATCTCTTGCATGCCAGAGACTGAAATATGTCACCTTCATCATATCACTAAGCTAAGTGAACAATTTCTGTTTCTTAACCTCCCTGGCGGTATGATTCTGTCTGGAATTACGTACCAAAAGCGGTACAATTATTTGCATGGAAATTTGGCGTTTTATACTGTAGGCCTGCAATTCTTAGGAATAACTTGCTTAAATCTGTCCAAACAAGACATCCCGGGTATGATAAAGTTTGAAAAACAAAATCATATTTTTTTATATAATAAAAAACTATAAATAATTATAACAAATTATAATGTAATTATAATAAAAAATATTCAATAATGTAATCAACTCAAAAACACTGAAATTTGCTCAGTTGCAGAATTGTCGCTGTCATTATTTATTTTATTTTTTATGACGAATTTCCCCACAAATCGCTATCGCTCAATTCTGCAAGTGATTAAAATGTTATTATCGCTGTTTTCTAGCTGATCTAAAACCATTTTTGACATAAAGGGACACTTTTGGTTGCTATGGGCAATCTACAGTTTCCAGGCAGAAAGAACACTTTTTATTTTATAAAAGAACATGTAGGGCACAGGGCAGACCACTAGGGACAAGGGGTGTGTGTATTTTTTACATACAGTACTGTAATCTATAAGATTACATTGTACTGTATGTAAAGTGTTTGTTTACATTTTTGAATTTGGCACCGTTCTCCGCTTCCGTGCGTCGTAACGTCGCAGGAAACGGAGATCGCCGGCACACGGGGACGCTGTGTGAATCGAGCGAGCACTGGCTCGCTCACACAGTGGGGATGCATCGCTGGATCCAGGAAGAAGGTAAGCCAGTGCGCGCTGCAGGCTCTGCATGGCTACCCCGTGCGTGACTCGGGGATACCGTTCTTAGCAGAAAAAACCCACCCCGAGTCACGCACGGGGATATCGCCAGGGAGGTTAAGGACTTGGGTCAATGAGCTTTTGCTTTCTTCAAATGGGTTTTACATTCCTATTCATGTTTATTGGAATATAAAACATCTTTAAAGCAAATCAAATACAGGTCAAAAGAGAGCAATTGCAGGTCAAATGGACCTGTCAAGGAGTTCTAAATGATCTGAAAAGCACCTCAGACTGATGTCAAATTTATGTACAGTGGAACCTCAGGATGCGAGTAACGCGGTTAACGAGCGTTTCGCAATACGAGCACTGTATTTCTAAAAATCGTGACTTAATTTGCGAGTGTTGTTTCGCAAAACTAGCACGATTCAGGCCAAAGCGGTGTGCAGTACTGCTTTTGGCCTGAGTTGGGGGCGCCGGAGCCGAGCAGAGCTGAACGTCGCCAATCGCAGTCGATATGCACCGTTCGGAAATGCACGGAAAGGCTTGAGGACAGCATGACTGACCTTGGCAAATCTTGTGTAGAAAGTCTTTACGAGGTTTGCTAAGGTCAGCCGAAGTGTCCTCGGGCCTTTTCAGGCATTTCCGAGGCTCTCCAGCTCTCCCCCCCACCTCTGGCCGCATGCGGTATTGCATCCTTTACGTACTTGTTGATTTATTTGTTTATCTTTTTAGTTTATCCCACTTATGTTGTTTTTTACATTTTTCCTGTTTGTTTAATCCATCAAAATAAGAATAACTGTATTGTGTTATATATTTTAAAAAAACAAGCTAATTAGCACTCTGTTTTCCCTACACTCAGCTTCTCTTTAGCAAAATATTGTTTCTTCAGAAAACAACATTTATTCCTATTGCACAGATAAATGTCACCTAGTACAACAACAGAGACATACTTTCCCTCTCTATATATGTATCTGAGCAAATAGTTTGACATAGCATTTATGTACTCCATTGTAAACTGTGGGGCATTCAGTAAACTCTCATAAAACTGTAAGGCACTCTTCTTAGCCTTCATGAAGAATGACTTTATATCAGCTGTAAACGATCGGGTCTTTTGGGAGAGAAGATAAACATTGCACATCTTGCCATCCTTGCTGTGATTATCAGAGCCGAGAGATTAAATCTGACTTGAACAATTCTCTTATTTTTTGCTGTTTCACAGATCATAAGAAGATTTTCAATCAAGGCTTCATAAGTGCTTATTTTTTAAACATACAGTATAGGTACTTAAAGCGGTGTTCCGGCCCCAAAAAAATAAAATAAAAGCCATCAGCTACACATACTGCAGCTGCTGGCATTTAATAAATGGACACTTACCTGTCCTGGAGTCCCTCGACGTCGGCACCGCAGCTGGGGTTTCCATCAGATGTTGGGTTTTGTCGCCGCCATTGGGGGTAAGGGAACCCGGGAGTGTAGCCTTTTGGCTTGACGGCGGGAACCCTACTGCGCATGCGCGAGGCCTCGCTCCTCTCTCTTATTGGCCCAGCGGCTGGGGAAGGAGGAGGTAGCTCTTGGCCCCTCCCCTTACTGAGTACACCCACAGCAAGCAGCATGCTATGGGGGCACTCAAGCCGAGCTGCAGCTCTGTGTATCCCTATCTGACACGGAGCTGTGGTTAGGTCCTGCCCCCTCTTTCTCCCGAGTTTGATTAAAAGCAGCAGGAGCCAATGGCGCCACTGCTGTATCTCAGCCAATTAGGAGGGAGAGTCCTGGAACAGCCAAGGGACTTGTAGACATCACTGGATAGAGATGGGGCTCAGTAAAGTATTGGGGGGGGGGGCTGCTGCACACAGAAGGCTTTTTATCTTAATGCATAAAATGGCTTCTGTCTTTTCAATCACTTTAATTTTATTTTCAATATTTTTTAGATATTGATGAGGATTTTTTTTAGATGTAGAAGTGTAAAATAGATTAGCTTGGACTAGATTTATCAATGTGTCTTTATTTTAATAAAATATAAATGCATTATAATACCATTAGCAGAGTTACACATTATTTCTCACAATGCAAGTTGGGGGCTAGTTGGCTCATTCAGTGCAATACAGTACATGTGTGGCTGAGCACAGATCGCAGTGAACCATAGCCACACCTATAGCGCATAATCTACAAATCTCTATATGTTATACAATTTAAAGAAAGGGAGAAAGAAAAAAAAAATAATAAGCAATACCAAAATTACTTTAACCACTTGAGTTCAGGAAGGTTTTACTTCCTTCATGACCAGGGCATTTTTTGCAATTCAGCACTTTGTTAATTTAACTGGCAACTGTATGGTCTGTGACGGTATGCGAGGTGAGATATTTGACCATAGATATATTTCACCGCGCATACGTTCTATTTTGAGAAGCTGAACCGGAATCCGGGCCGGGTTTTACGGCCTCTGGTGTTCCGGTCCGGATATTTGGGTCCACTGGAGTTCAATGTCAGGTGGACCTTAAAAACAACCAGGAAGAGATCAGAAGGGAGCTCTCTGGTTTTGGGACACTGTGGAGGGAACCTGAGTGTGAGGAGCTCTCTAAAGACATTGCAAGAAAAAGGTTTGCGTTGTTGTTTATTTTGTGGGTGGTGGGGACCAGCCCCACACTGTATAGATAGGAGACCCTGATGTTTAGTTTAGCGCCGGACGGCAAGGATTTAAGTTTACTGTTTTGTTTGTTTTAACCTGCAAACCTTTTGTAAAATAAACCTGGCAGCTGCCAGACTTAAAAAGAAAGTGCCTGTTTACAGACTGTGTTTCAGAAAAGTGATCCCCAAGAGCTAATTCTCCCACACGTGGTGGATTCAGCGGGCAACTTTTCTGAAGATGGAGGAAATGTTAAAAGCCCTGCTACAGGCCAATGCAGCCCAGCGGGAAACCAACCGCCAAGTCGCAGAAACTGCTGCAGCGCAGCAGGCTGCCCTCCTACAGGCCAATGCAGCCCAGCGGGAAACCAACCGCCAAGTCGCAGAAGCTGCTGCAGCGCAACAGGCTGCCCTGCTACAGGCCAATGCAGTCCAGCAGGAAACCAGCCGCCAAGTCGCAGAGGCCGCTGCAGCACAGCAGGCTGCACAACAGGAGATGAACCGACAGTTTGCCGAAGCTCTGATGGAACTGAAAAAGGGGTCCGCACCTCCTGTGGCAGCAGAACCAAAGATACTACGGGCCTCCTACCACCTGCAAAAGATGACACCAGCGGATGATGTTGAGGCATACATGGCGACTTTCGAGAGAGTCGCTGTCCGCGAAGGATGGCCAAAAGAGCAGTGGGCGGGACTATTGGCCCCATTCCTAACTGGAGAACCCCAAAAGGCCTATTTTGACCTAGAAACAGATAAGGCACAGGACTATGAGACTCTCAGATCAGAGATACTCTCACGCTTGGGTGTCACCATGGCAGTTCGGGCCCAGCGCGTGCATCAGTGGTCCTACTCCAGCAACAAGCCACCCCGATCACAAATGTTTGACCTGGTCCACCTCACCAGGAAGTGGTTGCAGCCAGAGACCCTGACCAGCCCGCAGATTGTGGAGCGTGTGGTAATGGACCGGTACCTACGTGCGCTTCCTGCTGCCCTGAGGAGGTGGGTCGGACAGGGAGACCCCAACACTGCAGCCCAAATGGTGGACCTAGTGGAGAAGTACAGTGCTACCGAGGACTTGGTAAACCCACCTACGCCCCACTTCGGTGTGTCTAGAGGTGCAAGATCTCCCAGCGGTTCGGGTAAGACTGTTCCGGGGTTCAAGAGCTTGGGGAGAGTGGATAAAACTGTTGTTACAGCAGATGAGACTGTGGGTCCTAGACCTGGAGACTGGCCACAGAAGCCAGGAAGGTCTTTGGGACCGTTAAGAGGACTGGGGGTGGGGCAAATACGGTGTTTTCGTTGCCATGCATTGGGCCATATTGCTGCAAACTGCCCTCTAAATGATGAACCTATGCAATGTGATTATGCTGATAGGAAAAGACACATTTCTCTGTTTGCACAGGTCGCATGTGTTGCGCTAGATCAGAGTCACCTTGAAAAACAGATGTGCGTTATTTTAGTGGATGGCAAGCCTCTCACAGCACTACTAGACTCTGGTAGCGTGGTGTCCATAGTTAGGAGTGCTTGTGTAGACCCCGAAAAACTACACCCCAGTAGTATTGGGGTAATTTGCATCCATGGGGACACTCGGGACTACCAGACAGCAGTGGTTGAGGTTGATACCCCCTGGGGCAGGGTAACACATTCAGTGGGGGTGGTACCCTCACTGCTCCATGAAGCTTTAGTAGGGAGAGACTTTCCCCATTTTTGGAAGTTATGGAAGCATAAAGGGAGGCTATTCCCCCTTTGAGCTCTTGTATGGTAGACATCCCAGGGGCCTGCTAGATATTGCTAAAGAAACGTGGGAAGGAGAGGTCAGCCCATATAGGAGCATCATAGAACATGTCTCCTTGATGCAGGACCGAATCGCAGCCGTCCTGCCCCTAGTACGGGAACATATGGAGCGAGCCCAGGAGGCCCAAAGGAGGGTCTATAACCGGGGTGCCAAGGTCCGTACTTTCAGCCCGGGGGACAGAGTGCTGGTACTGGTTCCCACAGTAGAAAGTAAATTTTTAGCTAAGTGGCAGGGTCCCTTTGAGGTTGTCGAAAGGGTGGGGGAGGTAAACTACAAAGTCTGCCAGCCAGGCAAAAGGAAACCCCACCAAATTTACCATGTAAATCTCTTAAAGCCCTGGAAGGACCGAGAGACTTTACTGGCCACGACCTCACCTCCAACAGACCGGATACCCGTGATACCTGACGTTCCCATCACGGATTCCCTGTCTGTAGCACAACAAAATGACGTTAGGGCATTTGGGCAGAAAAATAGAGACTTTTTCTCCCCCCTACCCGGACTGACCAACACGATTCAACATGACATAGTGACGGAACCAGGGGTTCGGGTAAATGTAAAACCCTATAGAATCCCAGAGGCCAGGCGAGGGGCGGTTGCGGAGGAAATAAAACAAATGTTAGAGTTGGATGTGATCGAAGAGTCCCACAGTGAGTGGTCAAGTCCCATAGTGCTGGTCCCAAAACCTGATGGCAGTATCAGGTTTTGTAATGACTTTAGAAAACTTAACAGTGTGTCCAAGTTTGACGCCTACCCGATGCCCCGGGTCGACGAACTTGTGGACAGGTTGGGACAGGCTCGCTACATAACAACCCTGGATCTAACGAAAGGTTATTGGCAAATACCGCTTACTGAATCAGCCAAGGAGAAGACTGCCTTTTCCACTCCTGAGGGCTCGTTTCAGTATAAGCGGATGCCGTTTGGTCTGCATGGAGCCCCTGCATCATTCCAGCGAATGATGGACAAAACTTTGAGACCACATCGCTCGTATGCAGCGGCGTACTTGGACGATGTGGTCATCCACAGCCCAGATTGGGAATCGCACCTGCCCCGCGTACAAGCGGTGGTAGATTCCCTTAGGGAAGCACGTCTCACGGCCAATCCAAAAAAATGTGCCATAGGCCTGGAGGAGGCCAGATACCTTGGGTACATTATTGGACGGGGAGTGGTCAAGCCGCAGACCAATAAGATTGAGGCAATTCAAAAATGGCCCCAGCCAGTCAATAAAAATCAAGTGAGGGCCTTCCTGGGCATTACGGGGTATTACAGACGTTTCATACCCAATTTTGCCACCGTTGCTGCCCCCTTGACCGATTTGACGAAGGGTAGGGGGTCGGTCATGGTCAAGTGGAACCCCGAAGCCGAGGAGGCATTTCAGAAGTTGAAACAGGCTCTTTGTATGGTACCCGTACTAGTAACCCCGGACTTTAGCCAGGAGTTTGTTGTACAGACGGACGCCTCTGAGGTGGGCCTAGGGGCTGTACTCTCACAGAACAGGAGCACCCAGTGGTATACCTGAGCCGGAAGCTGGACAAGCACGAGAAAAATTATGCCATCGTAGAAAAGGAGTGTCTCGCCATTAAGTGGGCTTTAGACTCCCTGAGGTATTACCTACTGGGGAGGTCATTTAAGCTGGTCACAGACCATGCTCCCTTGAAGTGGATGTGTGATAACAGGGAGAAAAATGCTCGGGTGACAAGGTGGTTCCTGGCTTTACAGCCTTTTAAATTTACGGTGGAGCATAGGCCAGGAAAACTCCAAAATAATGCAGATGCTCTCTCCCGGGTACACTGTATGGTTGGGGCAAGTGCTCAGCCGCAGGGGCTTGAGCAAAGGGGGAGGATATGTGACGGTATGCGAGGTGAGATACTTGACCATAGATATATTTTACCGCGCATGCGTTCTATTGATTTGGACAGACAAAACTGTCAGTTTCTTTGGTATCTGCTTCCTGGCCAAATCTGATAAGAAGTGAATAATTGCATGCATGCATAGAATAATTTCACACTGACAAAGCTGCAGTTTGAAATACTTCCTCTTTTTTATTTTGGTCTCGAATTAATATATGGTTGATGACGTGCATATTCTTGAATATCCAACCTGCTCATTAATACGTAATATTAGTCTTGTGACGTTCTGATTTTGTGAGCTATTAACTATTTTGTGTTAGGATGGTGCGAAGCATGAAGCAACAATGCTATATATATATTTGGTTTGTCTGATGTCTGATGTCTGGTTTCCTGCGGTTCGATATCCAGACAGGGGCTTTCTTCCCAGGTCTAATTTCGACTTGTTTTGCAGACAGAGTTCCCCTTTTTCGTCAGATCTTGTGACACATATCTGATAGCAGCATCATGTGAGCAAGGATTGCAAGGGTTGTATAAGATCATTACAAATTATGACTATGTACGATAGCAATCAATAACATATAGAGTATATAGGATATATATGAGATATAGAGCATGTGGAGCATGTGTTTGCGCATTGAAATAAGCATTTCACCATCTTCCTTTGGCCATTTTTAGCATATCCACAACAGTTCTCCCCCCTTGAAATGCCTATTTTAATCTATTTTAATCTGTTCCTATCTTATCCCAAGATTCCCCACCCCAGGGCGCGGAGTCTAAGGTCCAGCAGGTGTTCCCCAGAGCCTCTAGTGGTGAGGATGGATTTCGCTGCAGCTGAACCCAGGTCGCGGCCCTTGGGTTCCCTACCCTGTCTGTCCCTGTTGTCCTTGCCTACTCATGATGTGAGACTGGGAATGTTTGTAGTGGAATGTGTGGTTCGTCGTACTCATCTTCCTCGTGTCCTACATCTTGGTTCACGAATGTGGGGATTCCTTGTTCCACCGCTTTTTCTATACATTTCTTCAGACAAGGGAGTATGCAACAAATTACCAGAGCAAGGAGGAATAGGACGATTAATATAGTTACTCCTATTTGGGTTAAAATTCTCTGCCACCCGTTCATCCAACTGAAGTATTGGTCCCATGGGTCTGTGATGCCTGAATTTTTCTTTAATTCAACTGACAGATTCCTTAACTTTTTAAGAGCTACAGTGACTTGGCCATTCGGGCCGGTGTTGTCTGGGATATAGGTACAGCAAGTGGTGCTGGTCATTTTGTCTCCACATATCCAATACACATCCCCCAAGGATTGACTTTGATTTTGTACTAAGTTAGCCTGGACGTGACTGTAGGATGCACAGTAACCTTTGGAAAAGTTGCCTAGGTTTTTACCCCTCCCTTCATGGTGAGCATAACAAGTGTAGTTTCCAGGGTATATGGTGATAGCTATCTTGGGTATTGTGGCCCTAGTGTCTATGGGATATTCCTTTTTCCATTTCTCACATGGTAACTGGTTAGTGGAAATGTTTGTGTAGAGGCTTAGGAAGCACTCTTCCTCCTTTTTAGGTATAACTAACGGGACTGTACCTAAATGTGGCCTAGCACTACCACAGACATAGCAGTTGGTTTTATTATGTTTACTGGCGCTATATCTCATCCATTCTAGCCAGAGATTGACTTCCGAAAGGCCGGTTTCAACCTTCATTGTATCTTTAAAGGTAGGATCCGCTATTGCAACCATGTCCCCCAGGGTCTGTACATGGGGCTTCAAGGGGTTTGGTGGGGGCACATTCTTGACTGGCTGCCATTCATTGTTGTTGTACATATCTTCTAAACGGAAAGATCCTCTATGACCCCAGTGACCCCCTCCGAACCACCACCCCAACACATACTCTCCCTTATCGGATGGGCTCGGATTCCGTATGTTTAGAACCAGTGTCATACTGGGCCCTGGCTTGGTGAGGGTGAGACGGGTTAGCAAAGGCTCCCCCTGGCTGTCTTTACTGTCATAGGCTGGTTGAGGTTTATATCCCCAGGGTGTCCCTGTGTTCCAAGCTGCTGCTCCCCAACTGTCACAATTCTTTCCCCACGACCCTTTAGTGACACATATATATCCCTCTCTGTCACCTTTTTCATACCGTTCTGACCTGCTGTTATGCTCTGGACACGGGAGTATCTTACACGGGTGGAAATCAAATGTGGCTACATGGGTATCAGATGAATTATACCAAATAATAACCTTCCCATCTTTCTTAGTGATGGCTGCATGTTGTGCCCTAGTCAAACCACACAGACAAAGGATATATAGGATCATGATTTATCTTTTCCTGCTTCCTCGGGTATGGAAGCCTTCTTACAATGGGAGGCGTGTATCCAGGTGTTCTTCCCTGCAACTTTCACCGATGTAGCTGTTATTAGGAGGACCTGGAAGGGACCATCATATCTTGGTTCAAGAGGGTGTTTTCTCACAAATTTCTTTATCATAACCCAATCACCAGGGACCAGCTTGTGTGTTCCTGTATCTAACTCAGGATCTGGAATGGAAGAGAAAACTTTTGCATGGATACGGGTTAATTCGCGAGACAAAGCAGTCACATAATCAGTTAATACATCGGATTGTAACTGTAATTGCTGTGGATAATAACACCCTAATCTCGGTGCTGAACCAAACAGTATTTCATAAGGAGATAAACCATGGCTCTCTTTAGGAGTGTATCTTACACTGAACAGGGCAATGGGTAGACTGTCTGGCCAGCTCATCCCAGTCTCCTGAGACATTTTCAACATTCGGGATTTTATTGTGCCATTCAATCTCTCTACCTTCCCACTGCTCTGAGGGTGATATGGGGTGTGGAAAGCCAGTGTGACCCCTAGGGCTGTCCATATTTCTTTGGTTAATGAGGCCATGAAAGCCGGCCCCTGATCACTCTCTATGACCTCTGGGACACCATATCTGCACACTATTTCCGTTAGAAGCTTCTTGGCTGTGGTCTTTGCTGTCATGTTGGTCACAGGGAATGCTTCAGGCCAGGAACTGAACATAACGACGATTATTAGAGCGTATTCATACCGGCCACTCTTTGGCATCTGAATGTGATCGATCTGTATTCGTTGAAAGGGATATTGAGCTTTAGCTAGATGTTTCACGGGTGTCTTTTCCGTTCTTCCTGGGTTGCACGTAGCACAAATGACGCATGACTTGCAGAAGTTGTTGGTAAGCGGGGTAATTCCCGGGGCCAGGTAGTATTTATTGATCAAAGAATTCATCAAGGTCTTCGACAGGTGAGAAGCACCATGAGCCCACTGCACCACAGCTGGGAACATGGACCGTGGTAAACATGGTCTCTTATTCACTTCCATGAGTCCATCCTTCAATATGGCTCCCTTCTTTGTCCATGTTCCTTTTTCCTCCTCACTTGCTGCCTCTTGCATTTCCTTCAAGCGTGCCCAATCCACAGGAGGGTTCTGCAAGATCATGGTGGCCTGTACCGCGTCTTGTGGCCAAGTTTCTTGTGTCAGAATGTTTTGTATCGGAGTGCCTTGGACGTCCACTCTGCGTACGACTTCTCGCACACCTTTTGCGGCATGTTTTGCTGCAGTGTCTGCCAAGTGATTACCTCGTGCTTCTTGAGTATTCAGTCTGCCATGTGCCTTTACCTTGAGAACCGCCACTTGGGTAGGAAGAAGCAGAGCATCAATCAGGTCCCTGACTGCTGCGCTATGTTTTATGGGTGTTCCCACTGCTGTCAGAAATCCCCTATTCTTCCACAGGACCCCATAATCACAGGCCACTCCCAGAGCATATCTCGAGTCTGTATAAATGTTAGCCTTTTTCCCCTCCGCCAGCTTGCATGCCATGATTAGGGCCTGAAGTTCTGCTTCTTGTGCGGACTTAGAGGGGGGCAATGCAGAGGCATGGAGGATTGTGTCTTTGGTAGTGACAGCATATCCGGTATGGTACCTCCCTTCATGATCTGCATATCTTGATCCATCAACATAGATAGTCAGGTCAGGGTCATCCAGCGGCACTCTGCTAACTGTTGGCAGGTGTGTAGTTTCCATCTTTATCATTTCGAGACAGTCGTGAGGGGTATCGTATGGGTCGTTTCCCCCCTCGAGAAGTGGGAGCAAAGTGGACGGGTTGAGGGTGTTACACCTGAGGAGGGAGATGTTATCCGGGAGGAGCAAAGTGCATTGTAGTCTGATATGTCTTGCTGCTGACATATGTTTTGGTTGTACTTGGTTCAGCACAGCTGATATGTCATGAGGGGCTAGTAGGATGAGAAGGTGGCCCAGCACGAGATCTGCAGTTTTTGTCCAGAAGGGCCTGGGCTGCAAAAACGGCTCTGAGGCAGGAGGGTGCCCCCCTAGCTACTGGATCCAATCGACAGGAATAGTATCCGATAGGTCTGAGTCTGTTATCATAAGATTGGGCCAGTACTCCGGTGGCGTGTCCTTCTCTCTCTGAGACGAATAGCTTGAAGCTTTTCTCATAGTCTGGAAGGCCAAGCGCAGGGGCCACAGACAGGATCTGTTTCAGAATTTCAAAGTTCGTAAGGGCCTCTGGTGGCAGTGTGAAAGGATCAGTCTTCAGAGCATCATAGAGTGGTTGCATTAGCAGAGATGCTTCTGGAATCCAAGAACGACAATAAGATACTAGGCCCAAAAATGCATGGAGAGACTTGTGGCCAGCTGGCACGGGAATTGCCTTGATCACAGCTATTCGCTCTTGAGTAAGATGTCTTACACCTTGTGAGATACAATGTCCAAGAAAGACCACTGTTTGCTTGCACCACTGAATCTTCGGCTTTGACGCTTTACAGCCTTGTTCAGCCAGGTAACAGAGAAGGTCTTCAGAATGGGCTGCAGCATCATCTTGGGTATCTGCACAGAGCAAGAGATCATCCACATACTCGAGAAGTACAACGTCTGGGTGGAGTTTGATCCATGTGTCTAGAATGAATTTCATTGCCTTGGCGAATTGAGATGGAGAGTTTTGGGCGCCCTGCGGCATTACAGTCCAGGTGTAACTTTTCCTTTCATGAACGAAACTGAATAAGAATTGACACCGCGGGTCTAAGGGGACACTGAAATAGGCATTCGCTAGGTCCACCACAGTGAAGTATTTGGCCGTGGGTGGTATTCCTGCCAGCAAGGTGTGTGGGTTGGGTACGATGGGCGTTTCCAATATGGTGGCCTCATTCACTGCTCGGAGGTCCTGTACCATGCGATATTTCACAGGTTCTCCTTTTGGGGTTTTCTTCTTGACTGGGAAGAGCGGGGTGTTGCAGGGGCTTGTGCAGTGTATGAGAGCCCCATTCCGTAGGAGGGCCTCTATCTGGAGAGTGATTGCTGCTGACACTGAGGGCTTGAGGGGGTATTGGGGTTTTCTGGGGAAAGGGGCTCCAGGCTTCATTCTGACCATGACTGGCGGGACTTTCAGATGACCAATGTCTTCTGGGCCTGTAGACCACAGGCAGGAAGGTATTCGAGTTAAAACCTCTTCCGGAATTCCAGTCTTGTCTTCTATGTTCAGGGACAGCAAAAGTGGGATGGAGCATAATGCTGAGGTGTCTTCATCAGTCAGTGGTGAGGTCACTCGGATACCACCATCAGGTTGGAAGGAGATTGAGGCCTGGAGTCTGGATAAGACGTCAGCCCCTAGTAAGTTCAAGGGACAGGTGTCGGAGACCACAAATCTTGTTAATAGGTCAGGGATGTTGCCAACTTGTAGGGGGGCGGGTCAGAGGACTTTTTCGGGGTGTTCCATCCACTCCAACGCATGTAATGTTGTTGTCCGACAGGAAGGAGGTATCGGGTAGTTCCTTTGTTCTAATTACGCTCCTGGCAGCACCTGTGTCACAGAGAAATGTGGTGGGCCGGCCCTCGATACTGAGAGTTATCTTGGCTAGCGGTCCTCCTGAATCTTTGTGTGCTGCGATCATGGTTGGAGTGTATGACACAGGCTTGCCGAATTCCTATGGGTCCATATGGCCAAAAAGAGGAGGAGGAGGAGGCCAATCATTAGGTGCTGAGCTGGAATTCCCCTGGACATTTTGTTCTTGGTGTTGAGCATCTCCCCTTCTTGGGTTGTCTCTATGATCGGGCTGTCTTCGATCGGGTCTCCACGGGCTTCGGCATTGTCTCCGAAAGTGTCCGGGCCTCCCACAGTTGTAACAGCAGGCTCGCGAGTTTCGTGCTTGTGGTGGCGGATATGGTGTGTCAGAGGCCAACATGAGAGGGACTGCCTTCCTATTACCCTGTGTGGATTCTATGCCCTTTGCTACCAGTAGTAGAGTGTCAAGAGGTAACACTCTGTATTCTGGTCGAGATAGTAGCAGGCCTTTCCGGATTGCTTCCCTGAGGCCTGCTACAAATGCAGAGGATAGCATCTGTGTATGTGCCTTGTTTTGTGTGCTGAACCCCAAATCAGTGAACACCTGTAACATCCTAGTATGGAATTTCTCAACTGATTCAGCCTTGTCTTGTGTAATGTCTTGTATGCTTGTTGCTTGGTCTGCCAGGCGATCACGTGCCCATCGTTGTAACTGTGTTACAAACTCACATCCCGAACCATATGTATTGTCAGGGACGCCACTGTCCACCCTAAAACACCTTTCCATTACTGGCCAGTAAGCATCCCCTGCTTTGATTTCACACAGGCTTACCAGGTCCCGCCAGGCACAGGAGTATGCCTTCTGGATCTGGGCAATCCTTCTGTAAAATGGCATGGGCTGTTTCTCAGGGTCTGGTAGACTGGTTACAAGGGATGATGCTTGTTGAGGGTTAAAGGTCACATACATCATGGGTGCGCCTAATGGTGCAGGCGGCATTTCCCCCCTTGGTATGTGAGGTATGTGAGGCTGCAACCCATGGGGTGGAAGTCTCCAGTCATTCCCCTGTTGTGGCAGTTGAAGAGGTAGTCCCCTATTCGGTGGGGGGGGACCATACTGTATGGTGTCATGCGAATCACCTGTGGGTCTTCCTGAGACATTTGCCATGTCCTCGGAGAAGGGTTGTGAAAGAGGAGGGGAATACAGTGGGAGTGAGTACCTAGCACCCACTCTGGCTTTTTGCACTGCTCCCAAAGGGCCTGCGGATGTAGGCCGTGCTGCTGTGGATGTGGGATGGGGATGTGAGGATGTCACTCGGTCAGATTCCATAGAGATTTCCTGCAGCGCCCTTTGAGGTGGCTGGTAGGGGGAGTGTACTGGTTCATGGCCCTGGTAGGGAAGTGTAGTTGCCCTGGTGTCCACATTCGACAGGCCTCCGGACACTATAATCTGAGTTGGGCCATGGCTCCCATGACTGGCTGAACTAGGGGTGGTTGCAGTTGGATTGATGCCCCCCTTGGTCACTAGTACTTCTTGGAGCTCAGGTGAGTGGCAGTGACTGCCACTGCTTGCCTCTGCCCCATCCTCATCATCTTCTAACATCATTAATGGGTTAACATGGTTAACATCTTCCCTGTAATATGCTCCGGTCTGGTCTAACACTGGGCATATAGGGATGGGTGTACCAATATGGCCGTCACAGGAAGTAGTCATAGGGAGTCTTCCTGTGGGCTGAGTGGGTGTGTCACCACTGTTGGGTGTAGCAAGATGGCCACCATCCCGGGGAGGTGCCATGGGTGGTAAGGGAGGTGGTACACTGGGGCGGAGCCTGATGGGAGGATCAAGTGAGGGGGTGGTTGCTGAGGGGCAGGGTCTCCTGTCTTGTGTTCGGACTCCATTATAGGGTGGTGGCCTTTCGGCCAGTGTACTTTCTGGTTTATGATACACATATACAATATATCAATGTTGATTTGTCTCTCACTCTACAAACCCCTCCCCCTGAATGGCTTTCGATACTTTGTACCAGGCTTCAGCTGTAGCCAATAAGCCATGATCAGACAACAAACCCTTTTTTCGTTTTAACAATATCCGCCATTCCTCTGCTTGTAATCTTCCACCCATATGCATGTTGATGTCACATATTCTTGCAAGCTCGTTCACCTTCTTAACTGCTCCTCTTCCTTCCCTCTCTGCAACCAAGCTGCACGCTAAACTCCCTTCCACCGGCTTCTGTCATTTCTGTCCCATTTTTATTCCACTATACAAGGAGAGAAACTTGAGTTTTGGCTCCGTGTAATCTTGAAATCTTTCCCTTAGACCAGCAGCGCTGCCACTTCCTCTTTTTAAAAGTACACTTTCTCTTTTTTTTTTTTTTTTGTTGAAAACGAAAGTGTCTTTAGGCTGCTGCAGACAAACAAAGCTTGTTTAACAAAGCAACAATTAAATTCAGTGCGTTCCTTCAAATATCATCTACGTGTCCCAGAGGCAAGTATCCCCTTTCTCTAGCTTCACCTTCTATCGCTGGCAATGATGCACCGACTACAATTCTAACAGGGTAATGCACATTTAATCTGAACACTAACAGGTCTGGAACATCCACCAACAAAGGTTTCAGGCCAAGAATTTCCTCCCTGTACCCTGGGGGTTATCACTTTCACCAGCCCCCAGCCTTCTGAATGAATTCCCAACAGTAGTCCACAGACACATTCATGACATGACATTCCTGGCTCATGCGATGGAAAGATGAGACCCCAGAACAACTGTCACAGGATTATCATGTACATCTTCCTACATGTACCTCTTATTTAATACCTGATACCCTGGCTATGCGCCCTCTCTCCGGCACACTTTGCATCAACCCTGAGAGAAGTTTGACCACGTTTCACAGCCAGTTATCGCATCTGTGACCCTATTCCGTTCTGCCTGTCTCATCAACCCACCAGAAGCCAGCACATGTAACAATAAACCAACAGGATATGTGACAACCGCAGTGAAGTACAGGATTATCAGGTCCTCACGGGATCCCCACGCAACTACTATGCGTTCTCCTGACGCCCCCTCCTGGTCATCCGTGCTTCACAGCACAATTATTTATCCCCCAGGAGGAGTTTGACCACGTCAATTTTCATCCGTGAGTACATAATTAATCCCCTTATTCCCAACAGCCGTCACAAGCTTGACAAAACAGAACAGGAAACAAATATACAGGCTGCAGATACCAGCTATGCAGGTTCTTATAAAAATGACCTTCGGGCAAGCTATAAGCTATATATTACCTGCCTTTTCTGATCGAGGTAAGCCGACACGGGAACAAGAACCAACCAAAACCACGGGACAGGATATAAACAGTAGACAATATTAAAAGTCTTACCGTTCAGTCATCAGAGAGTGATCAATTCTCCGTGCCCTGTCGTCCGCGTTGGTTCGTCCCAGTTCCCTCTCGATCGGCTTGGCCCTTCGAATCAGGAAGCCCGATGGCCCCACGTTGGGCGCCAAATTGATTTGGACAGACAAAACTGTCAGTTTCTTTGGTATCTGCTTCCTGGCCAAATCTGATAAGAAGTGAATAATTGCATGCATGCATAGAATAATTTCACACTGACAAAGCTGCAGTTTGAAATACTTCCTCTTTTTTATTTTGGTCTCGAATTAATATATGGTTGATGACGTGCATATTCTTGAATATCCAACCTGCTCATTAATACGTAATATTAGTCTTGTGACGTTCTGATTTTGTGAGCTATTAACTATTTTGTGTTAGGATGGTGCGAAGCATGAAGCAACAATGCTATATATATATTTGGTTTGTCTGATGTCTGATGTCTGGTTTCCTGCGGTTCGATATCCAGACAGGGGCTTTCTTCCCAGGTCTAATTTCGACTTGTTTTGCAGACAGAGTTCCCCTTTTTCGTCAGATCTTGTGACACATATCTGATAGCAGCATCATGTGAGCAAGGATTGCAAGGGTTGTATAAGATCATTACAAATTATGACTATGTACGATAGCAATCAATAACATATAGAGTATATAGGATATATATGAGATATAGAGCATGTGGAGCATGTGTTTGCGCATTGAAATAAGCATTTCACCATCTTCCTTTGGCCATTTTTAGCATATCCACAACAGAGCATAGGCCAGGAAAACTCCAAAATAATGCAGATGCTCTCTCCCGGGTACACTGTATGGTTGGGGCAAGTGCTCAGCCGCAGGGGCTTGAGCAAAGGGGGAGGATATGTGACGGTATGCGAGGTGAGATACTTGACCATAGATATATTTTACTGCGCATGCGTTCTATTTTGAGAAGCTGAACCGGAATCCGGGCCGGGTTTTACGGCCTCTGGTGTTCCGGTCCGGATATTTGGGTCCACTGGAGTTCAATGTCAGGTGGACCTTAAAAACAACCAGGAAGAGATCAGAAGGGAGCTCTCTGGTTTTGGACCACTGTGGAGGGAACCTGAGTGTGAGGAGCTCTCTAAAGACATTGCAAGAAAAAGGTTTGCGTTGTTGTTTATTTTGTGGGTGGTGGGGACCAGCCCCACACTGTATAGATAGGAGACCCTGATGTTTAGTTTAGCGCCGGACGGCAAGGATTTAAGTTTACTGTTTTGTTTGTTTTAACCTGCAAACCTTTTGTAAAATAAACCTGGCAGCTGCCAGACTTAAAAAGAAAGTGCCTGTTTACAGACTGTGTTTCAGAAAAGTGATCCCCACGAGCTAATTCTCCCACAGGTCATACATAAACAAGTGTGATAATATCCGCGCTACGCCGCTACAAACAAACAAAAGAATACAGAAAGTGCATGGATACCGTTTTTCAGGTGGTACAGCGCTAAAAATAGCGCCGCTATACCGCCTGAAAAAAACCTGCCCTGTAGTCTTCAATGTGAAAGCCCAAAGGCTTTCACACTAAAGCGGTTCCAAAAGTCCTGCTAGCTGCATCTTTGCAGCGGTATGGGAGCAGTGTGTTTACCGCTCCTATACCGCTCCTTCCCATTGAAATCAATGGGAAACCACGGTAATACCGCTCACAATGCGCCTCTACAAAGGCACATTGCGTGCGGTATTAACCCTTTTTCGCCCGCTAGCGGGGGTTAAAACCGCACCGCTAGCGGCCGAATACCGCAGTAAATACAATGGTATAGCAGCGCTAAAAATCGCGCTGTTATACCGTCACCGCGGCTCCACTGCCCAATGTGAAAGCAGCCTTAAGGAATAGGAATCCAGGGGAAATGGTGTCTAGAAAATACAGGACCCTCACACCAGCTTCAGTGTATGCAATGACACATCGCACCACAGTGCACATATAAAATATTCCTACCAAAAGGCAGATGAACATAAGCGTATAAGCACTGGTGCCAAGGTTATCTCCAGGCTGCAACATGTACTGCTCTCCCACACTGCAGGCACTGCAACAGTTCTTCCTCTCCAGAGTTTAATGACAAGTGTCTGCTCAGAAAACAGCACTGCTCCACTCGGTTATCCAATAACGGAAGTGTGCCCAAAATATAGAGTCCCTCATAGAACTATAAGCTGACACAACAGCCGGCAGCCAGCCTACAGCCAGTTCCCCTCCAGCACGCAGCAGGGGGTTATCAGCCTGTGTACATATGTGTGTGTCCTTTCCAATCACTCCACTATCAGATCAACCTACAGCTCTATGCTCTAGCTCTGCAGTGTGTGTGATGTCAGATCCTTGTCCTTATAAATGATATGCTTTATATTTTTATTTTTCATCCTGCTGATGAACCAACCCTGACTGGATCACGTTTAGCGCTTTTAAGTTTTTTTTAAATAAACATACACACATTTTGTTAGTTAAAAAAAGTCCCAATATTTTTTATCCAAACTCCTTGAATGTCTGGTCTACAACTGAGCAAGCGACCACCTTGCTGAGAATAGCATTCCTAAACCCTTTCAGTCTGGATTTCGTTCCCAACACTCCACATAAACTGCTCTCCCAAAACTAACAAACGATCTACTAAAAACCAAAACCAATGGACACTATTCTGTACATCTACTCCAAGACCTTTCTGCTGCCTTTGATATGGGTGACCACTGCCTCCTCCACAAGTAACTCCAGGCCTTTGGTCTCCGTGTCTTTACTCTTCGCTGGTTCTCTTCCTACTTATCCAACCGCACCTTTAGCGTTACTTACAATTCTACTTTCTCCTCTCCTCTTCCTTTTTCTGTTGGCGTCCCCCAAGATTCTGTTCTTGGACCTCTTCTATTTTAAATCTACCCCACCTCCCTGGGTCATCCAATACCATCTCTGTGCTGACGACACCCAAATCTATTTCTCGACCCCCTTAACTCACTCCCTTTGCCTCCTCACGTATCACCAATTTACTAACAGATTTATCAGTCTGGATTTCACATCACTTCTTTAAACTCAATTTATCCAAAACTGAATCATTTTTCCTCCTCAACGTGCCCCCCCAATCTTTCTGTCAAAATTGATTGCACAACTATAAGCCCATCCCCGCCTACCAAGGTCCTAGGTGCAGTCCTGGACTCTGAACTCTCCTTTAAACCTGACGTCCAATCACTGTCCAAATCTTGCCGCCTCAACCCCCACAACATGTGAAAAAATACACCCCTTTCTAACCAATGACACAACAAAGCTCTTTATTTACTCCCTGGTCATCTCTCGCCTTGACTACTGCAACTCCATTCTCATTGACTTACTTCTACATAGTCTATCCCCCCTTCAATCCATCATAAATGCTGCTGCCAGGCTCATCCACCAACTGCTCAGTATCTGCTACACCTCTCTGTCAATCCCTCCACTGGCTTCCGCCCATCCAACAAATTAAGTTAACCACTTAAGCCCCGAGCCTGTTTTTCAGATTCGGTGTTTACGAGACTAAAACATTTTTTTTTTGCTATAAAATTACTTAAAACCCCCAAACATTATATATATTTTTTTCTAACACCCTAGAGAATAAAATGACAGTCATTGCAATACTATTTGTCACACCGTATTTGCGCAGCAGTCTTCCAAGAGCATTAAAAAATCACTTTTTTAACTACTTGCCGACTGCCCGCCGTCATATTACTGCGGCTGTGTCTCACGGGAGCACGTAGCTCTACGTCCTCTCTTTTTCGGCCACTAGGGGGCGCGTACGCGCCTCCGCCGGCCCGCCCGCATGCCCGCGAGTCCCGCACGTGTGCCCGGCGGGTACGAACGCCGCTGGGCACACGCAATCACTCGTTACAGAGCGCGGAACGGGAGCTTTGTGTGTAAACACAAAGCTCTCGTGCCTGTCAGCGGGGGAAATGCTGATTTTCTGTTCATACAATGTATGAACAGAAGATCAGTGATTTCCCCTAGTGAGTCCACCCCCCCATACAGTTAGAACACAAACAGGAACACACTTAACCCCTTCCCCGCCCCCTAGTGTTAACCCCTTCACTGCCAATGGCATTTTTATAGTAATACAATGCATGTTTATAGCATTGATCGCTATAAAAATGCCAATGGTCCCAAAAATGTGTCAAAAGTGTCCGATGTGTCCGCCATAATATCGCAGTACCGAAAAAAAACGCTGATCGCTGCCATTACTAGTAAAAAAAAATATTAATAAAAATGCCATAAAACTACCCCCTTTTTTGTAAACGCTATAAATTTTGCGCAAACCAATCAATAAACGCTAATTGCGATTTTTTTTTTTACGAAAAATATGTAGAAGAATACGTATCGGCCTAAACTGAGGAAAAAATATGTTTTTTTATATCTTTTTTGGGGATATTTATTATAGCAAAATGTAAAAAATATTGCATTTTTTTCAAAATAGTCACTCTATAAAAACCGCAGAGATGATCAAATACCACCAAAAGAAAGCTCCATTTGTGGGAAAAAAAGGACGGCAATTTTGTTTGGGAGCCACGTCACACGATCGCGCAATTGTCAGTTAAAGCGACGCAGTGCCGAATCACAAAAAGTGCTCTGGTCTCTGGACAGCAATATGGTCCGGGGCTAAAGTGGTTAAATTAAAAAATAAGACAACAATAAATTTGGCCCAATTTTTTTACATATTGTGAAAGATAATGTTACGCCGAGTAAAATGATACCCAACATGTCACGCTTAAATATTGCGCCCGCTCGTGGCATGGCGTCAAACTTTTACCCTTAAAAATCTCGATAGGCGACGTTTAAAAAATTCTACAGGTTGCATTTTTTG
Organism: Rana kukunoris; assembly: GCA_029574335.1. Classification (NCBI taxonomy): domain Eukaryota; kingdom Metazoa; phylum Chordata; class Amphibia; order Anura; family Ranidae; genus Rana; species Rana kukunoris. Next base: position 113,373,901 of record CM056053.1, on the reverse strand, counting down.
AGATACAGAGAAGGTCTAGGGCTAGAATTATTGCTCTTGCTCTAACGATCGCGGCGATACCTCACTTGTGTGGTTTGAACACCGTTTTCATATGCGAGCGCTACTCGCGTATGCGTTCGCTTCTGCGCGTGAGCTCGTCGGGACGGGGCGATTTAAACATTTTTTTTTTTGTTTTAGTATTTATTTTTATTTATTTTACCAATTTTTAACACTGAAATAAAAAAAAAAATATCACTTTTATTCCTATTACAAGGAATGTAAACATCCCTTGTAATAGAAAAAAGCATGACAGGTCCTCTTAACCTCCCTGGCGTTTTTCCCGTGTCTGACACGGGGTAAAAATTTGCTGCTACTATTGTTGATCCCGTGTCAGACACGGGCTCGCCTCGCAGAATCCAGAGAGAGTTTACTTACCTTCTTCGTGGATCCAGCGATGCATCCCCGCTGTGTGAGCGAGCGGGTGCTCGCTCGATTCACACAGCGTCCCCGTGTGCCGCTGAGCTCCGTTCCCTGCGACGTTACGACGCACGGGGACGGAGAACGGCGCCAAATTCAAAAATGTAAACAAACACTATACATACAGTACAATGTAATCTTATAGATTACAGTACTGTATGTAAAAAATACACACCCCCCATGTCCCTAGTGGTCTGCCCAGTGCCCTACATGTTCTTTTATATAATAAAAACTTTTCTTTCTCCCTGCAAACTGTAGATTGCCCATAGCAACCAAAAGTGTCCCTTTATGGCAAAAATTGTTTTAGAGCAGCTAAAAAACAGCGATAATAAATTATAATCACTTGCAGAATTTAGCGATAGCGATTTGTGGGGAAATTCGTCATAAAAAAAAAAAAATAATGACAGCAAAAATTCTGCAACTGAGCAAATTTCAGTGATTTTGATTTGATTACATTATTGAATAATTTTTACTATAATTATATTATTATTTATTATAATTTTTTATAATTATTTATTATATTATAATTTTTAATAAAAAAAAAAAAAAAAAAAATCATACCCGGGATGCCTATTAGACTCTTGTTTAGATAGATTTAAGTAAGTACTTACTAAGAATTGCAGGCCTATAATACATAACACCACATTTCCTTGCAAAACAATTGCAACGCTTTTGGTACAAAATTCCAGACAGAATCATAACGCCAGGGAGGTTAAATATGAGATCTGGGGTCAAAAAGACCTCAGATCTCATATTTAGGCTTAAAATGACATAAAAAAAAATGTCTCTTTAAGACGCTGGGCGGGACTGACGTTTTGACGTCACTTCCGCCCAGCAGAGCTATGGGGACAGATGAGGGAAATTTTTCCCTCACTCGCATCCCCACTGAGCGCGGGAGAGGACCCGATCGCCTCCGCCGCTACCGACGGCTCCGGTAAGCTGCAGAGGGCGCGGGAGGGGCCCTTCTCCCGCCACCGATAACGGCGATCTCGCGGCGAATCCGCCGCGGAGACCGCCGTTATCGTTTGACCGACCGCCCACTGAAGAGATGGATATGTCGGTTGTGGCAGCAGCTGCTGCCGTTACCGAGATATCCATCTTTTTTTTTTTTTTTATAATTTTTTTATTAAGGTATTTTTAAAGTCTTGAGTTACAAAACAGGGCCATAGGGGCATACCCCGGCCAAACATTGCACGTAGCGACGTGCACAAAAAAAAGGAACAGAGTAAAACAACAAAAACAACAGAACAATTAGTCTTCACACCATTACACTAGGCATACCTAACTACACACTGCCTAGACACCTCTCAGATTGTACATGTCAGGAATATACAAGGAGCTATTGCATCTTGTCAAACCTCCTCCCATTCCTCAGTAATTGAGTTAGTAGCTGCAGGGGCTCTTGGGAGTAATTACAGTTGTCACCTCATCAATATATCGCCTCCCCTAACCAGCTTAGAATATGGATCTCAACACTGAGTGTTACAAGTGGGTACCAGCGAAGTTTACCTGAGCAATTATTCCCCAAGGGGCCGGTCGTCTGTTGTGGATTCTGAGTCTTATTCACAAATGCCAGACTTTTTTGTATTTTTTAGGGCATCCTCGGGACAGATACGTCGCCTTGTAAAGGGGCACAGTTGCATTGACCAACCGCTTCCATGTAATCAAAGTGGGGGGGCAGTGAACTTCCACCTCAGGACTATGGCTTTCCTTGCATAAAAAAGGATACCTATGAGAGTGCGTGTGGCCTTAGCAAGTGCCAATTGCTCCACCAGGCCGAGGATGCAGACGCTAATTGTTAGGGGAATAGGGATGGTGGTTAAGCCGTGAATAAATTGAGTCACTTCCCTCCAGTAGTCTCTAATTTGGGGGCAATCCCAAAATATGTGCACGAAATCTGCTGTTGTACCAGAGCATCTCCAGCAGCTGGCCGACAGGGTCGGGTAAATGCCATGCAGGCGCTGGGGCGTGTAATAGATCCTATGGAGGATCTTAAATTGGATCAATTTGTCCCTAGTAGCAACCAGCTGCTGGAATGGATAGTCCAACATATCTTCCCAATCCTCACCATCCAGCTCTCCCGCCTCCGCCCGCCACGTATCACGGAGAACATCCAGTCCAACCTGAATAGATGGCAGGAGTGCGCGATAAATTTGGGATAGTGGCTTGGAGAGATCGACCTTAACCAGGAGAACCTCCAAGTCATCGAGTTCCAGCCGAAGCCGGGGTGATCTAAACTGTGAATTGAAAGCGTGGCGGAGCTGCAGGAACCTGAAGAAGAAAGAGTTCGGAAGCTGGAATTTATTTTTAAGCCTATCAAATTTAAACAGACCCAACTCGTCACATATGTCCCTCAGATAACTGATGCCTCTACCAGCCCCCAATCCTGGATCCTGCAGAAAGTGAAATTCCCGTAGCCTTGGGTTACACCAGAGTGGCATATTGGGAGACCATCTGGCCTTTGCCAAATTAGGTTTGATCACTACCACATACCATGCTTTGATAATTGCTTTCATAGTCATTGTCAGAATCACAGGAGAACCCCCCAAACCCCTATAAAGGGCATTGCGAAGGGCCTCTAAGGACCCCAAGTGGGCTGCCTCCAGAACGACTGACACATTAGTATCGTCTGATACCAGCCAGTTGTGTGCATGGGTGAGCATTGCCGCCAAGTAGTATGTGTGAAAGTCAGGGCAGGCAAGTCCCTCCTGCGTCCACGGCCTGCGCAGAGTCTTCTTACTGAATCTGGCCGGTCGCGATTGCCACAAGTAGGAGGCCACCGAGGAGTCTAGCTGCTGAAAGAAAGATTTTGGGATCCAGACCGGAGAGTGCCGTAAAATATACAACAGGACCGGTAGGAGCTTCATTTTAATTAAGTTAATTCTCCCTATAAGAGATAATGGGAGGTTCGACCAAGCCTTTAATTTTGATCTACACCACTGCAGCGCCGGGGACAAATTAAGCTTAAGAAAATCCTGGGTATTAGAAGAAATGTTAATCCCTAGGTATCTAATAGAATCGGCCCACTGCAGGGGTGAAGCAGGGTCCCTCAATCTCCCCGCCTCAGGGTCTATGGGGAGTACGAGCGATTTGTTCCAGTTGGTTCGGAGGCCAGAAAGGGACGCAAAACTATCCAGGAGCCGAAGTGCCCCGGCTAGCGAGGGACCAGGGTCCCTGAGGAAGAGGATTAAATCATCTGTGTACAATGCCAGTTTCTCGACCACCGAACCAACCCGTATGCCAGATACCTCGCTCGACCTCCCCAAGGCCTCAGCCAGGGGCTCCATAACCAGGGCAAACAACGCAGGGGATAAAAGACACCCCTGCCTCGTCCCCCTCCTAATCAGGAAGGAGGGCGAAAGCCTGCCATTCAATTTGATACGAGCCGTAGGGGCCTTGTAAAGTAAACCAATCCATTTCCGGAAAGTAGGGCCAAAGCCAAAACTCTCCAGAACCTGCATCATGTAGGACCATCTAACTGTATCGAAAGCCTTTTCAATATCAAGGCTAACCAAAACCCGGGAGGCATTCTCCTCAGATGGGAGCTGGAGATGGGTAAAGACACGTCTGAGGTTTATGTCCGTGGATTTACTGGGCATGAAGCCTGTCTGGTCTATATTGACTAGGGATGGTAGGACCTTCATGATTCTGTTGGCTAGTACTTTAGTGAGTATTTTGAGGTCGTAGTTCAGCAACGAAATGGGTCTATAGGAGGAGCAGCATTTGGGATCCTTCCCTGGTTTGGGCAACAACACTATATGGGCCTGATACATACATACTGTCCGGTAGCCTATCAGATTCGAGGCAATCGGCAAACAACTGAGTTAGTTTAGGGACCAATAGGGCAGCATGTGTTTTATACCAGTCCCCGGGTAGACCATCAGGACCCGGAGATTTGTTGTTAGGCAAGGAATAAATTGCATCTTCTATTTCTTGACGTGATAGGGGTTTGTCTAGCTCCGCCATGTCCTCCTCAGAAAGGAGAGGTAAGGTGATTCCCCCCAGCTCCTCCAACCCGGCGCCAGCCGAGCCAGAGAAAGGGTCATCGTACAGGTTGCTGTAGAAGAGATGAAATTCATTCAATATATCTTCGGGGTCAGTAACTGGGACACCAGTGGAAGACCAGTGGAAGACTGGATTCTGGGGATTACTGTCTGAAGCGTGGGCTCTGCCACCAAGTTGGCCAGGAGCTTGCCATTCTTATCTCCTGACTCAAAAAGCTTGGCGGCCAGCTGTCTCGTATCAGAGTGTACCAGCGATACGTAGTGAAGCTTCAACTCCCTCCTCGTCTGAGCCAGGGTAGAATAATTCTTGGGCGTGGGATGTCCCGAAAAGAGTTCCAATGCCTCCCCCTCATTCTGCTCCAATTGGGTGGTCCGGGCCGTAAACCCAGCCCGCACTGTTTTAATAGAGGAGATATATTCACCTCGAGCATGAGCCTTGCCCGCCTCCCAGACCACCCATTAAGTCAATGCGAGACCCAGATCTATGTGACGCTGAGACGCACGAGTACGTCCTATCCTCCGGATGTTTCCACCGCCAGATCTCCTGGAGGCCAAAAGCATCCGCCCAGAGGGCCAAATCAGAGGAGGCAGGTCTAAGGGGATTAGTAGTATCCATGGCGTGATCTAGGATGGCGTTAAAGTCCCCTCCCACTATAATGTTTTGAACCTGTAGGGGAGCAATTTTCGTAAGGACGGTGTACAGGATAGCTGGATTAAACGGGGGAGGGACATACACATTGATTATCGACCCAGCATTGTGCATACAGTTTAACAATGAGGATGAGGTACCTACCCCCTGGATCAATGAAGACTTGCTCGACTGAGTAGGGGAGCGACTTATTTAGCAGAATAGTCACGCCCCTGGCGTAGGAGGAATAAGTGGTATGAAATCCCTGCTTAACCCATGCCCGTTTCAGTGCTAGGATCTTACTGCCTGTCAGGTGAGTTTCTTGGAGGAACAAAATATGAGGTTTATGAGACTGCAAATATTTAAACAATAGCGACCGTTTTATCTTGTCATTCAGACCCCTAATATTCCAAGATATCAACTTTAACTCTACACCCATTTATAATAGCAAAGCAAAGTAACAGTAGGAGTAGTACCAGGCAACACACATATATGTCCTTACCAAGGGCCCATTGTAGAAGTAGGCCAAGCGATGCATTCGTCCATGGAGTCCGAAAAGGAAAAGAGGTGATCGGAAGAGACAATCAGGATGAAGACTACATAGTTCAACAAGGTAAACGGTGTGGAACCCGAGCAGGTGTGAAAGCCAACCAAAAGTACATATAACTCCCTACCGCCTGGCATAACCCCAACTATCGCCAAGGCAGTTCTTACCCTAAACTTACTAACAGTTAATGCCTACTGAAGGCTCAAAGTTCCCGGGTCAGACCCAGCAAGAGATCAACCTGTATCAGTAGGCAAATGGGTGGAGGTTGTATCCCTTCACAATGTGGGGGACCGAAAAGTCCGGGACGGTGAAATCTTCCCTCCAGGGTACTTGAATACTCCAGCCAAAGTCAGGGAACGAACACCGGAACCTCCACTCCTAGAAAGAGAAACAAAACAAAACTGGGGGGGGGGGTCGAGTACTGTCCGCATGTAGAGGTACTTCTGGGTGTAACTCCGGCCTCATAGAAGGAATAAGTTCGGACGTAGCAAACTAGGATGTAAAAAAAAAAGGGGAGGAAAATAAAAAAGGAGAGGGGGAAAAAACACTTGGATCCAGCAGAGTAGTGAAGAAGTTCCTCAGTGCAGGGTGGTCAGCCAGATATCAGCATCCGATGGGGTATCAAAGAAGCGGACTGATCCGCCATGTTGGACACGCAGGCGGCTAGGATAGAGCATGCTGTATTTAATGTCATTTTCCCTGAGATACCTGTGGACATCAGTAAAGGTCTTCCTCCTCCTCTGCAGTTCGGCCGAGAAATCCGGAAAAAGAAGAACTGAGGTGTTGCCATATTTGAGAGTGGAGTGTTTGCGGGCTTCAGAGAGAATCTTATCTCTGTCTCGGAAGTTAAGGAAGCGGACCAAGAAAGGCCTGGGGATATTTCCGGGAATGGCTCGGCCCGTGGGCACCCGATGGGCCCTCTCGACCACATAAGTAGGGGGAACATCAGTAAAGCCCAGGAGGTTCTTAAAAAACTCCTCTGCGAACACCGCTGGATGGTCCCCCTCTTCTCCCTCAGGCAGACCTAGGACTCTTACATTGTTGCGCCGCAGCCTGTTCTCAGCATCGTCCGATTTCACGACAAGAGACTGAACCGTGCGTTGGAGCTCGGTAATGGAGGCGACATGAGTAGCCGTGAGGTCTTCGGTAGCCGACACTCTGGATTCAGTTTCGGACATTCTACCTCTTATCTTATCCAGGTCATTTCGTATGAAGTTGCACTCCTCGGCGAGGTGATCGATGCGCATCAGCAGCGAAGTCCTGCTCCGCTCGATCGCAGCCAGGATAGTAGCAGTGCTGTCCTGAGATGGCAGGGACATTCCCTCTGTCACCGGAGCCTCGTTGGAATCCATTTCCAGATCGGCCAGCAAAGCCCGTAAATGCCCAACTAGGGTGGGGTTCGTTTGCGGAGAAGAGGGCGACGACACCTGCAGTAACGTGTTGGGTTTAATGGATCTGGAGTTCCCTTTTTCTCTTTTGGGGGGGGGGGCATTCGATGGGATGCAGGAGGGACACCAGTGGAGGATGGGTAGCCGTGTCCAGAAGAGCAGCAGGAGGCTATCCAAGCTGGCCGCAACAAGCCACACCACAGTAGATCACCAGGCACAGGGCACTCAGCAGCAGACACACAGTCAACAGGTTAACGGGTAGACAAGGCCTGAGGTGTGAAGAAGGGGGGGCCCAGGATAGAGGAGTAGAGGCATGCGCTTGGCAGAGAGCTGTAGGCTCCTTGATGGTACCGTTGGCAGTTCCTGACAGCACACCAGGCTGCAGCAGTGTTGTACAGTGATGGCCAGGTGTAGAGGACCCGGGGACTGGCAGTTCAGCTAATCCCTGCAGCAGCCTCCTCACACGGGATGGTAGTATAGGAAAGTGCGGTGCTCCGCAGGCCTCGCCAGGCCGCACCGAGCCGGATCGCTCCACGGCCGCAGCAGACGCCCCCAACGGACAGACAGGCCTCCGGACCCGAGGAGGCAGACGGATGGGCACACAGGAGGTGATGGACGGCTCTCCTTACCTCCAGACAGGCCGAGATGCAGGAGACACACAGCATGGCGGCGGCCACTGGAGGACGTAGCCGAGCCGGGCAGACGACCACCGACACACTAGGCCACAGCAACCCCAAGCAGTGGTGGCCAGACGGATGGGCAGGCACAGTGATCCGGGGACCCGAAGCCCGGCTCCCCCACGCGGGATGGCAGCGCAGGAAAGGTCGGTGCTTCACAGGCCTGACTAGGCCACAACGAGCCAGATCGTTCTGTGGCTGTAGTGGACTCCTCCAACGGCCAGACCGGCCTCTGGGTCTCAGTAGGCAGGCGGGTGGACACGCAGGATAAGGTGGATGGCTCTCCCTATCTCCAGAGGCCCAGGAGACACCCGGCGGCAAGATGGCGGCGGCCACGGGAGGACGGAGCCGAGCTGGGCAGATGATCACCGGTGGATTCACCACAAAATGCTGGCCCAGGGCACTGCAGGGGACCAAGGGAGACTGGCTGGCAGCGATGATGGCCCGTTCTAAACAAATAGGAGCATGGATGGCTACGGATTCAGGTAGGATTGCCGGAGCTCCCCAGAAACACGTCCGCCTCTGTTCACATCAGGACACACACACCGAGATATCCATCTTTAAAGTGATGACGTATAACTACGGTGGGCGGTCGGCAAGTGGTTAAAAATACTGACAACTACTTACAAAGCCATCCACAACTTAGCCCCCAGCTACATCACTAGCCTAGTCTCAAAATACCAACCTACAGTAGCCGTTCACGTCATTCCTCTGAAGACCTCATGCTCTCTAGCTCCCTTGCAGTAGCAGTGCATCCATAAAGGGCGCAGGATCGCCCTCTCCTGCTCGCCCCCTCTCCTGTCACTCACCATAGATAGATTCATGCATCCTTGTCGGGTGCCGGGCATATGAATTACTTTTGTATGGAAGAGTCTGATTAGAGCCATAGGCTCTAACATGCTTCCAAAAGGGTAAGCAGCGGGCGCAACGCTGAGCATTCGCTGCCTACTCAGTAGTGTGTTATGGAAGCTTCCCTAACACTGACCCTCCTCTTAGCCAATCAGGTTGCTGGATATGTCACCTGATTGGCTGAAACGACAGGTGCAATGATTGGACGCTGCCTATCAGGCGTCCAATCATAGCAGAGACAGGAAGAGAGGACGGAAGCTTAGAAAAAGTCAAGGAGTGTGGAGGACCATGACCGGGGCCCCACCGAGACATGTAAGGCGGTGGATGCACAGTGGCAGCATTTGATGGGCACAGTAGCGGCAGTTTATGGGCACAGTAGCGGCAGTTTATGGGCACAGTAGCAGCAGTTTATGGGCACGCTAGCAGCAGTTGATGGGCACAGTGTCAGCAATTGATGGGTACAGTAGCTGCATTTGATGAGTGAGTGACAAACTTATATAGCGCAGCACATGCAAACTGAATCGCCTCAGGGCACAGTGGCTACATTTGATGGCACAGTGGCTGCATTTGATGGGCACAGTGGCTGCGCTTGATGGCACAGTGGCTGCGCTTGATGGCACAGTGGCTGCGCTTGATGGCACAGTGGTGGCAACTGATAGCACAGTGGCATCATTTGATGGGCACAGTGGCAGCGTTTGATGGGCACAGTGGCTGCAATTGATGTTCTTTTTCAGTCTGTTCGCGCCCCCCCAAAGATTTTGAGCACCAGCCGCCACTGCTTCCTTGTCATCTCCTCCCATGCTCGCCTCCAGGACTTTTCCAGAGACTCTCCACACCTATGGAATGCATTACCCCAATCTATCCGATTATCTCCTACTCTATTAGCTTTTACACAATCCCTAAAAACCCTCCTTTTCAAAAAAGCCTTTCCTACCCACACCTAACAACTGTGGGCCAGATTCAGCAAGACTTGCGCTGGAGTATATCGATAATCGCCGCGTAAGTGTAAAGATGCGCCGTAGTATCTATGTGGCCGTACCCACCAAACTAGATGCGACAGAAAACTGGCTTTTTCCGATCGGCTTAACTTTCCCTCGCCAGAGTATCGTAAGCGCATATTTTCGCTTGTCGCATCCGTCGCACCTATTGATTTCCCATGCAAATATGCAAATGAGGGAGATTTCCCGATTCGCAAACGGATTAGCACCAGACGCTGGCTACATGTGCCGCGCGTATGTCGTCCATCTGTCGCAAAGTTATTCCTACAAATAGCTGCTTTATCTTTACTCCAGACGGCCACAGGTCAGCGGGAGAGCAGCTACAGCAGCAGCGTTACCGACGAAACTAGCAAGCTGAACAACCACACTTGCAAAGACAACACCTCTGTGTGCAAACATGCCAGGGGCAGCCGTGGTCCTAGCACTACTAATGGGTCCCCCGGAACGGAGGAGGCGGGCACGTGAGAGGATATACCGCACGCGCATGAGCCTCTTTGGCATGGGGGATGAGGAGGTGTATCGCCTCTTCAGATTCAGCCCAGATGCAATACTTGAACTAACCACAACCCTGCAGGATGTCATCACCAGCCCAACACACCGCTCACAAGTAGTGCAGCCACTGGTGAAGGTACTGGCAACACTTAATTTCCTTGCAAGTGGATCATTCCAGCGTACAAGTGGAGTGGTGGCTGGGATGTCACAATCCTCCATGAGCAGATGTGTGCAACAGGTTGTCCCGGGAATCCACAGACGCATGTCCAACCAGTTCATCAGACCCACCACTGAGGAGCTGCGGCTGAAGGCAATGCAGGATTTCTACAGCATTGCCAGATTCCCACGCACCGTGGGGGCCATTGATTGCACACATGTGGCACTCCAGCCCCCCAGTGCCACAGAGCACATATACCGCAATCGGAAGCATTGGCATTCCATCAACGTACAGGTGATAGCCGATGCCCAACGCCTCATATGGCACGTCCGTGCCAAACACCCTGGATCCAGCCATGACAGCTTCATATACTATCAGAGCCCCATCCCAATGGAATTCGAACAGAACATGTATGGGGACAGCTGGCTGGTTGGTGAGTGACATGGGTGGCAGGCATGACTGTCCCCCCCCATGATGCTGACATCATAAGGGGCACATGCATGACTAACATCCTCCTGTCTTTTTCCTTACAGGTGACTCTGCATATGCACTGGGACCCCATCTAATGACTCCTTTCCGAAACCCCCAAACCAGAGGAGAGAGAAGATACAATGAAGCACATATCAAAACTCGTGCAGTGGTGGAGCAAACATTTGGGCTCCTGAAGTCCAATTTCCGCTGCCTGGATAAGTCTGGGGGGGCCCTATTGTATTCCCCTACCTTCGTGTGTCAGATCATCGGTGCATGTTGCATTCTGCACAACTTTGCCATGAGAAAAGGCCTGCAGATTGACATACGTGATGACCTGACCCCCCAACCAGACAGCCCCCCCCCTGCCAGAGGAGACCCATTGAGCTGATGGAAGAGCAGTCAGGAGCGTCCTCGCCGTAGGCATCTTTGGACACTAAACAAATACATTGATCACACGGACAATGCACACATGCACACCACTGATGTCCCTAGATCACACACACCACATCCACATCGCATTGGATTAGCCCAAGTCCAACATGCAGGACTTGGGAGCAGCAACGCCGGCGTCAAGGCCCCAATGATGTCGCTGTCCATTCATACACCATTCACACGTCATTCACACAGCCGTGGGGATAACTTCTCCCCAACGGCCGAGGGTGACACCCCTTACTGGCAGGAGTGCCACCCCCTCACATTCACACACCATTCACACTGTCCCCTGCACTCCTGACCGTGTGCAGTTAAACTGAAAGAAAAAACTCATAACCTGAGCCAAAATAAAATAAAAAACTCATAACCTGAGCCAAAAATAAAATAAAAAACTCATAACCTGAGCCAAAAATAAAATAAAAAACTCATAACCTGAGCCAAAAATAAAATAAAAAACTCATAACCTGAGCCAAAAATAAAATAAAAAACTCATAACCTAAGCCAAAAATATAACAAAAAAAAAAAATAAGCCCTCATCTGGGCTGACGGGGGCTCTTTCTTGTGGGCCCTCTCTGGCTCCTCAGCTGCCTGGAGGGAGTGGGTGGGGGTGGGGGGGCATCTGGAGGTGGCTGATCCCCGGGTGGACCACTCCTGGCAGGTGTTGGCTGCATGCCCTCCAAGGCCACGGCAATCCGGCTCAGATAATGATTGGTCTGGGCCTGCATTCTCAGCTGGCGGGTGACATGCCGCTGGTCACGCTGCCTCTGCCTCCCCTGTTCCCGGACGGCTGCAGTGAGGTGCCGAACATCAGCCTTCACCTCCCCCAGGCTGGTCACCACTGCAGCGCAGTTGCAGCTGACATCCTGCACAGCGTTCGTCAGCTGGGATACGGAGCCCAGGCTGTCAACTAGCCGGTCAAGATGCCCAGCAATCTCCCCCATCTGCTGGGTCTGCCTGGCCTGGTCCCAGGCCATCTGGTCATGGACCACGTCAGACACCCCCCTGGTCTTCCGGGTCGCCTTCCTGGGGCCAGGAGATGGTTGTCCCCGGGGGGATGGAGTCGCCCTTGAGGGGCTTCCTAGAATGGGGGAGGGGATTACAGAGGGCCCTGCAGAAGGGGAGGACTCCTCCAAAATTAAAAGAAAGTCCTGCTCTGGAAAGGCAGGCTCCTCCTCAACCACCTCAGCAGGTGAGGTGAGGGCACTCCCCTCCATCTCTGTTTCTTCACCACCCAGGGGGTCGGGCTCAGGATGCAGTTGGGGGGTTGAGATGGACTGGCCGCCGACAGATGATGGCCCAGCTCCGTCATCTGTGGATGACACAAAGCAGACACGTGTTGGTTGTCCCACACACTTGGCACATGTACCCTCCCCCCCACATGCAACACACCAAATAGGGGATAAAAAACACTTACCTGTCCTGGAGCCTTCCTCCACAGAATCATAGCCTGGTACCCCCTCCAACTGCTCCCTCTCCAGGCAGCGGGCGACCACCTCCTCCTCCGTGGTCAGGCTGACCGCACATGGGGGTCCACCACCCGTGCCCCTCTCATGCCTCCTAATGGCGGCCACCTTGCCTCGGACTTTGCGCCTCAGATCATTAATTTTCCTGCCGATATCGGCAGCAGTCCGGGTGGAGTAGCCCAGGGCATTGACCCTGCCAGCAATGGACTCCAGGATGCCCTGCTTCCTATCCCGGCTGGTCTTCCGACTTTTCCTGCCGTGGAGAAAGTCGTTAAACGTCTCCATAGCAGAGATCACTAGGGTGAGCTCCTGGGCATTAAAATTTAGGTTTCTCCTCTCTTTGGGGGGAACGGGAGCAGCCATCATAAAGCAAAAGTAACTTTCCTGGGGTGGGGGAAACCGGATATACTTTTGCGCCGGAAAGGCGCATCTACGGCCGCTTTTATACGCCCAACGGAAGACATTGCGCTGGCGTTTCACATGAAGTGGTGCCGACGGAAGTTGTGAGCATGCGCACAGGGGAGTGAGGGGAGCCCTCCCTCACTGCGCATGCTCCGTGGATGATGCAATGAATGTAAGTCACTGCGCTGGGCTCCGCCCATCATTTACATATGATCACACCCACTTCCACTTGCGTCGGGTTGCGCCAGCACTTTTTCGTTACTCCGCCGCAAAGTAACGAACATGCGCTTGGTGAATACTGGACTTTACTCACTAGTTCGCGTCAGCGCAACGTATATGCGTTGCGCTACACCAGATAAAATATGCGCACATCTACCTGAATCTGGCCCTGTATGTCTATTTTCTCCATCAGCTCATCCCCAACAGTTATTACCTTTTGTATCACTTGACCGTCCATTCTAAACTGTAAGCTTGAATGAGCAGACCCCTCTGATTCCTCCTGTATTGAATTGTATTGTAACTATACTGTCTGCCATCATGTTGTAAATCGATGTACAAATTGTTGGCAATATATTAATCCTTTATAATAATAATAATAATAATAATAATAATAATAAATAATAATACTATGTAAATCAGTCATGTTGTCCAGTGTCAATCATGACACTAAATGTCAGATGACAAAAAAAAGGTGACATCATTGACCAATTATGATCATGTTCATACAATATATGGTTTATGATGTCACTCGAGAGACCCTGAACCTTTGTTATACTGCAATGGTGGGCACCAGGAGAATGACCTTTTCTCTTTCAGTAGGTGCATGGTGTCGGCCAATGTGATTGTTGATAGATTTACATCGTTGGACAATTTTTTTTTTCAATTAAAGGACACAAAGTGTGTGTCTTTATATACTATTGACTTTTTTGTGAACCCCTTACTCATTCACATAGGGTGGATTTTATCTTGGGACCCCTTAATTTTAAAGGGGGCTTCCAGAGTTCGATAAGTTCCCTGCCTGCAGACCCCCAAAACTCCTGAGCAAGGGCTGTGGGTAAGAGATCCTCTTCCTCATCAACATGGGCCCTGGCAAGGGTATCCCCCATGTTGAGGGCATTGGGCCTGGTATGGTTCAAGAGGGTAAGGCCGTATACTTCTCCCCTTTTCATGGCCACTCATGTTGCATTCTTGGATATGTTTTTTTTTTCCATTGGATTTCCATTTAAAATTCATGGCAGACTCAATGGTCTGGTATGGATATTGGGGGAACCACATGCTAACACTTTTTTTGTGGGTCTCCCTTAAATTTCATACTAAAGGGCTTGGTAAGAATTTAAAGGGAACCCCATGTTTTTTTCACACTATCTCTGCTGTTTGTTTACATCCAGCGGTCAGTTGGGAATCCCTGGTTGACAGCTTAACCGCACCGAACCTGCGCTATAGCCAAAAGACCGCTACATCGTTGGCCTAAATTACCAAGAGGGCATCCATGTACGTACTGCTGTGCACGTGAAGCGCGTCAATGCACACCAGTGCCACCTATCAGTGTTTATTAGTGCTCCCAATCAGTGCCTCATCATCAGTGCCACCTATCAGTAGCCATCAGTGCCGCCTATCAGTGCCCTTCAGTGCTGCCTATCAGTGATCATCAGTACCACATATAAGTGCCCATCAGTGCCACCTATCAGTGCAGCCTCATTAGTGCCTCCTGATCAGTGCCACCTCATCAGTGTCCACCAGTGCCACATTTCAGTGCCCATCAGTGCTGCCTTATCAGTGCCCATCAGTGCTGTCCATTAGTGCAGCCTCATCAGCACACCGATTGGCAGAAAAAGGGCAGATAAATGACTCTGGTCATATCACTACGTAAGCATATCTATTACTTTTATATAGTAAGGAGCTTATAGTATACAGTGATTTGCACTGACAAAACTATAGGTTATACCAATGTATTTGCCGTTTTACAGGTAAATAGACTTTTTTGGAAAAGGATTGTTTACATTGAGAACAATATTCCCCACTTTGAAGGGCCCGCCTGGTTTGGATTTGGGCACCACAGGTCATTTCTTGCTTCTGATGAGTTGCTCTGATGTCAATGTATGTTGATTACTTTTTGAGTATCCCATCTGTGGATTTAAGAGTAACATATTCAAGGGTTTCTGAAATTATGCAGGTACTGCCATAAGATGTTTAATGAGATCAAATAAAGCTATTTCAAATGATGATGTTTTGATAAAAATCTACTTGTAACCTGTTTGCACATATTTATTAGATAAGAGTGTCCATGCGTGTTCCTGAGGAAGCTGAAAGGAGAAACATGTAGAACAGCAAGTGTGGAATTCTCTATATGGAAGAAATGTATCATTGTATACCCCTTTTTTCCTAATTGTTGTAAATGTGTAATAAAATATACACAAAGTCCCATATATCCCCCAAGTTGGGGTTATTTTACCTCATTAGTAGTGTTGAGCAGAATATGCCATATTCGATTTCGCGATATATCTCGAATATATAGTCAAATATTCGAGATATATTCGCTAAATACGAATATTCGTGATTTTTTTTGGAAATGAAATTATTGCGAATTTTCGCTATTGCGAATGCGATTGCGAATGCGAAATTTCGAGAAATGCGGAATGGAGCACTCTGATTGGCTCAGAATATTCGTGATATTTTACAATACAAAATAATTGCGAATATTCGAGAAATGCGGAAGGAGCACTCTGATTGGCTCAGAATATTCGTGATATATTACAATACACAATAATTGCGAATATTCGGCAAATGCGGAAGGAGCACTCTGATTGGCTCAGAATATTCGTGATATATTACAATACACAATAATTGCGAATATTCGAGAAATGCGAAAGGAGCACTCTGATTGGCTCAGAATATTCGTGATATATTACAATATAAAATAATTGCGAATATTCGAGAAATGCGGAATGGAGCACTCTGATTGGCTCAGAATATTCGTGATATATTACAATACAAAATAATTGCGAAATTTCGAGAAATGCGGAATGGAGCACTCTGATTGGCTCAGAATATTCGTGATATATTACAATATAAAATAATCGCGCGATATCGCTATTGCCGAATAATCGCATTGCGATTTTTCGGCAATATAAAATGAGCGCTGCAGCTACTCGGCCCAAGGTCTCTAATCATACCAGCAATGCTTTTATACGTCGATGGGGATCTCTAGGATGTGATCTGTTCTAAAAAAAAAATTGAAAACATTCGAATATTCGAAATAGCGAATATTCGCCGCGATATTCGTGTTATTCGCGAATACTCGAATATGCAATATTCGTAGCGAATATTCGCAATGCGAATATTCGTGAGCAACACTACTCATTAGTGCACATCAATAAAGGAGAATTATCTGTTTGCAAAATGTTATAGAAAACTATGAAAAGAAAAATTATAAAAAAAAATAGTTTTTTATTAAAAATTAAAACCTAAGTATTGATTACATACCAACAAACGAAAGCTCTATTTGTGTGATTTTTTAAATAAAAAATAGGTACAGTGTAGCATGACCGCACAAAAGAAAATTCTGTTCGTCTGTATGGAATTCCGATGGAGGAAAAAACATGCATGCTCGGAAACAATTTGACGCATGCTCGGAAACATTGAACTTCATTTTCTAGGTTCGTCGTAGTGTTGTACGTCACCACATTTTTGACGGTCAAAATTTGGTATGTCCATGTGTATGCAAGACAGCTTGAGCGGGATTCCGTCGTAAAAACCCGCTGGAGTTTATTCCGACGGAAAAAAACGGCCATGTGTACGCGGCATTACATTCACCCACTGAAAGGCAACAATATGAAATGAAGAGCAACTGAAACTGTCACCACTGACACGGACAGACACAATGGCCCAGATTCACAGAGAGTGGGCGCACATTTACGCCTGCGTAGCGCACACACATTACGCTACGCCGGCACAATGCGGAGAGGAAAGCACTGCATTCAGCGAACCATTGCTTACCAAGAAGTGCCAGCGTAGCGTATTTTTGAAGGTGCAGGCCAGCGTATGTGGAAGTGGGCATGATCCATGCAAATGAGGCGTGACCCCATGCAAATGATGGGCCGAGCGCCAGACAAGTACATATAACAAACTGTGCATGCGCCGCGCATGCTCACAACCACGTCGGAACAACTGCCTAAGATACGCCAGATCACGTAACCTACGCCCAGCCAGACACACGACCAACGTAAAATACGCCGGCTTGTGTTCCCTGGTGCAGACCTGAGCATGTCTGTTGCTGAGTTACACCTCCTTTATGGGGAATAACTTTACGCCGGACGTACAACTTACGCGCACCGCACATATTTACCTCATTTTCATGTTTGAATGGCTAATCAATGGGAGCGGCACCATGCACCCAGCCTAAATGCACGCCCACCCTACATCGGCATAAGTAAGTTACGTCGGCGGGGTGTAGCCTGGTTTTAGGCGTATCTCTGTTTGTGGGTCTGGTGCACAGATACGACGGCGCACATTTGCACTTACGTCGGCGTAACTTGTTATACGTCGGCATAGGTGCTCTGTGAATCCGGACCAGAGAGTTTCCCCTCATTAACATAGGACAAACAGTGATCAAATCTAGTTTACACCTGATAATGAGATCTATTTACACTGCAGAGACATTGTTAATTATGACAAGAACTCCCCAGGCCCTACAAGACCTACATTGCAAATGAAAACTTCAATTTTGGAGTTTTTAGAAAAGAGTATAATAAATTTAAGCAGAACATGTGTTCATTTGTTTATTTTCTATGGTAAACTATGTAAATGAGAACATGTAACAAATATAAAGTAAAAGTGGAAATACACTTTAAAGCCTTCTGACTGGCAACACTCTAGACATAAAAATACCCTTAATCACAAAGTGATATATTACTTTTGTGGGACACATGAATGGGTTTTGACATATACAGTGTCAGCTGTAAAATTCTGTTTTAAAAATAGAAACACAGCAATAGAAGGAAATTATTCTAGAGTCATTTGCTTTTCTCAAGTGCGTATTTACTTACTGAAAAAAAAAAAACTTTTATCAGAAAAAAAAATATTGGCACTGCAGTTGTTTTCAGAAGAGATTTGCTGCTGAGTGCAGATTACTAAAACAGGCGGCAGCAGTTGGGGGTATCACAGCCACTGAGCTTTTCATGTCCCATTAGGAAGTCATTTGAAAGAAGCATATATTACAACCATATGGGACCAGTCAACAGTACAGAAGTCAGATGTGAAAGCAAAAACTAGCTGGGCATTTTTCACAAGAAAAAAATACAATATTTGCTATGTAGTCCATTGTTATTGTTATAATCTTCACAGGAATAAATTATGTTTATTTTGCATGTTTAGATTGGAT
Organism: Rana kukunoris; assembly: GCA_029574335.1. NCBI lineage: Eukaryota > Metazoa > Chordata > Amphibia > Anura > Ranidae > Rana > Rana kukunoris. Next base: position 113,355,557 of record CM056053.1, on the reverse strand, counting down.
AAAATTGATTTTTATTTTTTAGCATCTCCCATAAAGGAACACTCCAAATAAAACAAATATTTTAAATCTCAATCAGCAGTACAGATAGCTGTTTTACTGACTTTGCATGCTGTTTTTAGATTAACTGCTTGGTAGACTAGCAAATAATCCTATATCAGGTTTTACATTGTAGTATACAACTACTTTGTTGCGGTTCTGCCACTTCATATTCTGTTTGACACCTTTTACCTGGTCAGAAAGCTTAATTATCTTGGTGAATTGATTGAAGATGAATTCCAGGTATAAACATTTTTATATAGTTACATTAGTTCAGCTTGGACCAATGAAACTTTATACTGTATATACTATATCTGTGGGATCCCTTGGAGGCTGGAAATTACTATATTACACACATCTACTAGTGATCGCCAACACCACACTAGTGATCTCCACTAATTAGTAGACATGTGCAGACTGGAATATTTAGTTTTGTTTTTTCGTTTTCGTTTGGAAATTTTCGTCGTTCAATTCGACAAAGCATCGAAAATCGTCTTTCTGAATACAGTGAATAGGTAGAAATTGAACGATGAAAATTTGACGATTTTCGATGCTTTGTCGAATTTTCGTCGTTCAATTCCTACCTATATTCACTGTAATCACTGAAAACAGTAAATATGAAAATTCGACAAAGCATCGAAAATCGTCGAATTTTCGTCGTTCAATTTCTACCTATTCACTGTATTCAGAAAGACGATTTTCGATGCTTTGTCGAATTGAACGACGAAAATTCGACAAAGCATCGAAAATCGTCGGATCTGAACGAAAACGAAAATAAAGCATTTTTTATGTCGGATCTTTCGGTTTTCGTTTCTTGCGCTTTCGTTTTCGTTCGTTAAAACGATAACGAAAATACCAGATTTTCAGACGAAAATGCATTCTAACGAAAACGAATGCACATGTCTACTAATTAGGAACTTTTTAAGTTCCGTGTCAAGATGCTGCCCTACTGCATAGTGAACACAACAGGTTGGCTCCTGGACATGGGTGCTATTCAGAGAATGCATTGCACTTCTCAATGGATGGAATGCATTTTCTGATTGGACAAGGTGGAAAGCGTGATGTCACTGCCCTGCATCTCCACCTCACCCAATGTTTGCACATTCATTTATTTCATATCACTCTAATCCATTAGGTCACATTGCTTTGAAGCTGGACTTGCACATTAATGCATGTCAGTAGTGTGGTTCTTTTGATTATATTGTGATTGAGCCTCTTTTCAAGGAATAATATTAACAATGCAAAAATACAATAAATAATGCCTGAATATGGCTGTGAAGTGGTGCACCTGTATAGTGATGTATGTAAGCAACACTGACATTTACAAAGAAACAAAAATGCCAATTAAATTGTCAGTGAATGATAGGTTCCAGCTGCTTACTTCTATTTGTAAACTAAATGGCCAGGAATTCAGTTCATCTACACCAGATCCGTATCCTAGATTAGGGTCTGGTATAGAGGTTAATGGGGGACCACACACAAAATACCTGACAGACGGCTACAGCACGGTTGTCCAACGGTTGTCCAGCTGATCGCAGAACGGGGAAAAGGGCCAGTCACAGCTGTCCTTTACGATGTGATGAGCTGTGTCCAATCACAGCTGATCACATGTAAACAGACTTACAGGTTATCAGCAATCCTTTCCTCACACGCTGTGTCTGTATGAGGTAAGGAGAGCCAATAACCAGCAAGGCTGTCAGTACGTTGTTTACACTGATAATTAGGGGACTGATCCCCATCATTACAGCCTATCATTGCCCATCAGTGCAGTCAATGAGTGCCCATCAGTGCATCCTCATCCATGCCCATCAGTGTAGCTTATCAGTTCCCATAAGTGTTGCCACATCAGTGCCGCCTCATCAATGGCCATCAGTGCAGCCTCATCAGTGCCCAGCAGTGCAGCCTTATCAGTGCCCAACAGTGCAGCCTCATCTGTGCCCACCAGTGCAGCCTCAATAGCACATGTCAGTGAAGAAAAATTATTTGTAAACAAAATTATAAAAGAAACTAAGAAAAACTTCGCAATCTTTTTTCAAAAAATGCAGAGGTGAATAAATACCACCAAAAGAAAGCTCTATCTGTCTCAAAAAATGATAACAATGTCATATGAGCACAGTGTTGCATGACCATGCAATTCTTATTCAAATTGTTAAAGGAAACTGAAAGCTAAAAATTGGTCTGAGCAGAAAGGGAGCAAACGTGCCCAGGATTGAAGTGTTTAAGGTGGGACTCCATATAAAAAATGTAAGTAAAATCTTGAGGTTTCCCTTAAAGTGGAAGTAAACCCTTCTATCATTTTCAGCCAAGGAAGCTGACATCTTGGCCTCTGTTTAATCTTCAACTGCCATGGTGCTGCACATGTGATCAGTTATGACACCAGCCATTGGATGGTTTGACAGTTTGGTTGAGAGCACAACCAATGTGACAGTTGGCAATCCCGGCATGCCGGAAATTTAACTGCTTTTAGAAACTGTTAAATCGATGGGTTTACTTCCGCTTTAAAATCCAAACCAGGCCCTTTACCTGAGCATGCTGTCTGGCAGGTCAGGAAAGGGGAGATGAACACCTAGCCTTCCTCTTGAACCATACCAGGCCACCTGTCTTCAACATAGGTAACTTGCTTGGAAATATCTCCCCTGGCAAAACACCTTGTCCACATGTTGATGAGGACAGGGACAGGGGCCTCTGATCCACAACTCTTGCCCAGTGGTGGTGGGGGCCTGTGGGCAGGGTACTTATTGGGAACCTATTGTTATTTTACAAGTCCTTTAGTTCATTTTTTTCTAAACAACTCCCTCAAAGTAAATCCATCATCAATGACATTGTACAGCAATGCAGATCTGAATAAGGCATGATGAATGATGCCTGGTACCCGGTGACAGAAAAAATACAGTTTAGCTGATATAATCCACTCCTATAGGGTACCCCTTAAAATGGATTCCAGACCTAAAGGCTTTTGTATAAATAACGAGAGGAGGGTCACACTGATTTTGGATGACTCATGGTTTCTAGAACACTGGCAGCTGCCAGTTTCATACCAAACGAAAAAAGTGGTAATACTGCGCTGTCAGTGTAAATACCCTAAATACAATATGCTAGCAGCTTGAAAAGTGAAATACCCACAAAAAATAATACAACGGAAAAAAAGCTGCGCAAAAATGAACACTACAAAGTATAGCACCAATGATAGTCCTATGTATAATATAAATGTCCCGTGTTACAGGTGATAAATAAAACAAATAAAAGTCCATTAATCAGGTACGGAACACATTATGCATCTGATAGAAACTGATAGCAGAAAAAATTCCTTTCCCTTCAAATAGATTTTTTTTTTCCATATATATACTTAATCGCATATCGCTAATCGCATCTCATTTAAAGTCCCAACCTTCCATTTTTTACACCCTTACAGGGATGGAGGCCTGTGGTGGTACATACCACATGTCTCATACAAAGTCCCAACCCCTCTTTATTTTTCTAATATTAGCCAGGGATGGAGATGCGATTTTCAGGAGTTTAACAGAGTGCCTCCACAGATCTACCACCAACAGTTAATTTATGCATTGTCATTTTTTGACTAGCTGACCCAGTTTGATGTGGTCCGCACCTATTTTGGTGGTATTTTGGTTTGGCAGGCATGTATTGGTTTCACCCCTGTTTTTTTGTCTTTCCAGTGCTCTCATTTGCCAGACCAACTATAGATAGGGGCAGGCAGGGGCGGACTGACAACTCATGGGGCCCCCGGGCAATAGGAGATCATGGGGCCCCCAAGCATAGAGATGGCCACCATGTGGTAGCCATCTTTTTTTGATGCAACATGAATGCGGACAAACTCATGTGGAGGGGAGGGGCACCAAACTCCTGTGACATGCTGAGTGGCAGGAGACTTAGAGCTGGTGACCCACTAAATTTACCAGAAGCCTCTCATGGGCATTGCCACCTTAACAGCATCATGGGCCCCTGGGCAAAATACTGCACTGGGACCCCTAGCAGGGAGATGATGACCTGCGGCATACATAGTGCACCATGGCGAACAATGGACATGATAGTCTTAAAAGAGGATTGAACAGAATCTGCATCTGCTGTAAACAATGCAAACATACCACAGCACAGACCTTGTACCCATAAAATTTGAATTACTGTGTCGCAGCTGATAATCTCACACACTAATGAATCTCAGTCAAAGGATCATTTTCTTTTAAAATAAACGTTTCCATTACATATGTTTTTTTATGCACAACATTTTTTATTTTTGGTTTACTGAGGCAACATAACAGAAGAACTTAATCAAAACCAGCAACTGTTGAGACAATGAACACCTTGGTTAGGTCTATGTACAGTATAATGTACAGAGTATGGGGGTCAGGAGTAAGTAACAAACACAACAACATATAGTGTACAGCAGTCAGGATGAGTGCCACGCTCAAATCAGAGTCCTCCCTTACATCAAAGTCCCAACATTCTCCCTATACATCACAGTCCCCAGAGTGCCACCCTTCCGGCAGAGTCCCCAGAGTGCCACCCTTCCGGCAGAGTCCCCAGAGTGCCACCCTTCCGGCAGAGTCCCCAGAGTGCCACCCTTCCGGCAGAGTCCCCAGAGTGCCACCCTTCCGGCAGAGCCCCCAGAGTGCCACCCTTCCGGCAGAGCCCCCAGAGTGCCACCCTTCCGGCAGAGCCCCCAGAGTGCCACCCTTCCGGCAGAGCCCCCAGAGTGCCACCCTTCCGGCAGAGCCCCCAGAGTGCCACCCTTCCGGCAGAGCCCCCAGAGTGCCACCCTTCCGGCAGAGCCCCCAGTGTCCCCTTACACACACATTTGCAACTTGGTGCTTGGTGTGGCAGGCAGCTGGTGGGAAAAGGCTTTTAAAAATAATTCACATGTTGCAGCCTCTGAACTGCGCAAGTAAGTCATAGAGCCAGCAAAATAGTGAAGTGCTGTGGTTGGCCTCAGATCGGGTGCCATGATGTCACTGCACAGGTGTGTACCCAGACCTGCCCTGATGCCTGATCCAAGGCCGAGCTCAGCAGTGCACCATTCAGATGGCCCCGAATGGCAACAAGTGGATTTTTCACGTGCATAGGATTGTTAGAGCCACTTCTGTTGAGTTTTTTGGGGGAAGGGGGCGCAATCAAATTTGGTAAGAAATCTGAAAAATACTGGGGAAAAAAAACCCATCAATTGCAGCCTCACTGTGCCATCAAATGCAGCCAACTGTGCCCCATCAAATGCAGCCAACTGTGCCCCATCAAATGCAGCCAACTGTGCCCCATCAAATGCAGCCAACCGTGCCCCATCAAATGCAGCCAACCGTGCCCCATCAAATGCAGCCAACCGTGCCCCATCAAATGCAGCCAACCGTGCCCCATCAAATGCAGCCACTTTGACCTCTGGCGGCATTTAACCAGCACCCCCACCCGCTGTCTGACCGACATTTATCCCATCTTGGTGGTGGGTCAGGCATGGGGTGACGGCGATAAGATGAGGGACAGGCAGCGGCAAGCTGCTTGCTCCCTGCATCTCTTATTTTCTCCTGCTAAGCATCCAATAGGAGCGCCTGTCCTTTCAGCCAATCACATGATGGGTATCAGACACGCACTTCCTGATTGGCGGAAAGGTGGCTCAGTAATAGTAGTTTGCTTCTAACACACCTGGATGGCTCTGAATGCTCTGCGCTCCGATCCCACCCTATTTTGAAGCCTATTAGAGCCTATGGCTCTAATCAGGTGCTTCAAACTTCCCCCCCACTGCAATTTAGGCGCCCGGCGTCCTGAAAGGGCCTGGACACCTAAATAGGGGTGGCTGCAGTGACCATGGATAGATTTATGCAATGCATGAATCTATACCTGCTACATAGAGGGGGATGGTGTGATAGAGGGGGCGGTGTCCTAATGGATGTACTGCCCTTGGTATACACAGGCATGCACAGTATACACATACACACATATATATAATATATATACACACATATACACACACACATATATATATATATATATATATATATATATATATATATATATATATATATATATATATATATATATATATATATATATATATATATATATATATAAAAATACACATATATATACATACACGCATACATACATCAAAACTTTTTTTTTTTTTTTTTAAAGTAGGTGTAATTAAATGGTTAATGCAGCAAATTTATACTGCAGGGGAAACAAAAAAAATAAATAAACACACAACCCTAGTTGTCAATGCTGAATGTTTCCACACACATGAAGCTGAAAACAGACAAGCTGACATCTTCACTATCAGCAGGGGGATTATGATAGCACTTCCATTAACACCAGTGCTTTTTACCCAAAAATCATCCTGATCCACTGCTGCTGCCCCTTCTGTCATGCTGGTACTTGTAGTGCCCCAGCAGCTCACAAACATAGCATGTGGTACGGTAGTACAGGAGAGGAGGAGGCTGTGCCTGTGTACTGGTGGGCAGGTGATGAGTAGGGAGATGTAGAAAAGATTGAAGTTCAGCACATCCTTCTTGCAGAAGCATGGCACTTCTCACACATAGATCGTTTTTTTAACAGCAGCCCTTAGACACATGTGGAGCCCTGCTACACAGCCTCCCCCCTCCCCGCCAGGGTAAGCACTGATAATAATTATACATTTCTTTCAGCTTAGCCAGATTACCTTTTAACAGGCAGCAGTTTGTACCAACACTGCAGGCTGTCCCCTCCTCCCTCTCCTCCAGCAGTCGGCACCTCCTGCTCCTGTCAAAAAAAAGCCGCGCTGGAGAAGGGGGCGTGTACACTGTGCTCCCATTGGCTGAGGAGGCAGTGGAGAGGCGGGGCAGCTACAATCTCGAGATTTACACATCAAAATGATGTTGGCAGTGGCCGTTTCAGGGATAGATGTGAAAATACATTGATTTTATTAAACTGTCCCTGCTTTTACCAAGGCTGGCAACCCTGATGGGGCCCCCTAGTGGCCATGGGGCCCTCGGTCCGTGCCCGACGGACCGAATGGTCAGTCCGCCCCTGGGGGCAGGTCTAGGTTCCCATCTGTTCCCTGTCTATTAATTAGCACACCTGTGCTCCTCCTTTGGAGACTATAAAAATCATAGTTAGGACTGCAGTTACACAGAGTGCCTTGACGCTTGGCCTGCAGCTTCCCAGGTATTTGCAAATCTCTGCAACTAAACCTCTGTTTTAATTACACACAGTTAGACAGTTTAATTTGGTTTGTGCTTCTTGGTTTGGTATTTTTGAGCCTGGTCATTATGGATTTTTTTTTTTCCATATATATACTTAATCGCATATCGCTAATCGCATCTCATTTAAAGTCCCAACCCTCCATTTTTTACACTTCAAATAGATGGTGACATCAAATGCGGGAACCTCAGAAACAGTGCATAGATAGATAAAACACCTCCACCTTTCAATCACACCGCCCCTTACCAGAGGGGAAGATCCCAACTAGAGATCTTCTGACAGCAGATGGCTTAATCCCCAGCCAGGGGGTTAACGTGGCAGGATATCCAAGAGCCGAGACTTCTCCAACAGTGGACCGGTGATCAGTGTTGAATGAAGCCAATATGAAGAAAAAAAGCTACATAGTGTGAACCCATATAACTTGTTTAATAAAAAATTAAAATCACACTTACAAGAAAGTAGATAAAATTTGCATGTGAATATATAGCCGGCCGGCTAGCACAACCCGTTCACTCCGGGACACAGTATGTGGTTAAAAGACGTCAGCACGCCGCGACACGGAACATTTTTATTATACATAGGACTATCATTGGTGCTATACTTTGTAGTGTTCATTTTTGCGCAGCTTTTTTTCCGTAGTTTCATAACAACCAGTTGTCACATTTATCAGCAGTAGTAATACTGTTGATAAATGTTTCACTTCCACTGCCACCGGAGATTCAATTTGGCTGAACACCAACTTTATTTGTCCATTTGCTAAACCTCTGAAAAAAAAAATTTGATCACAACCAGCAGCTCATCTCTAAATGCCAATTTTCCAATGCAGAGCATAGAGATAATAGGGTTGATTTACTAAAATTGGAGAGTGCAAAGTCTTGTGCAGCAGTGCATGGTAGCCAATCATCTTCTAATGTCAACTTGTTCAATTAAGCTTTGACAAAAAATATATAAGCTGATTGGTTTACATGCAGAGCTGCACTATTTAGTAAATCAACATTAATGTGTCTGCAAAGAGCATCCCCATACCCCTTTCTACTTGTCTGACCTGTGCTTGCAGTTCCATGCTCATTCAAAGCTTTCCAGAATACCCATCACAATTTAGGTTAAAGACAAAAATGTCATTGCATACATTTGCAAATACATGTAAAGCCACACTACTGTAATAAGGCACCTCTGTAAAGTGTAGCCCATAAATCAAAATTATCTGTGCTCCCAGCTAGGAGACATGAACGTCATTGATTAATGGAAAGCAAGATTAACTGGAAGCATCTATTGTCATGCCTTTTATATGTGCATACTGTATTCCCCTCTCTTAAAAGTGTGGCACAGCTCAAAGCAGCTGAAGACCCCCAGTATATTTCTGTACCAAATCCAGCAGAGCAAAAAACCCAATCAGATCAATTCAAATTTACCAAAAAGAGAAACTCTGGCTTTAAATATTGTTATGTATGTATGCTTTATTATATTCATTATACCAATAACTGAACATAGTATAAAGACTTATAATAAAATATAAACCCACATGTTGTAAGGTCGTTACACAACGTTCAATCCGTAATTGTATTCTGTATTACTTTTGAAACTCCAATAAAATAATTGACAAAAAATAAATAAATATATAAACCCTTAATTCTAAAATTAAAATGCTCTTTATTGTGTTACAATTATGAATGATATGTGAAGCATACTGTACTAATGGCAAACTCTTCTTTTTATGGTCTTAAAAATGTGCTTTGAAATAGAGGCATCCATCCATTTTATCATTCTCATGAAAAAAATATGAAAGATGCCTATTCATCCAGAAACAAAAATACATGAATCATATGTTTTTCGTGTTTTTAGAGTTCTTATCTAAAATGCATTTTAAAATACTTCTGAATCATTAATACTCATAAGCGACATTATTAAGACATTATTTAGTCACAAGCATACTTTTTTCAATCGGTTTCAGCATATTTTAGCCTTAAGAAATTTTCTGTTGGCTACAGAATTTAACAGAGCTTTAAATATGGTGGTGTTCATAAAAAAGGAAACATATTTTATAATTATACACAAACATTTATTCACCTTAAATTGTACTCACCCTTCACTCCTCCAACTAATTACTGTGTTAGTTAGAAATTATCTAAAAGCTAAAAATGCCATGTTCATGAGAGAGTACCCACATTACTATCTTTCTGACATAGACAATTTATATTTGCTGTCTAGGTGCAAGGCCCTCTCAAGCTCCAGGACTGTGAGGGGAATGGACCTGTTAGCACAGACACAAACTATAGGGCTGGGTCACTGGTCTTCATGCCTGGAAAGAGTATCAGGAAGGAACATGTGATGGCGAGTAAAAATTGTTTTTAGTTATTATTTAAAGGTAAAGCTGATAAAATTGTTGGAGGTGAGTGTGATAAAAAAATGGGAGTTGGTTCCACAGTTCCTGTGGAGATGGGTTTTAAAAAGCTTATTTTCAAATCGGTCGGACAGACCGATTTGAACAAATCTGTCTGCTGGGGACGTATTGGTTTGATCGTGTACACACAATCAAACCAAAATCCCCGCCGGCAGACGGCGCGCTGACGTGGCGGTGACGTTGACGCCGCCACCTCACCGCACCAGGAAGTAAAACACTTCCGCGCATGCGTCGAAACCATTCGACGCGTATGCGAGAAGACACGTCTGCTGGTTAGCGTACTAACCAGCAGACATGTCGGGCGGACGGGTTCCCAGCCGACAGATTTGAAAGCATGCTTTCAAATCTGTCGGCTAGCCAAATCCGTCGGCTCGCCCGTACACACGATTGAATCTGTCTGCTGGGACGGTCGGGCCGACCGTTTCCAGCAGATAGATTTGATCGTGTGTACGTGGCCTAAAGGAGCACAAACACAGTCGGGATTCCCAAGGAAATGCTTTCATCTGAGTTTTCCCAATGGGAAGACCAATCGTCTGTATGGGGGAAAAGTTGAGAGCAGGTTCATGGTTTTCCCCTCTTGATTTCCGACGGACCTGTGCACTAGGCATTACTGAAGAAATAAAAAAAAACATTTAAAACAAGCAAATATGATATAGTTTCCTATCCATTTACTAATGCTAGCAGCATAAGGATTAAAAATATTCAACGTTCTTTAAGAGAGAGTGTTCTGCTTTAAGTGAGTCATTTAGTAATTTGTGTATATGATAAACATGATTGATAATGAGATGTCCTGAGCTTTAGATTAAGACACAGACAAGGGCAGCTATGCACTTGAAAAGGTACAGTGTTCAACTAATAATAGAGCAAAGGCTCAAGGTTGTGACTTTCTGATGTATACCACTTAGGCTGCATTCACACCTAGGCGTTTTGTCGCCCTACGCCCGACGCTGTAGCTGCCTGAAATACGCTGGAGGGGCGAATTAACATTGTCGGCTATGGAGATGGTTCACATTCCCACGCCGAACGCCGAAACGCCATACTCCTGAAGCTCAAAACAAGTCCCGGACCCTTTTTTTCAGGCATCATCGGCGTTCGGTCAATGCCGACAATGTAAAAATCACCCCTCCAGAAAAAAACAAGGCACGTTTTGTCGCAGCAAATCGCGGGGACAAAACACCTATTTAATGTCGCTGCAATACGCCGCATACCGTCTACGCCTAGGTGTGAATGCAGCCTTAAAGTAAACTTTCCAATGGCTTTCAGCATATAATAAGGCAGTGCAGTGTTTAATATATGGACTAATGACTTAAACAATCTGAGCTCATCTTTTAGTTACCAAAATGCCAAAATTGTATTACTTGCTGGGTGTAAAGCTGTCAATAGATGGATTGAAATGCAGCCGGTTAAGCAGGGACTGGGAGGTTTTTGATCCATCTATAGTTATTCCTGTTCATGAGAAGTCAATAGAATGATCCCCTTCACATGAATGGGCTTCTTCGGCTGCAGCGCTGATCGGTGAATTCTTACAGCAGGGAGGCCTACTATAAGAATGCAATAACAGATCAGCGAGGATTCCCACATTAAATGTGTGGATGGTGTAAAAATGTTTTTTTCATTCAGGCTGGTCTGTCTTAGCTGCCCTATTTGCACCCTTACATTTCTTTTAGCATACTTTATAAAGTCTGAATGCTGATGATGATCCCTCAACCATGTATTTTTTAAAGGCCTTCTCCTTTGCTTTTATATGCATTTTTACATTGGAGTTAAGCCATCCAGGACTTTTGTTTGCTATTTAAAATATATTACCCAATGGGACACATTGGCTAATGCCTTTATTTAATATGCTCTTAAAGCAAACCCTTCTCTCCTTAATGTTCTTTGTTCCTAAGATTTTATCCCAATTTATGCCTTCTAGCAAGGTTTATAGCTTAGGGAAGTAGGCTCTTTTTAAATTCAGTGGGCCAGATTTACCAAGGACTTACGACGGCGTATCTCCACATACGCCGTCGTAAGTCCGAATGTGAGCCGTCGTATCTATGCGCCTGATTCCTAGAATCAGTTAGGCATAGATTTTGCCAAGATACGAGTGGCGTAAGTCTCCTACGCCGTTGTATCTTGGGTGTATATTTACGCTGGCCGCAAGGGGCGCTTCCGTAGATTTACGAGTAATATTAAAATTAGGCAGATACGCCGATTTAATTTGCTTCACTTGCGCCCGCTACACCGTTTACGTTAGGCTTACGTCCGGCTTAAAGTTACCCCTGCTATAGCAGGCCCAGGTAATGCAAAGTATGGACGTCGGAACAAGCGTATCTTTTTACGTTGTTTGCGTAAGTCGTACAGGAATGGGGCTATGCGTAGGTTACGTTTATGTCACAGGCATTGAGCCGGCGTAACTTAGGGGAAAAATACGATGTGATACTGAGCATGCGCACGCATGCGCCGTACGATCGTCGCTTCATTTACATAGGGTCACGGCTCATTTCCATAAAACACGCCCACCTCTTACACATTTAAATTAGGCGGGCTTACGCCTGCCAATTTACGTTGCACCGCCACAACTTACGGAGCAATTGCTTTGTGAATAATGCACTTGCCTGTCAAAGTTGCGGAGGCGTAGCGTAAATAGAAAACGCTACGCCCGCACAAAGATACACGCTCCTACCTGAATCTGGCCCAGTGTCTTTGTATTCCCCTTATGTTTCCTATTTGTGTGATTTAGACTGAAGCCAATTGACCTGTGATCGCTCTTTCCTAAATTCCCCCGCATTTCCACATCTGTGATTAGGTCTGTATTGTTGGTAACCAGTAGATCCAGTAATGCTTTATTCCTAGTGCGTCTACCATTTGACCCATGAAATTGTCCTGCAAAACATTTAGGAACTGGCGAGCCTTAGACGAATGTGTAGTTCCCTCTGCCCAGTGACAGTCTATGTCTGGATAATTAAAATCCACCATTATGATAACACTGTAATCCCAGACAGACTCAATGCTATTGAGATCAGGACTCTGTGAGGGCCAAACAATCACTCCTAGTTCCTTACACTGAAGATATTTCCTAATGACGTTGGCTGTATGTTTGGGGTTGTAGTCCTGCTGCAGAATAAATTTGAGGCCAATCACATGCCTCCCTTATGAATAAGTATCTGCCTGTATTTCTTAGCATTGTCAACGCCATTGATACTGACCAAATCTCCAAGCCCAAAACTTGCAAAAAACCCCACCATGCTTCATTGTTGCCTGCAGACACTCATTATTGTACCACTCTCCAGCCCTTTGGTGAACAAACTGCCTCCTGCTACAGCTAAATAATACCAATTTTGACTCATCAGTCCAGAGCCCCTGTTGCAATTTTTCTGCACACCAGTTCCTATCTTTTCACGCATAGGTGCATTACTTAGCCTTAATTCTTCCATAAAGACTTCTGGCCAAACTTCTCCAGATAGTAGATGGGTGTGCCTGGGTCCTACTTGTCTCTACCAGTTTTGTGCTGATGGCACTGTCAGACATCTTCAGATGTTGAGGGGAAGTAACCATGAATTGTCTTTCATCTGCTGCAATAATTTTCCCTGGATGACCACTGTGTCTACGGTCCTTAATGTTGCCCGATCAATGGTGTCCTCAATGCTGAGAAATTCAGACAGATACTTGTCCATCATGCCATTCCACAGGGGAGACATGTTATTGACCCCACATTTATTCTGTAACAGGACAACAATCCCAAACATACAGCCAATGTCATTAAGAACTATCTTCAGTGTAAGAAGAACAACAAGGGGTCTTGGAAGTGATGGTTTGGCTCGTACAGAGCACCAGTCTCAATATTATTGAGTCTGTCTGGGATTACATGAAGAGACAGAAGGATTTGATGCAGTCAACATCCACAGAGACATTGTTTGCTATACAAAGAACAATGCCGCTAACACGTCTGATTGGTATAACCTGTCATGGTTTTCTGTTCTATCATTTGCAGCTTATTAGTGGTCACATAATTACCATCACATCATTAATTTGAATCTTTCATTGAGTGACTAATGTAGAGCTGGATTGCTTGTGGGTTAGCATTGTGATATGTGATATGATGATTTCTTAAATGTTATATTGTATTAATTTTAAGTTGTGAATTTTAAGAAACTTGATGAACCCTCATTAACCGCTTAAGGACCGTTTTACGCATATATACGTTGACAAAATGCCCGTGGGCAGATTGATGTATACATACGTCCCCTTTAAGATGCAGCATTGTGGGCTCCGTGAGTACAATCGCGGGTCCCGCGGACTCAATGTCCATGGGAATACCCGCGATTGTCTCACAGAAAGAAACAACAGGGAAATGCTGATGTAAACAAGCATTTCCCCATTCTTCCTAGTGACAGTATACTGATCACAGCTTCCTGTTATTGGGAGCAGTGATCAGTGTTGTGTCACACACAGCCCATCCCTACAGTTAGAAGCACGCCCTAGGACACACTGAACAACTTCAGCAGCCCTTACTGGTTAACCCCGTCCCTGCCAGTGTATTTTTTACAGTAATCAGTGCATTATTAAAGCATTGATCGATGTATCAATGACAATGGTCCCAAAATGGAATCAAAAGTGCCAAAGTGTCCGCCATAATGTCACAGTCACGATAAAAATTGCTGATCACCGCCATTACTAGTAACAAAAAATGATTACAAAAAATGCCATAAACTATACCCTGATTTGTAGACACTATGGCCTGGATTCAGAAAGGACTTACGTCGACGTATCTCCTGATACGCCGCGTAAGTCCACGGATGCTGCGTCATATCTATGCGCCTTATACTTGAAATTAGATATGCCTGAATTTTGGCTTAATCCAACCGACGTAAGTCTCCTACGCCTTCGAATCTTGGACACATATTTACGCTGGCCGCAAGGGGCGCTTCCATAGATTTACGTATCGAATATGTAAATGAGCAAGATGTGCCGATTCACGAACGTACTTGCGCTCGTTGCTGTATTCTACGCCTTTTACATAAGGCATACGTCTGGCGTAAAGTTACCCCTGCTATATGAGGCGCAAGTAATGCAAAGGTATGGGCCAGGGAACGACGCCGTCAAATTTTACGTTGCACATGCCATTTATGTAGTACTACGTGGATAGGGCTGTGCGTAGGTTACGTTCACGTCATAGGCATATCTTAGCCAGCTATTTCGACATAACTGTGAGCATGCACACTGGGATGCGTCCAAGAGCCGACGCATGCACAGTTAATTTTTTGAAGCTCAGCCCATCATTTGCATGGGGTCACGCTTCATTATAATATATCACGCCCACTTCCAGCCCACTTCCACCTACTTTGACTCATGTCGGCTTACGCCAACAACTATACGCTACGCCGCCGCAATGTTGAGCGCATATTCTTTGTAAATAGCATGCTTGCCTCTCAATGTTGCGCCGGCGTAGTGTAAAGTAGATACGCTACGCCCGCACAAAGATGCGCCGCTCTACCTGAATCCGGGCCATTAACTTTAGCTATAAAGCTTTAAGGCCACGTACACACGAGGAAACATGTTCGATGAAATCGGTCCGCGGACGGTTTTCATCGGACATGTCTCCAGGGATATTTTGGTGTACACACCATTAGACCAAAATCCCAGCGAACAGAGAACCCGGTGACGTAGACGACACTTCTCCAGATAGTAGATGGGTGTGCCTGGGTCCTACATTTTGTAATTTAATAAAGAAGGATTATGGGAAATAAAATTAAATAGAGTTCTTCTTTAACCCTTTCCTAATGGTGGAGGGGGTATTGCACACATTCTGGTGGCTGTAGACACCAGGATTGTGTGTGAATCTGACAGGCAGACTACTGTCTGTCAGGTGAGAGCATTTGGGTGGCGCCACTGCCACCTGATCGCTCTGACAACCCCACGGTACTGTTAGGCCACGTACAGACGAGGACCGTTTCCAGCGGACATGTCTCCTCGGATATTTGGTCTGATGGCGTGTACACACCATTGGACCAAAATCCCCTTGGACGGATAACGCGGTGACGTGGTGGTGACGTTGATGCTGCCACATCACCAATCCAGGAAGTAAAATACTTCCACGCATGCGTCGAATCCATTCGACGCATGTGGGAGATTTATGTCTGCTGGTTAGGCATACTAACCAGCGGACATGTCCGACGGACATGTTTCCAGCGGACAAATTTCAAAGCATGCTTTGAAATTTGTCCGCTGGAAAAAACTGTCCGCTAGGTCGTACACACGATCGGATATGTCCGCTGAAACTGGTCGGCGGACCAGTTTCAGCAGACATGTTCGATCGTGTGTTTTTTTCTGAAATATTGCATTTCCTAGACATTCGCGGTAATATAGTGTGGCATAAAAATTTGGAATTACCGCTATTTTATTTTCTAGGGTGTATGCTTTCAGAAAATATAAAATGTTTGAGGTTTTGTGTAATCTTCAATTTTAAAATTATTTTTCAAACATGAATGCAAAAAATTAAGAAAAAAAAACAAAACGGCTCTGGCAGCGAAGAGTTAAAAGAAGATAAGGTTTAACCACTTAAGACCCGGACCAAAATGCAGGTAAAGGACCTTGCCCCTTTTTGCGATTCGGCACTGCGTCGTTTTAACTGACAATTGCGCGGTCATGCGACGTGGCTCCCAAACAAAATTGGCGTCCTTTTTTCCCCACAAATAGAGCTTTCTTTTGGTGGTTTTTGATCACCTCTGCGGTTTTTATTTTTTGCGCTATAAACAAAAATAGAGCGACAATTTAAAAAAAAATGCAATATTTTTTACTTTTTGCTATAATAAATATCCCCCAAAAATATATAAAAAAACATTTTTTTTCCTCAGTTTAGGCCGATACGTATTCTTCTACCTATTTTTGGTAAAACAAATCGTAATAAGCGTTTATCGGTTGGTTTTCGCAAAATTTATAGCGTTTACAAAATAAGGGATAGTTTTATTGCATTTTTATAAAAAATTTTTTTTTTACTACTAATAGCGGCGATCAGCGATTTTTTTCGTGACTGCGACATTATGGCGGACACTTCGGACAATTTTGACACATTTTTGGGACAATTGTCATTTTCACAGCAAAAAATGCATTTAAATTGCATTGTTTACTGTGGAAATGACAGTTGCAGTTTGGGAGTTAACCACAGGTTAGGGGATGTGTGACCTATGTGTTGTGTTTACAACTGTAGGGGGGTGTGGCTGTAGGTGTGACATCATCGATCGCGTCCCCCTATTACAGGGATGACGCGATCGATGCTACGGCCACAGAGAAGCACGGGGAAGCCATGTTTACACACGGCTCTCCCCGTTCTTCTGCTCCAGGGACGGATCGCCGCACTGCAGCGGCGATCGGGTCCGTGAATCCCACGGTCCCGGTCCTGGAGCTTCGGACCGGGTCACGGGTGCGCGCCCGCGACCCACGGCTGGGTACTAAAATCAACGTATATATACGTTGATGTGCCCAGCCATGCCATTCTGCCGACGTAAAAGTGCAGTAGGCGGTCCTTAAGTGGTTAATATAATTAGGGTTGTCCCGATACCACTTTTTTAGGAACGAGTACAAGTACTGATACTTTTTTTCAAGTAGTCGCCGATACCGAATACTGATACTTTTTTTAAATGTGTCCCCAAATGCAGCCATGTCCCACACATATTGCAGCCATGTCCCCCCCACATATGTAGCCATGTCCCCCACATATTGTAGACATGTCCCCCACATATTGCAGACATGTCCCCCACATATTGCAGACATGTCCCCCCCACATATTGCAGCCATGTCCCCCCCACATATTGCAGCCATGACCCCCCCACATATTGCAGACATGTCCCCCCCACATATTGCAGACATGTCCCCCCCACATATTGCAGACATGTCCCCCCCACATATTGCAGCCATGTCCCCCCCCACATATGTAGCCATGTCCTGTCCCCACATATGTAGCCATGTCCTGTCCCCACATATGTAGCCATATCCTGTCCCCACATATGTAGCCATGTCCTGTCCCCCATACCTGATGTACCACAAAGCCGCCGCTGCTGCCGTTAATCCCGGTGCATGACAACGGCGAGCATTACAAGCTTTCGCTTGTATACTTGTAAAGCCCGCGCTGCCATGTATAGACACTCCCCCTCTCATGATTGGACGGATCCGTCCAATCACGAGAGGGGAAGTGTCTATACATGGCGGCGCCGGCTTTACAAGTATACAAGCGAAAGCTTGTAATGCTCGCCGCTGTCATGCACCGGGATTAACGGTGGTATGCGGCGGCAGTAGCGGCGGCAGCGGGGGGGGGAAGTATTCTATTTCGGTATCGGGGGTATTTGCGGGAGTATAAGTACTCCCGCAAATACTCGGTATCGGTCCGGATACCGAGTATAGTATCGGTATCGGGACAACCCTAAATATAATCTCATCTCCTGTAATAATCGGCCCCTTTCTGCTTCCACCCCAACAGTATGATCTCCCCTTGCCTGCTCTGAAATGTAATAGTTTAGAGGTAACATATCTACTTTACCATTATTTTAAAAGCCAAACAAGGTCATTTAATTTTTTTTTTATTAAAGACATCATATATATTTTTGTGTTATTGTCTGAACATTTACAAAAGACGTAAGGGTGCTTAAAAATAAAATGTGTGCATTTTTATGCCTTGCTTTGTATTTTAAGCTCTGTTATTGACAATGTTCCTAGCAGGATAGTTATTCCACTATGAACAAGTGTTCTGGCTAACCCAACAGCTGTCACATTTCATGAATAAGTAACGTCCCTAACTCACATTTCACATTATACGCATATTAAATAAAAGTAGCTAGTGTGTTTATAGATTTAAGTTGGCTATGAACTAGTAGAATTACATTTTTTGTTTTTCATTTTGAGAACGTTTTTGATTTTCTAATTGTTAGTGGGATAAAACCGACATTCATTTTCAACCAGAGTGGCAAGAAAATTCGAATGAGTAGGTTGGAAACTTTTTCTCCAGCAAACACATTTCCAACAATGTATGTGGTTTTTGTTCAGGAAATTACATTCATTCTAAAATCAAATGATAAAAACAAAAAAACTTTTTGAAGTACTTTCGAACAACGTTTGTTCAGTCATCTAATGTACAAAGAATTTTCATAAAAATGTTCAAATGATTATTTAAAGAATATTCTCTTGAAATATTACTAGTGTATAGCAGGCTTTATATTTTATATTAGTTTGAAAGCAGACGTTTCATTGCAAAAAGCAATCCCATTTTTCAAAGTATCATACCCAAGGTATTCTAGGATACAAGTAAAAAAAAAAATGTTCCACCAATATGTTGCTATGTAACAGCAACAGACTCTGTGCTTTTGTTCTTCTTAAAATGTAGTGAGAACCACCCAACTTTAGCGGATCAAAAGGTCTTGCAATACACTAATACCCCATTGAGTCTTCTATATTAGCCTAGATAAAATAAGTCCAACAATTTTGTTATACACAGTTCTTTATTGTTTAATAACTTTATTATCCAGCCAGTCACATCCCCCCTGTCTGTCTCTTCTGCCTTACTCTGAGGCCTCATACACACAACTGTTTTCCTCAACAAAATCCATCAAGAAAAATGCTGGCAGAGCTTTTTTGCCAAGGAAAACGGTTGCGTGTATGTTTTTTATTGAGATGTTCTCTTTTTTCTCGTTGGGAGCCTCCATTTCCTCATTGTGTTTCCCGTTGGGCTGGCTTACGATGAGAAACACGTTTGTGTGTATGCTTAGAAACCTGCGCATGCTCAGAATAAAGTATGAGACGGGAGCGCACCTTCGGTAAAAGTAGCGTTCATAATGGAGATAGCACATTCGTCACGCTGTAACAAACTGAAAAGCATGAATTGTCTCTCACCAAACTTTTACTAACACGCAGTAACATGAGATTAGCAAAAGCAGCCCCAAGGGTTGTGCCAGTGGAATCGAACTTCCCCTTTATAGTGCCGTCGAACGTGTTGTACGTCACTGCGTTTAAGAACGACAAGATTTTGTCTTGACAGTGTGTATGCAAAGAAAGATTGACAAAATTCTCAACAAGCCTGTCAAGAAACTCGTCGAGGAAAACAACGTTTCTTTTACCACAAGATTCTCGGAGGTAAGAGTCTGCGGAGGCGTGAGGGGCTTTTTAGTTGATAAGGTTCTTGAATGGTGAATAATCTGATGTGTGGCCTACTATGTAATATGGTTGCTGGCTTTGTGGGGCTTGCTTGAATTCTCTTTGGGTGGGTTGTCCCAATGTATTGTACTTGGTGGTTCTAAAAATGAAGATTTGGGAAGAGTAAAGTCTGAGACTGTAAAATGTTAAGGGTGGGATTGTTTTTTTCTTAATTAGTCAAAAGCTAATGTACTGTGTGTACAGGAAGGGAACTCAGCATCTTTTTCAACAATATTTTAATGATGATAATAATAAACAAGGGGGGCATCAGATCAAATTCTTTGTGGAGTAATTTCAACCAGAAAAGTAGACAATGGAAACATGAAATACAGGTATTTATTGAATGGACGAAGATATTTTCTTAAGGTTGTTTTTAATTTTTACCAGAAGCAAAGTCTGCTTAAATACCATTTGAGCTTACTGCAAATCAACATGGAGGAAATGTGTGAATTACAACATACAAACAACATAAAGGAAGACAATATTTTTAATATGTTTCATTAAAAGTTGTGTAAACATCACCTGTTCATACAGAATGAACATGTTTTTTTACACTGAAAAAAATTATATTCTACAGGAAGGGAAATATCTACAGTATGTGTTATTGCAATTACTGACTCTTAAGGCTGAAAATATACCATATGTACAAAACTTGCACATTCTGCCTGTTTAAAATAAACATAAATACAAATGAAAAACAAACAATGAACTTATATTACTAGTACTTCTTTTCTACGAATAATCATACATTTTTACAATAGTGATATACAGTAAGTATAATGTACCTTTTATTGGTCCATAAGAATTATTTAGCAAAAGATAAGCAAGTTTTAGCCAACTTTGTCCTACCAAAAACATGAGAACTGTAAATCCCTTTCCAATAAATAACACATACATATAGTATGCCTACTAAAATTCTGGAAATTAAAAAAAAACTGTTACAATCTAATCCTTTTACCCCGTTGCCTGTTTGGAAGCCTTCATGTAAAGATTGGAAGATATATTAGTATCTCATACATTATTTACAGCATAGATATTTAGCAAAATTGGGACTGGATTTAATTAATGAAACTCATTTATCTGAAAGTTTTATCATTCATTTTCAAATAAAGTACGTATGCTTGACTTTGTCTTTATAAGAAAGTGAATGTAATTGCTATGCCAGGCAAGATGAAAACAGCTGTAAAGGTGTTCACAGACATTCTAAGCAGTTAGAATTCTTATTTTAATTATTAGGAAGAGGAAAGAGGAAGAGAAGAGTAGTGCTTGCAGAAGGTGACAGTGCTGCATTTTAACGCAGATAACAAAAAGCTATTGGGACAGAATTCAAAATTGACATGTATATTTGTGTTCTATTTCTTTTACTGTATGTTTTAGTTTTGCTTTATGCCATGGGAAGAAATGGAATCAAATAAAAGACTACCATACATATGATTCCATCACCACAAACCAGTAAACTTAAAATATAGAGAACAAGCCTAATCAAAATATGGTGTCTGCTTTTCTAGTTATTGTTTTGAATATATGAATTGTACTTCTTCTTTTGTCCTCCAGCTCTGAACTGATAACAATAGAATTAAACCCACATTACCTACACAAAAAAAACTGTTATGCCCTGTACACATGATCGGACCTTTGTCTGACCAAATTTACATCAGAATTTTGAGAGAATAACATCGGAGGAAAAGAGAACATGTTTTCTATGTAATCTCTGATGGAATTCATCGGAATTTCCGATGGAATTTCTCCGATGGGGCATATACACGGTCGGAATTTCCGATGGAAAAAGTCAGTCGTGTGTACGAGGCCTTAAAGAAAGTAATAAAAAAATCAGTCGTGTGTACGAGGCCTTAAAGAAAGTAATAAAAAAAATCAGCACAGGCATGATTATTCTATTTTCCCCACTGGTACACCTACGTAAGTTACATGCACAGTTGTTGAACAAGTGCATTCATGTAAAAACCATTGCTTTTTTTAAGGGGGAAAGAGAGGTGCTTGTTGTCTTCACCTTATAATGTTCAGATGTAATATTTTTCATCCTCCCTCTCTTAGGCATTTTGTTTATATGTGAGCCAGTAGACCAGAGTGAGCCTGTGTTCATATGGTAAAATATAATCTACTAACATATATCATGCCTGCATGGTGAATTAAAAAACCTTATTTTGCATTTGGTTCATCAAAAGGTGGTAATCAGGTAGAATATTTGAATGTGCTTTATATTGCCATAATTGCCCATGAATATAGCATTGTGATTACTACAAATGGAGTCATGCTGGTTTTTCATTTGTATGCAAAGAAAGGTCTACGTAATATTTATTATGTGTTATTTTATTAGCATTGATTTCTCTACAGTTGAAGAATTAGGAGAATTTATTAGGCATATTGTTTTCATATTATCACATTATTAACAGCATCAAGAGCTTACTGTACCAAGGCATTTATGGCACTGAGAGTACAAAAATATATATAAGCACTATTTCAAAACTGTAATTTGGGCACCTTAAAAGGTGATCCCTGGAAATGTTACCCTGAAGCTGTATCAGGCAAGTCCATTTGGTCGGACATCCTGAGATAGGCCTAGAACATGCAGGAGTGATCACATCTTCCACCTATACTGCAATTGCATTGGAAATCTCCGGGAAGAATTGGAGCTCATAGTGCAATAAAGGGAAATCAAAGCTAACTTTATTGCTCACAGCCTCTGTGGGATTAAATGGCTGGAAGGTGACAAATTACAAATTGATTATTATATCACTCTATACTGAGTGTACTGGTAGTTAGAGACATTCAAATTGTAATGCAAATTCTGTGGGAGTAATTAGGTTGTCAGATAATGGTCTGTATAACACCTTACTCCCTGCTTCATCTATTTTTACAGCTAAACACCCCTTTTTTTATAATCTAGCAAGCAGCAAGTATATCATGCTTAAAACTGTATGTGATCAGGACCACCCTGCCGCTTTTAAAACCTATTTTGGAAAACATTTTCATTATTAGGAAATGAGGGGTTTGACAGGCGTGGAAGTAGAAAGGAAGCAAAGTACATTAAAGTAAAGGCCCTGAGATAATGATAAAACCTTGAGATAAATTTATTTCACAAAATCCAGACATCAACATTAATTAGTCTTTGGTTAAAACATTGTTTATTTTCATGTTTTCTCTCCTTAATTATTAACAAAAGCAAAGTGACACTCTACACAACCTGATGACAACAAATTTCTAAAGAGCTACATAAATAATGCGGAATAGAAATAATGAAAATATCATCTACACTAATAAGAAGAAATGTAATAGCTTCTTGTAGGGCTGAAATGTTTGCTTTGGTGAGATTTCTGCAAAAAAGTAAGGTTACTGAACTTGCTAACTTTACCTTTATGAAAGAAAAAACAAAGATATAAGGAGCTATTTACGAAAAAGGCAAATCCTCTTTACACTGCAAGTTCACTTTTAAATGCAGTCACTGTAGATCTGAGGGGGGCATGCAAGGAAAATAAAAAAAACACAATTTTTGCTTGCACAATTGAATGATAAAATCAGCAGAGCTTCCCCAAATTTCAGAGCTTCCCTTCAGATCTACAGCGACTGCAGTGCACTTGTAGTGCAGAGGGGATTTCCCTTTAGTAAATCAAACTCATTGTGTATATTATTTTTCTTTTCTGATTTTTGAATCAAGGTCACCTAGAAATAAAAAAAAATATTATTTGTTTCCCAAAATAAAATAAGAGTTGTGCTAATTTTATATTGAATAAAGTATAAGAAATTTTATGAATATACTATTTTTAACTATTTATGTTATATATATATATATATATATATATATATATATATATATATATATATATATGTATATATGATTTCAGCAATTCAACCATTTTAGCATTGTAAATACTCTAAAATGTATCATATGCATACATTCATCCAACCTACATGCAAATATGATATTATATTAATTATGTACACTTTTATTTTTTCTGAATAATAAATTGTTTAATACAATATGCATAAGAATTGTGCATTTCTCTTGAAAACTGCAAGCTCTTACCAAAAAAAGACATTTAGTTATAAATATTTTAAATAGTTTAAATACATATTTCATACCAAGAATATAA
Organism: Rana kukunoris; assembly: GCA_029574335.1. Lineage (NCBI taxonomy): Eukaryota > Metazoa > Chordata > Amphibia > Anura > Ranidae > Rana > Rana kukunoris. The sequence continues at coordinate 113,331,671 of CM056053.1, read as the reverse complement.
AAATAGCTTTTTTTTTCTGATAAATAAAGAGGTTTCATTAAAATGACAAATAACGTGCAACGGTTAACCCACCATCTACCAACTCTGTTTGGTTGATTGTCTAGGAGATGACATGCAGCGATAATTGTCCCTATGTCTTCTCTGAACTGACAAATAGACAGCAGGAATCATGGTCACCTGAAGCAAGCATTGACAGTGCTATTGTTTGCAAATGACAATCAGGCACTCAGGAAAGAGCGTTTTGCTTTGTGATATAAGAACTCCCTACGACATATGCGGTCATGTGTTCTTTTGTATATGAATCCCAGCTGTTTTGACCCTCAGGGTCTTCAGTCTGCATTAAAAACCTGGAACACAGACCAATAGCTTACATAAGTAACAGAAAACACACCCTCAGCACTTCTAAATAAATATGTTAAGGTACTGTGCTTTTTTTTTGTGTCAGTTTCTTAGTTATATCTTTTTCAAAGTAGTTGAAACAAAACCAACTTTTCCGTGTGTCTTTGCAGTCTCATGCATAAAGAGTTTCTACATTGCTGCTTCTGCTGAATACTATTGGTCAGTTATCATTATACATTTATGGCTTTGTCATCTTTAAAATCTATTGTACTTGTAATAATGTCCTGTTGGTACTCCTCCGTTGACTGTCCAGAGATGCCAACTGTTCCTTCTACATCCCAAGAACCTGGCAGATTTTCAAGGCTTAGTGAACTAATTGCTCCTTGGCTAAAACCTTCTTCAGATCTACTTGGCAGCACAAGCTGCAGAGAAGTGTCAGATGATGAACACATAGATGGAGAAAGAGTTGCAGAGATAGACTGCAGAGGAGTTAATGTGGTGTCCGAATGAGGAGATGTACACTTCAAATAAGAATATTGGTCAGCCTGAATAACTTGATAATGTGACGGAGAATATCCAAGGCCTGCCGTGTAGTAATATTCACCTTCTAATGAATTCTCTACATTAGATACATTTCTTTGAGGGCTGCTTCCTACACTGGAAGGATCCATGTTCCACAAGTCAGATACAACTGTACCTTGACACAGCTGTGTTGGAGTCCCAACCAGGGAACCTTGCCTTTGCATGCAAGCTTGATTTGTTGTCCATGTCATTCTAGATTGCATCTGATCCATTGGGGAACCTATTGTAGTACCCATTCCATCTATCACTGTACCATAAGTTGAATAATATCCAACTGGTCTTTGTACAGCTAACAAGTTTTCTAAAATATTCATGACAATCTTCATATCTTTGCTGAGCTGGGATACTTCATGAGTTAAAGTACTGACCTAGAAAAAATAATAATAAACAGAAACATGGTGTTATCACAGTCCACACTATATCTAGTTCCCTTCAAAATAAACAACATTTTTATTTTTCTACAAACCTCTAACTGACCATTTATGGCCGACAGTATAAGGATATAAAAGGTATTTTCTATGACTACATATTGTGGTAATTTAAAATGAATGTCAGTCACCTACTATGTTACCTTTACAATTTTACTTGCTTGCAGAATATGTTTATAACTTCAAATGTTACCTTGTTATTTAGAATATAGCTTTTTCATATTTTTATTACTAGTAGCTGTATGCATTTAACATAACACAACCAAGACCTTTGCTGAATTTGCTGAATTACTGAAACAATAAGCCATCCAGATAGTAAATTGTGCAAACTGTATATATACAGTATACTGCACATATGCATTACATGGGTTGCAAGAGGTTAAATTGCAACAAGTAAGACAATGGAAACTTTTGGGGTTAAATAGGTGGCTCAAACATTGGTGCACAAGTTCTTTGAAAGGGATGGACTGCATCTTAAAATTATAAAATATGTAAAATTCTAACAAACTGAGTGTACTTATAGTTTTAGATCATGATCTTACTCAATTAAAACTTTTAATTTCATGTGATCTTGTCACTGGCAGCAGATCCACAATAGCAGCATCACTAAAGGGACAATTCACCTGCTTTTAGAAATCTCATTCACCAGAAAGGGAGTAGCGATGGCCTACAATTCACTGCTATTCACTGTGTATTCATGCTGCTGTCTCAGCAATTCTTTCCTGGCAACAAGCTGATATTATGACACTATAATCCCATTTCATATGTTGCTCTATAGCTTCTAATAAACTAGTTTGAATGAGGAAATGTGATGAACATGGGTCTTAGAAAAAATCTAGGACAAATCAGAGGCTAATGCCTCATACACACGATCAGTTTTCCCGACAGGAAAACGTTGAGGAGAGCTTTTGGCCGGGAATCCCGTCCGTGTGTATGCTCCTCACAGTTTTTCCGACTGGGAAAACTGCTCAAAAAGCAACGAACCAAAAAAAGAGAACCAGTTCTCTTTTTTACCACCGGGAAAACCGGCGGACTGTTGCTCGGTGGTTTTTGGCAGTTATCCTATGGGGAAAACTGTGATGGAGCATACACACGGCTGGAATTTCTGACCAAAGCTCCATCACAGTTTTCTTGTCGGGAAAACCGGCCATGTGTAGGGGAAAGACTGAACCGAGCAGGTTTTCGGCTTTCCCCTCGGGATCTCTGACAGGAAATTTTCCAGTCAAAAATCCTGCACGTGTGTACGGGGCATAACTCTACTCCTTACACCCTGGGAGCCCATTGGAACATTTCAGCAACCTGACCACATTTAACAGCTTGTTCTAGCTAAACTTTTTTTTTCCTTTTATCAACATCTACACTAAAGGCATTAAATTTACAACTATTCCTAAAAAAAAATATTTTAACCTTTTTCCTTCAGCAAAAGTAAAGGTAAAGAAACAACCTGGCTGCCTTAACACCTTCACCTATAACTTGTCTTCTATTATATTATTTTCCACTCAAAACATTGTATTAATTATAGCAGAGAGCATGGTTTACTTATCTATTAACCAAAAATATTTAGGTCACTTTAATGCCACTAGTCTAGAGAAAATAAATAGACCAATTTGTAAAGAATGATGTTGCCCTGTCTTGACAGCATATCCTCATTATAAACATAAACTCAGATGTCAGATACATAGATAATGTGACAGGTACATTATTTACTGACATTCGAAGTTACAAATGCTACCAATTAGTCTGAATAATATAATTGCCTAGCTATTTGATTTCTGATATAGATTTGACAGATGAATAAAATGGTATTTTGTGGGCTTGAAAGGAATGCTTTAAATAACATTTTAACAGTCATTAAAAATCTCAACACAGTTTTTTTTTATTATGATGGCACTAGGCGTTTGTTTTCAGACTGAATTTTGCTGAGCAAATAAGCTATTACCATTTATGCCTTCTGCCCCTGGGTGGTGCAATTCAGAGATTTAAGGTGCTCATATACTGGTGCTTTTTTTGCTGTGCTCAGTTTAGAAAAGTTATATTTGCTAAAGGAACATAGATATCAGTGGTGCACAAGAGATTCAAGGTCAGTCCAATTATTGTTTATGGAAAAAAAGTGGCATGCATGGGGACCACTAGAACCTGTTTTAGCTTTAGGCAAGCCACCATCAACCAGAGTTTCAGTGGTCATCAAAAGCATTTGATATATTGGCCAGTGAGTGTTTTTGTTTAATTATAATTTATAGGGGGGCGTGGCCTGACGCATGGAGCTGTAGGACGTGTCTGCTCGCAGCTCCCGGGTCCCTCGGCTCCACGGACCGCAAGCACAGCAGGAAACCCGCTTTCATCGCTGCATATGGGGAAGGACAGGCATCGGGCATCAAGGGGCACCCGTGGGAACACGCAAAGCGGCGATCTCGAGGAGTTATTCGCCAGATCCCGGGCCGCTGCGCTCCGCCGTCCGGAATCCAAGATGGCGCCGGCCCCGCCGTCTCCAGCCCGCTCTGAATCCTCCATTCACACCCAGGTGAGCTCCCACAACCGCTTCCCACTCCCTGAGGACAATACATTTCCCTCTATGCTCACCAGGAGCAGATCTAATGCTTCCCTGGGCTCGGGTGACGGTTGGGACATGGAATCCCAGATGAGATCCCTCCACAGCTACATCAGGGCCCTACCCACTAAATCTGACTTTGAGAACTGTGTTCACAGAATTGAGAAAGCGTACAAAAAGGAGATCTCTGACCTTAAGAAAGATATGGGTGCCCGCTTTGAGGACATAGATAACACCACTGATAGCCTCAGCGACGCTGTACAGGCTCATGATAGAATCCTCAACACCCACACTGTCATGCTGCAGCAACTTGCTTACCAACAAGATGACATCGAAAATAGAAACCGTCGCAATAACATATGCATTCGCGGAATCCCCGAAACGGTTGACCCTAAAAATCTGCCCACGGCTGTGACGGCGAATTTTAACCAATTGCTGCAGCGCCCCAAAGATGACCCCATTGAACTAGATCGTGTACACAGAACCTCGGGACCCCGGACCCCTGACCCCTCTTTTGTACGGGATACATTGTGCCGAGTTCACTTCTACACGATCAAGGAGGACATCATGAGAGCGGCAAGCTCACAGACGACTATCCTCTTTAACGACACCCCTGTGATGCTCCTCCCAGATTTATCTCGCCAAACTCTGATGATGAGGAAAGCTGAAACCGCTTACACAGATGCTGCAAGATAAACAGATAAAATATCAATGGCGGTTCCCCTTCCATCTCCGAGTACACCACGAGGGCAAAACCGCCATATTCCGCACCTTAGGAGACCTACCCTCCTTCCTCAGCACACTGGAGCTCCCGCAGGTATCGCTCCCAGATTGGCCATTTACCCCTACTACGCCGGGCCTGCCCTTTGCACCCCAATGGCAGAAACAGGGCCGCAAACGCAGCTCCAAACCTACGCCTCAACGATCCGGATCCATGCCCCGACAGGATCCCAATGACTGAGATGTCCTACACTTCTGCACTGATCTCTTATCCTTACAGGGAATCCCCCTGTACCACCGATGGCTGAACACAGGCTAGAATCCTGATTCTTTACTCCCCCTTTTTTGCTTTTATTTTTTTTATCACCATCGCTTTGTTTTTGGGTCACGTCTTGGAACTGCTAGACTACCTGATGTTGGGGGCCTGTTATGTTTTGTTCACCCCGAGTTATGCGGCATTATCCATGCCACTTATAGTTCCCTGTAAACATTTTTACATATCACTGTTATTTGCCATCATTCCATGTTGTACTGCATGCTTGCTAGTTCTAACCTCTGTTTTAATTGTTTTTTTTATTCGTTTTCTCATACTCCGTGGAGCTGGGGGACCTAGGGATCACTCTGCTTAGTGGGTCTTCCCTCGCACCCCCCTTAAGGGTTTTTCTTTTTCTCAGTGCCATATTGGACACTGAGTGATGTACTGTTGTATATCAATTGGTAAGGTTTTTTTTCCCTTACCTATGGTTTTTTGGTGCCACCTAGTGGCCTTTTTTGTTTTTGTTTTTTCAAAAAAAATTTTTCCAAGACTATTTTGTTGGTCACCACCTCCTCTGAACAATGATCTTATCTCCTCATTGTTGTTGCCCCCCATTTTTTGTTTGGAGTATGGTGATCGAGATGCAGAAACTCTTTTCATCTTCATCGCTATCTCTTCCTCCTCTCTCTTTCGCTACCTACTTCTTATACTCCCCTCCTCTCTTCTTTTCTCTTCCCTCCCTTTCTTTTCCCCTGAGCCTCTCTTAACTTTGCTTGTTCAACTGAAGGCTGCTGATTTTTGGGACAATACTGATATCTACTATCCATACTTATGGCTACGGTAACCCCTATTGCTTTAGCATCCTTTAATTGTAGGGGGTTCAACAAGCCGGAGAAGCGGAGCCAGATTTTGTATCAATTTCACAAAATGCGCTCAAATATCCTATTGCTCCAAGAAACACACTTTCGTACGGGCTCTGTACCAGCCCTACACAATAAATACTATACGCAATGGTTTCACAGTACTAACCCTCAGGCCAAATCCAAGGGTTTCAAACCTGAGATCTTAGATTCCTTTATTGATGTAGCTGGCCGCTTTGTTTTTCTTAAACTGAGACTAAATGACTTTATCTTTACAGTGGCCAACATTTACGTACCTAACGTGGATCAGGCTCGGTTCCTCTCATCCATTCTCACCAGATTGTCCTCGTTTGGGGGTCCCTGTTTTATCGTCGGTGGAGATCTCAACTTTGCTATGTCCCCGTCTGCAGACACTTCCTCGGGTAAGTCCCCTGTTTCCTTCTCCTCTCTGACACGCATCAAATCCCTACTACACACGTCTCGTTTGGTGGATGTTTGGCGTATTCAACATCCCGCAGAGAGGGACTACAGTCACTACTCTGCAGCTCACAACTCTTACAGCAGACTAGACCATTTCCTGATATCACAGTCTTTGTTAGATACTCCCCTCCAGGCCTCCCTTGGCCATCTGCTCTGGTCCGACCATGCCCCGATCTATTTGACCCTGGCCCGCCCCCCGACATCCCGTGTCGGTACGCATTGGAGGCTCAATGACAATCTATTGAGGGACACCGTCTGTGTGGCTGACATCTCCATGACCATTCGGAACTTCATCACCGATCATTCCTCTGATTCCACTTCCCCCCTTGTCCAATGGGACGCCCTGAAATGTGTGATCCGGGGAGTGCTCATTCAGCACGGTTCCCGTCTCAAGCGAATGAGAACGGCTGATATACGCCGTCTTCTCTCCACCATAACGGACCTCGAATCCCTCCACAAACGGAACTTGGAGCCCGCCGTGTTCGTGCAGCTTTCAAACGCGCGTAGAGATCTATTGCAACTCTTGGATACACATTCCTTGATAGCTCGAGACAGAGCGCGTAGTCATTATTATTCCCTAGCCAACAAATGTAGCAAACACCTAGCGAAAGTCCTCCACCCCAGACCGCCACGATACTCCATCCCTTTCATTACCCGCCCTGACCAAACCAAGGCGTTTAATACAAAAGGCATCTCCTCCGCCTTCAGAGATTACTACTCCCGACTGTACAACCTCTCTCCCACAACCCCACCCGCCCATACCACCCCTTCTAATAACACCATGCGGGACTACATCATGGAAACGGCGTTGCCTACTGTCCCCAACCTAGACTCCCTGGAGTTAGACAAACCCCTAGCGGTGCTCGAATTCTTGGGTGCCATCAAGGCCTTAAAAATAGGCAAATGTCCAGGTCCAGACGGCTATACCCCCCGCTTCTACAAAACCTTCGCTCTCCAATTGGCGCCACTTTTAACTAAAGCTTTTAACGCCATAGACGACTCCCATCTGCCTTCGAGAGATCTCTTGTCCGCCAACATCTCCGTAATCCCTAAGCCGGGCAAAGATCCGTCCCAGTGTAACAGCTATCGGCCGATATCTTTGCTCAACATTGAGCTCAAGCTGTTTGCTAAGGTGCTGGCCAATCGCTTGTCTCCCCTCCTCCCAAATGTGGTTCACAATGACCAAGTGGGATTTGTCCCGGGCCGTGAGGCAAGAGACAACACCACTAAAACGATCCATCTTATATCCCTTATCCAACGAACGAATCTGAAAGCCTGTCTCCTTTCCTTCGATGCCGAAAAGGCGTTTGACAGGGTCAATTGGGATTTTCTTCAACTCTCACTGGAACAATTAGGGTTAGGTTCTACTTTTATCTCTAAAGTGATGTCCTTGTACTCCCGGCCATCTGCCTCGGTTCTGGTAAACGGCACTGCCTCTGAGCCGTTTGACATTGCCAACGGCACCCGGCAGGGCTGCCCCCTCTCCCCTCTCCTATTCGTCATCGTCATAGAACACTTGGCCTGTGCTATCCGGCAAAACGCCTCCATCCAAGGTATACAAACACCCTCCGCCCACCATAAGCTGTCCCTCTATGCTGATGACCTCTTGGTTTATGTGCAGCACCCCCATACCTCTCTACCTTCCCTTTTCCATGAATTCCAGCGGTTTGGGTCTTTTAGTAACTTTAAGCTTAACGTCTCCAAGACTGAAGCCCTCAACATCTCCCTCCCTGCGTCTGTGATGTCCTCCCTACGGTCTAACTATTCGTTCCAATGGCAAGCGAAAGGAGTGTCCTACCTAGGGGTCACAATCCCCTCCAACCTCTCCAACTTGTTCTCCTTAAACTATGTCCCCTTACTTTCTCGCATCCGGAAGGACTTACCGTGGTTTGGAAGGATCAACACCCTCAAAATGGATACCCTCCCCAAACTATTATACCTCTTCCAGACGATTCCTGTTCTGGTTCCTAAAACCTTCTTTGCAGCCCTACGCTCGCTGGCTATTAGATTTCTCTGGAATAGGGGAATGCCCAGAGCGAAATACAAGTTACTTACGCTACAGAAATTGCAGGGTGGAGCGGGTCTACCCGACTTTGAGACTTACTACAAAGCTACTCATGTGGCACGCATCCTGGAATGGTTCCCCCGCCCTTCTCTGAAGGCTTCTGTCGCCATTGAACAAGACTTGACACCCGTAGACCTTCAGGCGCTCCTTTGGGGATACGGGCCCAATTTTTCCCGCCTGCCGTCTCTCTCACCATTGACGATTGCTTCTATCAGACTGTGGGTCCATAGAGGCCTGTGCACCCACCTTGTCCTCCGACCCCTCCCCACTGTCCCCTCTGTTCGATAACCCCGTATTCCCCCAGGGCATAGGAGCGGCTACGATAGGGCCCTTTAGGCGCCCTGACTGGCCCCAAGCACACTCTTTTGTGGATCCGCTACGAGGGACCCCGGTCGCACCGACGGGTCCCACAGACTGGCTTACCACCCTTCACCTCTCTACATTTGTGCAGTGCCTACACAACTCCTCCCAAATCCACCGCCCTTACACAATCCTGAAATCCACCGCCCTTACACTGAATTTGAACGACTGTGCTCCCTCTCTGTTACACCCAGACACCTCCTTTCTACCATATACTGTCTCCTTCAAGGTCTCCTCAAGGATCTGCCTACATGAGGATCTGCCTCCCTACACCCGGGAAGTGGTCTGCAGATTTGAAAGAAGACATACCCCGATCAGAATGGCAGACCTCGTTTCTTTTTACTCATAAATCAACGATATCCTGCTACTCCCAGGAAAAGAACTATAAGGTTCTATCACGGTGGTACAGGGACCCCTATACGATACACAAACTGTTCCCGTCTACTCCAGCCACGTGTTGGCGGTGCAACTCCTCTACGGGGACCTATCTACATATCTGGTGGGAATGCGAGAGGATCCGCCCCTTTTGGACTCAGGTATTTACTTGCTATAATAAAATTTATGATGAAGCATTGACACCCTCCCCCAAGATTGCTCTCCTCTCCATTCTCCCTGGGTCGGTTACATCCCAGAAGAAAAGTCTTCTCCGGTTTTTTATGTCTTCAGCGAGACAGCTCGTACCCTCATTTTGGAAGTCGACTGCCACACCCCCCTTATCACGGTGGGTCTCGATCATGAATGATACCATGAGAATGGAGGAGATGCTGGCCCTTGACAATGACACCTTTGAAAATTTCAAGATGCTGTGGTCTGTTTGGCTCCACTTCTCCACTTCTGATACTCTCACCAATATGTTACCACTCCCAATACGATCGTCCTAACCTGTGAATCTACTATTGGGCTGGACGAGGCATGTACCTCCTGATGTCCCCCCCCACTGTCCTCCTGATAACCCTACCCCGCAAGTGTTCACACAGCAGCCCCTGTGCTCTTTTCCTACTGTCGCTTACCCTTCCCTGCTCTATCTTCTCTCCTTTCGATTCTCTTCCTTTCCACAACCTTTTTGGGATCGCTCCCCTCTTCTCTTTTTTCTTTTACTTTGAATTTACCATATATTCCCTGATCGGAAACAATGACACCCTTTTGACAGGAGTCGTCTCTGGCTCCTAAGGACGACCGTTGAGTTATGCTATGGGCGATAGCCATTGGGCTGACTCAAGTTACATGTCCACTCACGATTGTCACTTTATGTAACACTGTCTATTGTTTCCTTCTGTATCTTTCTGAATTGTTTATTACGTTACCAATAAATACATTTTCAACTCTAATTATAATTTATAATAATAATCCTTTCCAATAGCACCAGATCTCAGTGACCCAGCTGTATGTACAAAATGTTAACCTTCTTTCAGATTGAAAAGTGACCTTATTTCCTCTTTCTGGGAGTTGCCACTACAGATTTTTTGTATGTTAGCCCAGGTTCACACTGGGCTACAGGAATGAAGCTGTGTAAGTTCAGCTGAACTCGCACAATTTCACTCCCGCTTGTGAGTCCCGATTTCGGCCACGATTACAGAGACATCTGTACAGTTTTTGCACAGATGTTAATGTAAATCACGGGCCGAAATTACAAAAAGTATTACAGAAACGTTTTGAAATCGTTGCTATTGCCAGCAAATGCCGCCAATTTGACATGCGATTTGACATGTCAAATTGCATGTCAAATTGAACTAGTGCAAACCAGGGCTTAGTGTTAGTTTTACTTGAAAGTGTATTCTTGATCGACAGTATCTGAGGTCTGTTAGAGTGGAGGATCCAACACACTTTCTTTACTTTTACTATTGACATGTAATTTTTCTGTTGGGGTGAACAAAAAGATGGGATGGGGCCAACCAAATTATTTTCTCATTTCAGTGGCTTGTAGAAGCTTTTATTGTGGATCCTTTTCAAAGTGATAAAACCTTGTAAAAAGGGAGTAAAGACTTATAAATGCTGCTAGTATCTGATCGCTGTGTGTATCCGATGAAGTCTGTATTACCATAAAAATGCCAACTGTAACTCAATTGTGTTTAGTAATCCTGCACACTTGTAAACACATGTAAACCTAGACGCTAATACATTTGCTAGTTTGTCTTTTTTCAAAATATGGTATCTTTAGTGACTATGAATCACAATCCAATACTATTAATACTACTATACTACTGTTGTAGTAAATATTGCTTAAAACATCAAATCAAAATCTCCAGTGAAAACACATCCATGAATAATGGACATCCCTAAAATAGCTGTACATTGTTTTTTTTACACATTCTTTAGAAATGCAAAATATGTTATTATTTTTTTCCATGATACTTTGAATGTGAGTCTCATACTGCACATGAGTCAGTAGAAACCTTGTGTTCCTTATTCACAAATTATAGTTATTTACCACTGAGGTGAATAATGCAAGTCAGTTGTTTCACATTAGTTCTAATGGATTAAACATTTCAGATTCACATCTTTGGGAACTATCTTTAATGGCTTAAATGCATATTCTAACTAAGGTGCCTAATGCACCATTCATGTGTAACAAATACCATAAACAAATTTCTAGAAGGACGCTGCACAATAATTGTTTCTTAGGAGCTTAGGAGCTAGCCTTATCCACAGGACTTTACCCTAGAAGCCTGGAGAGAGATAATTGTGATTATGTGTTGTAAAATGTGAACACAGAATTGTGACAACACCATCTGAGGCTTAATGTTTTAAACTTTGATGTACAAAATTATATTCCCACTGCGGTTATTATGTAACAGCACCCAAATTATTAAAAACTGGGAGGGGAATTTACATCTAAAGTAATGTAGTAATTAAAAGCAGTGCTTCAATCAAATGCAAATCTATTATTCAATTGGGAAATCAGCACAGGTATTTTAAAGAGGACTATATGTAAAAGACCAACACAGTAATTACTGAATAACTTCTTTGGTAACCCAACAAAACCCAGTTAAATGCTTTGTTAGGGGTATTATTATTTGAGACACCCCCTCCCTATTTGTTGAAGAACCTCAGTGCTCAATGGCATTTTGGCTAGTATCAGCATCGAAGGGTCCTGATTCCATTCAATTCTTCGTTGATGTGCATACTAGCATGCCAGGCTTTTTACTTTGGGAAAGCATATTTCATGCCTTTTATTTATACATTTTTCCTTGTCATTGTTTCTGCACAATGACACAAGCAGTCCAGGACATGTGCAATGATAATTTTCCATCTAAGTGATATATACCAAGGGTATTCATAAAAGGAGTGTGGCTGTCTTGGCTCCCCTGGGATGGACTCAACACCTTCTTGCGGGCACGCTCCCGTGATTCAGCCGGTGGCCATAGCCGCTCACTGTATCACTCGCCCCCCCCCTGGCGCGCCACATCATTGGATGTGATTGACAGCAACGCGAGCCAATGTCTGCGTTGTTTTCAATCAACCAATGAATGATTTGGGAAGACAGCCTAAAAGCCTTCTCGTTCACGGTGTGGGACTTTCGAGGGGTCGGGTAAGTAATGTGCATACTAGCATGGCAAACTTTAAACTTTGGGAAAGCATAGAATATTTCATGCCTTTTATTTATAAATTTTTCCTTGTCATTGTTTCTGCACAATGACACAAGCAGTCCAGGGCCTGTGCAATGTTACCTTTCCATCTAAGCGATAGATACCAAGGGTATTCATAAAAGGAGTGTGACTGTCTTGGCTTCCCCTGCAAGGACTCAAAACCTTCTTGATGGCCGAGAAGCCTGCTCGTTCACGGTGCGGGACTTTCGAGGGGTCAGGTAAGTAATCGGGGGCTACTAATACTCTGATGTTTTTTTCACCTTAATGCATTGAATGCATTAAGGTAAAAAAAAAAAGAAACATTTACCTTTACAAACCTTTAAGCAGTTTGGCTGTAATTTTGCTATAGACTGGGTGGGACTTTTTTCATTCGTGGTGGATGACACGTTTCTCGCTTCAGCAGCTAATCACTATTCTGGCCCACTGCCGGTACTATGTGATCAGTTTGACCAATCACAGCAGATCGCATGAGAATTCTAAACAATGGATAGCTTCCTTTCATGCCATCTATTGTATACCATTGTGTTGCTAGCTGTTATTGGTCACATAGATCACATGGTGCAGACAGGACCAATCACAGCCCATCTGTGTCATGTAATTAGCTTTGCCCAATCACAGCTAATCACAACAAAAGATACTGAATGAATTAGTTTCATTCAGTAAAAATAGTTTCTTATACCAATTAAATTTACTGGTATAAGCAATCATAATGTATAAAAACAAAAAAAAAACTAAAATGGAATTCCTTATACAATTCCTTATATAATTATGAAGCTGCCATTAGTGCTAAAATGTTGTCACTGATCTTACACACCTACATATATAGGCTTACTAAAGTGACTTTACCCTTAGCTTAGTGAATGAGGTGACGCTCTGCCGCCTTCAAACCATGTGCAGGCAAACATACTGGGCCAGATTCAGATACACTTAATTTTGCGCTGCGTAATCGAAATACTCTACGCTGCCGTATTTTACCAGGCTCTACATCGAATTCTGGTAGATTTTTGCCCGTACGCTACGGCGGCGTAGTCTATTTCTCGCCGTGTAATCGAAATACGCGATTAGGGGGCGTGAAGCATTTAAATTAGGCGCGTCCCCGCGGCGATCGAACTGCGCATGCTCCGTTCAGAAATTTCCCGCCGTGCATTGCGCGAAATCACGTCGTTACGTCATTCGTTGTTTGAGTAGCGTCGTTTACGGACATTCCTATTCCCGGACGTTTTACGTCAAAAATAATAAAAGACGTCGGAAAAGGTAGAAATTCGACGCAGGAACGACGGCCATACTTAACATGGGCTGTCTAATATTAGAGCAGCAAAAAGCTGGTATAGTGTTACGCAAAAAAAAAGATGACTAAAGATGCTGTAAGAGATTGAGATTGAAGATCGTAATTTCGGGGATCGCCGGCAAAAGCTCATTAGCATACACCGACGCGGAAAACAACGTGAAGTCCACCCAGTGGCCGCAATTTTATTGCAGCGTAGATCCGAAGGCGCATGAACACGTAATCCAGTCGAATTGAAGCCCGCAGCCATCTATTCATGGTTTGAGGTTTCAGACTAGCTAAAAAAACGCGCGTAATTTTAAATTACTCCAGTCTAACACCAGTTAGACAGGAGTTACGGCTCTCTGAATCTGGCCCACTGTTTTTATTTCCCTTGCAATTGATTGGGCATTATTTACAATTATTTGCAATTGAATTTTAACCACATCCACTAAGCTAAGGGGAAATCCTTTTGCAAAGTTCAAATTCCCTTGCAAACTGAGCAGCCTATTTTCCATTAGAAAATCAATCACATAGAATTAACAAATACTACAGGCCTAAGCAGAGCACATAGACCATTCACATTAGTCAATGCCCCTGAATAATAGTGTTCATTCTAACCTCCATCCTCACTACAGTCATACACAAACACATGTTAGAATGAGCGTGTAAGATGGTCAGTCAATGTTTATGCATTATAGGAAGTAACAGCTGAACTGGAGGAAATCCACATAAAAACACATACTGTATTAACACCTGTAATCATTAGACATGTGCACAGAATTTTTTTTGTTCCGTTTCGTATCGTTCCGTTTTTTCGTTTCCGTTCGTTTTTCGCAAGACGCCCGTTTTCCTGTTCGTTCCCGTTCGTTTTTCGTACGACGCGATTTTTTTGTATTCCGATCGTTTCGTATTTGCGTTACTGTTTTATTTTCGTACATGCGGGATGGTTCGTTATTCTGTTTAATTCATGTTCGTTACTTGTTAGACAATAATTTTCGTGAATTTTCGTCAATGATTTGCATTCTGTATCTTGAAACCCTTTTCTTTTGCTATTTTCAGTCGTATGTTCATATGACATTTATAACAAAAGATTTGCATTCTGTATTTTGAATTCCTATTTTCTGTTCGTATTTTGTATTCAAAATACAGAATGCAAATCTTTTGTTATAGATGTCATTTTCATTTTTTTGAATGGGCAGTGAGTGAGTGTAGTTAGTGAAGCAGCTTGCTCTTTTGTGTACACTAGTACAGTGAGTAGTACAGTAAAGCCAAATTAACTTTTCTGTGGATTTTCATCTGAAGGGAGATCAGTTGGCCAGACTTTTGAACCCAAAAATGGTTTTCTGATGTAGTTTGAAAACGAACACATTTTCTGAGAACGAACGGAAAACTATCATTTTTATGTTTGTGGTTAAAAAAAGTCTGACCAAGTGTATGGGGCTTAACAATAGTTAATATGGATGAGCCGCGTGTTGAAAGTGCCGCGAATCCCGCGATATATTTACGAAAGTACAAAATGACGAAAATCCTTTTTTTGTTAGTATTTTCAGTCGCATGTTCATATGACATCTATAACAAAAGATTTGCATTCTGTATCTTGAAACCCTTTTCTTTTGCTATTTTCAGTCGTATGTTCATATGACATCTATAACAAAAGACTTGCATTCTGTATTCTGAATACAAAATACAAACAGAAAATAGGAATTCAAAATACAGCATGCAAATCTTTTGTTATAGATGTCATATGAACAATGAACATGCGACTGAAAACAAACAGAAAAAGGATTCAAACAAAATACAGAATGCAAATCCTTTGTTATAGATGTCATTTTCGTTCTTTTGCCATTTTCGTTTTTTTCGTCAGATTGTTCGTTCATATTTGCGGTTGTTCATTATGCGGCTCATTCGTAATCCCGTCGTTTTCGTATTTTGGTGCTTTAATTTTTTGGTATGTACACATTATCCCGCGGGTACGAAAATGAACATTTTCGTACGAAAATAACATTTGTACGAACGGGAATGCACATATCTAGTAATCATCTTTGACCACAATTATACCTGTAGAGTATAAAGACTCTAAGAGTTATTTACAGTGTAGTCTCCTAAATATCAAATATCTGTGTGAGCTCATAGCAACTATCAATTAGGTTTGAATCAGAATTCATAAACGACATCTAATAAAATAAATGTTTAAAACTGACTGTTGTCTGAAGGAAGCATAAACGACTCTAATCTCCTAGCCTCTTCTCACTAAGCCCTACTTTACCCTATTAAAGGGTCAGTTGACCCAATATTGATAATTACATTTTTTGTACATGCTACATGTTTAAGCTAGGTTATATTCTTGAATATCTTTCCGATGCTATAGTGTGAAATCTCTGCCAATGCCAGGAAGTTCCATTATCCCTGTTGGAATCTTTATTTATTTAATTAAGAAGAATGGAGTCTGGATTAAAAACAAGTTAAGCATAAAAACCCAAAGTTAAGTGATAAAACCTAAAGCTAAAAGAGAAAAAAAAAGTCAGAGTCTGCTATAATCACAGCAAATAAATAAAACATAAATACAAAATAAATAAATAAATGTACCTCATGGTTGAGTCTTGTTATCTGTTGTTTGGTTTCTTCTGCTGTAATAAAAAGCATTGCTGGGTTGAAATCCAAAAAGTCTGTAAAATAAAAAGGAAAACAAATGTAAACTTGACAGCATAATAAAAAAATAAATCAGTTTTAGAATAATTTGAATTTTAATGCTTCAACTCGCACACCTGTAAACTCCCTTTGGACTGCAGCATATTTTAAACTCCTTCTATGGACCTGTTGATTTGGCAATATATGGTATATAGACAAACTAGGCTTTCTTTTATTATATTAAAAATATTTTTTTATGTAATCCTTAGACTAAAAACTCAAGAAAGTATTTTCTTTTATGATTAGTGATAGCTTGAAAAAATGTTTTACGGTAGATATCAGTTTTGTTCTGTGATTTGTCCAGTTTAAAATTACACTAAAATAATATTTCTGGTACACAGAATTGCAAAGTTAGTTCCAAATGAAATAAAGGATTTGTTCTTATTTCAGTTTTGCACTTTTTTGATGTTACACTAGAAAAAAAAATAACAAACAAATAAACATGAAAACAAGTTTGAATATTAATGGTTAATAAAATAGAAATAAACTGACAAAAAAATCAACAGGAAAACAATAACTGATTGGAGAAGGGGTTAACATAGTTAATTAGGGCTGATTAGGGTAAACTAAGGGTTAATAAGGAGTAAGCAAACTTTTTTTTACTTGTCAGATTAAAACTCATCACTTTTATCTGCGAGTGAATGAAGCATAGTAAATACAAAAGTAACACTGCATCTCCTGACAATTCGAAGATGCCAAATGCATCTATTGAAACATATAAAACACAAAGTAAAAACAAAATCTCAAAGTCTTGACACATATAGAGGTTGCTCAAAAGTTACTCGTCATGTTTCGCGGATCAAAGCCGCTTCCTCAGGAGCATTTAAACTACAACATAGGAAAAATAACAAACAGAAAAAAAAAAGTTTAAGACATATGCTAAAGTGCATAACAATCACGTTGGACATTCTCCAATAACACCATTAGATTGGTGAGTGTACAATAATAAATATAATTATCCAATGCTTATTCACGATCCCAGTACTGGGATCTGTTTTTAGCATATTTCTTAATCTTTTATTTTTTCTGTTTGTTATTTTTCCTATGTTGTAGTTTAAATGCTCCTGAGGAAGCGGCCTTGATCCGCGAAACATGTCGGGTAACTTTTGCGCAACCTCTATATGTGTCAAGACTTTGAGATTTTGTTTTTACTTTGTGTTTTATATGTTTCAATAGATGGATTTGGCGTCTTCGAATTGTCAGGAGATGCAGTGTTACTTTTGTAATACCAATCCCAATCGTCACACTTTTGGCAACAGTGATAACAACAATATAAGCCTACACCTGTGGTTTCCACACCTGGTCTTATACTTTGACATTTTGTTTTTACTTTGTGTTTTATATGTTTCAATAGATGCATTTGGCATCTTCGAATTGTATATACTTGCAGATTATTAAAAATCAATTTTTTACATTTCTAAGTAGTGCCTATAAAGTCCATCTTTTCTACCATATCTTTCAATGACTTATAATTTATAACATGTTTTTCACATAAGGGAGTGGACCACATGGATAAAAATTGGTCTGGTCCCTGCAAAACCTGCCAAACTTTGATCCATCTATGGCCAGTTTAAGACCATCAAAGGGCTTAGAATGAAACAGCACCAACTGTGACATACATAGTCACCCATACATAGACGTCGCCACGCTTGCATGCAATCTCTATAATATCTGGATTTGTTTACTACTATGTTTTGTGTACACAGTGCTGTTTTTATGATCTTCATGTAAGTAGCTTTGCACTTTTCTTTTAATAAATGTGTTTTATGTATTCACACTATGTGGGCATATCTGCTTTGATTCTATGAGGAATCGTTAGTTTACCCTGCATGTCAAAATATTACTATACAGCTCAAATCTCACTTTGGAATACAACTCGTGATATTCTATTATAGACAAAAAAGAGATCCTTGGTGCATTCAAATATGTGGAGCATATAGCAAAAATGCAAGTCAATTAAAATTGCATGAGTAACAAGATAGGATATGATCTGTGGGAAAACCCTTCAATTGTGTGTTAGGTCCCAAGGAATCCATTTATTGAGCACAAAGCAGGTGCTAAAACACTATGGGGGTTATTTACGAAAGGCAAATCCACTGAAAGTGCACTTGGAAGTGCAGTCGCTATAGATCCGAGGGGGACATGCAAGAAAAATAAAAACAAATTGCATTTGCGCTTGCACATGATTGGATGATAAAATCAGCAGAGCTTCCCCTCATTTCAGAGCTTCCCCTCAGATCTACAGATCTCTTTATTGAGAGTAAAGAACATATATGGTGTGCCACTTACATCCAGAAGATAACAAATCCACAGCCCAACATGCGAGGTGCAGAATTCTGGATTCTGCTTGGCAAGATATGTACTTGTGGTCATATGCTCTTCTCATACATTGATTTGGCATCATCCAGTGGTTTGTTTTATATCTCATTATGGGTATCCATAGAAGCTTATCTCATCAACCTGGTGGTAATTATTATTCTGCTATGGCAACTGTCTGCATAAAGTGGTTGTAAAGCTTTGTGTTTTTTCACCTTAATGCATCCTATGCATTAAGGTGAAAAAACACCTTGCACTCTCCAGCCCCTGTTTTACTTACTTGAGCCCCGAACCTCTGTGGGTGCAATTTCCGCATTGCTTTCCCCTATGTCTTGTCGGTTCTTTATTGGTTATATTGATAGCAGCGCAGCCATTGGCTCCCGCTGCTGTCAATCAAATCCAATGATGCAGCAAGCCGGGGATGGGGCCGAGTCATACACTCAGGGGCTATGGCCGCCGGCTGTATCACACAGGAGCACGCCCGCAAGGTAATCCCCTCGGGAGAGAGCTTCCCAGAGGGGGTTAGCTATTGCGGATAGTAGCCGAGACAGCCGCCGTGGGATCCCAGATGTGGGGGTAAGTATGACAAGTTTTTTTTTTAAATGGCTGAACCTTTACAACTCCTTTAACATTCTCATGTTTTAACCACTTTACAGCTCATTCTTTGAAGCTATGGGATGATATAAAATAGTTTATCTGTCTTATTTATATTTATTCTCCCCTCTTAGCTATTATAGGAAACCCAATGTATCCTCCTCGGTTTACAGACCCTATGGCATTTTACATCTGGAACCGATGTTGGCCTGTTAAGGTCTCTAACCTGTCAAGTGCCTCCACTAATAAATGTTTTTATCCTTGCAAAGAGATCCTCTCTAATGTGGAAAAAATGTTTTATTTATCTACAAGTAAAACATTACCTTGACTCTCTGAAAATGTACATCACTGAAGATACCATGAAAGAAGCATGTTAATTTTTCTGACTACAATCGCCCTGGGTTCAATTATTAATAATTTTTATACACACAGCAATATAATACTACCTTTATATAGATCTTAGTGGGAGTCATAACTGAAGGGTCTAGTAACTTTTAATGACTGGGAACAAATAAGGGAATTCATTTAGAAGAACTCTAAAGCCCTGTACACATAATAGGATATCTGATGGAACCTAATGGATTTTTTTGTCGGATATCCGATGAAGCAGACTTTCATCAGTCTTGCCTACACACCATCAGTCAAAAATCTGATTGTGTCCAAACGTGGTGACATACAACACTACGACGAGCCGAAAAAAAATGAAGTTCAATGCTTCCAAGCATGCGTCGACTTGATTCTGAGCATGCATGGATTTTTGACCGATAGAGTTCTATACAGATGATTGGATTTTTCTATTGTTTTCTTTATCCATAGGAAAAATTTAAAACATGTTCTATTTTTTTACACCGATGGAAATAAAACCGATGGGGCACACACACGATCGGATTTCAGCGGACAAACCGATCCTGTGTACAGGCCTCAACATCATTCCAGCTCTTAAATTAAACTATCTATGAAATGTGGCTATACAGCCCCACCATAATATCACCCCACTTGTTTTGGGGGCTGACAAAAGGAGGGACCTTCACCCATATCTGGTTCTAAAGTCCAATAGTGAAACAATATTGGTCTAAAATATATTGATAGATTAAACATTTTGGGGAGCTTTCCCCTGTGAGAGGGCCCATTTGTTTCTCGGTTAAATAACCAACCAGAGAGATATACTTCAAATCAATTTACATGACAGCTATGAAAAGAGTTATAGTGCAGTCCAGTGGTGGCCTGTCCATTAAGGGCACATGGGTGCGGCCCACCTATAAATGCATCCGGCCCCCTGATCTACATGCAGGACCGAAGAAGAAGGGGTCATGGGACTTTATATGAAAGTCCCATGACCCCTCCTCCTTTCTTTGTATCCCGGGATGGAGGCGTGGTTGTGTTATTTGAGGGTCCTATTGGGTAATTTTTCTAATTATCATACATGCAGGACACTGGACCATGGTTTCCAATGAAGGAGTGTTTAGAGACAGAGACAGAGGCTTCAAGCCCACCCAAATGTGTGACAATAGCGAATGATTATTCGCTTTTACCACACTGATCCTCCTCCTGGCCAACCAGAAAGCGGTCTTGAGAGACAGACGACAGGCTATTGGATGTCTAGGAGGAGGAGGTAAGAGACTCATGGCGGAAGCCATAGTGATGCAAAAGAGGAGGAGAGGACACATGATCCCCCGTAGCCCGTAGGAGCTCTTTCCACCTTCAATCTAGATGGGGTAATTGCCGGGCTGGATGGCCGACCGGGGGGTGACTGCCACACTTTCTCATATTTTTTTTCTTTACTAATCCATATAGTATTTTCCTAAAAATATAATGGCATGACAAAATGATACCATGAATAAATATGAATCCATTTAGTTTCCATAATTAGATATTTTATTCTTTCCCTGATGATATAAACAAACCTCATCTTGAAACCTCTTTGTTGTGCTGGGAGGGGGGATATCCCCTTTTTCTCCCCCAGCTACTTTTCCCTCTCCATGTTACATTCTTGACCTAATGATAGATCTCTTTACCTTTCAGTTCAAAATAAAGATAACTGGGCCTTGATCTAAACCATTTCTCCTATATCTATTTTTTGACCTAGGCATTCGTACACCCCAGTGTCCTCTATTCTGCTTTCTCTTACTTTATAAATCAATTATAATGTTTGTACAACTTTCAAACCAATCAGTTTGTCAGTCAACATCTAATTTGCCCAAACTCTAGGGAAAAGTTGATTTTCCTACCTAGTGTAAAGGCACACTTACTTGTTATGTATTTATTGTTTGAACGTAACCCTCTCAAAACAATAAAACTTACTGAATGTGAAAGAGTCATAGGTAATTATGACTGCATCTGACATTACATTTAACCTAACAAACCCAAATTATTACTAAATATCATCTTTTATTTGTTAAAAGAAAGCTTATTTAGGTTATTAATTGTGTTTTAGATGTGTATTAAAAATGTCCAGAAGTGTAGAATACCCATACTGCTAGATCAGTGGTTCTCAACCTCAATAGTGTCGTGACCCCTTGATAACATTTCACAGGTTGTCGGGACCCCTAACATTAGAATTTTCGTAGCCCGGGCTGTCAGCACCCAAGGTAAGGCAAGTAATTTGTGCCCCTCACACACGGACATTTAGGGCTCCCTGAGTCCCTTCCACTCATACAGTATTAAAACCCCTTCTGGTACCTTTTAGGGTGTACCACTCTCTCTATGTTCTCATTCCTTTCCCCTTTATCCCTCTATCTTAATTTCTTGTTTTTTCCCCCCATCCCTCTCTCTAGCCAACTTTACTGTTCTTTCTCTCCCTCTTTTCCTCTCCCTTCCATGTATTCTCTATTTTTATTCCTTCTCTTACTCCTTTTGGGTGGGATGAGTGACTGTGCTGGCAGAGAGTTCTGATCAACCAACTTGGGTGCTCTTGATAAAGATCACCTGCTGATCTAAGAACTGTATGGCCGCGTACACACGATCAAATCTATCTGCTGGAAACAGTCTGACAGACCGTTTCAGCAGACAGATTTGATCGTGTGTACGGGCGGACAGACAGATTTTTCCAGCAGACAGATTTTAAAGCATGCTTTAAAATCTGTCTGCTGGGAATCTGTCTGTCCGATATGTCTGCTGGTTAGTACGCTAACCAGCAGACATATCTGCTCGCACATGCGTCGAATGGATTCGACGCATGCGCGGAAGTGTTTTACTTCCTGGTGCGGTGACGTGGCGGCGTCAACGTCATCGCCACGTCACCGCGCTGTCTGCCGGCGGGGATTTTGGTTTGATCGTGTGTACAGCGATCAAACCAAAACAGCCCAGCAGACAAATCTGATCAAATCGGTCTGTCAGACCAATTTGAACAGATTTATTTGGTCGTGTGTACGTGGCCTAGTGGGGACTTTAAATGGCAACTCTAATTACAGGTAGTGTTCCTCAATGTGTCTCCAGCTTTGTGGTGTCTAGCAGCAGTGACACCTATACCAAAATCAGGAGATAGGGTCTTCTCCAGCCCCTCATACTTCACATTTCTCACCAGCCAGCTGACCTCTAGTCCCTGTCTGCCCCACAGCCATGCTGTGAACTGAATGGGCAGCCACAGGCTCCAGGGACTGCCGTGCTGGGTGGCTGTAAAAAGGCTGAGTGCTGTGGGCTTCAGGAACAGCTCAAGATTCGGTGACCCCTGGCAAATCGTCATTTGACCCCCGAGGGGGTCCCCGACCCCAGGTTGAGAACCACTGTGCTAGATGCTTGTGCACAATTAATTCTATATACTTGTATATTAAATGATCTTGGAAATTAACCTAACTATAATTATTCACAGATAAGACAAAAATAAATCCCATATACATTTACTCATGCAAACAGGGTAAGAATGATAAAATAAATACTTCAATTATTTTCAGATTGTTGACAAAAACAGACATAGCAGCAGAAGCTTTCCAATTACAAGAACACACCAACAATAAGAAAGACACAGCAGGAAAGATCACACAGCTGTAACAGAGTTACTTGCCATTGCCAGCAGTTGAGTTAATGAATATGTTACTGGGAGGGGTTTGACATTGCAATATATTGCAGCAGTGTAGAGTATGTGTTGCTGAGAAGACACTTTTAGAACAAGCACAGCATACTGTAAAAATGTTTTCCCAAAAGGAACTGCTCTAAAGACTAGAGAAAATTATTGCTTTCCTTCACTATCATATTGTCATGGCTATGTTAGTAGTAGCTCAATAAAACTCAAGTTTAGTCTGTGCTAAATTTACATTGACCTAGAAGTTCACATATTTCATAATGATATTTTTGCTATACAAATAATATCTGTCTTAGTTAATAACTCTTTCTAAGCGAAAATCCATTATTTATGCAGAATTAAATAGTGATGTTTATTACCATTATTATTACATACAATACCATTATTATTACCATTATTATTACATACAAATAAGTCCAGCTGCACTCTTCATATGCCTTATTAGGAAGTACAGAAGACGGACATCACAAAGAAGTGGGGGACGGAGAATTGGGCTGGGTTACGATTAAGCTCCTAGTTGGCCTCAAAATGCATTATCCATCCTCTGTCTCCCACTGCTTTGTGATGTCCGTCTTGTGTACTTCTTAATAAAGCATATGAAGAGTGCAGCCATGTGGATTTTTTTGCTATTTGCATGTTATAGCAGCAGATGAAGGACTGGGCACGCACCTTCTGGAGAATGCAGCTATGCAGTGAGTTAAGGAGCATGAGAGCAGCAGCCTAGAGCAGTGTGCGTTACTCGGACCAAGCCGGTTTATTACAATTATTGTTCGTAGTAATGGTAATAAAATGCTACATGTTCATGTATATTACAAATAGGATTTCTCAGGTATGTGAAAAAAGGGATGTGACAATAAACAGAATGTATTTGCATTTTTAAATTTTTTCATTTTATGGCCATAACAAAAAATGTATGTAAAAAAATCAACTTACTAAAGTAAATATGAACATTCAATATTACCATTTCATGTTTATATTTTAACCCCACAGGTAGGAGATTTTACGTGCTTTCTAGGCACATATAAATTTATTTGCTGAAAAATTTTTTTTTTTCAATATTGTATAATGAATTTCTAATTACACATGTAGCTAAACTTATCCTTCTCATGTTCAAAATTTTAATTACACAGTTTAAAGCGGATCTCCACCCTAAAGTGAAGTTCCACTGATCGGAACCCTCCCCCCCTCCGGTGTCACATTTGACACCTTTCAGGGGGGAGGGGGTGCAGATACCTATCTAAAGACAGGTATTTGCACCCATTTCCGGCCCGCAGTCTCGGGCAAAAGACAGGTTTTTCCCATTGTGTGCTGGGAACTAGTCTGGATGTAGGGAATGCCTAGTAAAAATGGGCATAATTATAACAAGCCAGGCTGATAGTCTATGAGAGCTGTGCCCAGGCTTATTTGTATAGTTGCACTGCCAAGGCCAGTAATTTCTATCTGGTTTGGCTAGCTTTATGATGTGGCAAATGTTGCCTTATGAGTTTATGTGAAATCTCCATTAATAGCTGTAAAGTATTGTAATTATGAATATATTTCAGTTAGCTTTGCATCTATGTAACTGAGCCACCAAGAAGGTTAGGTTAAGCAGACAAGATGGTGCCTAGGCTTGTGTATACAAACAATGGAGATCCAAACATCAATTTTTTTACACATACTCACTTCAAAGGATCCCATGCTGGGATATGCAATGAAGGGAGGCCAAACCTTAATCAATACTTAACTGCCCGGGAAAATTCAAGTATATCTGCTGCTCAGTATAGTTACAAGGATTTGCATTAAAGGGGGCTGACTTATGCAAAGTATAGGAGTTGGAGATGTAGCCAGTCCTGAACCAGTAATAGGTAGGCCCTCCAATCAAGAGCCACACTATGCCAACCAATGAGGCATCAGCCTGTAATAATATACACAGACAGAGGGAAATTTCACTTTATTAGAGAGCAGCCATCAAAATGGAACAAAGGGTAAATATGGGAAAGGTCTGCTTTTTTACTTGTAACTGAATATGTTTGTAGATTAATGTTTTAAGGAATATACTCTGTATTCCTTCATGTAATTTTTTTATTTTAACCTAATAGTTTCATCTTTGCAGGCGACTATATAGATAGATGTTTGTGTATTAGATAGATATGATCAACTATACTTCAATAAATGTTATTGTGTTAGGTCAAAATAATGCTCATTTAACCCACATCATATGTTTGAGATATTAAATCTTAAATATAATATATGAGTAACACAAATATGCGGTGAGAGAACAATAACTTTTCTGGAACAAGAACTGCTGAACAGTGAAGGAGATGTGTCACCATGATGTATATGCATAGGACACATGCTCACAAGCACTCGTTATGTTGAAAATGTTGACGAAGAGTTATACCCACATATTAACAAAAAAGCTATGTTAAAGTAGAACTTAGATAAATATTTAAAACTCACAACATAGGGACACATTCCTTTAGATTAATGAAAATTAGTAACAACCTTACTCTCTCCTTATTATTTCCATTCTTTTTCAGGCCCCAACTGGGCAGTTATGCACAGTAAATACCACGTTCTCTGCATCCTAGATGTGAAGTTCTCAATCACAGTGGTGTATGAAGTCACAGCAGACTTCATCTCACAATAGCTCCACTGTGGTTTGCTGACCACTTCATACCACACTGGATATGGCATTCACATGCATGAGACTTGTGGGACCCACATAATTGCAGCACCTGCAGGCTGGCTTTGTAGACAAATAGATCCTGGTTCAAGATAATAGCAGTATGAATTCAAATGGCAGCCTGGAGCAATGATTAACCTCTCGAGAAAATAGTTTAACAAAATGTGTTTGTTTATTTTTTTTATATTCATATTCTTAAATGCATGTTAGCATTTTATGGAAAAATACAGCTCCAAGCTCCCACTATTGCCAATTAGCAAAGTCTGCACCTTTTGCTACATTATGTTTACTGAATGAGCAATTAGCCAAGGAGAGTTCTGGTCTTCCTGTCCTATAGAGACTTTTTGATTGAATGCTTTGGCTTTTGGGTATACTATCAGAGCTAATAGGGAACCTGAAACAAAATATTCTTCAAGCATATTCACTTGCTGTTCTCCATTTCTGTTAACAAAGCTCTATGTTAACATTTGAATACAGGTCCACTTTACCCCTACATGTTCCAGTTATCTCAATAAATACCAATGTTATTCACATTGGTTGTAATACTGTTTTTTTTTATGGCTGGTCTGACTTTGGAGTACATTGTTTAACCCAGTTTATAAAATGTAACACCTTCCCGCACCCGGCTATAGGCAGGAAGGTAGCTTTTTCATCCTGATTGAACGTCATATGATGTCCTGTCAGGAAGCAATGCTCTCTCAGCCATGGGGCCATGGGGCCACACAGTGGTTCAATCTGTCACTGACTGTGTCCACGGGACACAGCCAATGACTGTTCAATCACAGCAGGTCACATGAGAGTTGTACACAATAGATGGCTTCCTTTCATGCCATCCATTTTGTACAATTGTGTTTCTAGCTGTGATTAGTCAATTTGATCGCATGGTACAGACAAGGTCAATCAAAGGCCAATTGTACCATGTGATTAGCTTTGATCAATCACAGCTAATCACAATAAAAAAAAAATGAAATGAATACGTTTCATTCAGTAAAATGCTTGCTTATAGCAATGTAATTCACTGCTATAAGTAAACAGAATGTGTAAAAAAAATCCTGATCATTTCCCCCAGAGAAGAACAATGTTACTATTGTAACATTATATCGCTCTAGTTACAGTTTTTTTTTTTTTAATTGTAAGAAAAAATGTAATAAAAAAAGAAATAAATATATAACATTTTTATTGTTTCGTACTGTCACCAGTCAGTGTCCTTGATCACTGCCACACCGGTTATATGAGGACACTGTACTGCACTGGTGACAATATGTAAAATAAAAAAAATAAAAAAACACATGTCTCTTACTAAATACCTTGGACTGTCTACTTTTCAAAAATGGGTCATTTGGGGGATATTTGAAATTAAGTAGGCCATCAGTACAATCAATTGATAAATTTTCACATACAGTATCTCAATTTTTTTTAAATATCTTAATATATTTTTTCATGTGACAACACTGAAGAAATAACACTTTGCTACAATGTAAAGTAGTGAGTGTACGCCTTGTATAACAGTGTAAATTCTCTTCCACTCCTCCATGATGACATTACGGAGCTGGTGGATGTTAGAGACCTTGTGCTCCTCCATCTTCCATTAGAGGATTCCCCACAGACGCTCAATAGCGTTTAGGTCTGGAGACATGCCTGGCCAGTCCATCAACTTTACCCTCAGCTTCTTTATCAAGGCAGTAGTTGTTTTGGAGGTGTGTGTATCATGTGGGAAAACTACCCTGTGGCCCAGTCTCCAAAGGAAGGGGATCATGCTCTGCTTCAGTATGTCACAGTACATGATTCCCTCAGTGAACTGTAGCTCCCCAGTGCCGGCAGCACTCATGCAACCCCAGACCATGACAGTCCCACTACCATGCTTGACTAGGCAAGGCACACTTGTCTTTGTACTCATCACCTGGTTGCCGCCACACACGCTTGACACCATCTGAACCAAATAAGTTTATCTTGGTCTCATCAGACCACAGGATATGGTTCCAGTAATCCATGTTCTTAGTCTGCTTGTCTTTAGCAAACTGTTTGCAAGCTTTCTTGTGCATCATCTTTAGAAGAGGCTTATTTCTGGGACAACAGCCATACAGACCAATTTGATGCAGTGTGCGGCATATAGTCTGAGCACTGACAGGCTGACCCCCCACAACTTAAGCCCCTCTGCAGAAATGCTGGCAGCACTCATACGCTTATTTCCCAAAGACAACCTCTGGATATGCCACTGAGCACGTGCATCCAACTTCTTTGGTTTACCATGGTAAGGCCTGTTCTAAGTAGAACCTGTCCTGTTAAACCGCTGTATGGTCTTGGCTACCATGCTTCAGCTCAGTTTCAGGGTATTGGCTATCTTCTTATAGCTTAGGCCATTTTTATGTAGAGCAATGATTCTTTTTTTCAAATCCTCAGAAAGTTCTCTGAAATTAGGTGCCATGTTGAACTTCCAGTGGCCAGAATGAGAGAATGAGGGCAAGCACACCAAATGTAAAGCACCTGCTCCCCATTCACACCTGAGACCTTGTAACACTAATAAGCCACATGCCACTGGGGAGGGAGGATGGCTAATTGTGCCCAATTTTGAAATTTTCACATAGGGGTGTACTCATTTTTGTTGCCAGCGGTTTAGACATTAATGGTTGTGTGTTGAGTTATTTTTAGGGGACAGCAAATTGACACTGTTATACAAGATGTACACTCACTACTTTACATTGTAGTAAAGCGCCATTTCTTTAGTGTTGTCACATGAAAAGATAAAATAAAATATTTAAAAAAATGTGAGGGGTCTACTCACTTTTGTGAGATAACGGTATATGCCATAGTTTGTGGACTATTTCCTACAGACTAAATAATATACACTGATTTGGGTTATGTTCACCAAAGAAATGCAGCAAAATACATTTTGGGTAAAATTTATGAAGAACAGTTATTTATTTGCAAAATGTTATAAGAGAAGCAAAGAAAAACATTTTTTTCCAGGTGTTCAGACTTTTTTTGCTTATTTAGCAAAAACAAAACAAAAACTGTGGCGATACCACCAAAAGAAAGCTCTAGTTGTATTAACAAAATAACGACAGTGATGAAAGCTAAATATTGTCCTGGGCAGGAAGGGGGCAAAAGTGCCCTGTAATAAACTGGTTGAAGGAGTTTACCACTCAATGCAAAAACATTTAATAAATGCTTGTATAAAGGAAAACCCTTACAATGGGACTTTAATGGTACTGGGTCATTATAGTTAAATAGTTACACAGTAGGTGAGGTTGAAAAAGTCCATCAAGTCCAACCTACTTTTATTTCACAGCTTCAGGTACTAAGCTGAGAAATTATATCTTCACCCTCCCTAACTATGAAAACATTCAGTGATTTCTATCAATCTCTCTACAATATATCCCCTCACCAATCTCTAAACTCATCTGCTACTAAAGAGGATAACCTGGCATATTATATAGCAGATACTCCATGTCCTACTTGATGAAGATACAATAGAATAACTAGAAACTCCAGTTACTGAGGAAGAGGTCACTAAGGCTATTGCCAATACTTTGGCGGGTAAAAGCCCAGGCCCTGATGGCTTTACGCATACATTTTATAAGCATTTTGCACCCCTTCTTACTCCTATTCTGACTCAAGTATTCAATTCCATGGCGAATGGGTCTACTTTTCCTACACAAATGATGGAAGCACATATTTCACTCATCCAGAAAACAAAAAAAGATCTTTCTCAATGTGAAAACTACAGACCCGTATCTTCAATTGGTGTCAACGTAAACATTTTTGCTAAGATCTTAGCTGGTCGTCTACAACCATTATTGCCACAACTAATACATCTGGATCAGGTTGGCTTTGTCAGCAGTCAAGAGGCTAGAGATAATATGTTTAAAGCCCTCCTGCTGACGGATTATGCCCGTACTCAAGGTATTCCTCTATGCTTACTAACGGTTGATGCCGAAAAGGCATTTGACCAAGTTAGTTGGGAGTTCTTAAGATCCTTTCTCCAACAGATAGGCCTAGGTTCCTATATGATTATGTTCCTTTACCTATCACCATCAGATAGAATCATGGTGAAATGATCTTTGTCTCCTGCGTTCCCTAATTTTAATGAAACACGTCAGGGATGCCCCTTGTCACCCCTGTTTTATATTATTACGATGGAACATCAGGCAAACGCATTGCAACAAAACCCAAATATTATGGGCATTGAGGTAGGCCCTTTACATGCAAAATCGGCTCTTTTTGCAGATCATTTGCTTCTATTTGTAAGAAAACCCCATACTTTCTTTCCATCTATACTTTTAGAACTTCAGATATTTGGTGAAGTCAGTAATTTTTAAGTCAACTATGGTAAATTTAGAACTTCTTAATACGTCTTTATCACAAACAAATATTAAGCAAATATCGAAGAACTTTTCTTTTAAGACCTGCCCAGTGTCAGTTTGATATCTAGGGATTAGTATACCAGCTTCTACATCACAATTATATTCCTTAAAATTTCTCCCGATGCTTTACAAAATTCGAATGGCTCTGACATCTTATGCATTTAAGAGACTTTCATGGTTCGATAGAATTAACACCCTTAAGATGGATATACTTCCTCGCTATTTATATTTGTTTCAAACTATTCTTATCCATCTCCCGGCCTCATACTTCTGTAAAATCCCTCGGCTATTTTCCAAGTTTATATGGAACTCATTCTGGCCTAGAATTAGCTTTGGGACATTGTCCCTTCTGAAAAATTAAGGTGGGGTAGGGGTACCAGATGTCTCTATCTATCATAAAGCAACCTTATTAACACATATTATTGATTGGTTATACCACTCCCCAGCTAAGTTATGGGTACAATTGGAGGGTCACTATAGATCTCTGTGCCCTTCCGTGGACTTTGCCTATTCTACGAAAGGTCCTCTCAATTCCAGCAGATCTTACTAGGCAAACACTACACATATGGGATTGCATGATTTTTTACCAGACTTTCATTCAACTGTGTTTGGCCCCTGGTATAAACAGGAAAACAGAAGAATTTTTCAGATCTTCAAATCGGTTCAACGGTAGCCTCTTGCTGATGCTTTTCTATAATCCCACGCAGTGGCTACAGAAGCATCAAGCTTTCCCTTATATATGATCTATACCATCAAAGCAAGACATTTATGCCAAAACCAACTGCCTTTTAATATTTGTTGTTGCAAGAGGAACCACTATCACATTTGGTCTCTGCAGTATACTCTATTCTTTTGATATCAATCCATCCAGATTTTCCCCCATATACACAGAAATGGGAAAAAGACCCCCAACAGACGTTAACTTCATCGGATAGGCAAAAAAGTTTTATTTTGACTCATAAAATGTCAATAGATTTAAAAACTCAAGAAAAGGGATATAAATTGTAGAATAGATGGTATAGGTGTCCCTCTACCCTCCACCAATTTAACCAGGATATATCCGATTTCTGTTGGCGTTATCATGATTTTAAGGGAAATATAATACACATCTGGTGGGACTGTCCCCCGGTGAGAACGTTTTGGAAAGATATCTTTGATTTATATGGTAAACTAGTGGATACAACTATCTACGAATCACCCAGAGTGTCTCTCTTAACTATGATTCCAGGATCTTTAAAGACAGTAAAGGAGGATGTGCTTGGACACTTTCTCGCTGCAGGTAGAGCAGTCATTCCGCAACATTGGAAATCAGCAATGGTACCCTCCCTGTGGGAATGGGCAATTTAATTAGACTATATTAGAGACCTAGAAGGTCTGTTGGCACGGGAAAATCTCATAATTGGTCCATTTGGTCTAAGTGTCGACATTCATCTGAGTTTCTAAATTAGGTTATAGGAAATTCTACCACTGTTTAGCTATGTTGAAGTGAGTATAACTGTTTCTGTTTTCATAACTTAGCCCCCCCCCCTTTGTAATGATGTAATGTTGTAATGTTGGATTGTTTATACTATAACCACAACATCTTATCTGTTTTACAAAGCACTTTTTTTTAGATAGGCAAGATATGTGATTAAAGAAAGGTATACATTGTACCCTGAAAGTATATGTAGATGTTTCCATATATACACCTGTTTTGTATAGGGTAAATTCTTGTAATACTTATATATAAACTAATAAAATAATATTGGTTGTATGTGTGTGATTATATGTCAGTATTACCTTGTATATCCAGGTATGTTGTGGTAGTTCAGGAACTTTTCTAATAGTTTTTTGAAACTATCGATGCCCCCCACTGAGACCACCGCCTGTGGTCAGGATGGCTTGCACCCGAGGCTAACTTAGTCAAGTAATTGCCAAACCATTGTACCTAATTTTGATTGACAGTCTACTCGAATGGTACCAGCGGACTGGAGAAAAGCCAACGTAGCAGCAAAATTTAAAAAGGGCCAAAAATACGTCCCTGGGAATTACAGAAGCTCTTGGAGGGAATAATAAGGGACTATATATAACATTTTTGTAGTGAAATCTGTATCATTAGCAGTAATGAGCATCTATTTATGAAGGGTCATTCTTGCCAAACCAATCTATTAACCTTCCATCTAGATAAAGGAAGGCCCGTAGATGTGGTGTATCTAGATTTTGCATAAGCATTTGACACAGTTCCCCATAAATGTTTGCTGTACAAAATAAGGTTGTTGTGCATGGACCATAGGGTGAGTACATGCATTGAAAACTGGCTACAAGGGCGAGTTCAGAGGGTGGTGATAAATGGGGAGTACTCGGAATGGTCAGAGGTGAGTAGTGGGGTCCCACAGGGTTCTGTGCTGGGGCGGTGGTGGTGGGGACCCTCCTGGGGCCCTGAGGAGATGGTGGAGGTCTTTGAGAGAGATTATTGTGTTTGATGATGTTTAGGGGGGAGTTGCAATGGTGTACGCGCGATCCGCCGCTAGGCCACGGCTGAAGCCAGGGACTTTCCTAGTTGCGGCCGCCGCGAAAGCTACTGCCGAAAATTGTCCGGTCCGGGGGTTGCGGTTGGTGGGAGCGGTGGCGGGAAGGAGGTGAGGAGCTACTGCAGTCGCGCCTAGGGGATGTGGGGGAGTACCTGGGGGTGTGGGGGAGGCCCATACCTCAAAGTCGTTGCTCCGTTCTTGTTGGGCCGCAGCCGCGGCTTATCCTGAAAAGGACGGCCGGGGACTGTCACAAAGGCGGAGGGTGGCAGTGGGGAGGAAACAGCCTTACCTGTGAGGCTGATGGGCAGGGAGGCCTGCGGGAGGAGGCGGTGGCGGAGGAAAAGAGAAGCCAATGGTACTCGTCCAAGTGTTATACCGGGTGCTGCAGCAGAGAGCTGGGAAAACCCTGCCTGGCTGTTACTGTCCCTGGGGAGAGCCGACTCGTTTGAGAGCGTCCTGCTCTCTCTAGCCCTAGGGTGAGCAGACTAAGGTGAGAGCGTCTGCTACACCACCTCCTGGATCACTGGTTCTCAAGGCTCTGGTGGCGTGTCAGACTGTTGATGGTTGACAAGTTCTGGGCACCAGTCCTCAGGAAGGATGTACTGGAAATGGAGTGGGTACAAAGAAGGGCAACAAAGCTAATAAAGGGTCTGGAGGATATTAATTATGAAGAAAGGTTGCAAGCATTAAACTTATTCTCCCTGGAGAAGAGACGCTTGAGAGGGATATGATTTAAATTTACAAATACTGTACTGGTGACCCCACAATAGGGATACAACTTTTTCAAGTGTCAAGTGATTATAGTATTTCTTGGTAGTATAAACGTTGACAAATCTTAAATTGTGTAAAACATTACAATACATCTTAAAAATGATGGGAAACAAGTTATTAATACTGTAATAAGATGGAATCAATAGAGAACAAAGGATGGGAATTGCTTAATGCACAACGTGTTTTAAATTAGATTTTCTTCTTCAGGGGTGCATACACATTATAGAAAGGAAATTACTTTCTTAATATATGAGTTTATCTTGAATGAGGAACCAAAATGAAAATATTAGTTGTAATTGTCCTTCAGTGTCAACAGGGGGCATCTAGACCAGTGCCTGAACAGTGTGTCAAAAAGGTTTTTCCCTGTCATTCACCACAGACTAGTGGAGATATGTGCAAAAGCAAGGGAGTCCATGCATCACCAACAGCTCTTAAATGCATAGTCACCAGGGATGATGAAGTGAAGTTTATTGTGACATAGTGTATTACATTACCTATCAATATTCATATGTGACTATCATTCATGACAATCCACTCAATATCCATTCTACCTCCACTATGCAGTTCGTTTTTTACAGAGTGGCCCCAATCCTCGTATTCTGGGGTCCCTCAGTGGCTGTCTCGGCTCCTCCCCGCAAGAGATAACCCCTTTCTGGGAAGCACAATCCCATGGGGGTTAGCTTGCGGGCACGCTCCCGTGTGATACAGTGGTGGCCATAGCCGCCAAGTGTTTCACTCAGCCCCACCCCCAAATATCGAAGAACTTTTAGTTTTTTACAGAGTGGCCCCGATCCTCGTATTCTGGGGTCCCTCAGTGGCTGTCTCGGCTCCTCCCCGCAAGAGATAACCCCTTTCTGGGAAGCACAATCCCGTGTGATACAGTGGTGGCCATAGCCGCCAAGTGTTTCACTCAGCCCCACCCCCCGGCGTGCCGCATTATCGATTTGATTGACAGCAGTGGGAGCCAATGGCTGCGCTGCTATCAATCTCCAATGAAGAGCCGCCTCAAACTGGGGGAAAGCATCGTGGGATTGTGTCCACAGAGTTTTTTGGCTCAGTAAAACAGGGGGGCTGAGGGGCCCGAGAGTGCAAGGTGTTTTTTCACCTTAATGCATGGGATGCATTAAGGTGAAAAAACACGAAGCTTTACAAACCCTTTAACCACTTGCCTACTGTGCACCTACAACCCCTTCCTGCCCAGACGAAATTTAAGCTTCCAGCACTGCGTCGCTTTAACTGACAATTGCGCGGTCGTGCGACGTGGCTCCCAAACAAAATTGGCGTGCTTTTTTTCCCACAAATAGAGCTTTCTTTTGGTGGTATTTGATTACCTCTGCGGTTTTTATTTTTTGCGCTATAAACAAAAATAGAGCGTCAATTTTGAAAAAAAAACAATATTTTTTACTTTTTGCTATAATAAATAACCCCAAAAATATATAAAAAAAATATTTTTTTCCTCAGTTTAGGCCAATACGTATTCTTCTACATATTTTTGGTAAAAAAAAAATTAAAAAAATTTGCGTTTATCGATTGGTTTGCGCAAAATGTATAGTGTTTACAAAATAGGGGATAGTTTATGGCATTTTTTTTTTTACTATTAATGTCGGCGATCTGCGATTTTTTTATTAGGACTGCGACGTTATGGCGGATACTTCGGACACTTTTGTGACATTTTTGGGACCATTTACATTTATACAGTGAACAATGCTATAAATATGCACTGATTACTGTATAAATGTGACTGGAAGTGAAGGGGTTAACCACTAGGGGGCGGGGAAGGGGTTAAATGTGTGTCCTATGAGTGTTCTAACTGTAGGGGGAGGGGGGGTGACTGGGGGAGGTGACCGATTGTGTCCCTATGTACAAGGGACACAACCGCTCTCCTCTCTCCCTGACAGGGACATGCAGCTCTGTGTTTACACACAGAGCTCCACGTCCCCGCTCAGTTACTGAGCAATCGCGTGTGCCCGGCGGCGATCGTTGCCGCCGGGCACTCGCACGGGATCCCCGCAGAGCGGCGGGTGCGCGCCCGCCCGCGGCTTTAAAAAGACATCACGTCATATGACGTGATGTCAGAACAATGGAGTCCTCCGCCCGCCGTCATTTGACGGTGGGCGGTGGACAGGTGGTTAAAGAAGAAGTAAACCCTCGGTAATATTTTTTTACAAATACACCTGCAAGAGAAAGGCATAATGAGCCAGTATGCACAGTACCCGGTTTTGTGAAAATATCTCCTTAACTGTGTAGGTTAAGGAGATATTTCTTGCACCTACAGGTAAGCCCTAATCTAGGCTTACCTGTAGGTGCAAGTTGTAACAGTGGATTTACAACCACTTTAAGCTGTGGTGTTTGAATTAAACTGTGTGGATAGTCATCAAGTCAGAGGATAAATGCTTTGTACAATACAAAAGATAAGAATGCAGCATATCTAATAAAGATACAAAATAATCTGCTTAACAATTTGTCACCTTAATGGAATGTATTTTTCATGTTGGTGACCCATTTATCTAATAGTGTAATTTTATCTCAAATAAATCAGATCCATATAATAATGTATCAAGTGGTATTTTCCCTTGTGTGGTAAATTATGCTGGTTGATAAATTTGGGTCAATGAGCTGTCATATTACCTAGAAAACACACTGTTAGATTGAATGTCAGCAGGGAAATTTCATTTCTTATGGAACTTAGATAGTTATACTGAGGATTTACTATGATATCATATAGTACTGGTATTTCCACAATTAGAATTCAGACTGCCTAAATGCACTTGTAGATTAATTAAATGTAAGATATTGAATTTTGGGTGTTGTTTTAGATTTTGAAAGACTTCTAAAAAAAGCTTATAATTTGGTTTTGGCAGATGAGTATTTCAGGTACTGATAAGCTGATATTCATGGCACTAAAGTAAACTTATCAGTTTAATCAGCAAACTGCAACAATATCCTTATAGAGACAATGGTGGAAGTTTCAGGACACAGAAGCAGTTTTCCCGACGAGTAAATTTGAAGGAGCTCCCTTTTTTCCCATTGTGATTCCCGGCGATCTTTTTTCCGTCGCACTCATGTGTATGCTTTTCCAAGGGGAAAAAAAACGTGTATGCTCAGAATCAACGTTTATAGAAGGGTTTTCAGGGACCATATACAAGTGGACAGACTGGGAGATAGTTGGATAGCTTGGGTAGGGAGTTCCAGAGGATGAGAGAGGCTTGGGAGAAGTCCTGGAGGCAATAATTGGAGAAGGTGACAGGTTAAGGAACAAAGAGAACAATTAGGTTGGTATTTTGAGACTAGGTTAATGATGTAGAAGGGGCAGAGTTGTAGATGGCTTTGTAAGTTGTTGTTAGAATTTTGAATTTAATTTTGTGGGTGAGCGGCAGCCAGTGGATTGATTGGCAGAGAGGGGTAGCAGACACTGAGCGATTTGTAAGGTGAATGAGTTTGGCAGCAGTATTCATGATGGAATGAATGGGTGATAGCCTATGTAAAGGTAAGCCAATGAGGAGGGAGTTGCATTAGTCAAGGTGAAAGATGACCAGGGAGTGAACAAGGAATTTTGTGGCATCTTTGGTTAGGAAGGGGCATATTTTGGAGATGCTGTGGAGGTTGAGGCGGCAAGCTTTGGACATTGATTGGATGTGGAACCTAGGCATGTGGGTAAGGGTTGCTAGTTGAGCCGTCAGTCTTGACAAAGAAGTCAGGGGAAGTTAAACAGGGAGGAGGAAATAATAGGATTTTTATAACAGCTTATCTGTAAAATCCTTTTTAGTACATCACAGGACACAGAGCTGCATAGTAATAACTATGTGGGTATATAGGCTACCTTCAGGTAAAGGACACTAGCACACCGAAGACAGGAAGTCCCCTCTTCTATATAACCCATCCCATACCAGGAGTACCTCAGTTTTTGAAGCAAAGCAATAAGTGTCCCAACAAGAGGGGCGGGAGCTCTGTGTCCCGAAATGTACTAGAAGAAAAGGATTTTACAGGTAAGCTGTAATAAAAATCCTATTTTCTTTTTCGTACATCACGGGACACATAGCTGCATAATAATAACTATGTGGGATGTCCCATAGCAATGCCATCTGAGGGGAGGGAGACGCCAAATAAACAAGGCACCTTCAGACTTGAGGACCTATACTGCTGCCTGCAGCACACTGCGCCCAAAGACGATATCCTCATGCCTTTTTACATCCAACTAATATAATTTAGTGAATGTATATACTGAAGACCAGGTCGCGGCCTTGCAGATCTGAGTCATGGAGGCTTGGTGATGCACTGCCCAAGAAGCACTAACTGCTCTGGTAGAATGTGCTCTAATTTAAAAAGTTGGAACTGTAACTTTTAACCCATAAGCCTGAACAATAATTTGCGAATCCACTTAGAAATAGTAGACTTCAATGCTGGCTGACACTTCCTGGGGCCTTCTGGCAGCACAAAGAAAACTATGGCCTGGATTCACATACATCAGCGCATCTTTATGCTGCCGTAGCATATCTCTTTTACACTACGCCGGCACAGCACGGAGAGGCAAGCATGGAATTCACAAAGCAAATGCTCCCCCTCTGCGCCGGCATAGTGTATATTTCGTAGGCGTAAGCCGGGGCAAGTGGAAGTGGGCTGGAAGTGAGTGGGATCCATATTAATAAAGCGTGACCCAATCCAAATGATGGGCCAGACAAGTACTTAAACCGAACTGTGCATGCGTCGAGACATGGACGTATCCCTGTGCGTATGCTCACAACCACGTCGGAACAACTGCCTAAGATACGTCGGATCAATGTGTACGTCGTGAACGTAACCTACGCCCAGCCAGACCCACGTCGGCCCATATTCACAGACGTCCAACGTAAAATACGTAGGCTTGTGTTCCCTGGTCCATACCTTTGCATGGGTTGCGCCTCATTTATGGGGAATAACTTTACGCCGAACGTAAAACTTACGCAAACCACGTAAATTATGCGCTGGGCGCAAGTACATTTGTGAATCAGCGTATCCCCCTCATTTGCATATTTGAATAGAAAATCAATGGGAAAGCCACATGCGTATCTGGAGATACGTCGGCATAAGTGCTTTGTGAATCTCGGCCATATTTTTTCCGAATCTGAGCAGTAGCCTTCAGATAGACCTTAATTGCTCTTACTACATCCAAAGAATGTAGTGACTTCTCTTCTGCAGAACTAGGTTCTGGAAAAAATGAAGGGAGAACCAGATCTTGGTTTAAGTGAGATCCTCACACTACCTTATGTAGAAAGGACGGTTGAGGACGTAACACCACCTTTTCCTTATGAATAATAAAATATGGTTATAATACTGGTTGAACTTCCAGTGACCAGTATAAGAAAGTGAGAGCGATAACACCATATGTAACACACCTGCTCCCCATTTACAACTGAGACCTTGTAACACTAATGAGTCACATGACACTGGGGAGCGAAAATGGCTAATTGGTCCCAATATGGACACTTTCACTTAGGGGTGTACTCACTTTTGTTGCCAGCGGTTTAAACATTAATGACCGTGTTTTGAGTTATTTTGGGGGGACATCAAATTGACACTGTTATACAAGCTGTACACGCTGTATACTCACTACTTTACATTGTAGCAAAGTGTAATTTCGTCAGTGTTGTTACATGAAAGATATAATAAAATATGTACAAAAAAGTGAGGGGTGTACTCACTTTTGTGAGATACTGTATGTGATTTCCAAGGAGATTATTTGATAATGTCTCAAACAGATCATTGGCTCTTTCTCTCTAATAATCTTAAGCTAGCAAACAGTGTTTTACCAAAGAAATAAAAGATAATCCTTATTAGTCATGTATCTTATTTCTCGCATTCAAGTAATGTAGACTCTCTGCATTCTTCTCATTGTGAGGTGTATTTCAGGAGAACTAGGAGTTGGCTTTAAAAGTAAGAAACAATTCTCTGGGGCACTAGGAGACTCAAGCCTAAGGCACCTGCTATAGCTGGCTTGCTTTCAAAATTCAAAAAGCTGGCTTGCTTTCTTCCTGTTCTGTTTCTGATATTCCTGGGCATAGTTTCAGAAGCTAATAAGTACAAAGCTTTATATAGTATAAAGCACAAACTTTTCATCAAACTATTGAAATAAATTCAAGCTGTGCTACCTGCTTATAATGATGGTGCTAATAATACTAAACTTTTCTATGTAATAGCATTGTTGGAAATTGAAGAACGTTAAAGGTTTGGTCCACCCAAGTATAGTATTGGTGAGCGCTTGGGGAATAAATTAAACCCTGTTTTTTTGTAAAAAATTAGAGCAATAAGATTTCTCTTGCCCATCCTCTGACATAACATCTTAATACCTATAGTAGCCTTAAGCCCCATACACACGATTGGATCTAAACTCTGATGGAATTCATCTGAATTTTCGATGGAATTACTCCAATGGGGCATACACACGGTCGGAATTTCCGATGGAAAAAGTCTGTCTGATTTTTTCCATCAGAAATTCCGATCGTGTGTACGGGGCTAAAGTCTCATCTTCCCCTTCCATTATGTAAAACAAAACAAAAAATTACACATTTAGCAACAAGGAAATAAATGTGTTAATTCCCATGAATTTGCTAATTATGAATTTCCATATTTGATGCAAACCTTTATTTTGAAAGTGCACCACAATCATGTCATGTCAGCCATAAAAAAAATTCAAGCTAAAGCAGGACTCATTTTTGGTCCAATGGTGAATGACTTTTCCCCAGAAATTAATGCAGATTTAATGCAGGAGATTTTGTTAAATGGTAGTGGTGCAGCTCCTAGTGTAACACACAAATCTACAAAGCTACAGAGCTGTGATGTGTTAATGTAGGATTTGGGGAGATGTTGAGTTTGTTATTTATGTTCAATAAAATTTTTTTTTGAGTTGTTATCAAATATAAACAAACATTAATTTGACAATCTCTAGAGATGAAAAATCCAGAAATGTAGATAAGAAAGATAATTGATAACACATATCATATATAGGATCTGGTATACTTTAGCATATACAAAGTAGTAGCACAAGCCATGTCAAAGAAATAACAGATCTAGAAGAACATCAGTATTTGCTAAGCCTTCTTAAGCAAATAGGAAAAGGAACACTTAAGCGGATATCTGATGGAATCTAATCCGATGGATTTTTTCATTGCATGTCTGATGAAGCTGACTTTCATCAGTCTTGCCTACACACCATCGGTCAAAAATCTGACCGTGTCCAACGCGGTGACGTAAAACACTACGACGTGCTGAGAAACATGAAGTTCAATGCTTCTGAGCATGTGTCAACTTGATTCTGAGCGTGCGTGGATTTTTGACAGATGGACTTCCACACAGACGATCATTTTTTTCTATCGTTTTTTATCCATAGGAAAATTTTAAAACATGTTCTATTTTTTTCACTGATGGAAACCAAACCGATGGGGCCCCACACACGATCGGTTTGTCTGATGAAAACGGTCCATCGGACTGTTTTCATCAGACAAACCGATCATGTGTACAGGGCTTAACAGGTGTAAATAATAATAACGTATTAAGTATATGGTGTAAAATATAAGCGGGAGCCCCATAGGAAAGCTAACTTATTATATATTACAATAGGAATGGTTGAGCCAATTATCCCATAAACTGAAACGTATGCAGTCATGAAGTAATTTTTTATAACAGTTATTCTTTCAGAAGAGCAATACAAATTACACATTATTAGGGATGAGTTCCGTGTTCGATTCGAACGTATGTTCGCCTCGAACATCGTCTGTTCGACTGTTCGTCGAAATTCGAAAGTTATGGGCCATTCGGGCCAAATTCGAGTGGCGCGCCACGGCCCATAATTCACTGCGACATTGGGCGCTAATGATTGGCCAAGCATGCACTATGACCCACATGCTTGGCCAATTACAGCGCGCAAAAAGTGGAGAGCCATAATTGGCCAAAGCCAGGGTGGCTTTGGCCAATTATGGCTCAGGAGGTTTAGTACAAGCCCTGCTTGATGCAGGAGCAGTGATTTTAATGATGCCTAAATAAAAAAATTAAAAAAATTAAAAATTCCTTTAAATATTGTACCTGCTGGGTGTCTATAGTTTGCCTGTGAAAACGTCTTTGAGAACCCGGGTCTTGCCCGAGGGAACATGTATCAATGGAAAACAAGTTTTAAAAACGGTCTTTTTTTAGGAGTCCTGCTCCTGAAAAAACTACCGTTTTTGTTTTACCTTTTTCCATTGATACATGTTTTACGACAATAACTTGCATATTAGGCTTTAAAATTAGCACTTTTGAATTTGAACATTCGAGTCCCATTGACGTGAATGGGGTTCTAAATGTTCGCGTGAACGTTCGGTCCGTTCGAAGGTTCTGGTGCAAACCGAAAGGGGGGTTGTTCGGCTCATCCCTACACATTATCAATTACATTACTAAACAATAGGATAGCAGAAGAATTCTAGATGATAAGGGAATCTCCTTGACAGTAATGCCCTGTACACACGATAGGTCCATCCGATGAAAATGGTCTGATAGATTTTTCCATCAGTTATCCGATGAAGCTGACTGATGATCAGTCGTGCCTACACACCATCGGTTAAAAAAACATTCATGCCAGAACACGGTGATGTAAAACACTACGACGTGCTGAGAAAAAGTTCAATGCTTCCGAGCATGCATCGACTTGATTCTGAGCATGCATGGATTTTTAACCGATTGACGTGCCTACAGAAAAAAAAAAATTCTATCGGTTAGTTAACCATCAGATAATTTTAAAACAAGTTCCTATTTTTTTAACCGATAGTTAAAAAACCGATGGGGCCCACACACGATCGGTTAGTCTGATGAAAATGGTCCATCAGACCGTTTTTATTAGACAAACCGATCGTGTGTACGCGGCATTAGGTGTAACAATGCTAATTCAGCCAAAGTTTGTAAGGGTGAAGTAGTAAAATAAGGCTCCCGTTTTACCCAGCAGCAATGTTGTATCCTGGCCTAGGCCAACAAGGCCCAGGCCTAGGGCAGCACATTGCAGGGGGGCAGCACAAAATGAGTCCCCTCCGGATTGCGATACACTGTTAGTGTAACGCCAGTCTTATGGGGCAGACTGGGCTGAGAGGCAAATTAGTCTAGTGCCCTCATAAAGCGATTACACTGTTTCCGGTATGCAGGCAGCCAGCATTCCGCAACTGTGGGAGGGGGGGGGCGCCGCTTCTAATTTTGACTGTCCTATCATCCTGGACCACAACCCTTCCTCACTGTGCTATATGTTTTCTGCTGCACCATTGGTGTGGTTATATCTTCTTAGTCCTCGCCATAAAATTATCAGAAATGTGTGCCCCAGCCCTCAGAACTAGTGTCCCCATTTGAAAATGTTAGGGCGGGTCTTAAACAGCAAGGGGTGTGGCCTTGACAGAAAGGGGTGGGTCATATTTAAATTGGGGAGTGCATGAGTTTAGTCAGGCCTAGGGCAGCACAAAACCTAAATACACTTCTGCTCAGCAGTGTGGGTTTCTCTGCCCCAGCAACAGTCTGTGGGTCTCTCTCACCCCCCACAACCACCAGTAAAGCTGCTGCTTAATAAAAACATAAGGCATCCCCTGAAAATAAGACATAGTGAGGCTTCTTAAGGAAAAATAAATATAAGACAGTGTCTTATTTTTGGGGAAACACGGTAGGTACCCGATGCACTTTTTACATGATTATTTAAAGTATGATTATGCTAAAGATGTGGTTATTTCTCAGGGATCTCCAAACTACGGCCCCCCAGCTGATTTAAGAGAGTATTAAAAAAGAGCCAGTCTGTTGTCGGTCTAAATCCTGCCATTGTAGGGTTTGGTCACACATAATGGCCTGGTTCTCCTTGAATCAGGTATAGATCAGTGAGCTCACGACTCACCCTATCAATAGGTAATTAAGCAACACTGTAATGTTAATCCATCTTTCTTAACCAACTGTTATACATTACCTCCTGTGGTTTGATTTAATCGTGCTTGTTGTCTCATTTGATATGCTTCAAAGTCAAATGCTTGACCTTCTTCATTACCATTATCATCTTCAATCCCATCAACAACTCTGTTAAAATGAAAATACAGTTACTGTTTAATATCTTAAGTGAATTTTGAACCTGCAGGGCATGATCCAACATACTTTCAATAATATATATAATAGGTATGGTGATTGCAGTAGTATCACTGTGCTTGTACTAACAAAATAACTCAATACTGAGTCTGATGCATCTTTCTTACAAATACCGTTATTTTTTCACCACTGAAATAGTGTTTGAATATTTCAATAGTTCAATATTCTTTATTAGTTTTATATAAAGAGTTAGCATTTACATGTGAAATCTTGTCAGATGTTCCAACTAGAGCACAGGTAACAAATTATGAAAAATACTCATAACAGTCAATGCAGTGCGAAATTCAATGCAGATCAGTAAACATATGCCTCCACCCGGAGAAATTCTGGAGATATTGGTAGAGGTGGCTCCAGAGGAGGTGAGGGGGGAGGAGGTTTGGATGGGAAAAAGAGGTGGTAAGGATGGGAAGGGGAGGGAGGGAGGGAAGAGGGAAGAAAGCATCAGCAAACCAATCAGTTGAACTTGTGGGTAACAAGAAACATTATATTTGTACAGTGCAGCTAGGATGTGATAACCATGAAGACCACTGAAACAGGCATTTATCTATGCATACGTTTTTTCTAGCTACTAGTCTCTCCATCTCACATTGAAGATTAAGGTCTGTAAGTGTGGATCTTATGGGTGGGAGTTTGGAAGCTTTCCAAAGTCTAGTGATATTCAGCATTGCTGCAAGTAGGAGATGTATTATTACTACCTGTGATCTGGGAGGAAATGTTTCTACCCCTAGGTGGAGTAGATCTAGCGACGGGTTGGATATTGAGGGGATGTGCGGTTGTTTGAATATTTTATTGTTTATACATTTTTTAATAATTATGAAGAACAATAAAACACAATATAATAATAAATGCATCCATCCAGATATTTTAAATAACTTTGGCAATATGCCATACATTGTATACCAAAACAATTAACAAAGTATTGTTGCCACACCTGAATTAAAGTGATTCTAAACAAACAAAAAATATTTTTTTTAATCATAAACATGCCTTGCTTACCTGCTCTTCCCCTATGGGAAGCCACTTCCCAAGCCAATAGACACAAAAGGCCAGATTCAGAAAGACTTACGTTGGTGTATCTCCAGATACGCTGCCTTATTTTTTAAATGTGCGCCGTCACATCTTTGCGCCGATTCACAAAGAGAGATACGCCGCTTCAGCCGTCCGACATAACTTGCCGGCGTATCATGGGCGCATAGTTACGCTGGACGTATTCGGCGTTCCAATGTTAAATATGCAAATGAGCAAGATATGCCGATTCACGAACGTACGTATGTATGCCCGACGCAGTAATCTACGCCGTTTACGTAAGGCGTTTTTCCGGTGTAAAGATAAACCACCAAAAAGGTGGTGC
The DNA here is from genome assembly GCA_029574335.1 of Rana kukunoris. Taxonomy (NCBI): domain Eukaryota; kingdom Metazoa; phylum Chordata; class Amphibia; order Anura; family Ranidae; genus Rana; species Rana kukunoris. Next base: position 113,286,792 of record CM056053.1, on the reverse strand, counting down.
ATCCCATGCAAAGGTATGGACGTCGGAACAGCCGTAGTTTTTACCCCGTTTACGTAAGTCGTACGTGAATGGGGCTGTGCGTAAGTTATGTTCACGTCATAGGCATTTACGCCGACGTATCTTAGGGAGTTTATGCAACGTGATTCTGACCATGCGTGCGCATGCCCAGTTCGACCGGCCATTCATTTACATGGGGTCAAGCTTGATTTAAATAGATGCCGCCCACCTCCTTCCTACTTCCTCCTTCCTACTTTGAATTAGGCGGGCTTACGCTGGCCACTTTACGCCGCAACGTACGGAGCAAGTGCTTTGTGAATACAGCACTTGCCTCTCTAAGTTTCGGCGGCATAGCGTAAAGAAGATACGCTACGCCCGCACAAAGGTACCTGAATCTGGCCCAGAAAGTGTGGCTCAGCCATGCCTCCTGCTCCCTCGTCATAGGATTTAATTGACACCCACAGGAGCCAATAGCTTTCACTGTTTCCTCTCTGTCCTATGAGGAGAGAGCCAGAGAACAGAGAAAGCTGTTGCTCTCAGGCACATCACTGCATCAAGATCGGACTCAAAAATTATTTAGTGGACCTGGGGGGAGGGGGGGATCCTGTTCACAGAAGGTTTTCTACCTTAAAGCAAAAATGCATTAGGGTAAAAAAAAACAACTTCAGCCTGTGAGACACTTTAAGGAACCCATGCAATAATGCAATAATTTACCAAACTTCGCAACATACAATAATGACAGCAGAAAAATACCTAGTAGTGATCCATTAGGTCTGCCCCTTTTATAAATATATATATATATATATATATATATATATATATATATATACACACACACACACACATATATATATATATATATATATATATATATATATATATATATATTAACCTTGTTCTGAGTATAGACCTATATATATCCCAAACATATTTAAATTAAATTACTGTTGCTGCTGAATGACTCACGAATCTGCTAGCAGCCTACTCCAAGTATGCAGTATGCACAACTCCTCTGGGGAAATAACCGTACACATACACTGTAACTTGTCATTCCAGGGTTGCTGCTAGCTTTTAGAAATGAGGCTGCAGATGCTTGATAAGGAAAGCATGGCACTTAGCTTTCAGGTGTTAGGTAAAAGGAAAAGTGTCATCTTGCCTGGTAAGAATCATATCTGCAGCAGCTTTACATCGGTTTAGGGACCCAGCTACTGCCCTTTAGTTTTAGATACAGCTCAGATTTACAGAAAAACTGTCTAGGAAAGTTCAGAAAGCATATTCGATGACTACTAACAGTTTTTCATCAAAACACTGTTAGTAGTCCGTGTGTTTACAAGGAAGATGCTTCTGATAGGAGAGAGTACAATGAAGTTTATACAATAACTTAGACCCAAACAACCTACAGATGACTGGACAAAGAAAGATCAAAAAATACAATTTCCTAGAGCAAAAGATTATGATCAAATTGTACACAGATTCCAGAGATACTGTACTGTTACAGTCTATAACACTCAATACAGTCATAAGTTAACAAAGTCAGCACACAACAGCCATGTGTGACAGAGCCATGATAGAACACCTACTTACTGTACTGCCTGCGTGATTATCATAATGCTGATGATCATAAGACACAGTGAAATGATACTTTACACTTGAATTTGAGGGAGCAGTAAACATGTGCAGTGGAGCTGCATTTTTACCATCCCCACCCCCCAAACCAATTCCCTTTAACCGATTCCCAATAAAGCGTGATATCCAGGGTGATATCCCGGTCATCACTGCAGCACTGATCAAGATATCATTTTTTAGCTCCAGGGATTCTTCACAAAGTTATAGTAATCCTAGTGACTATGAAGCTACTGGATTACTGTTATGCTGCGTATACACGATCGGTTCGTCTGATGAAAACAGACCGTTTTCATCAGACGAACCGATCGTGTGTTGGCCCCATTGTTTTTTTTCCCATCGGTGTTTTAAAATTATCTGATGGTTAAAAAAATGGTAGAAAAAAACGATCATCTGTGGGGAAATCCATCGGTTAAAAATCAACGCATGCTCAGAATCAAGTCGACGCATGCTCGGAAGCATTGAACTTCATTTTTCTCAGCACGCGGTTGTGTTTTACGTCACCGAGTTCTGACACAATCGTTTTTTTTAACTGATGGTGTGTAGTCAGGACTGATGAAAGTCAGCTTCATCGGATATCTGATGAAAAAAATCCATCAGACAGTTTTCATTGGATGGTTCAGGGCATAACAGTTAGAATCACTCCATAGGAAACACTTCTTAACCCCTTCCTCGCCCCCTAGTGGTTGATCCCTTTCCCTGCCAGTGTCATATACACAGTAATCAGTGCATTTTTTTTAGCACGGATCGCTGTTTAACCACTTAAGCCCCGGACCAATATGCTGCTAAATGCCCAAAGGTGTTTTTACAATTCGGCACTATGTTGCTTTAACAAACAATTGCGCGGTCGTGCGACGTGGCTCCCAAACAAAATTTGCGTCGTTTTCTTCCCACAAATAGAGCTTTCTTTTGATAGTATCTGCAATTTTTATTTGTTGCGATATAAACGGAAAAAGACCGAAAATTTAAAAAAAATATGATATTTTCTACTTTTTGACAAACTATTTTCTACTATAAGACACAATCAAATAAACTAAATTTTAGTCAAACATTTAGGCCAAAATGTATTCAGCCACATGTCTTTAGTAAAAAAAATCACAATATAAAAAAAAACTAGCTCCCTAGCGGCAACAGTGACACTAATAAAGCGATCAGAAAACCGATCGCTTAGTGACACTGGCAATAGGGGGTGAAAGGGTTAACTAGGGTGGTGATCGAGGGGTTAAACCTTTATTAGGGTGGGTGGGGGGCTACCCTGGACCTAACATTAACTGCCTGTCACACTGACACTAAATGCAGTGATCACTGCTATTAGTGACACTGTGACAGGGGGCTGGGGGGGGGGGTTGATCTGAAGGGGTTAAGTGTGCCTATGTGTACTGGTGTCAGTGTAGTGTTGTGCAACTTACTTGTGATGTGTTCTCTCCTCTCGCCGGAACGAAAATACCGCCAAGAGGAGAGGTGACATCACTTCTTCTGCCTGTGTTTACATTACAGAGGGGGGAAGCGGATTCGCTGGGAGTGATCGCGAGGGGGCAGAAAGAAACGAACAGCCGTCCCCTCATCCCAGATCGCTCCCAGAGGCTTACCGACGCGGCATGTAGAGGGGGGGTCCCGATCAGACCCCCGACCCGCAGGAAGGCAGGGACGTGGCAGTACGTCCATCTGCCTGTATGTGCCATTCTGTGGATGTACATATACATGCGGCGGTCATTAAGTGGGTAAATAACATTGGTCCCAAAATAGCATCAAAAGTGTCCGATGTGTCCGCCACAATATCATAGTCACGATAAAAATCACAAATAGCTTCCATTACTAGTAAAAAAAACTGCCTCTACTTCATGCTTATGCCCAATTGCGAACACACACATGTAAATGAATTTGTCCTGCATACAGATGGCAGAACTTTTTCAGCCAACATACACAAAACTACATATTTTTCCTGCTCTTTAGCGCCACCCTTTTGGGCAACTTCTTCATGTTCTCTCATGGTTAGCATTGGTTCGGAGCATGCGTGTTTGTACTTTGGATTTTAGTCTGACAGGCTTATGTGAACACGATCAGATAATCCAACAGCACACATTTGTTGTCGGAAAATTTGAGAGCCTGCTATCCCACATTTGTTGTCGGAAATTCTGACAACAATTGTCCGTTGGAGCGTACAAACGGTCAGATTATCCAACAAAAGCCCTGTTATCACACAATTGTTGTCGGAAAATCCGATCATGTGTACGAGGTTTAAGAGTCTGCTCAAAGGATGTATGTTCACTAAGTGAACACATGATTCACTTATGTCCTGCAGAGATTTTCTTGAATTTAAGTCTTAGTTTATTATAAAGAACAACATATCCTTATATCAAATTTCATCCTGGGGTTATGTAATTGCATATTTACATGGCTAAAAATTATCCCGATGCCTTGTACACACGATCGGAATTTCTGATGAAAAAAGTCAGACGGAATTTTTTCATTGGATATTCCGACCTTGTGTGGGCCCCATCAGACTTTTTTTCAGAGTTTAGAAATAGAACATGTTTTATTTTTTTCCGATGGAAATTCAATTGTCTGTGTGGAACTCCAACGGAGAAAAAAACACGCATGCTCAGAATCAAATCAATGCATGCTCGGAAGCATTGAACTTCATTTTTACCGGCTCGTCGTAGTGTTATACATCACCGCGTTTTGGACGTTCGGAATTTGGTCTGACAGTCTGTATGCAAGACAGCTTAAACGGAATTCCGACGGAAGATTCCATCGGCTTTTACCCAATCGGAAATTCCGATTGTGTGTACAGGGCATAATAGTTTCTTACAGTCCATAAATCTCACAGGAGGGTAATTTATCTCATTTATACTTTTTACCTTACTGTTGTTTTGTTATTTTAATTATCATTAGCAGTATCGTAAAAAAATTGTTTGCAGTAAAACATTTTTAAATGATTGGTATATTAATGATTGCAGGTACTGTCATCTTTCAATACACTGGGGTCTTCAGACACGGACAACTGAGCAAATGCCTTTACAAGCCTGAATGTACTCCGTGATTTGCTGACAATGTAATTATTTTTGAGCCTGAGGCACATAAATAATGTACCACGGCCTGTACAATGAAATTTGCTTATATGTCACTATAACCTTATTTAAGTGTGAGCACAGGCAAGTTATGTATCGTTATACATACAGTTATATTATTTGTGCATGTTAAGTATCACTAGACATAATTTAAACACACATCCATTTTTAGTGACACTTTCATATTATTATCTGCAATACTGCACAGATGGATGAAGCTCACATAAAACATACATGTGCAATGGAGCTACACTGCTTGACTGTGATACATGTATTTTATACAGAGACAAATGAGTCCCCCTTGCTGAGTCTATTTTAGTTTAGCTGACATTCTTGCTTTGCCATTTATTTGTGAAAGTTGTCAATCATTTGAGGCTGGTACTTGTGAGTGCCCGAGGCAGAGGATCCAGGTCAGTTTCTCTATTTCCTGTGTGTCAAGACATGGGGAATAAAAGGGCAGAATAGATAAAATGACACTATTATTAGATGCAAGCGCCTTTCATATCCCTATTATGACTAAAAAGGCTGTATTTAATAGCGAATTAGGCTCAAAATGTTGAATGAGTTTAACTCCCTATGTTTTTTTTATTATGTTAATGAAAGTAAAATTAAAAGGAACTTGTTAGATTTGAATTAAATATTTGATTTAAGAAAAATTAAGCAAATAAATTGGAATCCAACAGATAAAAGCATGTGTTTAATAAGAATAACTCATGACAATGGAACCATTTCTATAAGGCCGCGTACACACGATCAAACCAAAATCCCCGCGGACAGACAGCGCGGTGACGTGGTGGTGACGTTGACGCCGCCACATCACCAAACCAGGAAGTAAAATACTTCCACCCATGCGTCAAATCCAATCTCCATGCGGGAGATTTCGGTCCGCTGGTTAGACGTACTAACCAGCGGACATGTCCGACAGACAGCTTTCCAGCAGACAAGTTTTAAAGCATGCTTTAAAACTTTTGTCTGCCGGAAACCTGTCTGCTCGCCCATACACACGATCGGATATGTCCGCTGGAACTGGTCTGCGGACCAGTTTTTAGCAGATATGTTTGATCGTGTGTACGCGGCCTTACTGTCAGAAATCTGGGACCTGATGTATGCTGTAAACATTATGCTACCTAAGGCCCCGTACACACGATTGGAAATTCCACCAGCAAAAATCCGATGTGAGCTTTTAAAAGGAAATTTGGAAATGTGTATGCTCCATCGGACTTTTGCTGTCGGAATTTCCACCAGCAAAAGATTGAGAGCTGGTTCTCCAATTTTCAAACGGAAAAAATTCCTATCGGAAAATCCGGTCGTCTGTAGTAATTCTGACGCGAAAAATTCAGATGCATGCTCGGAAACAATTTGACTCATGCTCGGAAGCATTGAACTTAATTTTCTTGGCTCGTCGTAGTGTTGTATGTCACTGCGTTCTTGACGCGCGAAAGTTCAGAGAACTTTTGGTTGACCCTGTGTATGCAAGCCAAGCTTGAGCGGAATTCTGTCGGAAAAACCATCTATGGTTTTTCTGACGGAAAATCTGGTCGCCTGTATTCTGCGGCATTTCTGAATGATTACATCCCTTTTTTACAAGCTCTGCCCATTATATCATGTGATTATTTTTAGAAGGCAATTCATTTGTATGTTTATGCCTCATGTCTAGTAAATATTATGTAACAAAAAAAGTGTATATGGAGTAAACCCAATCACTTAAATTAATAACATATTATTTTTTTGGGAGTAATTAAATGATTAGTTGGTTTCATAGCTTCCTGAAAAAGCTTACTATTTCATTTGAGAAATATATTGAAGAAACTGATAGCCTCTTCCTTTTTTTTCCAATTATTATATGCTGTTCACATATTGTATACATAAATGTGATCAAATATTTAGACATTTATGGGGTTCATTACCATCCAGTCTTTGTCATACTCAGTACAATTGCATTTTGCGGCTCATTCATAAAATGCAGGCTGCACTATGGGGCCTGTGGTATCCTACGGAATTCTCTCAGCTTAAAGGGGTTGTAAAGGTTTGTATTTTATTTTTTAACCACTTAAAGACCCCCGCACGCACATATACGGCCACAGAATGGCTCGTACAGGCACAAGGGCGTAAATTTACGTCCCCGCCTGAGTGCGGTTCGGGGGTCCCATCGGGACCCCCTCCGCGGCGTGTGGGGGTCTCCCTACCTCTGGGAGCGATCCGGGATCTGCGGGCGGATGTCCGTGTTTTCCGCCCCCCCCCGCGATCGCTCCCAGCCAATGGGAGCGCGCTCCCAGCCTGTCACTTCCTCCTCCTGTGTTTACACAGGAAGGAGGAAATGATCATTTCTCTCATCGCAGCGCTGTTTCCCAGCGCTGCTGATGAGAGAAGACATGCCAAGTAAGTGTGCACCAACACAACACTGACACACACTCACATAGGCATATTAACCCCTTGTGATCGCCCCCCCCCCCCACCCCCCTGTCACAGTGTTACTGAATGCAGTGATTTAATCACTGCATTTAGTGTCAGTGTGACAGGCACTGTAAAAAACAGTTAGTGTTAGGTTCAGGATAGCCCCCCCACCCCCCCTAATAAAGTTTTAACCCCCTGATCACCGCCCTAGTTAACCCTTTCACTCCCTATTGCCAGCGTCACTAAGCGATCATTTTTCTGATCGCTGTATTAGTGTCGCTGTTCCCGCTAGGTAGCTATTTTTTTTTATTGCGATTTTTTTTTTTTACTAAAGACATGTGGCTAAATAAATTTTGGCCTAAATGTTTGACTAAAATTTAGTTTATTTGATTTTTTTTTAACAAAAAGTAAAAAATAGTGTTTTTTTTTCAAAAATGTCGCTCTATTTTTGTATATAGCGCAAAAAATAAAAATCGCAGAGGTGATCAAATACCACCAAAAGAAAGCTCTATTTGTGGGAAGAAAAGGACGCAAATTTTGTTTAGGAGCCACGTCGCACGACCGCGCAATTGTCTGTTAAAGCGACGCAGTGCCGAATCGCAAAAACACCTTGGGTCATTTACCAGCGTATTGGTCCGGGTCTTAAGTGGTTAAATTGGTTCCTTTAAGCTAGTGCTTTAAGCTAGTGCATTGTTGGTTTACTTACCTTTTCCTTCAATTGCCCTTCTAAATGTTTTTTTTTTCTTTTTTGAATTTCTCACTCCCTGTTTCTTCTCAGTAAGCTTTCCACCATCATCTGAGTGGTGGAAAGTCATTTAGAATAGCTTACTGAACAGTTTACTGAGGAGGAACAGGAAGTGAGAAATTAAGACAGAGAAAACAAAGAAAAAAAAACATTTAGAAGGGAAATTTAAGGAAAAGGTAAGTAAACCAACAATGCAGTAGCTTAAAGGAACCTATTTAGAAAATAAAAAACAAACCTTTACAACCCCTTTAACACAGCAAAAGGTACTTCAAGAATAGAGGAAAGACAGCCATGTGGTTTTCACAGGTCACGTGATTAGGCTGCCCTCCAGGCATTTCTATTTAAGCTTACAAATTCTTTAATAGCATGTTACCTGCTTCAGAGTTCTAAAGCCACCAAGCACATTTAAGAATCGTGACTTTTAGCTCTAATAACATGCAAAGCTCTTTTCTTTTAAAGGAGCAGTATTGTTTTGATAGGGCAATAACATTGCTTTTTGAACAGAACGCTGTGTAATGATATGATATGACATATCAAATATTTGTATATAAAGCGCTGTATAGGAGTTAAATGGGTTTTAGGTGTATCAATGCAATATTTTGCTAACAAGTTAATGTAATAGGTTGTTTTGAACACGGCTTTGTCATTTTAAGAAATTAGATAAATTAGATAAATTAATTGTATCTATATGTTCCAACTTATTTGTTGTTTTGGTACTCATGTGATTATTAAAAAAAAATGCTAGAATACTGTGTATACCAAAAAAAGTACACAGAGATGGTTTCATGGTTCTTCAACAAAAAAACATTATCTAAATCCTCTCAACACCCCTATATCTCACTACTCCTACAGTTCTTTTGTTGATTTAAACCACACATATTCAGAGGTGGTAATAAGAGGGAATCAAAATAAGAAAACACTATTGCAAGATTTGGTGTTGTCTAGGTACTGTCCCATGAGTGGTTTATCGTAAATACAGACCTAAATCATTACTGGGCAGTGTAGAAAAAGAGATTATATTTATTTTTAAACATTTTATATGATGTAACGTTAGTATTAAAGTATTAAACATTAGTATTAAAGGGGTTGTAAAGGTTTTTTTTTTATTATTATCTAAATAGGTTCCTTTAAGCTAGTGCATTGTTGGTTCACTTACCGTTTCCTTTGATTTCCCTCCTAAAAAAATGTGGCTTTGTTTTCTTTGTCTAAATTTCTCACTTCCTCTTCCTCCTAAGTAAGCTGTTCTGGCTGACTAACCCCCAGCCAGAACAGCTTGGATGATGGGGCATGCTTACTGAGGAAAAACAGGAAGTGAGGAATTCAGACAAAGAAAAAAAAACATTTCAAAGGCGAATTGAAGGAAAAGGTAAGTGAGCCAACAATGCACTAGCTTAAAGGAGCCTATTTAGAAAATAAAAAAAACTAACCTTTACAACCCTTGTAAGGCATCAATAAGTTAATAATAGTTATTTTAACTGTATTTGTTAATTTATATATTTTCTCACCAAATATCACTATTTAATACCATTCATCAGCCATGCTGCATATATAATAGATATGATTTTTTTTTTTTTTACTTTGTTTTCAGATTTCTAAGTACATAGGTGAGTTGGACCGCAGATCTTTCACAAAAAGGAGCTGTTGAACAATCCAGAGGTCTGAAAGACCCTCCCTGAAAACTGCTTCATTTAATTGCACTGCTCAGAAAGAGAGAGCACTGTTGATTGGAATGTGAAGAAATAATTTTGGATGGCTGCACTTCCAAAAATTCTTTTATTGAAGCTTCCTATGACAAGTGGTTGACAGATGGAGCAGGGGACAAAGAGGTAGACGTGTTTCGCACAAATGTGAATGCTTAGTCATTACCTTGATTTGAACAGTGCTCTGGAATGTGTCAGCCTGCTAGAGAGATAGATCCTGCTTTGTTTGTGAGAGTCGTGGTCCAACCCAGTTTTTTTAAACACTTGCTGCAGAACATAAAAGTGTAATATATATATATATATATATATATATATATATTTACTGTAGATGCCACCTGACTGCAATAGGGTAATAAATAACAAGGGTTTAAGTGGGCCTTAAAACTCATCTTCAGGCAAACGACTCAGAACAGGAGTGTCACATGACTAGAGATTCTAGGTATCTTTTTTTTTTTTTATATTTCAGTCTGTTAATTGAAGATTATCAAAACAAGTAATCCAGTAAAAAACAACCAAAAAAACAAGTGATTGACATTTGGTCACTGTTGTATTAACCACTTAAGGACCCCCGCACGCACATATACGGCCACAGAATGGCACGTACAGGCACAAGGGCGTAAATTTACATCCCCGCCTAAGTGCGGTTCGGGGGTCCCATCGGGACCCCCTCCGCGGCGTGCGGGGGTCCCCCTGGCGCCGGGAGCGATCCGGGATGAGCGGGCGGATGTCGGCGTTTACCCGCCCCCCCGCGATCGCTCCCAGCCAATGCGCGCGCTCCCAGCTCCTGTCAATTCCTCCTCCTGTGTTTACACAGGAAGGAGGAAATGATGTAATCTCTCATCGCAGCGGTGTTTCCCACCGCTGCTGATGAGAGAAGACATCACAAGTAAGTGTGCACCAACACAACACTGACACACACTCACATAGGCACATTAACCCCTTGTGATCGCCCCCCCCTCCCCCCCTGTCACAGTGTCACTGAATGCAGTGATCTAATCACTGCATTTAGTGTCAGTGTGACAGGCAGTGTAAAAAACAGTTAGTGTTAGGTCCAGGATAGCCCCCCCACCCCCCCTAATAAAGTTTTAACCCCCTGATCACCGCCCTAGTTAACCCTTTCACTCCCTATTGCCAGCGTCACTAAGCGATCATTTTTCTGATCGCTGTATTAGTGTCGCTGTTCCCGCTAGGTAGCTATTTTTTTTTATTGCGATTTTTTTTTTTTACTAAAGACATGTGGCTAAATAAATGTTGGCCTAAATGTTTGACTAAAATTTAGTTTATTTGATTTTTTTTTTAACAAAAAGTAAAAAATAGTGTTTTTTTTTTCAAAAATGTCGCTCTATTTTTGTATATAGCGCAAAAAATAAAAATCGCAGAGGTGATCAAATACCACCAAAAGAAAGCTCTATTTGTGGGAAGAAAAGGACGCAAATTTTGTTTGGGAGCCACGTCGCACGACCGCGCAATTGTCTGTTAAAGCGACGCAGTGCCGAATCGCAAAAACACCTTGGGTCATTTACCAGCGTATTGGTCCGGGTCTTAAGTGGTTAATAATGCAACATTCAACAAGTAACAAGTAATAAGGATGAACTTGTCTTAATATGAGAAAGAATAATTGCCTTATTCAAAGTTTGTAAAATATAAACTTCAAAAAAATTATCATCCCATTTCATACAGTATAACATGCCATTATATATCTTGTTCTAAGTACATATTACATTTAGTTCCATAATATTAGTGAGTAGGTAAAGTAGGCAAAGAAGACCAATTAACTATTATTTAATGATTATAGTCACTTTTTGATAGAAGGAGAGAAAAGAAAAAATGATAATAAGGAAAGTAAGTGGAAAGAAATATGGATGTACCAAGATCTCATGTGTCCCCTGATATGTATCATATCCATGGGTCCCACATCGCCTTAAATTTGGTGTGATTAATTTTAATTATGCAGATGAGTTTGTCATTAACCACTTCAGCCCCAGAAAAATTGGCTGCTCAGACCATTTTTTTGCGATACGGCACTGCACGTTTTAACTGACAATTGCGCAGTGGTGGGACGCTGTACCCAAACAAAATTTATGCCCCTTTTCCCCCATAAATAGAGATTTCTTTTGGTGGTATTTGATCATTTCTGCGGTTTTTATTTTATGCATTTTAAACAAAGAAAGAGCGAGAATTTTGAAAAAATAGCAATATTTTTTACTTTTTGCTATAATAAATATCCCCAAAAAATATATAAAAAACAAATTTCTTTCTCAGTTTAGGCCGATATGTATCTTCTACATATTTTTGATTAAAAAAAAATCGCAATAAGCTTATATTGATTGGTTTTGAGCAAAAGATATAGCGTCTACAAAATAGGGGATAGTTTTATGGCATTTTTATTGTTATTGTTTTTTTATATTAATGGCAGCGATCTGTGATTTTTATCATGACTGCAACATTATGGCAGACACATCAAACACTTTTGATACTATTTTGGGACCAATGTCATTTATACAGTGATCAGTGCTATAAAAATGCACTGATTACTGTTTAAATGACACTGGCAGGGAAGGAGTTAAACACTAGGGGGCGAGGAAGGGGTTAAGTGTGTCCTAGGGAGTGATTCTATCTGTGGGGGCTGGGCTACAAGTGACATGACAGTGATCACTGCTCCCGATGACAGGGAGCAGTAGATCACTGTCCTGTCACTAGGCAGATGTCAGAAACACGAGTACTTACCAAGGCCGAGATGCTGAGGACGGCTCACCTTTACGACCAAGCGCACCTGCCCCCTGGAGTTAGAGACAGGAGGCAGAGGCACAAGGAGGTACCGGTACCAGCGGAGTAGCAGATGGGTTGTGAGAAGCTGAAGAGTAGCAGCGGAGATGAGATCCAAGAGCTGGATGGTCACCAGAGCAGATGAGAGTGGTTTAGTCCTAGTATACGGTTCAGAAGGCAGTAGACTGACGGTAGCAGATCCGGGGTACAGAGTAAGTCCGGGTTCAGGATTTAAGCAGAGACAAGTCCAAGGGTGCAGACCAAGGTTCAGGGTCAGGAGACAGAGGCAAATCCAGGTCACGGTCTGAGGTCAGAGGGTTAAAGAAGACAGCAAAAGTCCAAAACAAGCCGAGGTCGGGTTTCCAGGCGAGAGCTGAGTCGGGAAGCAAATCCGGGTACGAATCAAACTGACAAAACTTTACACAGAGCTGACGATAAACCAGCAACCTGTGCAAAGACAGGAGCTGGTTTAAGTAGGCCTGTCAGGTCTCCGATTGGTCCCGGGAGGGGGCGTGCACGTCCGCACGCTCGTGCACGCGCCGCCGCACCAAACACGCGCGCGCCCCAGATGCGCGGGAACGTGCCGTGACGTGATTCTGATGTGCCTGTGCACAGATTGAGTGCTGTGAGCGCTGGGATCCTGACAGTGCCCCCCCCAAGGGGCGGACTCAGGACGCCCAAGCTGGCCATCAATTCCGGGTGTTCCTGATGAAAAGTGCGGATTAGACGTGGAGCATGCAGGTTTCTTGCAGGTTCCCAGGAGTTATCCTCGGGGGCATAGCCCTTCCATTTAATTAGATACTGAAGTTGTCTACCTCTTTGATGATGGACTCAACTTCAAATTCTTCTTCTCCCTCGACCTCTACTGGTGGAGGCGGAGGCCCCTCTCTCCCTTGGAAAGGATCAGGGGTAACAGGCTTCAGGAGAGAAGCATGAAAAACTGGATGGATCCTGTAGGAATCCGGCAAAGAGAGTTCGAAGGCCACCTCGTTGATTTTGCGCTTGACCCTGAAAGGGCAAATGAATCTTGGGCCCAACTTACGAGTAGGGACTGGTAATTTCAAATTAGCAGCAGACAGCCAAACCTCCTCTCCAACTTCAAAAGTAGGGAAATCCTTCCTCCCCTTGTCGTAGAACCTTTTATAGTCCTCCTGGGCCCGTTGCATCACTCTTTGTAACTGCAGAAAGTTTGATTGGATGGCCGTTAAGTGTTCTTGAGCCGCTGGAACAGGTGTTTCTGGGAGGGCATCAGGAAGAAAGGGTGGGTGAAAGCCGAAGTTGGCCCAAAAGGGCGTCTGATTCGTGGAAGCATGGACAGAATTATTATACGCAAATTCAGCGGAAGTTAACAGGGAGGACCAGTCATCTTGAGAGGCAGAACAGAAACATCGGAGGTACTGCTCCAGCGTTTGGTTAGTCCTTTCCGTTTGGCCATTACTCTGGGGGTGGTAGGCAGAGGAAAGGCAGGTCTTAACTTCCAGGGATTTACAGAGTTCTCTCCAAAATTTTGAGGTGAATTGAGAACCCCTATCTGAAACGATGCTCCTGGGTACCCCATGGAGCCTGACGATCTCTCTAAGGCCTCGTACACACGAGGGGATATGTCCGCTGAAAACGGTCCGATGGACCGTTTCAGCAGACATCTCCGCTCGTGTGTATGGGCTAGCAGACAGATTTCTCCACCCGACAGATTTCAAAGCATGCTTTGAAATCTATCCGGTGGGAATCTGTCCGCCCGACATGTCTGCTGGTTAGTACACTTACCAGCAGACATGTCGTCCCCCACCGCCGCCGCGCCGCCACCGAATGGATTCGGCGCATGCGCGGAAGTGTTTAACTTCCTGGTGCGGTGACGTGGCGGTGACGTGGTGGCGTCAACGTCACCGCCGCGGCACCGCGCCGTCCGGCGGCGGGGAATTTGATCCGATGGTGTGTACTCGCCATCGGATCAAACTCCCGATCGGACATATCCGATGGAAATGGTCCGCGGACCGTTTTCATCGGATATGTCCGATAGTGTGTACGAGGCCTAAGACTTTGGCTGTTTCTATGGCAGAAGGAGTACCGATCATGGGCACAAAATGTGCCATTTTAGAGAGGTGATCTACTACGACCAGGATCGTGGTGAAGCCTTCGGAAGGTGGTAAGTCGACAATAAAGTCCATAGAAATTTCAGACCATGGCCGTTCCGGGACTTGTAAAGGCTTGAGTAATCCCCAGGTTTTGATTTTAGGTCCCTTATTACGTTGGCAAGTGGTACAGGATGCAACGTAGGCCTTACAATCCTGTCTGCAGCTGGGCCACCAGAAGTATCGTAAAACCATTTCCGTGGTCTTTCGTGCTGCAAAATGACCTGCTAACTTATGGTCGTGAAAGGTACTCAAGACCAGTTGTCTGGATTCCGCTGGAACAAAAACTTTACCTCGGGACAAAAAGATATCGTTGTGTTTTACCAATGATGACACCTCTGGATCAGAACATTGTCTGGATGCAGCCTTAATGGAATTCAGCAGGTCGATTTGAGAGACAAATTGAAAATTCCGAGATGACAAAATAGTACTTGGTTCAGTTGTGGATTGAGTTTCAGGGAACATTCTGGAGAGAGCGTCTGCTTTTCCATTTTTTGAACCAGGCCTGTAGGTGATATGAAAATTAAACCGCGAAAAGAAAAGGGCCCAACGGGCTTGCCTGGGTCTTAAACATTTCGCTGACCGTAGATATTCAAGGTTTTTATGGTCGGTAAAGATCATTATAGGATGAGCCGATCCCTCCAGCAGATACCTCCATTCCTCCAGAGCAAATTTGATAGCAAGTAATTCCCTGTCTCCAACGTCATAATTCCTTTCGGGCGTAGTCAGTTTCCGAGAGGCATAGGCCACAGGATGTAGTAAGGACTTAGCCCCTTGTCATTGAGACAGCACGGCTCCTGTAGCGGTCTCAGAAGCGTCTACTTCCAAAGTAAAAGGCAGCATTGGGTCAGGGTGCCGCAGAACAGGAGCAGAAGAAAAAACTGATTTAAGTTTCCTGAATGCTTCTTGAGCCTCTGTTGACCAGCAGAAATGATGACCCTGGCGGGTGAGCTGGGTGATAGGACTCACAATGGAAGAGAACCCAACGATGAACCGTCGATAAATTTGGCGAAGCCAATGAACCGTTGTACCCCCTTCTTGTCCACCGGGGCTGGCCAGTCTTGAATGGCTTTAACTTTTTGAGGGTCCATGGCGACCCCACTGGTAGATACAATGAATCCCAAAAATTGCACGGAAGATTTCTCGAACTCGCATTTTTCAGCTTTTAAGTATAGTTTATGTTCTCTGAGTATAGTAAGCACCCTTCTTACATGGTACTTATGTAGCTCTAGGGAAGGTGAGAAGATGAGAATGTCATCCAGATACACGACCAGGAAATCGTCCAGATGTTCACGGAAGATGTCGTTCACTAAATGCTGAAAAGTGGCTGGGGCATTGCATAGTCCAAAAGGCATGACAAGATATTCAAAATGCCCGAATCTTGATCTGAAGGCGGTTTTCCATTCATCCCCTGCTCTAATTCTGATAAGATTATAAGCACCCCTTAAGTCCAATTTGGAAAAAACTTGGGCTGATCGGAATCGCTGGAATAGCTCTGATATGAGGGGAAGCGGATACCTGTTCTTAATCGTGACTTTATTGAGCTCTCGATAATCAATGCAGGGCCTTAAAGTACCATCTTTTTTCTCAACGAAGAAGATTCCTGCTCCAGCCGGGGAAGACGAGGGATGAATACATTTCTTTTGCAGATTTTCGTCGATTTAGGCCTTGAGGGCTTTTAATTCTGTCTCGGACAGCGGGAAGATGCGGCCAAAGGGAATCTCGGAGCCTGGTAGAAGGTCAATCCGGCAGTCATACGGTCTGTGGGGAGGAAGGCAGTCGGCTTGTTGTTTGTCAAACACATCCGTGAATTCCAGGTAAACGGAGGGAACGTTCCGGAGGGTTTCGGGTGAAGTTGTCACGGCAGAACAGGAAATAGTTGGAGGTGGAAGGCAATTCAGGGAACAATAAGAAGATGTAAAGTTAACCTCTTTTTTTAGCCAGTTTATGGACGGTTGGTGTGCTTGTAACCAGGGAAGACCCAGGATGATGGGAAACAGTGGGGAAGGAATAAGATCCAAACGTAGAAATTCCTGGTGGCCGGAGTCGGTGGTGGCACAGATAGGTTCAGTTTCTTGTGTGATAAGTCCAGACCGGGGTAAGGAACCGTCAGCTAAATGAACTTGAAAATGATGGTCTTTGTTGCGAAGGGGAACATGAAGCTTTTGAGCCAATGTGGAGTCTAGAAAACAACTGCATGCCCCGGAATCAACTATGGCCGGCAGGCGGGTTGCCCCTTCCGCTAACTGCAAGGAAATGAAAAGGACAACATGAGTCTGTGAAAGGTTTGCAATATTGTAACTGATAGTAGGTTGCAGTTTGGACTTACTAGGCCTTGTTGGACAAGAGCGGAGGAAGTGACCGGCTTCTCCGCAATACAGACACAGGTTATTTTGACGTCTCCGTAGTTTCTCCTCGGAGGTAAGCGGGGTACGGACCAATCCAATTTGCATAGGTTCAGGATCTGGGAGATTTGCGTTTTGAGGAGTCACAGGTGGCTGTGAGATCGGTATGGGTCTTGGAGGTGCCCAGGTAGGGCGTGGGGTTTGATACCACTCAGCACGTCGTTCTCTCAGGCGTCGATCCAGCTGTGTGGCGGTTTGGATCAAATCTTCCAGAGTGGCTGGAATCTCAGTCCGGGCCAGCTCGTCCTTAAGAGATTCGGACAAGCCTTGGCGAAACTGGTATTTAAGGGCGGCCTCATTCCAGCCTGTGTCGGCTGACCATTTTCGGAACTCGGCTGTATAGTCCTCAATGGGCCTTCTACCTTGGGAGAGGTTTTGGAGAATAGTTTCGGCGGTAGCCGTGCGCTGAGGGTCATCATATAACTTCACCATGTGTTCGAAGAAGGTGTCTATTGTATTCAGGATTGGGCTCTGTTGCTCCATCAAAGTGTGGGCCCAGGCTTGTGGTTCTTCCGAGAGGAGAGATATGACAAAACCCACTTTGACAGTCTCTGAACAAAAAGTTCTGGGCTGAAGGAATAAGTATAAGCATTCTTAAAAGCCCGATATTTCCGGCGCTCACCCGAAAAACGTTCTGGAACAGGTACACGTGGTTCTGGGTGAGTCACCATTATGGCTGAGCTAGAGGCGGCTTTAGGTGCTGCAGCTTCAGAAGGTGGTGGTGCAGGTGGAGATGAGGGTCCAGGAGCCCTGGCCAGGTGTTGGAGACGACCATCTATTTGGAGGTAGCCATCTTAAAGTTTTTGGACTGCTTCAGTGAGTGCGGACACCTGCAGGCAGAGTGTCTCAAATGGTGAGCGCGCCCTGTCGGCCTCAGACATCTGGCTGGTTTATACTGTCAGAAACACGAGTACTTACTAAGGCCGAGATGCTGAGGACGGCTCACCTTTACGACCAAGCGCACCTGCCCCCTGGAGTTAGAGACAGGAGGCAAAGGCACAAGGAGGTACCGGTACCAGCGGAGTAGCAGATGGGTTGTGAGAAGCTGAAGAGTAGCAGCGGAGATGAGATCCAAGAGCTGGATGGTCACCAGAGCAGATGAGAGTGGTTCAGTCCTAGTATACTGTTCAGAAGGCTGTAGACTGACGGTAGCAGATCCAGGGTACAGAGTAAGTCCGGGTTCAGGATTTAAGCAGAGACAAGTCCAAGGGTGCAGGCCAAGGTTCAGGGTCAGGAGACAGAGGCAAATCCAGGTCACGGTCCGAGGTCAGAGGGTTTAAGAAGGCAGCAAAAGTCCAATACAAGCCAAGGTCGGGTTTCCAGACGAGAGCTGAGGCGGGAAGCAAATCCGGGTCAAAGGGTACGAATCAAACTGACAAAACTTTACACAGAGCTGACGATAAACCAGCAACCTGTGCAAAGACAGGAGCTGGTTTAAGTAGGCCTGCCAGGTCTCCGATTGGTCCCGGGAGGGGGCGTGCACGTCCACGTGCTCGTGCACGCGCCACGCCGCCACACCACGCACGTGCGCGCCCCAGATGCGCGGGCACGTGCCGTGAAGCGATTCTGACGTGCCTGTTCACAGATTGAGTGCTGTGAGCGCTGGGATCCTGACAGCAGAACAGGGAAATGCCTTGTTTACAACGCCCCGACGCTGTACTTAAACACAATTGATGTCCTTTTTCCCCACAAATAGAGCTTTCTTTTGGTGGTACTTGATCATTTGGTGGTACTTGATCAATTAAAAAAAAAGAAAATACACAATATTTTGTACTTTTTGCTGTAATAAATAGCCCCAATTTTTTTTTTTTTTGCAGTGTCGGATCTTTATTATTTGCTGTCCCGTAACATGATGTCATAAAAAGAATCATTTGAGGTTTGTGGACTTTCATAGCATGTACTGTAGATAAACTGGTAAGATGTTTGAAGAACCTGTTACCAATTCACATACGATTCAAGAGGGGGCAGCTAAAATTGACATGCCTTGCAGATTGGCAGCTCTTTTTTTTTAGACACTTGGGTATTCACAGATCTGCTGATTCGGTAATTGTCAGTTCAGCTACTCATTTTCTAGTTATATTGCCACTTTCAAGGCATACCAAGACTAGAAGTGCACTTTTTTAGAAGTAGTTATTTTTTAAACTTTTGGCGTAATCATTTTTTTTTAAACGTTGATGGTTAATGATTTTTTAGAATAAGTATAACACCATAAACTTATTAAAAACTAGGTATTTTATGAGTAGGCAGGATACAGAGAAAGCAATGCTGAGACTACCAATACCTTTCAAGGTCACCCAAGATGACACTTATTCCTGTAGGCAATATAGAATATATATTATTATATTCAGTAATAACCTGAAATAATTAACTGGAGATGTAATGCCTCTCCAGTACTATCCTCTGCTGAACTTCTTTCACTGACAGTCTTGTCCCAATATACCATCAATGTTGTTACCGATTGCTGAACTTATGCAACTGTGTAACTGTTAGAGCTAATCAGTCATATAACAATATCCCAGGAGAGAGCAACTGCCATCTCTTCAGGTTTATTACTTTCAGACAGCTTTTTTTACTGCTGGTTTCTGCAATCAAAAGGGGTGGTTGTGTATTACATTAGGACACTTTGCCTGCCTTGCCTCAGGCCAAATATTTCAGAAGTCCCCAGATGAAAATTTAATTAACATCTGACTTAGTGAATAGCAGGGAAATTGAATGAGGTTACACTGTTAACATGAGTGTTAATGTGATTCCTGTGTTCTGTTATATGATGTGCTTTGGGAGGTGCTAATAACTGCCTTTTAAATCAAACTCATCAGATTTAAAGATCACTAACATCAGGTTGTGGTTATTGGAATTAGAGAAAGGTATTCAACGGCTAAAATAATGCAGGCTCGATTTAATAAAAATTGGCAACGTGTTTTCATACAGGTTGCAGTAGTAGCTAATTGCAATCTACTGTGAGTGCTACCAAGGCAACCTATTCTAAACAAAATCTGCTTTAAGTAGTATGGGGCGCACGCGTGGGATATTGGGTTTATAGCATGTGTCTAGGAGAAGAAGATTCGGAGTATAACACCTGCATTGCTCAGTGGACAGGAGAGAAAACAATTTCAGTCTTTGGGCCACATGAAGTATGCAGGTGACATGGAAAGACATAATTTTGAAGAAGTAGGCCTTCTTTTCCACTGTTTATATTTATTATTATAGCTTAGTAGCTGTTGTTCTGCCCAGTGGCGGAACTTCTAGGGTCGCAAAAGTTTCACTTGTGACCACCACTGTGGGGGGGCCCAAGCAGTTTTGCAAACCGTTCATTACTGTAGGGACAGTTTGAAAAAAACAGCTTGATTTCTCCTGTCCATAGGACAGGAGAATCAGTCTGTTAATTTGGGGATCGGTGGCTGCAGCTGAGCCGAGTGTCTGAGACATTCTCACACAGCCCAGTGAGCACACTCCTCTATCCCCTTAAGGGTGGTAGAATAGAGGAATACAGCTGCTCCTCCTCTTGCTCTGGTTCCCCCTGTGTCTGTCAACCCCATTCACTCTCCTATCCCCAACTTGCAGCTGTGTCTGACAGAACAGAGATATGTGGATGGGAAATGCGAATTATGCTACTGTCTAAGCCACCAGATATCAGTCTCGGCCCTTTGGGTGAGTAAACACTGAGCAGTGCAGTACGATGCAATCTTTGCACTGTCCCTATCTCTCTACTTTCCTCCATCTGTTTCTCTCCCCTCTTTGTTCTTCCAAGAGCTTCACAAACTTGCTCAGTTCAGTTAGCACTCAGGCAGCCTATACATTGATGGTTGAATGAAAAAAAAAAACATGATCCAGTTCCATCATGTATATATTCAATGTGGATGGGGGAATTCTCCCACTGAGGCAGTAACGGAACTACCAGGGTCTCACTTGTGACCAGGTCCTGGTGTTCCCACCCTCGGTGGGTGGAAGCACATTTGGACTCAGTTGCATTTAATTATGGGGCTGATGGGTGCATGCATTCTCTGGTGTGCTGATGACATGTCTCTTGCTTTCCGCCACCATGGGGGGGCCCAACATGACAGGAAGGGGGCCCACTGCAGAACATGTGAAAGGGTCCATAATAAAGTGCCAAACAATGGGGGAAAAGGGCCCAGGGGTCAATGGGGAAAAGCCTCAGGACTGATGGAAAGGTCCCAGGGGCAGATGAAAGGAGGCATCAAGAGGGCCCTCTCATTCTGATTGAGAGTGAGATGTTCAAAGCTTGGGATTTTTTTTTATAACCTAACCCTGCTTTAAACTTCTCCACAATTGTATCCCTGACCTGTCTGGTGTGTTCATTGGCCTTCATTATGCAGTTTGTTCACTAAGGTTCTCTAACAAATCTATGGGGGCTTCACAGAACATCTGTATTTATACTGAGAATAAATTACACACAGGTGGACTCTATTTAGTAATTAGGTGACTTCTGAAGGCAATTGGTTCCACTAGATTTTAGTTAGGGGTATCAGAGTAAAGGGGGCTGTATACAAATGCATGCCACACTTTTCAAATAGTTATTTGTAAAAAAAATTGTGAAAACCCTTTCATTTTCCTTCCACTTGACAATTATGTGCCACTTTGTGTTGGTCTATCAAAAAAAATAAAATACCAATAAAATACATTTACATTTTTGGTTGTAGAATTTCAAGGGGTAGGAATACTTTTCAAGGCACTGTATAGAGTCTTAACCAGAAATGTATACAACATCCTTTACTAGTCATTAATTTGTTACAAATGTTTTTTAATCCTATTAAAGTACATTTTATATGTGCTAAAATACAAATGACTTACATTTTATTTTTGATATTTGGAGTTAAGGTGGTGGTTTGCCAGGGCTTTTTTTTCACAAACAATAGGTGCTGGAACTCAACCATGACCCCCAAAAGTCCCCCCCCCCCCACACACACACCCTCCAAATCACATCATATAGTTGGTGTGATCAGATTTCACAAACATTAGGAGGGTCTTAAATGGGCATTGAATACCAGGATTGTATTGCATACAAAGTGCAGAGTTCAGGGGGGGGGGGTTACACACAGAGTGCAGAGCTGTCACTTGTAAACACAGAAACCAGACTTCTGTGTTTACAAGTGATTGTGGTGAGCAGGCACCAATAGGTCTGAGCCAGAGTTGGTGGAATTGAGTTCCACCAAGTTCCACCTGAAAAAAAGCCCTGTGGGTTACAATATTTTTAGACAGCAGGAGTCATTTGACAGTGTCCATTAACGTAAAACTAGCCTATTATAAATTAAGATATAGGTGAAATATATGTTATGGAAGAAGTACCTGGGACTTAAATCCGGTGGTCCTAGGCTTGTAACTGTTGGAAGGTTAAGTCTTAAATTCTTATCCCGTTTTCTGCTGTTAAGGTATGATTCATTTTCTATCCTTGTTCTTGCAGAGTTAAGGTTTGACGATTTAATTGGTGACTTGTATGGGACATTTCCAGAGAATGGTTTCAGATTAATCCCTAGAGAGCTTGAAGACTTTTTGTACTTTGTGTTCCTTGTACGTATAGTAGATGGAGAAGAGGGTTCGTCCTCCCCTGTGTCATCATCATCATCTTCCACGATGAATGATAGCCTTTTATTTACACTGCCATTTCCCCTGGGTTCTGTCTAAAAAAAACAAAATATTCAAAGAAATTTGTTGGTTTAATTGACTAATGTTGTGTTTTATGATGTCATGTTTCTCAATGTTTTGATGCTAGTATTGAAAAAGCAAAGGCAACACAGTAATACAATTAATTTCTTATGCTGAATGCTTTTGTTACAGTTGTTGCACAATAGAATCATCAATCCTTCTTTCCTTGCAAAACTTCTTCTCCCTGCCTGCTACTACATGCTGTGTATTTTCTTTATTATACACAATAAAAATACAAACAAATAATTTCCCTGCAAACTACAGAAGAAATATTATTCATTCCCATTACAATCACAAATACAAACACCACATGTTACAGTTAGGTAAAACAAAAACTGTATGTCTTATTTGATCAGTTTTCAATTTAACCCAGACTCTAAAAATAAAATCTGTTAGAAAATCCCATCATATATATTATAATCATGGGATGATTAGATTAAAACAAAAAAACAAGTAACCTTACAACCAGATTGTAACAGGGGCGGACTGACAACTCATGGGGCCCCCGGGCAATAGAAGATTATGGGGCCCCTGGGCTTACAGATGGTCACCACGCCAGGAGGTAGTTCAGAGGCGGGGAGCTAAAATCTCGCGATTTTCACATCAAAAGCATGTCGGTTTCAGACATATCAGAGACAGATGTAAAAAAAAAAACACAGACTTTGACATACTGTCCCTGGTTTTACTGAGCCTGGCAACACTGATGGTGCCCCCTAGTGGCATGGGGCTCTCGGGCAGTGCCCGAGTGCCTCAATGGTCAGTCCACCCCTGGATTGTAATGTTTTAGGACAGCTTAAAATCATAAATACAAACCAATGATGCAGTTAATTTTTAGTTTTTATAATATTACTGTGAGTAAAGAAAATGTGTTTGCAATACATTTTTCAGTTTAATGTAAATACACGGATACTACAATTTGAATATATTTTACTGTACTGTATATGGAAGCCCTCTTGTTAAGAAGGAACATAGCATTACTGTTTGTTAATATTGTTAATATTTTATTTAGGAACATTAGACTTCAAAGTGGAAATTTGCATTTACTATGATTTGAATTTATTGTGTTACTATATATTTACGATATATTTAGGGCAAGTATTGGCCTATTTACTGACGATGTCTTTGCTTGCTGATTTAAACAACGTTTCTGACTTCCACGTGCACCAACCTCAGACTGTTTATCGACGATGCCTCTACCTGCCGATTTAAACCATGTTTCTGACTTCCACGCGCACCGACCTTGGCCTGTTAATCGACCATATTTTTGCTTGCCACATGGACTGATCTTTTGTCCATCTACTGTACTTTAGTACACAGGGGTCTCACATATGTGAGGGGCTTCAGAATAGCCTTCTGAGTAAAGAAAACCAGGGTCTGGTTGCTGGAGTCTTCAAAGCTATTTGGGTGGGAGAAGCCTCTACCCCTGTGCCCCTGGCCCTAAGCTTGATGGTTCTTCCTGCGGCCTGGACAAATACTTTGGCTGTGCTGACCATATTGCTGCCTGTAATGACCCATGACATTATGGACCATGGTTCTTCCTGCTGCTTGGACCAATACTTTGGCTGAGTTGACCATATATCTTCCTGCTGCCTCTACTGACTTTGGACAGTATTTATTTTGGAACACCTCTGCCCTGCTACCTGGACCTGTGCTTTGGCTGTGCTCTGGCTGTGTTGACAGTATCTCTGCCTGTTCGATCTATGGACAGTATCCCTGCCTGCTGCTTGGATGATTGCTTTTGCTGTCGCTAACCTCATCCCTGCCTGCTGCCTGGACCAATGCTCTCCTCTGTGGACCACTGCACTTCTAAAACCACAGGTAATCGTTTGTTATTTGGTATGTACCTGCTATGAAATATGAAGGGCCTTCAAAAATGTAATCGGTAGTCAGAAAATAATATGTGTAATTAATGCTGCTAGAATGCCTGGAGGTGCTACTTGGATGTTGGGTCTCTGTATGTGGCCAGGCTGTGTAAAAGTCTCAAATATGTGGTATCGCCATACTCAGCGAGTAGCAGAATGCATTTTGGAGTGTCATTTTTGCTATGTACATGCTATATGTTAGAGATATCTCATAAAGGGACAACTTTGTGGACATTTTCCAAAAACTTCTGGAAAAAAATTAACCATTCAAAAGACTCATTATCTTATAAATTGACAACTTTGTGTAAAGAAAATGCATTTTCATTTTTTTTCACATTTTTCAAAACCTTCTGGAAAAAAAGACCTGCTCAAAAGACTCATTATGCCTCATAAATTATATGTTGGGGTGTGAGCTTCCCAAATTGGGGTAGTTTTGTGGACAATTCTATTGTTCTGGTGCTCCAGGGCCTTCAAAAGTGTAATAGGTGGTTGAGAAAGGATATGTGCAATTTATGCTTGTAGAACGCCTGAAGGTGCTACTTCAATGTTGGGCATCTGTATGCGGCCAGGCTTTGTAAAAGTCTCACACATGTGGTATAGCCATACTCAGGAGTAGCAGAATGTATTTTGGGGTGTAGTTGCAATTATGCATATGCAGTGTGAGAGAAATAAATATGACCAGTTTGTGTAAAGAAAAGTAAAAAAATCCAAGAATTGTGGAAAAAATTACAACTTCAAAAAACTCACCATGCCCTGGACTGTCTACATTCCAAAAATGGGTAATTTTTTTTTTTTGTACTTTTGTGGCTTGTTAGTGTCTCAAGAAATGAGATAGGCCTTCGGTACATCAGGTGTAATTAGATGTGATCAATTTTCAGTGATTGCCACCTTAGTTTGTAGACTCTATAACTTTCACAAAGACTAAATAAAATACACAAATTTGGGTTATTTTTACCAAAGATATGTAGCAGTATAAATTTTGCCGCAAATGTATGAAGAAAATTACTTATTTGCAACATTTTACAATATAAACTAAAAAAGAGTGTGTTTTTTTCAAAATTGTTGCTGTTTTTTCACTAATATCGCAAAAAATAAAAAACCCAGTGGTGATTAAATACCACCAAAAGAAAGCTCTATTTATGAGAAGAAAATGATAAAAAAAATTGTTTGGCTACAGTGTAGCATGACTAAGTAATTGTCATTCAAGGTGTAAGAGCGCTGAAAGATGAACATTGGTCTGGGCAGAAAGGTGCATACAGTAAGTGCCTGGTATTAAAATGGTTAAATAAGTTTGTGTTAAGGTTATACTGTAAAGTAATTGTGTGCAAGAGCATCAATAATTTTGTCGTTATATAAAATATCATTATAGTTATACGAATTATTGTTACTTCGACTATAACTTTTTTTCCCCCAAAGCACTGGTCCCTAAATCAATGAAGCTTGCTGTCACAGTTGACACAGGTCATTGCTACAGAGATATTTAGCCAAGGGGCAAACTAAAATTTGTTATTAGGTCCTACAATTTCTAGTTACCCCTCTATAGAGGGTTTGTAAAAAAAATGGAATGGCAACAGTAATGAGGTGTGCAGATCAGCTTAGTCAGATTAATGCAATGCAATGGTGTACTGCAGATTTAATGATATTACAATGGTATTATGCAATGCAGGCAAGAAGATACTGATGATAAAAAAGCAATGTCAGATATACCATGACAGTCTAATAAGATACCATATAAAAAGTAAACAAAAAAAAAAAATAGCATTACTATAAATGAAGGAGATAGAGAAGTATTAAAGTGTTGGTAACTCAATACTGAGATTTTTCCTATGTACTCGCCTTTGGTCTGTTAAATGTATTGAAACGTGTTTTACATTTGTTCAACAAGTGCAAAAAAAATGCCTGTTAATCCTTTCACAAATACAGCAAGCTTAAAACTATTTGTTTTCTCTGGCTCCAGTAATTGTTTGTATTGTTCCCACTTCCCTTTTCAGTCTACAGAAGAGGAGAGGGTGAGGTATTCTGTACCCGAAACATACTCCCTGCCACAAAGTGACACCTCTATAATGCAATAGAGTGAGTGAGTTTTGTCACCTTAGGACAGTGTCTTTTATAGTAAGATCGTCAAGTGGAAAAAGGCAGAAAGGAAAATGCAGGTCAGAAGTGTAAAATAAATGCAGCCAGCACATCTTTGGACTGGTAAACTACTGCACACTACATTTTTATTTTTGGGTTTAACCACTTGCCGGATAGCCGTCATTTTTATACTGCGGCAGGTTACCGCGAATCGCCGTAGCTGTATATTGGCTTTTTTAAGAGCCATAGCAGACACGCGTGTGGCCGCTGCTTGTCCACCGGCCACCTGTGATTGTGGGAAGGAGAGAGAGATCTGCTGTTCCTAGTGATCAGGAACAGCGATCCCTCTCCCCCTCCTGTCAGTCCCCCCACAGTTAGAAACTAGGGAACACATTTAACCACTTGATTGCTCCTAGTGTAAACCCCTACCCTGTCAGTGACATTTACAAAGTAATCAGTGCGTTTTTATAGCTCTTATGTGTGCTGTATAAATGTCAATGGTCCCAAAAAAGTGTCAAAAGTGTCCGATCTGATGCTATAACTTTTGCGCAAACCAATCAATATACACTTATTGGGATTTTTTTTACCAAAAATATGTAGAAGAATACATATTGGCTCTTTACTAAAATTTTGGCAAAAAGAATGTTACCAATAGTGCAAATATTATTACATCATCAACAGGCAGACCATGTCCTGAGCAGTGAAGCAAACAATAACTCTTCCAGAGTCCTTAAAGTGGAGGTTCAGCTAAAAATAAATTTTTAACATTGCATTTATGACCTTAATTACAATTAGAATCGGCTGTTTTTTTTTTTTTAATACGTCCCGTACATACCGTTTTCCATATGTATTCTCATAGCTGCTTCCCAGTATGATGGTCGGGGTTGGGCGTTCCTAATTGATTGACAGGCATCCGACCGACGCATACAGAGCGTCACGAGATGCCGAAGGAAGCCGAATGTCGGTGCGTAGGCACCGTATAGAGCCGCACCAACGTTCGGTTTCTTTCGGCATCTCGTGACGCGCTGTATGTGTTGGTCGGATGCTTGTCAATCAATTAGGAACGCCCAGCCTCGACGATCATACCCGGAAGCGGCTGTAAGAATACATATGGAAAACGGTATGTACGAGATGTATTTTTTTTAAAAAACAGCCGATTCTAATTGTAATAAAGCTCATAAATGCAATGTTAAAAATTTATTTTTAGCTGAACCTCCACTTTAATATCATCCCGAAGGCCCACCTTACTGACATCCCAACCATTTTCCTTTCACATGATATTGAAAAAGCATTTAACTGCATAGATTGGACCTATATTCAAGCCATGTTACAATACAGTAATTCAAAGTAGAGGTTAAACTATGGGAATGGATAGATCAAGAACACAGGACTTGACCTAAAACTAGTAGGAGGAAAGGTCAGTTGAGGTAGTGAGTCAGTCAACAGTAAGTGGATTAAGATATGCCAGGACAAACATAGATCTATACTGAGAAAAGCAAAACAATATCCACTATATTACTGAATGTATTGGGAGGCCTGTCTTTACATGCACATGAACTTTAATGGCATCCCAGTCTAAGTCCAAAGGGTTACATTTTGAGTTGGCCCACCCTTTGAAGCTACAAAGGCTTTAATTCTTCTGGGAAGGCTGTAGACAAAGTTTAGGAGTGTGTCTATGGGAATTTTTGACCATTCTTCCAGAAGCGCATTTGTAAGGTCAGGCACTGATGTGGATGAGAAGACCTGGCTCACAGTCTCTGCTCTAATTCATCCCAAAGTATTCTATCAGGGTAAGGTCAGGAATCTGTGCAGGCCAGTCAAGTTCCTCCACCACAAACTTGCTCATCCATGTCTTTATTAACCTTGCTTTGTGCGTTGGTCCAAAGCATTTGGTGGAGAGGGGAATATAGTGTGGGGGTTGTTTTTCAGGGGTTGGGCTTGGTCCCTTAGTTCCAGCGAAGGGGATTCTTAGGGCTTCAGCATACCAAGACATGTTGGACAATTTCCTGCTCCCAACTTTTTGTGAAGAGTTTGGGGATGGCCCCTTCCTATTCCAACATGACTGCCTACCAGTGCACAAACAAGGTCCATAAAGACATGGATAAGAGAGTTATGTTGTGAAGAGTATTGAAATAAAGTGCTGGAAGCTTCTTGTTTGCAGCAATAGCAACTTACAATCTCTCAGTAGCTTGCATACAGTACTCACAGACTTGCAATGACTTCTCCAGTGCCTGGATGCCTGCTGGGTATGCTAGGACTCATAACCTGTTATGCAGAGTGTTGAAATCAAGCACTGGAAGCTTCTTGTATGCAGCAATAGATTTTCTTTTATGGAGGATTAGCAGAACATATCTTACAGCATGTCTTTATCATAAAACAGGAAAAAGGAATATACAAGAATATAGTGAGGAAAGACAAATGACTTTCCCATAATTACATTACCATAGAAACACACTGTAATACTGCGGTGACACCTGCTGGATGGAAAGGTATAATGCATACATATTGTTTACAATACAAAAAGCTACTTGTTGTTGCTTTTCCAACACTCCTTCTCAACAGCATGTGCTTTGTCAAACTACATTCAGTTTCTTATGGATATAATTTTGCTACACCGATTTGTTAAGGAGCGTATGGTGCGGTTGTCTGGTGTACAATCCCTTGTCTCTTCAGGTATGAAGCCACTTCTTTGCTTATGTATTGTCCCCATTGTCCATGTGTATTATTCCTGGTTTGCATTGGAATTTGTCTCTAGACATGGCAATAAACTCTTCAAGTTTCTATGATATTTCATTCTTGTGTTTCATCAGATAAGTAGTTGTGTACCTGGATTAATCATCAATGAAAGTCAGTAGATATATGTTCCCGCCAGACATGGAAGTTTTTATTTGACTGCATACGTCACTGTGTATGAGCTTTAGTGGGTGGGTCGTTTTTCTTTGAGACACCTGTGAAAAAGGTGCAGATGTGGCTTTTGCTTTAATACAGCACTTGCATTTCATGAGCACTTTGCAAAGCGCTATTGTAAAATCTTCTGATAAACCTCTCTTTATAATGTCCTGTATAGCTTCTGGACTTCTGTTCCCCAGCCTCATGTGACATAAGTGAATATGTTTGCTGTGTAGATCATTAGAGACTATATTGGCTTGCTGGTCTGTGGTAATGAGCCTGTATAGGTGATCATTCAGTTTACCTTTTGCGAGGCATCGCTTATTTTTGTGAATTGTGCATTCATCACCCTGGAACCTAACTGTGAGTCATTTGTTTTTAAGACTTTTCACTGACTTTCTAATTCTGGAACATACAGCACTTTCTTTACAATGATACTCTGCTTACCTTGTGGTGTAATGCAGTTCAAGAAGCCCTGGCCTTTACCTTCTGAGATGATGCTTTTCCCATTTGCTAGGAAAACTTTGTCTTTTGCAGTGTAATCAAGGTTTGTGAAGAAGGTCTCATCACTAGTCATGTGGCTTGTTGCTCCTGAGTCTATGCACCAGCTTGAAGCTTCTTGTATGCAGCAATAGTTTTGCTTTTATGGAGGATTAGTAGAACATATCTTACAGCATGTCTTTATCATATAACAGTTGAAGCTATTTTAGCTGCAAAGGGTGGGCCAACTCAATATTGACCCCTACGGACTAAGACTGGGATGAAATTAAAGTTCATGTGCGTGTGAAGGCAGGTGTCCCAATACTTTTGGTAATTTAGTGTATATATAAATTAGACACAAACAATTAGTAGACTTGATGGACCACTTGGTCTTTATTCTGCTGTCACTTCTATGTTTTGATTTTCTAAAAGCTATATTCTCATCCATCTGTGAAGGTGAAAGTAGTGATATCTTGTAAGACTGTTTTGATCTGCAAAATGGGACATAACAGGGATGCTCTTTATCTCCTATTATAGTTAATATTACCTTAGAAACCTTTCTATGTCATGTCAGGAAAATGCAAATAAAAGAGAAAAAGACCAACATTTTTGAACAAAAGAAAACCGTATTCATTTTCTGTTTCTGCTATAAAACAAAAATTGCAAATACAAATTCTTTCTTCATACATTCATGTCAAGATGTATTCCACTATATTTCAAAGCAAAAACCGATACTATTTAAAATGTGTGACAGTTCTACAGTCTGCAAACTTTGGCATACAAATTTATCAACCCTGATGTACTGACTACCTACCTAATTTCTATGTCAGGTTACTGGGGTAGTGAGACCTGGTTGAATGCCAACCGTGTGTTCCCTAGGGCAAGAATTTTAAGCTCCAGCCTGCTTCTTCACCAGGGCCCGATGGAGGAGATGGACTTGCAGCAAGTTGGATCCACATCCTTCCCCCAGGTATGCCCAGCTAACAATATAGAGACCACTCACATATGCAGATTGCAGGAGACAGAAGAGGATCCAAGAAACAAATTGAAGTCAGGAAAGGTGGCAAGCAAGCACAAATGGAAGATGAAGCTGGGGTCAGTACATGGGAGGTCAGACACTGAATACACAAAATACTAGGCAAACAGAAGTTCAGAGAGCAAGGAAGTTGCTCAGGCAGCATGGGCTGCATTGAGCGTATCTTATATAGGGAGGTAAGCTAGGAGGCAGGTCAGGAAGTGATAGACGGGAAGGAAAGAATAACCCACAGTATAGAAGGTGATGCCCATGAGTGAGCACAGAAGCCAAACAATATATGTGAAAAGAATCAGAGATCTTGTAGAACCACTGTAGCAAGGAGGTAAGAATTACTAAAATGCTAGAATGGTTCAAACACCACCTAAATTACCCATTTTGGAAAGTAGACACTCAAAGGTATTTAGTAACAGCACAAAGTAACACCGCTCTGAACTACGATATCTGCATAACAAGTGGCTAATGAATCTGGCACTCCCAAATCCAGGTGCTCTGAGTCTTAGGATGAACTTCCAATATCTGAAATGGCAAACCAGAGAAAATCCAAAGGAGCTGTAAACAATGCTTGCTGCCAAAATTCGTCTGCTTGTCCTTTTTAACTTGTAGGTTCACCCTAAAAACATGTATATAACATTACACTTAGCATACTTCCAACATTTACAGTATGCTGTTTTTTTTTTGCTGTACATACCGTCTTATTGCTATTTTCCACCCGGGTTCTTACTCCCGCGGGAGTAGGCGTTCCTATGCAGAGGCTAAGTGTCATGTGGGACTTCGCCTAGATGATTGACGTCTTGAGAAAAACTTCCCCCCAGTGCATCAGGAGCGTCACAAGTTTCCAAAAGTAGCTGAACTGCGAACCTGGCTCTATATGGCGCCTGCGCACAGACTAGGAGCCGTGTAGAACTGACTGAGCAGTTTGGCTACTCTCGGAAACTCATGACGCGCCTGATCCGCCGGGAGGAAGTTTTTCCCAAGACGTCAATCATCTGGGCGAAGTCCCACATGACACTTAGCCTCTGCATAGGAACGCTTACTCCCGCGGTGTGAGAACCCAGAAGCCGGGTGTAAAATAGCAATAAGACACTATGTACAGCAAAAAAAAACAGCATACTGTAAATGTTGGAAGTATGTTAAGTGTACTGTTATTATTAAAAAAAAAAAAAAACAGCATACTGTGAGTGAGTGAGTGAAAAACTTGTATAGCGCAGCACATGCAAACTAAGTCGTCTCTGGGCGCTCGTTGTTCCTTTCTCCTTTGATATCAAAAGAGATGACTTTTGATGTTTCTTCTGAAGGCTAGGTGGTTCTCCTCCAACCGAATGCTGGTTGGTAAAGCGTTCCATAGTCTGGGACCTTGGAGCGCAAATCTTCTTTCTCCTTTGGACTTGTAGTTGGCTTTGGGTATCTGGAGCAGATTTTGGTTGGTGGATCGCAGAACGCGATTGGAATTGTGAGCTTTTATTTTTTCGCATAGATATTGGGGGGCCTTCCCATGGATGCACTTATGCATCAGACAGAGTGCTTTAAAAGCAATTCTGTCTTTTACTGGCAACCAATGAAGTGTTCTCAGCGAAGGTGAGATTGATTCCCAGGATTTTTTCCCAGTCACAGGCGGCCGTATTTTGAACGACTTGCAGACGAGAGATTTGGTACTTAGGGAGTCCAAGATAGAGGGTGTTGGCATAGTCCAGTCTGGAGTTAACAATAGTTCCCACCACGACTGCTATGTCTTCCTTAGGAATAAAAAGGGAATAAGTCTGCGTAGTAGGCGCAGCAGATGGTGAGATCCGCTGACTACTGACCCTATTTGTTCATCCATTCTCGTGTCAAAGATGACCCCGAGACTTTTGACTTTGGTGCTAGGGGTGATGATTTCGCCCAGAATGGGCGGGGGGTGTCCAAGTTGTTGCAAGTTGATTCTTACGACTGGCGTGAAACATGAGGAGTTATGTTTTCGCTCCGTTGAGTTTAAGATAACTCTTTGTCATCCAGTTTTCTATCAAAGAGAGACATTTCTTTAAACTGAGCTGATGATCCTTTTTGTTGCAGATGCGAAAATACAGTTGCGTGTCGTCTGCATATGAGTGATAAAGT
Source organism: Rana kukunoris (assembly GCA_029574335.1). NCBI lineage: Eukaryota > Metazoa > Chordata > Amphibia > Anura > Ranidae > Rana > Rana kukunoris. The sequence goes on along the minus strand of CM056053.1, from coordinate 113,253,867 downwards.
AGTTTTTGCCTACTGATGATTTCAAAGAGAGGGCGGAGATAGATGTTGAACAGCACCGGTGACAGAGGGGATCCTTGAGGGACTCCGCATGACACCATGCGTTTTTCAGAAGTGAAAGGTCCCAATTTCACTGTAAATGTAGTATGCTAAGTCTAATGTTATATACATGTTTTTAGGGTGAACCTCCGCTTTAATACTGTATGATACAATAAAGATCACAGATGTTAAATCCAGAAGTTCTGGCTCTTCCTTTGGATTTTCTTTATTTAGTAAGAGGCAATGAAGTTGTAGGGCCAGATTCTCAAAAAATGGCGTATCTGGCGGCGTAGTGTAAATGCGATACGATACGCTACGCCGCCAGATACGCCATTTTTTACACAAATTACTGGAGCAAGTGCCGTATTCTCAAAGCACTTGCTCCATAATTTTCGGCGGCATAGCGTAAATGCGGCCTCGTAAGGCCGCGTAATTCAAATAGTGAAGGAGGGGGTGTGCTGTATTTAAATTAAGCACGCCCCCGCGTCAAAAAAAGTGCGCATGCGCCGGCTGGGAAAAAAGCCCAGTGCGCATGCTCCAGCTCACTTCGGAAAGCGTCGTTGAAACCAATGTCAAAACGACGTGATCGTCACTTACGCAATTCCCTATTCGCGAACGACTTTGTAAAACGACGTAACCGACGGAAAAAGACGACGCTGACCCGACGCCATACTTAACATGGCAACGACGGAACTTCGGAAACATACCCCTCATATAGCAGGGGTAACCTTACGCGTACGGAAACAACGTAAATGACGACGAGGCGGCGTAAAAACATTCGGGAATCGTCGTATTAGGCTCATTTGCATAGGCGAATGAGAAAACAACGTAAAGGCCACCTAGCGGCCGGCGTTGTCATTACATCTAAGATCTGACGGTGTAATTGCTTTAACCTGTCAGATCTTTAGTGTATCTATGCGTAAGTGATTCTAATCACTCGCATAGATACCTATTGAAAAAAACTGCGATACGACGGTGTATCTGAGATACACCGTCGTATCTCAGCTGAGAATCTGGCCCGTATTTTTTTACCCTAAATTTTTGAAAATTAAAAAAGTAAATAACAATTAAACACCTTCTTCTACTCTTGCTTAGTATGGCAATACCACATGCATGAGACACATAGAAATCCAAAAATCCAAGAAGCACCTTCAGGCTTTCAAGGGGCCTAACTATCACATTTTTTAAGGCCCTGAGTTGCCAGGACAAGATAAATACCCACAAAAATACCACATTTTGCAAAATAGGCCTTCCAACTTATTTATTAGAGGCATGGTAACTCTTTTTTCCACAAGAATTTAGAAAATTAAGAAAAAAAAATGAAATGAAATGAAAATATTTTTTACACAGAGGTTTCGGATAGTCCCCAGGATCAGAGAACCCATGATCTAGGTAAGCAATCCAATGTTAAATGCTATAATGCCCCAGCTTTTGCATGGGCAAGTTCCATGCGCAAACCCTTTTGCTACTTCATTATTGCTCAAACATTATCAATGTTTCAATTATTATTATTTTTTACACAGATTTATCAGAAATTTCAACTCAATCCTGAGAGCGATTTTGCCCATTGCACCTCCTTTCGGTAGTACTGATATCTGTTCACCTTTTCCTCTGTTATGTCATTTCAATGTGGTCTCACTTAATTTAATCATACTCTTTCCTTTTGAATCCCACATATTTGCCACCTACCCCATTTTACTTTCACCCCTCCCCCTCTCCCTTTCTTCCCTCTCCCTCTCCTCACCCACTTCCTCTGCCCCCCCTCCCCTTCATTCCCCTCCCTTTCTCCCTTCTCCTCCCCCTCTCCCTTTCTTCCCATTCCCATCCCTCTTCCTCCTCCCTCCCCTCCCTACTTTCTTCCACCCCTCTTCCTTTCTCCATTTTTTCCCTCCCCTCCTCCTATTTTCCCTCCTCTCTCCCCTCACTTCCATTCCCTGTTTCCAGACCTCTTTCTATCCCTTTTTTCTCTATCCTTTTCTTATCTTTATCCCTCTACCTCTTCACCTCCCCCTCTTCCCCCTCCCTTCTTCCTTTTTCTTCATCCCTCTTCTTTTAAAATCTTTCCCAACAACCTACCATCATTTAGAGATCCTCTAAAACCTGGTATTTTCTTTAGACATAAGTGTCAGTTCCATCTTCACTATGCATACATCTATCAATATATGGGACCATCTCTCCTTGTGCTGCTGAGGGGATGCAAAGTCAATCCCCACAGGCTCCCAAGGCTAAACCTCCATCACTTTTAGACTTTACAGGTCAAAATTGTTTATCCTTCTTTTCCATTTATCCTTGCCTCTTTTCCTCCCCCATGTGTTGTTTCAGTGCATAAAACAGATTATATTATGGTACATTTTATAGATTGATGAATATCTTAAAGTACAATTGTATTTAAAATGCAATACTAATATATATATATACAGTGCCTTGCGAAAGTATTCGGCCCCCTTGAACTTTGCAACCTTTTGCCACATTTCAGGCTTCAAACATAAAGATTTAAAACTGTAATTTTTTGTGAAGAATCAACAATAAGTGGGACACAATCATGAAGTGGAACGAAATTTATTGGATATTTCAAACTTTTTTTAACAAATAAAAAACTGAAACATTGGGCGTGCAAAATTATTCAGCCCCTTTACTTTCAGTGCAGCAAACTCTCTCCAGAAGTTCAGTGAGGATCTCTGAATGATCCAATGTTGACCTAAATGACTAATGATGATAAATAGAATCCATCTGTGTGTAATCAAGTCTCCGTATAAATGCACCTGCACTGTAATAGTCTCAGAGGTCCGTTTAAAACGCAGAGAGCATCATGAACAAGGAACACACCAGGCAGGTCCGACATACTGTTGTGGAGAAGTTTAAATCCAGATTTGGATACAAAATATTTCCCAAGCTTTAAACATCCCAAGGAGCACTGTGCAAGCGATAATATTGAAATGGGAGTATCAGACCACTGCAAATCTACGAAGACCTGGCCGTCCCTCTAAACTTTCAGCTCATACAAGGATAAGACTGATCAGAGATGCAGCCAAGAGGCCCATGATCACTCTGGATGAACTGCAGAGATCTACAGCTGAGGTGGGAGACTCTGTCCATAGGACAACAATCAGTCGTATACTGCACAAATCTGGCCTTTATGGAAGAGTGACAAGAAGAAAGCCATTTCTTAAAGATATCCATAAAAAGTGTTGTTTAAAGTTTGCCACAAGCCACCTGGGAGACACACCGAACATGTGGAAGAAGGTGCTCTGGTCAGATGAAACCAAAATCGAACTTTTTGGCAACAATGCAAAACGTTATGTTTGGCGTAAAAGCAACACAGCTCATCACCCTGAACACACCATCCCCACTGTGAAACATGGCAGTGGCAGCATCATGGTTTGGGCCTGCTTTTCTTCAGCAGGGACAGGGAAGATGGTTAAAATTGATGGGAAGATGGATGGAGCCAAATACAGGACCATTCTGGAAGAAAACCTGATGGAGTCTGCAAAAGACCTGAGACTGGGACGGAGATTTGTCTTCCAACAAGACAATGATCCAAAACATGAACCAAAATCTACAACGGAATGGTTCACAAATAAAGATATCCAGGTGTTAGAATGGCCAAGTCAAAGTCCAGACCTAAATCCAATCGAGAATCTGTGGAAAGAACTGAAAACTGCTGTTCACAAATGCTCTCCATCCAACCTCACTGAGCTTGAGCTGTTTTGCAAGGAGGAATGGGCAAAAATTTCAGTCTCTCAATGTGCAAAACTGATAGAGACATACCCCAAGCGACTTACAGCTGTAATCGCAGCAAAAGGTGGCGCTACAAAGTATTAACTTAAGGGGGCTGAATAATTTTTCAGTGTTTTATTTGTTAAAAAAGTTTGAAATATCCAATAAATTTTGTTGCACTTCATGATTGTGTCCCACTTGTTGTTGATTCTTCACAAAAAATTACACTTTTATTTTTTTATGTTTGAAGCCTGAAATGTGGCAAAAGGTCACAAAGTTAAAGGGGGCCGAATATTTTCGCAAGGCACTGTATATATTTCTTCTAGTTTTAATATCCAGCGTTCTTAATTTGAAAAAGCTTGTTGTTTATGAATAATATGTTCTTGTGCTATCTTTACAATGGTATAATCCTAGGCCCTGATAAAGCAGTTTATTCCACAAAATGCGTAGGACTCATCAGATTTCTCAGCCAGGAATAACAACAACCTGGACAATATTAATGTTAGGGTGTTTTAAATCAAATAATTTCTTGATATGTGCATATGTAAAATAACATTTTTGTTTATTTTTCTTTTATAACCTCCTTGATTCATGTATTCATTAAACCCTACAAGGTGCATGTAAAGTCTCACCTAATCTTGCTTTAATTTTGTACATGTTTCAATGAGATGGTACCTATGTAGGGTTATAATTATCTCACACTCATTCCCCACATTTTTTGCTATAAAGGAATAGGGCTTCCTTCATTTGGTCATCAAAACATTACATGAGCAATTTTGTTTAAGTTCCTTTGCAAAAAAAAAAAAAAAAGAAAACTTGGGTTAAAGTGTTTGTTAACCCCCCAAAAAATACATATCATGGCCCCTTAAAGCAGATTAAACAGTACAGTGCTTGTCTTGTGTAATCTGCCCCCCTCTAAACTGTAAAAAAAAACTCCCTGAACCTGACACTTTCTGTATGCCCTCTCTATACTGACCACAATAGCCAGGGCTACTAAGCCCTGACTACTGTGGTCAGAGTGCATCCCTCTGTCATAGGGGCTAGGTTGAGAACAATAATTTGAATTAAGTTTTTTATGTTTTTTTCAGACAGTTTTCTTTCTCCTCTCCTATGGAGACGCATCTCTGGCCCTACTTTGGTGCATTGGACCACTAGACGAGTCGGTTGTCTGTTTGGATTGCAAGTGTCTAGCCGCTCTCTCCCTTTTTTTATCCCCATCCTTTTCTTTGTTGATAATCCCTTCCTCCATTGTGTCCATTCCGCCCCATTATCCCCCCCCCCTCCAGGTATGGATGTCCATTTTTTGACACGCAAGGTCAGCACAGTATACACATATACCTGTATGAATATATGTTTATGTTTTTTATACATGCCCTTTTGTAATATGCAATTTTTTCTATTAATAGAGCTGTTTTCAAATTATTGTTCTCAACCTAGACCCTGACGAAGCCGGAATCTAGGCGAAATATATTGGGCTTAACAACTTTTTGGTTGCGATTATCTGCAATACGCTCTGCTTGTGTAATCAGGATCCACAGCTGCCTGGTTTTATGCTTTTCCTACCCTATTGTTCTGAAATATGTATTTTTTGTATTATATTTTGTGATATTTCTCTCTTTCCCTTTTTAAAAAAAAAAAATTATTAAAAAATTATTATTGTATGTTGTGAATTAGCACCGGTATAGTCCCCCATTGTCCATACTATAGAATATATTGTTATATGGGATGAGGTGCGACAGATTTTTGTAACCTAGCTGATCCCATTTTCGCTTCTTTCCCTATATGACACATACGGTGGTGATTTCTGACTCAAATTAAATATTACAAATATTTATATTTGCTAATAGAAAACAGTTTATCAAAAATTCATCTGGACCAACTCCTAGAGTACCATAGATAGGCTGTTCTTTCAACAATGGCCTGATCAAATTCTTTCAAATTATTAACCCCTAAGAAGCCCCACAACTTATTTTCTTATTTCTGCCAACAAATATACAGTATATGAGAGTGAAAATCTTCATCCTTTGTCACAAAAATCCTTGTAACAAAAAGAATTTCCAACATGTCAAAGAAATGCTGTATGCTAAACAATGCACCTGTGTGGCTTACAAGCACTTCTATTTACCTTGTTGTTCACCTCTGCAATCCAAGATAAAGCTCAAATGTGCATCTCTTGCTTTCAGTAGGCCTTCCATGGCTACCAAGAGCCAAAGGCATACTCAAATGAGATACAGTACAGGGCAAGATCATTAGAAAAAAATTATTTCCAGCCACAAACTTTTTAGTCAAACAGAAAAAAAAGGAAAGGGAGGGATGTTGTGTTAAAAGAAATGTATTTTCTCTCCGACATTTGATACTTTTCAAAACAAAAAAATCAAACACGAAAAATTAAGATTTGGGAAAAAAACATTAAGTGGCTATGGATACAAGAATAAAAAATAATGGAAGTACATGAGAGTGACCTATACAGGTTGAAGTATAACACTGGCCACAGACAGGTTAATATTTCACTCAACAAATCTCAGAATTGTTTGGTGTTCTCCGAAGACTGAAGTCTCTATTTTTTTTTTCACGTCATTTGCTGGACGAGCAAAATGTTTACACTGTCCTCAGGAATTTGAATGTCTGGAATATAAAAGGCACTTGACTAACCAAGTTAACCAGTTGGGTTGATTTTTGGCTATTCAGGATGCATGATTTCTCAATAGCTTGACTGGATGAATGATGTGATCAAAGTTTCACCTCAGTCAATAATCAAAGTCAACCTTCACTTTGTTGCGTTCAAATTATATTCTTAAATACTTCAGCCCCATAAACTCTGAGGTTCTTGGAGGAAAAGATTGAATCTTAATCAAAGTTAGTAGAAATTAAAATGTAGCCTGTCTATGGCCAGAACAGAATTATGTATATCTTCATGGAAACTACATTTAATCTAAATGTAACCCTGTAACAAGAATATTATATACAGCCACCCCTATATAGAAATATATACCATACAAAGATATTAGTAAACAGATTTGGGGGGGGGGGGGGTTATGGTCCTTTTAAAGCCATATTCATAAAAGCCTTTTGTATAAACTTGGGTACAATCTAAAGTTTTGTAATATAGTTATGTTTTTATTATAAAGAACTATATTCATGTTGTTAACATTAGTTAATTTGTATGGAATTTTTAAAAGCACACATATTTAAATTTAGAAATACCCTTAAAAAATGTTTAATATTAGAATAAACTTTTTTATATTTTGTGTTTGTAGCAATAAAAATCATAAAAATGTAAATGCAAATTATATGGTAGAAAGAGAAAAGTAAAAAAAAATGTATATTATATATTAGAGTAAAAAAAACTTTCATGAATAAGGCTGTTAATGTTGAATTCTAACATTGACTGCAGGACACCACCCTATGTTTTGTACCTGTGACAAAGTTGATTTGCAAGAGAGTCTTGACATTCTCTAAAATAAAACAAAAAAGAAAATAATTCTTAGTTCATTTAAAACAGAGAATATGCAGAATGTCCATCTTATATGAACTGCACTCGTATGGCACTGTTCTTACGTGTTGAACTGAAACCTGACACTTATTGTGCCACTGACAAATACTTGGAGTCTATTTATAAAGCAGAGAATGTGATTTTATCAAACATTCATTGGTGGAGAACCAATCACTTCCACTTAAAATGTATGGCCTGGGATTGATATCCACCAGAGAATGTTTCTGAAAGTCGCATTCTCCATCTTGAAAATCAACTCATTGAATGCCTTCACTTAAAAAGTAGTAATTTCTCTCCTTAAAGTAAAACTGGTGTGTGAGATTATACAGGCAGCCCTTGCTGAATTACTTAAATATACCATATATGTGAATAGATAGTTTGTGCACTTAGTGTATGTTTGGATGGATGCAGCACACTTAAGGTTTGAATACAAGAAACAGAAAGAACTATTTATATAAACATTTGCGCGTTGTATATACTAGCCTATGTGTGCACAAAATAATAAATTAATCAATATCATAGAAAAAAAAAAAACATTTTATAACAATCAATATTAAATTGTGCAAATACCTAAAAGTGCTAGTGCATATATAAACCATAAATAAACCACGGGTGCTGATGCATATTTAAACCATTAATAAATCAATTAGTAAATAAATATGCAAATAGTTACCAAAATCACTACATCAAAGTAACTAATAAATATACGCTTGTACACACATAGGCGAGTATATAGGAAGTGCACCTTTTTATATAAATATTTGAACATACTAGCAGTCTAGCTATCATGTCAGAAATGCTGTTCAAGTCACTGACTCAGAACATGTACGTGACAAGTAAGTTCAAAACTGTCTTTCTACATGCTTAATCTGGTCAGTACTTTGACTAAACAACTAGGACAACTAGGACAACTAGGCAACCTAGACAACTAGGATTTTCAGAAGGTCAAGATTGTCAGCCTCAATTCCCTCATGATGTGAACTCCATTCCAGTAGACTATAAAAGCCAAGCAAAACCTTAAACTACCAACCTTGAAATCATAGAAAAGCCAAGGCACAGTTTAGCGGCTTACATCCTGAGAAGTTTTGTGTCTATGTGCTCCTATATCCAGTCCAACATTCTGATAAACAGCACAGCTTGCATAGAGAAACATAGACCCTCTATTGCAGGGATATGCAATTAGCGGAACTCCATCTGTTGCAGAACTACAATTTCCACGAGGCATAGCAAGACTCTGACAGCTACAAGCATGACACCCAGAGGCAGATGCATGATGGGACTTGTCATTTTGCAATGGCTGGAGGACCGCTAATTACATATCCCTGCTCTACTGTATTATGGAAGCTGCATTTTTCCTAGTGACAGCCTGGACAACAATCATACAGATGAAACTTGAAAAATTTGAATATCATGCACAAGTTAATTTATTTCACTAATGCAACTTAAAAGGTGAAACTAATATATGTGATAGACTCATTACATGCAAAGCAAGATAGTTCAAGCCGTGATTTGTCATGATTGTGATGATTATGGCTTACAGCTCATGAAAACCCCAAATCTCAGAAAATTAGAATATTGTGAAAAAGTGCAATATTCTAGGCTCAAATAGTTCCACTCTAATCAGATAATTAAGCCATAACACCTGCAAAGGGTTCCTGAGCCTTTAAATGGTCTCTGTCTGGTTCAGTAGGAATCACAATCATGGGAAAGACTGCTGACCTGACAGTTGTGCAGAAAACCATCATTGACACCCTCCATAAAGTGTGAAAGCCTCAAAAGGTAATTGCAAAAGAAGTTGGATGTTCCCAAAGTGCTGTATCAAAGCACATTAATAGAAAGTTATGTGAAAGGGAAAAGTGTGGAAGAAAAAGGTGCACACGCATCAGGGATGACCACAGCCTGGAGAGGATTATCAGGAAAAGGCCATAAAAAAGTGTTGGGGACTTTCACAAGGAGTGGACTGAGGCTGGAGTCAGTGCATCAAGAGCCACCACATACAGACGAATCCTTGACATGGTTTCAAATATTGTATTCCTCATGTCAAGCCACTCCTGAACAACAAACAATGTCAGAAGCGCTTTTCCTGGGAAAAACAGACCTGGTCTGTTGCTCAGTGGTTTTCTGATGAGAGCAAATTTTGCATCTCATTTGGAAACCAAGGACCCAGAGTATGGAGTAAGAAAGGAGAGACACACACTGCAAGATGCTTGTCCATTGTGAAGTTTCCATAGTCTGTGTTGATTTGGGTACCCATGTCATCTGCTGGTGTTGGTCCACTGTGCTTCATTAAGTCCAGGGTCAATGCAGCCGTCTACCAGGAGATTTTGGAGAACTTCATGCTTCCTTCCACAGACAAGCTCTATTGGGATGCTGACTTCATTTTCCAGCAGGACTTGACATCTGCCCACACTGCTGAAAGCACCAAAACCTGGTTCATTGACCGTGGGATTAGTGTGCTTGATTGGCCAGAAAACTCGCCTGACCTGAACCCCAGAATCTGTGGGGCATTGCCAAGAGAAAGATGAGAGACATGAGACTGAACAATGCAGAAGTGCTGGAGGCCGCTAATGAAGCTTCCTGGTTTTCCACAACACCTCAGCAGTGCCACAGGCTGATAGTTTCCATGCCACGCAGCACTGAGGCAGTAATTTCTGCAAAAGAAGCCCAAACCGAGTACTGAGTACATATGCATGCTTATACTTTACAATCCTTGTTTTGTTGATTTTATGTAATATTCTAATTTTCGGGGGTTGTGGATTTGGGGTTTTCATGAGCTGTAAGCCAGAATCCTCACAAGTATGACAAATCACAGCTTGAACTATCTTGCTTTGCATGTCATGAGTCTATCATATATATTAGTTTCACCTTTTAAGTTGCATTAGTGAAATAAATAAACTTTTTCATGATATTCAAATTTTTTGCGTATCACCTGTAAGTGTGGCCACACAATGGACTTATATGACATACAGGTCTAATCTATGATTAAGCCCAATGTGGGTGAAATAGGCTGATAGGCAGGGATTTGAACTGAAGTCTGTCTTTCATTTACTCTACACTGGAGTTGAATACAGTTGAATACAAAAAGTGTAGCTGCTGGCTTTTAATAAACATTCACTTACCTTCTCCACGTTCCAGCGATGCGCCGACCAGGGCTCCTCTCCCTCCCCCCCCCCCGGCCGGCGTCTTCATTCCGACTGTGGGCACCCAGCAGTGACAGCCTTCGGCTTCACGGCCGGGCACCCACTGCGCATGCGCCAGCCGCACTGCGCATGCGTGCGCGGCTCGCCGCTGATTGGACAGGCGATTGCCTAGGACCTGTCAGTGTCCTAGGCCATCGCCTACAGGGAGGGGCTGCAATAAGGCGATTAAGCCTAATCGCCTTACCAGCCCCTCAACGGAAGCAGGAAGTGGGACAGGAAGTCTCATTCCTGCTGAAGCCCCCACTCCCCCCAAAAAAAAATTACATGCTAAATGTGGCATGTAAGGGGGTCTAGAGTGGAACAAGCAGAAGTTCCATTTTTGGGTGGAACTCCGCTTTAAATCAAGATGTGCTCCGTATCTGCCAGCACCTGAATACAGAGTGTAAACCTGAGAGACTGATACTTAAGTCTTGGAGAGGCACCAATGTCTTATGGTATTTGTGCACACAATGGTCTTATTTTGTTAATTCCTTCACATGTGTATAACTGATAAAGCTTGCAGACCACACAAATACAGTAATGAGCCTATTTAAACTTAAATTTAAATGTTGGTAACCCCTGTTTGTTTTAACTTTAACACTTGGCCCTATTTTGTTCCATTTTGCTTGATTTTAACTAATGTGCGTATAAAAGTGTGAAATAGAAAGTTGTAATGCTTAAGGCAAACTATGGGCAAAAAAACCTGAAAAATAAAATAACATACAGTATATAGTAGCATTGACTCTGTAATTATGTTTTTTTTCTGGTTCTCCTTGAAACATACTTGATTCTGCCAATAAAGCTGTATTTTGTTTTTCACTTCCTTTATTTCTTTTTTTTTAATTCTTATTTCTGTAGAAAGGCCTGTTGCTTCTTGTATTTGCTTTCAGGTTATGGTACTTTGCCAGTTCACAGAAAATAATGTTTAGCAGTTTTCTTCTTTACATCTTACAACCAGAGAAAATTTGTTTGATGTACATTGTTAAAGATGAATACTAGCCAAATTGATATTTATTAATATATCTGTACCATTTTTATTTGCCCAAATATGTATACTGTTCAGCTACAGTTGTTATCGCAACATGCTGTATAGTTATTAGGTGACCCCAATATTGGTATTATCCAGCTCTTGAGTTTATATGATTTCTCAGACCCTAGCCCGTTCACTGGGCTAAAAATTAACACCATTTTTATATTATGAAGCCCTTCCTGTATTTTTCCCTCAGTAAAAGCCAACTTGAAGAAAACCTGTACAGCTCCTGCCCCTTTGCTTGAATTTATCTTTCAGCAAAAAACTGAATGAGGTCAGTGATAGAGTCCTGTATGGGAAGCTGACACATGCATGACAGGTTCCCAGCACAGACATGTCCTACTCTGAGCACTGTTATCTCCCTGCATGGTCTTAATTATCAGCAGTTAATCTGTGAATTGGTGGTGTTTCTTTAACCACTTTCGATCCGCGATATAGCCAAATGATGGCCACTTTACCGGGAGGTAGTCAACAGACGTCCTCCCCTTTGCACGCTCCCCGTGCGCCCTGTGATCACTGCTGTGATCAACGAGTTACTGAGACTCGGGTGATCACAGATCCAAGTAAGTGGCCGATCAGGCCCCCTTACCACATGATAAGCTGTCAGCCAATGACAGCTGAACACGTGATGAAAACAAAAGCTCGATAATCTTTTTTTTCTCCTCACGCTGACAGTGTGAAGAGAAAAAAAAGCCGATCACCGGCTTATGTGCAAGGGACATTGGTCCCGAAGAGGAAGAGGCAATTCTGCCTCATCTGTGCCCACTATTACTGCCTGCTAGTGCCACCTATCAATGCCCAATAGTGCCACCTATCAATGCCCACCAGTGGTGCCAATCAGTGCCTCATCAGTGCCAGCTAGCAGTGCTGCCTATCAGTGTAACCTACCTGTGCCAATCTGTGTCCATTATTGCCACCCATCAGTGCCCATCACTGCCACCTATCAGTGCCCATCACTGTAACCTATCGGTGCCCATCACTGCCAGCTATCAGTGCCACCTATCAGTGCCACCTATTAGTGCCACTTCTCAGTGCACACCAGTGCCGCCTATCAGTGCCACCAGTGCCGCCTTATCGGTGCCCATCATTGCAGCCCATCAGTGCCCATCAGAGCAGCCTATCGGTGCCCATCAGTGCAGCCTCATCAGCGTACATCAATGAAGAAGAAAGATTACCTGTTTGCAAAATTTTATAACAAAATATTAAAAAAATATATAGGGCCAGATTCAGATACAAATATGTATCTAATCAGTGGCGTAGCATATGCTATTTACGCTACGCCTCCGCAAATTTTATGGGCAAGTGCCTTATTCAGAAAGCACTTGCTCCATAAGTTGCGGCGGCATAGCGTAAAGTGTCCGGCGTAAGGGCGCCTAATTCAAATTAGTCATGTGGGGGCGTGATTCATGTAAATGAATCATGACCCCACGCAATTTACGTATTTTCTGAACGGCGCATTCGCCGTCCGTGGACGTATCCCAGTGCGCATGCGTCAAATCACGTCGCTAGTAGTCAATGTAAACGATGTGTGCGTAACTTACGTACAGCTCCATTCCCGAACGATTTATGCAAACGACGTACAATTCCCCGCTGTCCCAACGTCCGTACTTAACATTGGCTACGCCTCCTATAGCAGGGGTAACTTTACGCCGGAAAAAGCCTTACACAAATGACTTAAACTACGATGCCCGGCCGCAAGTACTTCGAGAATAGCCGTAACTCCCTAATTTACATATTTGACGCGTAAAACAACGGAAGCGCCACCTAGCGGCCAGCGTAAATATGCAACTAATATACGATGGTGTAAGTGACTTACGCCGGTCGTATATTAGCAGAATTCCGGCGTATCTTGTTTTCTGAATATAGAAAAAAGATACGCCGGCTATTCTTAGTATTTACGCGGCGTATCTCTCGATTCGCCAACGTAAATACTTTCTAAATCTGGCCCATAGATTTTTATGTGGTCTTTTCATTTTTTTTTACCAAAAAATAAAAACCTTAAAAAAAATTCCCACCAAAAGAAAGCTCTATTTGTGGGAAAAAAATTATGAACATTTAATTTAGGTACAGTGTTGTATGACCGCGCAATTGTCATTCAAAGTGCATCAGCATGAAAATTGGTCTGGGCAGGAGGGGGGTTTAAGTGCCCAGTAAGCAAGTGGTTAAGAATATATCCCTGCCATAGCAACAGATTCTTAAAGTTATGGTAGTTAGAACTACCTGAAATTGGTGCACAAGTTGGTAATGCTACTGACACTGGCACAAATGCTTGCCTGAGTTAGGAAACGTCTCAGATTCTTAGAACAATGTAAATAAATGATGCAGCTGGGCAATCAGAGCCCCGCATGGCTGCATTTTTTTAAAGTGTGACAGCGAGCGGGGAGAGAGATCCCCCGCTCACTGTCAAAATGGTGGATAGGGAGGGGAGCAGGAGACTAGTGCATCTGTAACATGTTACATGAATATGGATGTAACCAAAGGTAAACTTATCCTTTAACAGATGCTGTAATTTTTATGTCAATAAAAATCCTTTCCCATGCTTTATAAAAAGTGCTCCTTGACTCAGTTTGGCATAATTAGCTCTTGAAATCTTGATTATTATGGTTGGCTATCCTTAAATTACACATGACACTAATTTCCTCCCCTTTCCCTCAACTTTAATATGATTTATTATAAATGTAAGTACGAAGAATGGATGATTTGTTTTAAAAATGTTTATACATCCTTTTTGTAAAAAATTTACATTTGTTGATACTTGGATTACACTCAACCCTTTATTCCCATAAGACTTAATTAAATTCCAGACTGGCAGTTCAAGTTTTGTCATGGAGCACAAGACATAGGAAAATGTAGTTTCCCCCTTCATAGATATTAAGAAACAAATAATGAGAGTCTCATTCCTTTTTGAGTCAGGCTTAAAATGTGTAATTCTCTAAACATGCTCAAGGCCATATCTACAGTATATCTACAGTATATAAGTAAATGGATTTGTATTTTAAAGCTTCTTCACCTCAATCACCCACTAGCATCTTATATGTCATGGGGACAAGATATCCCCTCAATAGTTTGTGTATCTGTCTTCTCCTAGGTGTATTTCCCCCACTGCTGGATTTCCTAGTTGTTTTTTTCTGCATTATAGGAAAAATACTGGGAAAGATGAATACTTTCATTTGGCTTTGTAAAGGCAGGTGGGAATAACTCTTCACTGGAATTCATGAGAGATAGTGAAAGAAAGAAACTCCCTTATGTCCCTAAAAGGAACCAGGAAGAAATGAAAATCTCTGACAAATGAATGAAAATTCCCTTCTTAGGGTCTAGTCACACCAGCAGAACAAAGTAGTGCAAGACTTATGCACAATATGCTGGTGTAAACTAAACACTCAGGACACAAATTTAATTGCCCTGTCTATGTAGTGATATTTTGGCCAAGGCTTCCCAGTACAGTGCAGTGCAATGCATTTAACTGTATAACCATGTCTCTACTTGTGACTAGGGATGAGCTTCGAGTTTGAGTTGAACTCACGTTCGACTCGAACATTGCCTGTTCGCCAAACAGCAAACAATTTGGGGTGTTCGCGGCAAGTTTGTGTGAACTTTAGAACCCCGTTTAAGTCTTTGGGACTCGGACGTTTGAAATCTAAAGTGCTAAATTTAAAGGCTAATATGCAAGTTTTTGGGGATCTGGGTCCTGCCCCAAGGGACATGTATCAATGCAAAAAAAAGTTTTAAAAACTGCATTTTTTTTCGGGAGCAGTGATTTTAATAATGCTTAAAGTGAAACAAAGTTAAATATTCCTTTAAATTTCGTGCCTGGGGGGGGGTGTATAGTATGCCTGTAAAGTAGCGCTTGGTTCCCGTGCTTAGAACTGCTGTCCCTGCACACAGTGTAATTTATGAAGGAAAGAAGTCATTTAAAATCACTCACGGCTATAATGAATAAAAAAATGTGTGGGGGTCCACCCAAATTCAATTAGGGTCTGGTGTGGATTTTTGGGTGGAACTCCATGCCATTTTTTTTTATTTGGGGTGCAGTTCCCCTTAAAATCCATACCAGACCTGAAGGGTCTGGAATGGATATTTGTGGGGAACCCCACATTTTTTCTTATTTGTCGCAGGGTTCCCCTTAATATCCATACCAGACCTGAAGGGCCTGGTAATTGAATTTGGGGGGACCCCCATGCATTTTTTTTTTATGAATGACTTTTCTCTGTATTGACGGGAGCCGACAATTCATTATAGCCACGAGTGATTTTAAATGTTTTTTTCCTTCAGAAATTACATTTTGTGCAGGGACAGTTCTAAGCACAGGAAACGAGTGCTACTTTACAGGCATACTAATTTTATTGTTTCACTTTAAGCATTATTAAAATCACTGTTTTTTTTTACATTGATACATGTCCCCTGGGGCAGGACCCAGGTCCCCATACACTTTTTAGGTCAATAACTTGCATATTAGCCTTTAAAATTAGCACTTTAGATTTCAAATGTTCGAGTCCCATAGACTTTAACAGGGTTTTAAAGTTCAGATGAACTTTTGGTCTGTTCGCAGGTTCTGGTGCGAACTGAACAGGGGGTTGTTCGGCTCATCCCTACTTGTGACCAGATGACAAGATCAAATAGACAATACAACTTAAGAAGTGTTGTAATTTTTTTCTACTTTCCTACACTTTTGGAGCATGTTTAAGGCTGTAAGTACAATTATACAGAAATTTCCACGTGGTTTAACCACTTGAGCCCCGAGCCTGTTTTTCAGATTCGGTGCTTACGAGACTAAAACAGTTTTTTTTGCTAGAAAATTATTTAAAACCCCCAAACATTATATATATTTTTTTTCTAACACCCTAGAGAATAAAATGGCGGTCATTGCAATACTTTTTCTCACACCATATTTGCGCAGCGGTCTTACAAGCGCACTTTTTTTGGAAAAAATTCACTTTCTTGAATTAAAAAATAAGACAACAATAAATTTGGCCCAATTTGTAAAATGATACCCAACATGTCACGCTTAAAAATTGCGCCCGCTCGTGGTATGGCGTCAAACTTTTACCCTTAAAAATCTCGATAGGCGACGTTTAAAAAATTCTACAGGTTGCATTTTTTTAGATACAGAGGAGGTCTAGGGCTAGAATTATTGCTCTCACTCTAACGATCGCGGCGATACCTCACTTGTGTGGTTTGAACACCGTTTTCATATGCGGGCGCTACTCGCGTATGCGTTTGCTTCTGCGCGCGAGCTCGTCGGGACGGGGCACTTTAAAAAAAAATTTTTTGGTTTTCGTTTTTATTTTTATTTATTTTATAATTTTTAACACTGAAAAAAATAAATAAAAAAATTATCACTTTTATTCCTATTACAAGGAATGTAAACATCCCTTGTAATAGAAAAAAAGCATGACAGGTCCTCTTATATATGATATCTGGGGTCAAAAAGACCTCAGATCTCATATTCAGGCTTAAATGCAAAAAAAAAAAAAAAAAGTCAAAATGTAAACAAATTAAATGTCTCTTTAAGACGCTGGGCGGAAATGACGTTTTGACGTCACTTCCGCCCAGCAGAGGTATAGGGATGGCTGAGGGACATTTTTTCCCTCAGTCGCATCCCCGGCAAGAGGACCCGATCGCCTCCGCCGCTACCGACGGCTACGGTAAGCGGCGGAGGGCGCGGGAGAGCGGCGGGAGGGGGGGCACCCTCTCCCGCCGCCGATAACGGCGATCTCGCGGCAAATCCGCCGCGATGACCGCCGTTATCGTTAACAGGTCCGCCCCACGAAGAGATGGATAACTTGGTTGTGGCAGCAGCTGCTGCCGTTACCGAGATATCCATCTTCAAAAAAATGACGTCTTTGGACGTGGGGCAGATCTGAAGTGGTTAAAAGACACTGGTTGGACATTGCATCTCTCTGTTACCATGAGCTTATAGCAGAGTGGTCTTCTACAGTCTGCCAATTAGTGAATAGCTGTGATCAGTGGCTGACAAGCTTCTTATTACAGCTGTTCAATAAATTCTGAGCCCCCCCCCCCACTGACACTGCTAACCCATATTCTGCCCTAGCTGTCACAAAGCGGTGACAATCAACTCCCGTCCGTGTCCCCTGCAAACATGCTATCTGATTCCCCCTACCTGTACCAGCAGAGACAGCAGGTTGTGGAAGGGGCACAGAGTGAAACATGCATTGGTGCATAGGATCTGATCTGTTCAGAATGGCAAGTATTCCAGATAGTTCCTTACATTTTTGGAATGAACACAAGTGCTCATTACTGAACACTTTTGTGTTCAATCATAACTCAATACAATAGATAGTAAACATAAATGGCATTTACATTTACTATTTCTTTAGTTTGAGAATAAACATAAAAGCACTTCACACTAAGCTCTGTGTTCTCAATGTCTTTCTTTATCTCAAAACTGAACAGACCGTGATATTTCTTCAAAGTTCTCACAATATATAAAAAATAAAACAATAAATAAATGAACTGAACCAGAAATGTTATTCCCCCCCTCCCACACACACACACATACATCATTTACACAAACATAGCATACACATGCAGTACATACTGAACTACATACATTATGGAAATCCAAATATATCCATAGACATTAGTGGGGGTATGTTATGGTGGACAAAACACCCATATGTAATATTGTTTTGATAAAGATTTGCACAGCTGTGGTGGGGTGTACAAAATCAGCAGCACCATTTTTTTTATTTTATGGGTGTTTCACTTACAGGGGAAGTATGGTTTGAATGTTATGTTACTAACTGGAAAAATAAAAAATTGTGTAACATGATTAAAAAAGTTAAAATATCAATAGCAATATGGTATGGTGACCTGGGGTTAAAAATGGATAGCAATGCATGGTAATGAATGGGTTAAATAGTGAAATTAAATGTCAACTATTTATTAAGCTGTAGCACTTAACCCATGCCCAGTCTTCACTTTTACCCTTGTCTGCAAATTACTTTTACAAATTACTGTATAGGTAGATTGAATTTCAGCCCAAAATTAGGCTGAAGATACAATTACATGTAGATTAAGAAAATACCATGCTGATCCTGATATTAAACAAAACCACTTTCACTCAAAAACAAGAGAAAAAATAAATAAAACAACTCTGAGACACAATGAGATATAGTCATAATTACTTGGAAATCAAAGACAAATTTCTACCTAAAACACATTTTTACTTGTTATTGTATTTTGTAAATTTTTGGTCATCTTAGAGTAAAATTTGCATTTTGATATTCTGTAATACAAGAATAGTAATGAAACAAACTTAGTGGGAACAAGAACTACATATTAAAAAAAAAATAGAAATAATTCTATAAATGATTTAGCAAGTAATCAAGCTTGACAGAAGATTTATATCTATATGTGTTTATGATTTATGGTTTATACTTACATCACTTTCATGACCCTCCCGAAGATTATATGTAAGATCTTGCTGAATGTCTTCTACAAATTTATGTGCATATTCTGGATAAAAGTCCAGAACTTCATAAAGGCCTTTGAGGATAATACACTGTAGATCACAGTAGGTCAAAGCTTTCACATCCGCATTGGTTTTTATTACTTGATCTTTAATTGATAAAGTTGCTCCAATTAAATCTCCTTTACCTGTAAGTATAAAAGTCACATCAACAAAATACTGCACTGGCAGATTGTCATTGCAAAACTTGTATTGTAGATATCTATTTATGGGTAATGTTTACTTCTAGTTCACAGAAGGCTCTTTGGCTTTATTTGTACTGGAATATTACCTGCAGCTAAAATATAGTGAAGGCAAATAAGAAGTTTACTTTAGAGAAGGGGCCAAACACAGTCAGTATTTTCCTATTGTTTTTTCTGTCTGTGTCGTTCTGTCATGCCACAAAAATGTCCAGAAATTCTAGATAAAGGGGGAACACATTACCTCCCACAGACATTTTCATAATGTGGTGTGCGGTTACTGAACAACCAATCACCAGACTTGAACACTGTCCCATGGAATCTTTTGATAGCATGTTGTCCTTGACTCCTGGCCTGCTTAGAGAAAGTGATTATTGACTGCCCAGGGCCTCTCCTCTACAACAAACCTATTACTTTGCCTAGTATTTATACAGGTCAATTTCCAGTAAAGCAGGGCACAGCTAAATTCACTCTTTTGACATTCAATGATTGTATGCGATTTTATCTCTTCTACAGTGGCAAAGTCAATATTTGAAGGTCATAAGATACTTGGTAAGAATTTAATTTTTTATATTAAAAATAACAAAAAGAAACAATAGGAAACAGAAGATAAAACCCTATAGCCCTGTACACACGATCGGTTTGTCTGATGAAAACAGACCGATGGACCGTTTTCATCGGACAAACCAATTGTGTGTGGGCCCCATCAGTTTGTTATCCATCGGTGAAAAAAAATAGAACATGTTTTAAAATTTTCCTATGGATAAAAAAACAATAGAAAAAAACGATCGTCTGCGTGGAAGTCAAAAATCCACGCATGCTCAGAATCAAGTCGACGCATGCTCAGAAGCATTGAACATAATTTTTCTCAGCACGTCGTAGTTTTACGTCAACACGTTGGACACGGTCAGATTTTTGACCGATGGTGTGTAGGCAAGACTGAAAGTCAGCTTCATCGGATATCCGACGAAAAAGTCCATTGGATTAGATTCCATCAGATATCCAATCGTGTGTACAGGGCTTAAATATCATAATTGCAATTTCTGACAAACACTGTACATTACTTAGCATTATGCTGGCTGTCTTGGACAAAAATGCAACATTTTTAATTTTACAAAATCTTGTTTTCAGGAATAACTGTAAAATAACAGTGTTGTTGCCTATAGTTCTGTTTTTGCTTTATTTTTTTGTCTCTAGTTGTTGCTATTAAGATGTGGTATACTCTCACATTTAGTATTTTTTTCTGCATTTTCTTATCCTAGTTTAGCCTGGAGGATGTATACTACAGAGTTGTCAGCATTGACAGACCTCCTGTACTGCTTGGGGT
This sequence comes from Rana kukunoris, assembly GCA_029574335.1. Classification (NCBI taxonomy): domain Eukaryota; kingdom Metazoa; phylum Chordata; class Amphibia; order Anura; family Ranidae; genus Rana; species Rana kukunoris. The sequence goes on along the minus strand of CM056053.1, from coordinate 113,233,414 downwards.
GCTTTCCACCTACTGTAGTTACATTTTGGGCTGAGAATAATGTACATGCTCCCTGCCCCAACTCTCAGTATAATGTTCAGTAGCCTATCAAAAAGACAGGGTGCTGTGAGATGGAAAAATATGTAGTCATGAAAAAAATGAACCATTAACTACTTTAAAGGGCCTAGATGTAATGTTAGGGGTCTATTCAGAAAACAGATGTACCTTTACCATATTTCTGCTTTAAAAAATAAAAACTCTCTGCACATTTATAAAATACAGTAAAACCTTGGTTTGGAAGTAACTTGGTTTAAGAGCATTTTGCAACACAAGCAAAATGTTTTAATAAATGTTGACATGATATACAAGCAATGTCTTGATATACATTACATTACATTACATATACATTATCATTAACTTGCGTCATGTCACAACTGAGTACAAAAGAGAATCCGGGTAAAGCTGTCCACATAGACCATCCTCCTCACCACTATCAAGGTCGTCCCTGCCACACTGCGCTCCAATTGCTCTCCTGCAGGGTAGTATTCCCGGACACCATTGCAGACTGACAGCAGTGAGGGGCCGTGGTGTGGGGGATGATTAATGTCAGTGATGGCAAACCTTGGCACTCCAGATGTTTTGGAACTACATTTCCCATGATTCTCAACTACACTGCAGAGTGCATGAGCATCATGGGAAATGTAGTTCCAAAACATCTGGGGTGCCAAGGTTCGCCATCACTGATCTATGTAGACAGCTTTACCCCGGATGACTACATACTTAGATGTGCCTCTTTAATCATCAACCATGTGAGTTGCTAAATGTTGTACCTTCATTAAATGGAACCATATTGCTACACTTAGGCCTCGTACACACAAGCGGATATGTTCGCTGAAAACGTTTCAGCAGACATCTCCGATCGTGTGTATGGGCTAGCGGACAGATTTGTCCACCCGACAGATTTCAAAGCATGCTTTGAAATCTATCGGGTGGGAATGTGTGCGCCCGACATGTCTGCTGGTTAGTACACTTACCAGCAGACATGTCGTCCCGCACCGCCGCCGCCGAATGGATTCGGCGCATGCGCGGAAGTGTTTTACTTCCTGGTGCGGTGACGTGGCGGCGTCAACGTCACCGCCACGTCACCGCCACGTCACCGCGCCGTCCGCCGGCGGGGAATTTGATCCGATGGTGTGTACACGCCATCGGACCAAACTCCAGATCGGACATATCCGATGGAAACGGTCCGCGGACCGTTTTAATCAGATATGTCCGATCGTGTGTATGGGGCCTTAGAGTCTCCTCTCTTCTCTTTTATACTCTCTAGCTCCTGCTGGATTTTGTGTCTAATCCCCTTGTGGAGGCTTTCATTTGTGGATAGACATTTTATGGTTACACAATCTATCACATCCTTGCATAGACATATAGACACACACTGCATGGCTCGTCCACGCCCCACTGCTCCCTTGACTGGCAGCAATAGTAGCCACTGGTTCCAGCTTCCCCTTAGAGTCTCCTGTGAGAAGTGGAGGAGATACTGTTGCAGTGCTTCTGCAGATGGTCATGGCACTGGATCAGTGGAGTCAGGTAAGTGTTTAGTGATGGCATGGGGATTCACAAAGCAGAACATTTTATACTTTAATGCATTCTCAAAAAAACTGCTTAGGCTTTAGAATCACTTTAACCTAATTTGCTGTGTGGGAGTTCCTAAAGCACAAACCCCCTATGCTCAGTCTGAATATTCCCAGAGGCACACAACAGTATTAATCTATGATTACAATGATACAAATACATTAAGGAAGCATTTTAGAGAATAAACTTTTTCTAAGATTCCTATGTTACATATAATGCTTTCTTGTAAAAGTTACAAACTGCATGACAGATAAAATATGACTTGCTCAGTCTTTGTATTGCAAATCAATTAACCTCCAACAGTGATTAGGCAACCTAGATACACAAAGCTACACTTTTGTCTTTAGATTTAATTTCAAATTGTAGAATTACTTATCTAATTTCACTTTGAAATTTGGATTATACAGTTAAAATGAAGAATCTAGGATCACATTTATTTTATATATATTATTCCCCACTGAATCAGCTTGGGTTTGTTTTGTAAGAACTGTTACTTTGAGCTTGATGATAGTGTTTCTTCTCTAAAATGTGTTAACTACTATATGTGTGATTTTATTTTTGTTTACTTGCAATATGCAAATGATAATTTTCTTAAAAATTTCAAATGCACAAAATATTTGATACAAATATCTGGTTGAAGAAGAGAATGCAAAATGAGGAATATCCATCCTGTATGTAATATTTTTTAAAGCTAGGTAAAAACTGAACTTTAGGCACAAGAGCTTTAATTTCTTCAATAGCCACAGATAATTTTAAATACATTTACTTTGTGTGCATCTACTGCTTTTGCAAACCCAGATGTTACCCTGTAAATTTAGTGAAACAATATGGCTATTATATGGATAATAGTATGAACAGCTTCCTGCTGTCACTGTCTTTTTTTTTGTTTACAAAAGTTTATTGAGAAGTATAAATTGGAATACAAGCATAGGTATAAAAAACATAACACTTTTCATAGGCATATCAGTGAATTAGTAACACGTAAGGCAGTTTGTGATGAGTGGTCCCTGAGTGAGTAAAGGATAATGTCAGTAGTACATCATTATAATTTAATGTGTAGAAAAACAAATGGGAACATCAATTAGTGATCTACCAATATGACCATTTGGCATCAAAAACATGTAGGCTGTCATTAATTGTGTGATATATTCTCTCTGATAGTTTCAACAGTTCCATCCTGTCAAGCACCTGTGACCATATTACTTCCCCAGATCTCCAGTTAAGTGCGATCATCCATTGCACCGAGCTACATAGTGAATGGAGGAGTCTGGAGCATGGGGGAGGGATGTCGGGGACATCTCCGTAGAGTAGACAGATTAATGGGGTGAGGGAGACCTTATGTTTAGAGGAGTCCTCGAATTTGCGAGCTACCTCTAGCCAGATCTGTGATAGACGTGGGCAGCTCCAGAAAATGTGAAGTAGCGTACCTTCAGCTTGGCAGCCTCTGAAGCAGTCAGGAGAAACTGTCGGGTAAAAGGTATGGATTTTGGATGGAGTTAGGTACCATCTTGTAAATAATTTTGTTGGGGTTTCTCTAAAGGAGACTGCTTTGTTACTTTTCCTGAGGTTTTCGGACATAGCATACCATGTATCTGGGGGGAGGTCAATACCTAAGTCTGATTCCCAGCGTAGCATGGGTTGGGTTTTTTCAGAGGCCGAGAAATCATTAAGGCAGTTGTAGAGCCTAGAGATCATTCCTCTGTCTCTGGATGAGGATTTGCATATTCTCTCAAAGATTGTCATAGATGGACTCGTGGAGAGTGAGAAATGTGTCTGAAAAAATGATTTGATTAAATGGAATCTCTCAATCTCTGAAGAAGGGAGATTAAAGTCCCTTTGAAGGGATTCAAAGCTTCTAAAGTTCCATTTAGATTGTAGTGAGCCCAAGGAAGTTAGCCCAAGGTCTATCCAGGTAGAGACAGAGTGTCTGTCTTTGTATGCAAGAGGTAGTCTGGGATCGCTTAGGAATGATGTGAGTGAAGAGGTTGCTGAAGCTAGTGAGAAAGTGTCTCTAGTATTTTGCCAGAGTTTGAATGCATGAGCCACTATAATGTTACGTTTGATGAGGTCTTTATAAAGGATATATTTAGACCAAAGTATCCCTTGTAGGTGCAGTGGATATATATCTCAAAGCTCATCCAGGGAATGTTTTTATTTGGGGAAAACCATTGGGAGATTTGTGATAGTCGTGCGGCTAAAAAATATTTCCATAAATTGGGGAGTCCCAGACCGCCCTTAGACTGTGATTTATATTGTAGGGTGTAACTATATCGTGGTCTTTTGTCAGCCCAAATGAATTTATTAATTTGTCTTTGAAGAGCCTCAAGTTTAGTTTTAGGGATGTTGATTGGAATGGAGCGAAAGTAATATAAGAGTTTGGGGAGGATGTTCATCTTGATTGCACAAACTCTGCCCAAAAAAGAAATGTGATAGGAGGACCAGGTTTTCAGGAGAGAGGTAATGCGGCTAGTAATGGGATGTAGTTAGCCTTATATAAGCCGTTGTAAAGAGGAGTGATATTAACACCAAGGTATGTAAATGAGGAGGAGATCCACGTGAAGGGGAAGTTGGACTGAAGAAGGCTAAGTTCCGCTGAGGGGATGTTAATGGGTAGTGCGGAGCATTTGCTTAAGTTGATTTTAAGTCCTGAGACCCTATGGAAAAGTTCTAGTTGTTTGAGAAGTATAGGAAGGGAGGTATGGGGGTTGGTAATGTATAGTAGTGCATCGTCAGCATATAAACTAATCTTGTATTCCTGATGATTTTTGGTATACCCTTTTATATCTGGGTTGGCTCTGATAGCCTGGGCTAAGGGCTCTATGGCTAAAGCGAAGAGGAGTGGGGACAGGGGGCAGCCCTGTCTGGTACCTCTACCTAATGGAAAAAAATCAGAGTTGATACCAGGTAAACGGATGCGGGTCTGTGGAGAATTGTATAGAGCATTGAACCCTTGTAGAAATGCTCCAGAGATTCCAAATTTGGGGAGCAAGTAGTTCAAGTACGACCAGCTGACACTGTCAAACGCCTTGTGAATGTCAAGGCTGAGAAGACAGGTTTGGCGTGAGTGGAGATTAGCATCCTGGATAATATTGGTAACAAGCCTGATGTTGTCTGTGATCTGTCTGTTGGGTATGAAACCAGATTGGTCAATGTGAACTAGTGGGGAGATGACTTTGGCGAGCCTGTCTGCAAGGATCCTGCCAAAGATCTTAAGGTCGTTGTTCAGGACCGAAATGGGGCGGAAATTCTGGGGGAGTGAATGGTCTTTGTTGGGTTTGGGGATTAAGGAGAGATTAGCTAATAGCATTTCTCTTGGGAAGGAATTGCCTTCTAGGATATGATTAAAGAGGTTTTTCAAATGGGGGGCAAGAAGGGGGGCATATTTTTTGTAGTATAAGGAGGTGTATCCGTCAGGACCAGGTGCAGTGGAGGTTTTGAGTGATTTGATAATGTGTGTAATTTCCTCAATCGTACAAGGTGCGTTAAGAGAGTCTAAATGTTCATGATTGAGGGAGGGGAGATTGAGGCTGTCTAGCCACGATTTAGCAGCTTCATTTGGGGGGGGGGGTGTTGGGGTTTGACATGAGGTCTTGATAAAAGGAGGTGAAAATTTCCATAACTTCCTGTGGGTGGGAAACTAGGTTGCCCTTATTATTTCTAAGTTTGTATGTATGCGTAGGGTTACTGTCTTGCTTAAGTTTCCTTGCAAACATTGCTGAGTGGGAATTGCAGTGCAGCATGTATTTGGCTTTAGAGAATCTGAGGGACTTCTCGACATTAGCGGAGAGGAGGGTATCTAGGGACTTGCGTTTTTCTTGTATTTGCTGGGTAATGGCAGGATCAACTGCATGATGTAGTTTGATGTATAGATGGTGGAGTTCATTGGTGAGGCGTCTAATGTCAGCCTGTCGCTCTCTATTTTTGGATGCAGCTAAGCTTATGATGTGACCTCTTAAGCTGTCACTGTCTTTTAGGCAAAGGGGTGGAGATAGCAGGGACATCACTCACATTGACCAAATATAGTCATGGCCATATTTGGTTAATGATGTCAATATTGTCCCTGTCCCTTTCTTTAAATAGCTGGTGACAGCACAGGCAGTTGTCTCTTGGCTAGTATTAATGTCAGGATTGGTCGTATATGCTGGCTCATCAGGATTTTTCTTTCAGCGAGATGTCAAGTGATGACAGGTGGGTATTGTGATTGATAATGGATTTACAATGAGAAAATTTTGAGATTTTTTATTTTTAACCACTTTAGCCCCGGGCCTGTTTTTCAGATTCGGTGTTTACGAGACTAAAACATTTTTTTTTGCTATAAAATTACTTAAAACCCCCAAACATTATATATATATTTTTTCTAACACTCTAGAGAATAAAATGGCAATCATTGCAATACTTTTTGTTACACCGTATTTGTGCAGCGGTCTTACAAGCGCACTTTTTTTGGAAAAAATTCACTTTTTTAAATTAAAAAATAAGACAACAATAAATTTGGCCCAATTTTTTTACATATTGTGAAAGATAATGTTACGCCGAGTAAAATGATACCCAACATGTCACGATTAAAAATTGCGCCCGCTCGTGGCATGGCGTCAAACTTTTACCCTTAAAAATCTCGATAGGCGATGTTTAAAAAATTCTACAGGTTGCATTTTTTGAGATACAGAGGAGGTCTAGGGCTAGAATTATTTCTCTCGCTCTAACAATCGCAACGATACCTCACTTGTGTGGTTTGAACACCGTTTTCATATGCGGGCGCTACTCGCGTATGCGTTCGCTTCTGCGCGCGAGCTCGTCGTGAAGGGGCGATTTAAAAACATTTTTTTTTTGTTTTCGTATTTATTTGTATTTATTTTACCAATTTTTAACACTAAAATAAAAAAAATAAAAAAATGATCACTTTTATTCCTATTACAAGGAATGTAAACATCCCTTGTAATAGAAAAAAGCATGACAGGTCCTCTTAAATATGAGATCTGGGATCAAAAAGACCTCAGATCTCATATTTAGGCTAAAATGCAAAAAAAAAAAAAAAAAATTCAAATGTCATTTTTCAAAAAAAAATGTCTCTTTAAGACGCTGTTTGGAACTGACGTTTGACGTCACTTCCGCCCAGCAGAGCTACGGGGATGGACGAGGGAAATTTTTTCCCTCACTCGCATCCCCGCTGAACAGACGAGCGCACCCGATCGCCTCCGCCGCTACCGACGGCTCCGGTAAGCGGCGGAGGGCGCGGGAGCGCAGCGGGAGGGGGGGGGACGCTCGCCCGCCACCGATAACGGCGATCTCGCGGCGATTCCGCCGCGGAGACCGCCATTATCGTTTACCCGACCGCCCACAGAAGAGATGGATATCTCGGTTGTGGCAGCAGCTGCTGCCGTTACCGAGATATCCATCTTCAAAGTGCCGACGTATACCTGCGGTGGGCGGTTGGGAAGTGGTTAAATAAAGGACTCAAACATTTGGCTGTCTTTATTTCTAGGTTACAACTTTTATTTTCGTGAATGAGTAGAGGAACTACATACCCCTACTCATTTATACTAGAAAGGGCAGAAGCCTGGGGGCACACTTATTATTAAAGGGGGCTTCCAGGTTCTAAAAAGCCCCCAGTCTGCAGACCCCCACAACCACCAGCCAAGGGTTGTGGGGAAAAGGCCCTTAGAACAACCAAAATCATTCCTACTGTGATAAGTGGGGGTATTGCTCAAGTGTAGTGCACCTCCAATGAGTTTAGTCCAGCCATAAATTCTGTTTATGGCTTATTGGCCCACTTTTATTGAAAGAAGAAAGTAAAAACTTTCACACAATGAAAGGTTACACTCACAGGAGTTTGTTGCCGTTGCTCAGGCCTTAAACGTAGGCTTTTGGCATGGTTCCTCAGACTGCCTCACAGCACCCCTGTACTTATGTGCTGCATCTGCACCTCTCCCAGCTTTCTCTGCACACTAGAAACTTCCTATCCTATCATTTCCAGAGGTAACATGTTTTGATAATTATACAATGATGCTAAAATCTTAATATCAACTGCTTTATGAAAGGTATGTACAACCAAGGTCTTGATTATATGAGTAATATTTATCTGATTTAAAACAATTAGGCATAGGCATCTGGACGGCGATAGCATTTACCTTGGTTTTTTTATGTGCTCATTGGGTTTGGAGTATATTTAAGGAAGTTTGCTTATTTCTATTGATGACTTGCACACATTGGGATTAAATTACGAAAGGCAAACAGACTGGTTACTTTGCAAGGGAAATTGAAATGCGCAAAGGAATTTTCCACAGATCTTAGTGAATGGGATGAAGCTATGATGATGTCCATCATCCAATTACATGCAAGCAAAATTTCTAGTTTTCTGTTTTCATCAAAATGTATTGGGTAGTCCTTGCAAAGTGAAATTTCATCATATTCACTAAGTTCTGCAGTAAATTCCCTTGTACAGTGCAACTACCCTTGCAAAGTAAACAACCTATTTGCCTTTAGTAATTACACCCCATTGAGTGCCATAAAGTTGTTTTAAGGATGACTGGGTCTAGGGTGAGCTATTCGTTTTATGCTCATAATTATCTATGAGTTATTAAAACACATTATTTATACCTATGCCTGCTTTCTTTATTGACTAAGAGGCCTCATTCATGCTTGCATCAGTTTACAGCATTTTTATTAACTGTGCTGGATTTGTTTGTCAGTGTCTCAGAATGACAGCATAAGGCCCACTGACAGTTATATCACACATATATATGCTCTCGTTGTCTCCAAATATAACTAACATTAGCAGTAGTTCCACCAGTGTGTTAGACCTTACCAGCTGAATGGGGATTCATGCAATAAACAACAGGTGTTTTGCATAGTGTATCGTAATTCATTAGGTATGCACACCACTCCGTACATTAGAAAAACTATAAAAGTAGTTAAAAGTACCAGCTGATCCAAGTTAGTTTTTAAGATGGTGGAGAGGAAGTGCTCTGGCTCTGCCTTGGAGCAATATTTTCTTGTAACCATGATTATCCTATGTGGCAAGGAGGCTATATAAGGGTATGAATGGTATTGGGACTCTTACCCTCTGAATAAGCCCCATAATGTAGGATGTGGTATGCAAGGAGTTATCAGTGCAGAGCGTTATACATTGTTAGTGCTTTGTGTACTATGTTTTGAAAAAAATTGAAGATGAATGTATTTTAAGCCTTATGGGGCAGATTCACGTAGATCGGCGCATTATCATTCCGGCGTAGCGCACCACTTTTCCGTTAGACTTGCGCAATCTAGCCGCGTAATCCGGCGATTCACGTAGCTTTTACGCAAGAGCTTGCGCAAACGTAAGGTTTTTTCCGTAGGCGTAAGGAGGAGTAATACAAATTGGGAGGGACGTGGGCGTGTTACATTGAAATGAGCCGTGACCCCATGCAAATGAAGGGCCGGCCGACTCGCGCATGCGCGCGTGAAGGAAACCATGTCAGCTCCGTTGTGCGCATGCTCACAACTCGGGAGCGGCGCAATCATTGAAATTGGAAATGGACTAGGGCAACGTTGTGAACTACGCAGACAGCATAAATAGACACACACAAACGCCCTTCCATTGCAAAAGTACATCCCTTTGTGTCCCTTCCCATTGAATCAAGTGCTTTTGCTCTGTTGTTCGTTAGAGTGTGTTTTGTAGTTGTGAGATTAGTGTTCTGTGTGATCTTGTGCTTGTTGGTAGTTTTGTGAAAGTGTATTTTGATAAGTGTTTGAGACTGTTTGTTTGATTGATAGATTTCTGAGCGTTTGTTTTCTTGCTTTTTTTTTTCATCTGATTTTTTTGTGTGTGTTTCTTGCTGAGTGCTAGTGTGATTTTTGGCTGTTCTTTTTCTCTTTGTGTGTGTTCTTGTCTGATTGGTTGTGCTTGTATTTGTGACAGATTTTTGGTGACTGCTAGTGAGTTTGTTTGGAAGTATGACTGAGAGAAAAAGAAAGCTCAATTTTACTGTGGGGGAAAAAAGAATTCTTGCCCGGGCCATTACCGACTATGGGCGTTTTCTCCACGGCCCGCAGAGTGCCACCACCACCCCGGCCAGGAGGAGGGAGATATTGGATAGGATCACGGAGCAGGTGAATTCATCGGGGGAGGGGAGACACGGACCCGCTCTGGGATAGAAAAGAAAATAAATGACCTCCGGCGTGAGGTGAAAAAAAAACTGGCCGCAATAAATGCCCATGCCAGGGGCACAGGAGGGGGCCCACCATGCCGGGTTAGATTTTCAGAGACGGAGCGTGTGGTGGCCCTGACCTTTCACCGGCATGAAGTGGAGGGCCTGCCAGGCTTTGACACAAGTCCGGTCCCCGCGGTGCCAGGTAAGGTTTTTATTTCTCTCAGGTGTGTAGCATGTGTGGGGGAGGGGGTGAAAGGGAATATGTGGCAAGTGTGTGGATCCTCCAACCTGTGAATGTTTTGTGTCATCCACAGCTGTGCAGGAGGGTGCAGGGCCATCTGGACTGACCGCTCCAACCCCAGGACAGCAGCCTAATGAGGCCCTCCCAACAAGGCCAGAGTCCGCAGAGGAGGAACAAGAGGAGGGGGAGGATCATGCGGAGGACGATCATGAGGAGGAGCAGAATCATGAGGAGGAGGAGTCCATGGAAGGCACTGGCCCTTTGGTTTCTGCGGACTCTTCCCCTCTGGCTGCAAGAAGCCTGCCCTCCCTAAGGGTCAGCCCCCCCCCCTCCTCCCCCAACATGGCTCCCCTCACAAGGGCCTCCCCTTCTCCCCGGCCACAACCATCAGCTGGAGCCAGGAGGTCATCCCCAAGCACCAGGGGGGCGCCCAATCTCATGCCCGCCTGTCTGAGAAGGAACCTGGCCACCCAGACCCGCCTTCTGAGACAGCTCTGCCAGACTATGGGGCGGGTGGATCAGAGCCTGTCCTCCATTAATGATAGCCTGGGTAACCTGGACTCCCACTCCCGGGCCTCCACAACCTGCCTAAATGACCTGCAAACTACAGCAGCAGGCGTTGGGCAGGATGTGAGGGCCCTTACCCAGGCTATCCAGGGCAACACGGCAACACTTGGTGCTGCCCTGGACAGAATAGCCGTGGCCTTGGAGGGCAGGCCGCCAGGTGGGCAGATCTCAGGGGCTGCTCCTCCTTCCCCGGCTTTTCCCCTCCCCCATGCGTCTCCCCTGAGGGTCCGGGGCCGTGGCCGGGGGCGCCCCAGGCGTGGCTCAGGCAGAGGGCAATAATTTTTTTTCCCCCTTTTGTTTGTTTTGAAAGCTTTTTTATTTTTGTTCTCTGCTTTTTTTTGTTTTTTCTAAGCATTTTTTTTTTCCTATGCATTTTTTGTTTCTATGCATTTTTGTTTGTTTGACTTTTTTGGCATATTTTGGGTTGTGAATGATGTTTGAATGTGGGGGTGACATTCCTGCTGGAAAAGGGGTGTCACCCTCAATTTTGGTGGAGAAGGGTTCCCCAGGACCAGGGAGAAGTGATTCCCAGGTCCGTGTGAATGGTGTATGAATGTACAGTGACATAATTGGAGCCTTGACGTGGCGTTACTGCTCACCAGTCTTGCATGGTGGACTGGTGCCAATCCAATTTGATGAGGATGTGGGGTGTGTGTGCTAGGGACCATAGTGGTGTGCATGCATGCATTCTCATTGTGCCATGATTAATGTGTGTGTTTAACGTGCAAAGATGCCCAATATGAGCTGCCTCCTGACTGCTCTTCCCTCAGAAGACGGGGTATCCTCGGTTAGGGGTTGATTTTCTGGTTGGGGGGTCAGATCATCACGTAGCTCAACCTGCAGGCCCTTCCTCACTGCGAGATTGTGTAGCATGCAACATGCAGCGATGATATGGCACACGAAGTTTGGGGAATACAACAGTGTACCCCCAGACTTATCCAGGCATCGGAAACGTGACTTCAGGAGGCCAAAGGTGCGCTCCACCACTGCACGGGTTTTGATGTGTGCTTCATTGTATCGTTCCTCTCCTGGGGTTTGGGGGTTCCGGATAGGAGTCATGAGATGGGGTCCCAGTGCATATGCAGAGTCACCTGTAAAGGAAAAGACAGGAGAATGTTAGTCATGCATGTGCCACTTCTGTTGTGCATCACGGGAGGGGATAGTCATGCCTGACTCCCATGTCACTCACCAACCAGCCAGGTGTTCCCATACACGTTCTGTTCGAATTCTGTTCGGATGTGGCTTTGATTGTAGATGTAGCTGTCATGGCTGGACCCTGGGTGTTTGGCACGGACGTGCCATATGAGGCCTTGGGCATCAACTATCACCTGTACGTTGATGGAGTGCCAATTCTTCCGATTGCGGTACATGTGCTCGGTCTCATGGGGGGGCTGGAGTGCCACATGTGTGCAATCTATGGCCCCGATGGTGCGTGGGAATCTGGCAATTCGGTAGAAATCTGCCATTGCCTTGATTCGAAGCTCCTCAGTGGTGGGTTTGATGATTTGGTTGGCCAAGCGTGTGAGGATTGCAGGGACAACCTGGTGCACACATCTGCTCATGGAGGATTGTGACATCCCAGCCACCACTCCACTTGTACGCTGAAAAGAGCCACTGGCAAGGAAATGGAGTGTTGCCAGGACCTTCACCAGTGGCTGCACTGCATGTGAGCGTTGTGTTGGGCTGGTGATGTCCTCCTGCAAGGTTGTGGTTAATTCCAGGATGGCATGAGGGGGGAATCTGAAGATGCGAAAGACCTCTGAATCATTCATGCCAAACAGGTGTATGCGGGTGCGGTATACCCTCTCCCGTGCCATCCTCCGTGCCCTCCTCCTTCTTTGGTCATCTATATTCACTAGTGCAGCTATGAGCGACGATGCCCCTAGCATGTTGGCAGTCAAATTGTAGTGCAACACGTGTGTGTGGTCTGCTCCTCAATAACGGTGTTGCTTTATCTGACAATTAGACTTTTTTTCAAAAGTTAGATCAGCTTTTATGTGCTCTAACTTTAGACAGGACATTTTGCAGTTGCGCACATCGCGTAGCCTGCGCAGCAACTGCGTTTTTTTGTGGATCCCCGTAACTCCCTCATTAGCATATTTGACTAGCAAATCAATGGTGTGTCTAGCGCAGTTTTGCGCGAAGGGAAGCGAATGTCTAACTCAATTACGCCGGACCAAAAAACGTAGATTTCTGGCGTATATTGTTTTGTGAATCGCGTCCAACTATACGCACGCGCACATTTAGACTTACGCACGCGCAACAGCAGTTGCGCACGCGTAATCGCTCTGTGAATCTGGGCCATCGTGTGTATATTTTATTTTGTATACTACAATGAGCACTATGAGATTCTCTCTTTCTCTTTGAGCTGCGCTGTGCATGATAAGGGTTTGAAGTTCTCTATCCTTTTATATCCATTAAGTACTTATGGGCTCCTGATAAGTGAAGAGGTATTTAGGCAAGAAGATGAGCAGCTTTATAGCACTGGGTGGAAAGTGGATGGGATAACTGTTTTTGCTGCAGTGAACACTATGATTTCTGTTTTCTCTTTACATATAATGAGATAAATTGGAGAGTGTAACCCTTTGTGTGATCTTTTGAGCAATTTCTGGCCTCCTTAAGAGGTCTTCTGTGAAGGTGAACAGGTTGGAGGACAATATGAAAGGGTGCACATTTCTGTAAATATCAGTAAAGAGGACAGGGTATTTTTGAATAACATTCATTTTAAAGGCAACACTTTATGAGTGATATTTTTGCACATTTTTCATGGTTTATATAATGTTTTTGTGCTTTATGGACACTTTGTGAGTTTATATGATTCACTGTTATAACATTATATTGATATTTGTTACATTATTCTTTTTTTGTGTAAATGTAATATTTATAGGAGTAATTAATTTATAATGCTCATTTAGCACTGCACTAACCACATAGTGGATATTACTTTTGCTCTTGTTTTCCTTTTTTTTTTTTAATTTTCATTGTATACTCTTTTTCTCATTGCCTCATTCTGTACACTGGTCTGTACTTCCTTATTCCACATACCTCATGTATTACACAATTGGCTTTAAATTTACAAAAATCTGAAAGAGGCTCTAATGCTTCTTAACTCTTTTCAAAACAGCATAATTTTTGCTAAAACTGACACATATAACTGAGCTGATGAAGTAAGATAATGTCATTAATGTGCTGCTAGTCGAAACAAAGCTGAACATCAGACTTGCATTGACCAATATGTATATATTATAATAACTGAACATTCCGGATTGTTTTTAAAAAAAAGGGAATTCATTTATAAAAAATATAATATCAGATATAATATTTTCCAATTTACTTAATTCCCATTATTTCTACATTTCACTGCTAAGATATCCCCATATTGTACTGATTATGACTAATTTAAAAATAGCTGCGGTTCTATAGCTGAAGAGCTAATGAGAAGCTGTCAGCTCTATGAGGAGCACACAATCATCACAAAATTATGCTACATTATGCTATCATACCTTGTCTGTAGCTCAAGAACTGGTCATTTGGGAGATGGCAATGATTGGTTTTCTTTTAAATACTGTACATCATTGTGATTTTCATTACAGGCAGTGCACTTCCAAACTAATCATGTACTTTTCGGTTTATGCTTATAATATAGTATTCCAGACCACCATTACATAATGTGAGAATTGGTTAATGCAGTTTTGTAATTACAATTTTAAGTCTATGCTGTTAAGAACTGAGAAAGCATGATTTTAATAAGAGAAAAGCTAAATAGTGAAATGTTTCTTTAGATCTTCTGTTAAAAAATATATCAATGAAGGTATTTCTGCAAACTAAACCTATTGAAAAAATACAAAACTTATTGATTTTGGTTTACTAAAGTAGTAGTATGGTCATTTAGCAAAATTAATACTCACTTGTAAACAAATCATGTATTTTTAAGTTTATACTAACTATATAGATATATTATATATACTATATAATATTCCAGACAACTGTGAGAACCGTTTTCATTTAGAGAGTTTTTTTATTTACAATAAATTTTTTTTAGGAGTTTACATACTATAAGTAAAATATAAAAAATAAAAATAAATAGTTGAGTTTATGCCATTATTCAATGACATACAGTAATATAAATATAGGAACAAATATAGGTAAAGACAAACAATTTGAGTTTCAATGTATTTTTTACAAAAACAATATGCCTATGCCTAATTATTAACATGGTCTTCTAGACAATTCAAGACAAGAAAAAAGGAAGTTAGAGAAAGAGTGGTTGTCTCTAACTGAGCATTGAGAAATATATACTACTGTAAAATGTATTTATAATTTAAGTCTTTACAGTACTGTGAAAGTTGATGCAAACCCTAACGGAAAAACATTTAGTTTGCTAAAGCACTGTTTATTGAACAAATGTCATGTTATTAGCTTTTAGAAATATTGTTTAACTTTTATTTAATCTTTGCATATACTGTGTTCATATGTCATATAGAAAAAAAGCTTTAAAAATGAACCCTTGAATACTACAGAATCACACTCTCTAGAGAGGGAGCAGTGAGTGAACAACATCTGTCGGTTTGGCCTCTGGAGGTAGGTTGTCTCTCAGAGGTTCTGTTATTGTTGAGGTGATATCAGCTACAGTATCACTTGTCTGACATGGCCCTAAAGCACTGTTTACACCTCTGTGCAGTACATTAAATAATCCTGCTTCTTGCATCTTTGATGTGCTTTCATGACAACACATGTTGCATAGTGTAATATGGTAACATGCCTAAATCAAATGTAGGTGGGCCTAAACCACAACACATCTAAAACAGATTTGAACCAGCCCTCAAGCCTTGTACACACGACCAGTTTTCCCCGACTTGAAAACTGTGAGGAGAGCTTTTGGCTGGGAATCCCGGCTGTGTGTATGCTCCTCAGTATTTCCGACCAGAAAACTTCCCAAAATCCGCCAAAGAGATGTTCTCTTTTTTCTTGCCAGGAAATCTGGCTGACTTTTGTGGGAAAAACTGCGATGGAGCATACACATGGATGGGATTCCCGGCCAAAGCTCCACCACAGTTTTCCTGTCGGGAAAAGCTGCTGTGTGTAGGGGGAAAAGACTGACCGAGCCGGTTCTCGGCTTTCCCCTTGGGTTTTCCAGCAGTAAAAAGTCTGCTGGGAAACCCGATCGTGTGCACGAGGCATTAGGCTCACTACATTTCTCATTAATATTATTTGATGCATTTAATACTTTAAGAAGCAGACTTAAAACAAATATGAACACCGTTTTTGGCTTGTTCCAGGTCAGTGACCTAAAGTATTGAAGGCAGAGGGTTAGTATAACAGCCAAAAATACTATAATTTTTAGGAAGAGGTCAGAAATAGCAGCCCTTTAATTTCCTACCAGACATGTAAATCTCAACTCTAGGAAAACAGCTGAATACACAGATGGAATACATATACTGTGTCCCATAATGTATAAATATTGTTGTACCTGCCAAAGAATTCATATATCTATCTATCCAGTCCTGATATTTACACAGCTCTGCCCCACAGCATAGCCAGCTTAGCAGTTTTTTTTTCCATGCAACACTTTCACCCACATTTCCCCTCCAAATGCTTACCTTGTGGCTTGACAGTGAATGAAAGAAGCAACACACTGATGAGTTGAGTTTATTGCTGTGTCCCTCTGTTATTTTCTGATATCAGCATGTTCCTTGGACTGCAGCACATTTGATTAGCTGTGTGTGCTGCTATAGTCTTCCCCTCTCTAATCTCTGTACAGATTGTGCTTATACCAAGCTAAATTCATGCCATAACACTGCTTGCATTTAAAAAAAAATGCATATATTGGTGTATTAATGTTTATAGAACTGGATCAATATATATCTTTTATGGCTGATAAATTATAAACTATACAAAAGGGTTTGTAACTGTTTCTATGTATTAATTACCAGCAGCCTCCAGATTCGGGTATAATCTAATAGTGTTTGCTTTAATATGTTCTACCAAACTGAGCTAAAATACACATGCAGATTAGAAAATTAGAATGCAATTCAAAGGTTTGATGTTATTGGTCATTTTACAGCAGAATTTAAGATATTGCATTAAAACATTTATTACAGTACATACCTAGAATAGCCAACACCATCCCATCCTTCAGAACTTCCATGGAACCTGAGCACACCAAATAAATTGCCTGCAATGCATCTCCCTGCCGAAGTAGGTACTCTCCAGGAGCACAGAAAGAAGTTTTGATATGAAGAGACAGAGACCTGAGGCAACCACGGCTAGCATTCTCAAAAAGGGATAGTTGTAGAATCTCCTTGTTCAAGTACATGGTTATATCTGAACGTAACTCATCTGGAAACTCTTTCAGGAGCTGTCAATTTCAGACATGGAATTAATGCAGCTTAGAAAAATGTATCATTTCAGGCTTAGCATGATATCAAGCTTTCAACCATTTAGAGATGTAACAAATCTCTCCTACGGATTTTCTAACTTGGATACTTGTGTCATTTCAAAATAAATAATCCTGCAGCTACTGTTGTAATGAAAATCGAAATAGATTTCTGGAATGCAGACAAGTTATGGTAATCAGAATAGCTAGAAATGTTACTGAAAAGAGAACAGACAATACAGACACTTGGACAACATTGTGCAGCATGCAAGACATTTTTTTGTTTTAAAGGGGAAATTTGGGTTACTCTACCACATTGTAATATTTACTTTAACTAAATAAAGCTATAATGAGTCAAAACAGGATTTAGTTGTGTTGTCATCTACAGCCTAGGATTTTCTAAATGTATCATTGCCCCAGCAAAGTTAGGCCTGGTAAGTTCTGAACAAAGAAAGATATAAAGAATTATGCAACCCAACCATGTATAAATATTTTTATGAAATAATTTATTTAAACGTGGTTAATCCTGTCCAAATTATGCATCCATTGCAGGTTAACAGGGGGGGGGTATATGTTTTGTAAAATATTGATCTGGTTACACTTTGACATTCCAGTATACCATTACATAATTAGCACTATGATGTTTATGTTGTATATAGTGATTCAAGCATCTTTAAAATAATGGGGTACTGTTGCTTTAAGGTGTCCTCACACATGAGCTGTTGGCACTGTTTGCGTATTCCCTTATCTTTCCTTTCTCGGCAAGCTTGTGATCTCCTGGGTTGGGGCGTGTCACACAAGTGCATTTTGAGGCCATTTTGAGGCCTCCCATCGTCTGCACTTGTTGCGGCTTGGGCTTCTTGGCCCTTTGGCCAGGATCTTTGCATGCATGCACACTTTTAGGAGACACGCTGACAATGGTCGGTGTGTGCAATGATCACCGGGTTGGGAACTATTTAAGCAGGCTCTGGCCAGCTTATTACTGTGGTGGATGTTTGCCAGGGGGACATGATAATCAATCGACACTTAGGTAAGCTGTGGTTCAAGTACAATCTTCTGTTTTACCCATTATGGGTCCATTGGCTGAGGTTTACTACTGTTGGATAGTGAGCCAGTATTACAACCGACCTTTCTCCATCTATCCTATCCGGATTGAGACCTATTAATTTTAGATCTCTAGGTCAATGTGCAGCAGTTTTTGTTGAAGTCACACAAGCTGTTTCCAGCCATCTTTCCCCCCCTGAATTGTATGTAGAGGTATTACACCTTCTTGTGTGCCTTTGCAGCCCCTCTTCCCCCTGACTTTGTATGGTTTTCCTTGGTTATTTCAGGTTAGCCATATTTATAAACATTTATTGGTTCTTGCATTCATTTTCACCCCCCCCTCACCCCCTCTCCCTTCTCTTCCCTTCCCTCTGCCCTTTACTTCCCCCCTCTTTTTCCCACTTTCTTCCCCCCCATATTTTTCTCCTTTTTTCCTCTCCCCTCCCTCTTCTCCCTATCTCTCTTTCCCCCCTTTTCCATCCCCTTATTTTTTCCCCTTCCTTTTCTCCCCCTTCTTAAACCCTCCCCCACTTTTCTGTCCCTTTCTCACCTTTCTTTCTCCACTGTATTATATTTTTGTTACATTAATTTCAGACTGTATCCAATTTTGTTCCTCCTCAAGAAGCGGTAGAAATCCACAAAACATGTAAAGTCGTATTTATTCACTGAGGACCCACTATATCTCCTGTCTCCATCTTGAAGTGTACCAAGCATTAGTGAAACACGTGTAATAGACAAATTGCATTTTATTACATTTTTTTTATGTTAAATTGGAATTGATGTTCATATTTGTATCTGGATATGCTGTTGTTATCTATTTGTAGAAATACAAACTTTAATTTTATTCCATGTGTATTTCATCCACTTTGGTTAAAGGGAATTTGTGGCAGTGAATCAGAGGCTGACTGTCATTGCTAACATATAATAGGCACCTACAGGTACTTGCATATCACTTACTACACCATAGCTATCAAGTGGCCGGTTACCCCAAATCCTGGGTATATTTTGGCACAAAAATATCTACCTGTCATCCCATTCAAGAATATGGTCTTTCCCTCCCCTTGCTTGCTACTGACCATTGAGGTTGCTTATCACATAGGCTTATTCTGCAAAATGCTGCAAGGAACAATGATACTGTGAAAAGTCACAGCAATTAATCAAATATCAGTTTTACATGAATGGGTTTCCATAATTTTCACATAATTATTTTGCTTTAAGTAAACTACATAAAGCCCACTTACTAAAAAGTTAATTGAAACATAAACTGTCCAAAATAGCAATGTGCATTTAATCAAATTACAGAATTCCTAATCACTATAATATATGCCCCATTACTGGTCCCCAAATGTGACCCCATAATATAAAAGGCAAGTCAGAATAATGTGGATACCCTCCCCACATGTTGATACCCAAAGTAGTTGATTTACTAAAGGTAAAAAAGGCTGTTTACTTTGCAAGAAAATGTGCACTTTCAAAGGAAATTGTATCACTTAGCTTAGAGGTCATAGTAAAAATTTGTATTTCTTGTATGGGAATCCCCCAAAGGTAATACACTTTCCAGATGGTAACAGGTTAACAGTGTATGTTTTACTGATTCTCAGCAGGTGAGGCTGGATTCGTGGGTGGATGTTGGATGGCTGTTAATAGCACACTCTGCATACCTCCACCTTCAGAGGGTGCCCTCTGACGAAAGCAATGAGGAAATGCGTCAGGGCGTGACCACGCAGCAACCCACGTCGTTGATCAGCTGTAATATCTTACCCAGGAACACCACTCCATCGGTGAAAAGATGGCGGTATGCACAGTGTGCTATTAACAGCCATCCAACATCCACCCATGGATCCAACCTCACCTGCTGAGAACAACCAGTAAAACATATGCTGTTAACCTGTTACCATCTGGTGAGTGTATTACCTTTGGGGGATTGCCATACTAGCAATAAGGATGTTATCTGGAATTTCGATCTGCAAAGATTTGGGTTTTTCAACAACTATTTTTAAAGTAGACTAATAGTTATCCTACATCCTGTTTTTTTATTGACACAAGTGGAACAGTAATATCTATATATGAACTTCCTAAGTGCTACTAATGTTTTAATGATTTATTTATTTTAACATATTTTGAAACAGTTTTATTTTACTATAGTAACAGCTTCTTTATATATCATTATTTTTGCATGAATGCTGAGGGAGAAATATCTTCTATCTGTATGATTATTTCTCATTGTTTGCATAGTAAAAAAATATTAACAAAGATTACCCACTCAAGTGAAAGAAAAAAAATGAGGATCCGTACATGTCTCATCCGCTTTCTCAGCGGGGATCGCTCTGTTGATCCCCGTTGAGCCGGCAGATGACTGATGCACGGACCGCCCTGTCAGATCTCCGCTCTCCCCTAGGGGGGGATCAGATGAACACAGACTGTCTGTCCGTGTTCACTCGATCTGCTCTGCAGACAGATGAAAAAATAGGATTTGCCTCTGTCTGCAGAATCGGACCATAGCGGGGACCGATGAGATCGGGTGTCAGCGGATGTTTATCCACTGACACCCAATAGGGATTAGTGTATGTCCGAAAATGGATGGAATATATACGGACATACTGTCCGTATGTGTGAAAGGGCCCTAAGGTTAAATTCCCTTGCAAAGTGCACATCCTATTTGCCTTTAGTAAATCAGTCTCACACTGAAGCACAATCTAAGTGCCTCTTGGTAAAAAGTGCAATATAGATTATTGTATAATTTTAAGGACAGTTTGATTAAGCAGGGATCTTTAAAGAAAGGATGGAGTAGGAAATGGGAGATGTAGCAGTTTATCATTGCAGGTATAAGGGAAATTGTGACAGGCTTTCTAACATGCCTGATCAGCTGTTCCCCCAAAAAGGCTTATTGCCCCCACCCCCCATTCAAAGTTCAGCTGGCCAAAGACATGAGCTTGTCATCAGCTTCGGGACAAATTATGTGGAACACACAACTGTCATCTTTTGTCTATGGGTACATTATGATAGGCAGAGTTTCGAATACAAAGCACTACAAAGGTCTCACACCTCACTCTTCCAACACCATTAGTCATGCCAAGGGAATATGATGTAGCACAATAAGGACAGTAAGTTGACATTGGTAATGATTTCATGTACTGATTTTTTTAAACTCTAAATTAAAAGGGGTCTTGAACACACTTGAAGAATATTTATGGACTGATACTGTAAAAGCAAGCATTTAATTTGTATTGCACATTCTTGCTCTAGTAGTTATGGTTTCCATGAAACATCTTGGCATCACCACTAAATAATTTATTTATAAAGCATTTCTTTAAAACATTTCTTGCCAAAAACCTGTTCTAAATTCGCTAATGAAGAATATAAATGGTACATTACCTCATGAGAGTCTATCCCATTATTGACTGACCAATTGGTTTGGAAATATTCAAGCATTCTCTGCTTCAGTTGCTGTGGAAGGTGGTGTACCCGTATAAAATCCTTCAGATCCTTGGTTCTTGTGTGATATAGTGACCATCTGGAGTACAATCGCTGGATTATAGCTGTCACGTTACCAAAAACCAAGGCATGCATCAAGGCTAAATCAATAGGAAAATATTGTTAGATTTCAAATTATTGGGGAGTTTGGAGTCAACAAATGTTAAAGTTATTTTTTTTTATTTTCAGAGTACATTAATGCTTTACGTTAACATGGCACCATAAACTTTACAATAGCATTCACTATTTTTCGCAGATGTCTAGAATGTGTGCACATCACTCCACAGCTATATTGTCCCTATTATAAGTCATATATGAAATGAAAGCAAACGCAACCTCAGATAAACATTCAAGGGTGTGTACAAACTTATGCTTGAACTGTGCTTCACAGTGCACCAAAGAATGGTAGCTTATGTACAGACACTCCATTCAAAAGGTTCTTTTGAATGGCAAGAATGCAGTGACGTCATCGCGTATGACGAGCATGCGCTCGTCACATTCGATGCAGTTGCCACCATCTTGCTGCACCCTACCTATGCCTAGGAAGCTACCGCGCATGCTTTAAAGTCATTTCGAGCATGCGCGGGTTTCCACGGCGACAGGTAAGTATACTCTCGGGTTTCTCGGCAGGAAAACACTGCTGAGAATCACAACGAGAAAATAGAGAGCAGGTTCTCTATTTTTTCTCGTCAAGATTTAAGGCAGTTTTCTTGACAAGAAACCTGAAAGCCTCGTACACACGCATGGTATACTCGGCAAGAAAGCTCTGCCAGCAGTTTTCTTGCTGGTTCTTGCAGAGTAAACAGAGCATGTGTACAAGGCTTCAGGCTTGAAGCAGGTTGATACATCTTAGAAGGAAGTAAACTGCAGGTCAAAAGGAGGTCAATTTTAGGTTACAATATACATGTTCAGAAAAACCAGTAATTATGTCTCTCTTCTGTAAATAATTGAATTCTTAAGGAATTAACAACACTATAAAGACCTGTATAAACACTTTTTTTGGACCAGATACTTTTGGCATTCTCAGTCTATAGAAATTTAAAGCGCTATTAAACCTAAAAACAAAAATGTAATATATTGCAGCTTACCAATTCTTTAATGTGGTGTCTGCATTAGTTTAAGACATTTATTTCACCTGGTGATTCAGCCAGTAACACACTTCTGTGCATTTTAAATTACACCTTTTTGTACGCAAAACTGTAAATAAAAAAAATTTACTCACCATTTTTCACTTACAGCTTTCAGAATAAAAGACCCCTCAAACTAGACATTTTCTGTCAATTGGGATGCAACGGCTACACAACATCCGTGTTGGTGTGGGCACATGAACCCAAACACAGACAGTGTGAGCTCAGCGACATGCATGTGGACCTACATTGATGTAAAATTGGGAGCAACGGCTCTGTTCTTGCAGTTGCTACATCCCAAATGATATCAATTGTACTGCCTGCACAGAGATGCACAGAACACCCGTGCATCTCTGTAAAGGTACGTTGTGTATGCCCTGTGTGAACAAGGCCTTAGGCCTCTTTCACACAAGCAGACCAATCAGGTCTGCCTGTACTTTTTCAGGTGGGCCCAATGGGACCACCCATTATTCTTTACGGAGAGGCTGATGTAAATGGACATGTGTTAGTTTACACCCACCTGCATCCGATCCAGTCCAGTCTGCTAAAAACAAAAGGATGGGGATTTCATTCCCCATCCATCTAGCATATTGGATTGGATGGTATCCGATGGAAATGGACAGGCGGTCCGTTTCCATCAGACTGCCCCATAGAGAACAGCGGGCTTTGTCAATGCCCACTCTGCATCAGCGGAGAGGAAGCAGACATGTCATCCACCTGCTCAGTGGGAATCAGCAAAGTCCACTTCATGTGAAATTTATTTTAACTGGACCGGCTGGTCCATTAGGGAAGCAGGGGCGCCACTCCCCTGCTGGGCGTCTGAGTTTTTTTTTTTCAAGCCACATGATTAGAGAACGAGGCTCTAATTGGCTTGAAAAAGGTTGTCTCTTGGCACACAGCATTGCACTCTGAACCCACCCACTTGTGACAATAGTGAAGCCGAGGAAGCTGTGGAGGGTTGAGTGCAGGGGAGACCATCACCACGAATGGGTGGGTGTGGGAGGGTGGGCATCACTGTGGAGAGTATGAGCGCGGTTGGACCTGGGGTGGTTGCCGTCCCCCAAAAAAATATCTGGGTTTATCATTTTTTCCCCTACAGTTATATATATATATATTTGCATGGGGGTCTTTGGTGTGATATCAGCAATCCCTTTCTTTGTAGCACTTTACTTGAATGAATAGGGAATCTGTATAGAGATTCATTTATAAAATGACAGTCTGAAACATAGTAACACTCTCGGTTTAATATGTTCAGCTGTCAGTGGAACATATAGGAGTGATCTGTAGTTATCCCTGCCTGCACCCACTCTACTACGGGGGTGCTTGGTAAACACATGTTTACCAACCCCCGCCAATCCCCAACTTCGGCCCCACACACACGGATCCCCCTGCCGTGTTCCCGGTCCTGACAGCTCTTCAGAGCTTAGTGTAAGCAGAAGCTGCAGGCTTCACCCCTTCCCAGCATAACCCCTCCACCCCCCATCATAGCACAAATCCTCAACCCTCAAATCCCCCCTCTTAGCCCAAACCCCCCCAACCCAATTCCCCCACCTCCTTCCCAAGAAATATCCTCATCCCCAAATCCTCCTATTAGCATAAACCAAGCTCCATACACCCTAATAGCACAAATCCTCTCTCCCAGCACAGCACAACCCCCAAGCTTATATCACCCTCCCCAAATCCCTCCTAATGCAATCCCCCCCTACCCCACAATTACCTGTCCCTCCCCACTCCTGTCAGAACAGCAGTCCTCCATTGTCCATATAGCAGATGACACATAATCGCTCTGAGGTCAGAGTATACATGGCTTGATTACCCACCCTTCTCTATCTGCTCACCTCAGCAGGAAATGTCAAAAGGAGCGGTTACAGTCCCTGTACAGTCTGTGAGCTAGGATCGCTGTTCTGACAGGAGTGGGAAGGGCAAAACCAGGGTCTTTTTTGTTAAATCAGTGGGCCTGTGTGCAAGAACAGAAGTTGGGCCCTCTGCTTGATAAGAAATTATGATGTTTTCTTAGTGTGCCACAGTGAGGAGTGGGGATGGTTTTCATTGTGCCAGGGGTCTTGCTAGGATTGTAAAAGACCTAGCACATCTAGAAAAGTGGCAGTGGTCAAATTGCGTTAACAGTAGAACGTCTTAGACTCTGTACACACTATTAGATTTTCTGCAGATTTTTATCTTCAGATTTACTAAAACCATGTAGTGCAAGGGCCTGTCTGATCGCATATAAATTGAAACTCTTAGGCCGCGTACACATGATCAAATCTATCTGCTGGAAATGGTCTGACAGACCGTCTCAGCAGACAGATTCGATCGTGTGTACGGGCGAGCAGACGGATTTTTCCAGCAGACAGATTTTAAAGCATGCATCTGCCCGCACATGCGTCAAATCGATTCGACGCATGAGCGGAAGTGTTTTACTTCCTGGTGCGGTGACGTGGCGGCATCAACGTCATCGCCACGTCACCGCGCTGTCTGCCGGCTGGGATTTTGGTTTGATCGTGTGTACAGCGATCAAACCAAAACAGCCCAGCAGACAGATCTGTTCAAATCGGTCTGTCAGACCGATTTGAACAGATTCATTTGCTCGTGTGTACGGGGCCTCAATGTTTCACCTCATATTACAGTATATGGTTTTGGTAAATCTGAAGACAAAAATCTGCAGTAAATCTAATAGTGTGTACGGGGTCTTAAGGGGGCATAAATAAAATAAAAAAAGTCTTGTTGTACCCATAAAATATGCTAAGATTGCTGGAGAACAAATAAGAGCCTAACAGAAATGTGCACACCTCAGCACAATGGCCCAGATTCACGTACATCTGCGCATTATTGGACCGGCGTAGCGCACCGCCTTTACGTTAGACGTGCGCAATTTTGCCGCGTAATCACCCTATTCTCGTAGCTTTTGTGCAGGAAATTGCGCATACGTAACGTTTTTCCAGAGGCGTAAGGAGGAGTAATACAAATTGGGAGGGACGTGAGCGTGTTACATTGAAATGAGCCGTGACCCCATGCAAATGAAGGGCCGGCCGGCTCGCGCATGCGCGCTTGAACGAGACCATGTCAGCTCCGATGTGCGCATGCTCACAACTCGGGAGCGGCGCAATCAGTGAAATTGGAAATGGACTAGGGCAACGTTTTGAACTACGCAAACAGCATAAATAGACACACACAAACGCACTTCCTTTGCAAAAGTACATCCCTTTGTCCCTTCCCATTTAACAAAGTGCTTTTGTTCTTGTTGTTCGTTGCGGTGTGTTTTGTAGTTGTCAGATTAGTGTTCTGTGTGATCAAGTGGTTGTTGTTAGATTTTTGAAAGTGGTTTTTGATAAGTGTTTGAGAGACTGTTTGTTTGATTGATATATTTCTTTTTGTTTCTTTTCCTGCTGTATTTTTTTTTTTTTTTGGGACTGTTTCTTGGTGAGTAGTTTTCTCTCTGTGTGTGTGTTTTTTTGTGATTGGTTGTGCTTGTTTGTGTGCGTGAATTTTGTTGACTGGGACTGTTTTTTTTTGGAAGGATGACTGAGAGAAAACGAAAGCTTAATTTTACAGTTGTGGAAAAACAGATTCTTGCCCGGGCCATTAGCGAGTATGGGCGTTACCTCCATGGCCCAGAGAGTGCCAACACCACCCCGGCCAGGAGGAGGGAGATTTTGGATAGGATCACTGACCAGGTGAATTCTGCGGGGCAGGGGGAGACACGGACCAGGTCTGGGATTGACAAAAAAATCAATGACCTCCGGCGTCTGGTCAAAAAGAAGCTGGCCAGAATGCATGCCCATGCCAGGGGCACAGGAGGGGGCCCACCATGCCGTATTAGCCTGACAGCGGAGGAGCGTGCGGTGGCCCTGACCTTTCATTGGCATGAAGTTGAGGACCTGCCCGGCTTTGACTCCAGTCCCCAGCCCGTGGTGCCAGGTAAGTTGTTTTCTTTTTTAATATCAGGTGTGTAGCATGTGTGGGGGAGGGGGTGAAAGGGAATATGTGGCAAGTGTGTGGATCCTCCAACCTGTAAATGTTTTGTGTCATCCACAGATGTGCAGGAGGGTGCAGGGCCATCTGGCCTGACCGCACCAACCCCAGGACAGCAGCCTAATGAGGCCCCCCCAACAAGGCCGGAGTCCGCAGAGAAGGTTCAAGAGGAGGAGGACAATCATGAGGAGCAGGACAATCATGAGGAGGAGGAGAATCATGAGGAGGAGGAGTCCATGTCAGGCACTGGACGTTTGGGTTTTGAGGACTCCTCCCCTCTGGCTGCCAGCAGGCAGGCCTCCCTAAGGGGGAGCCCCCCCCCCTCCTCCCCCAACATGGCTCCCCTCACAAGGGCCTCCCCTTCTCCCCGGCCACAAGCATCAGCTGGAGGCAGGATGTCATCCCAGACCACCAGGGGGTTGGCCGATCTCCTGCCCGCCACCCTGAGAAGGGACCAGTTCCTCCAGACCCGCCATCTGGGACAGGTCAGCCAGACATTGGTGCGGATGGAGGAGAGCCTGTCCTCCATCAAGGATACGCTGGGGAACCTGGACTCCCACTCCCGGGCTTTCACAACCTGCCTAAATGAACTGCAGACGACATCAGCAGGCGTTGGGCAGGATGTGAGGGCCCTTACCCTGGCTATCCAGGCCAACACGGCAACAGTTGGTGCTGCCCTGGACAGAATTGCCGTGGCCTTGGAGGGCAGGCCACCAGGTGGGCAGAGATCAGGGGCTGATCCTCCTTCCCCGGTTTTACCCCTTCCCCATGAGTCTCCCCTGAGAAGCCGGGCCTTGGCTAACGCAGAGGGCAGTAATTTGTTTTTCCCCCAATTTTTTTTTTTTCTAATTTTTTTTTTTTTGTAATTTTTTTTTTTTTTTTGCTGGAAATTTTGCAGGTCATTTTTTTTTTTTTGGGTTGTGAATGCTGTGTGAATGTGGGGGTGACATTCCTGCCGGAAAAGGGGTGTCACCCTCAATTTTGGTGGAGAAGGGTTCCCCAGGACCAGGGAGAACTGATCCCCAGGTCCGTGTGAATGGTGTATGAATGTACAGTGACATAATTGGAGCCTTGGCGTGGCGTTGCTGCTCACAAGTCCAGCATGGTGGACTGGTGCCAATCCAATTTGATGTGGATGTGGGGTGTGTGTGTGCTAGGGACCACAGTGGTGTGCATGCATGCATTCTCATTGTGCCATGATTAATGTGTATGTTTAACGTGCAAAGATGCCCAATGTGAGCTGTCTCCTGGCTGCTCTTCCCTCAGAAGACGGGTTAACCTCGGTTAGGGGGGGATTGTCTGGTTCAGGGGTCAGGTCATCACGTAGGTCAATCTGCAGGCCCTTTCTTTCTGCAAAGTTGTGCAGCATGCAACATGCACTGATGATCTGGCACACGAAGTTTGGGGAGTACAAGAGGGTACCCCCAGACTTATCCAGGCATCGGAAACGTGACTTTAGGATGCCAAAGGTGCGCTCCACCACTGCTCGTGTTTGAGCATGTGCTTGATTGTATCTTTCCTCTCCTGGAGTTTGGGGGTTCCGGATAGGAGTCATGAGATGGGGTCCCAGTGGATATGCAGAGTCACCTGGAAGGGAAAAGACTGGAGGATGTTAGTCATGCATGTGCCCCTTGTGATGTGCATCATGGGAGGGGATAGTTATGCCTGCCACCCATGTCACTCACCAACCAGCCAGGTGTCCCCATACACGTTCTGATCGAATTCCATTCGGATGTGGCATCGATTGTATATGTAGCTGTCATGGCTGGACCCTGGGTGTTTGGCACGGACGTGCCATATGAGGCCTTGGGCATCGACTATCACCTGTACATTGATGGAATGCCAATGCTTCCGATTGCGGTACATGTGCTCTGTCTCCTGGGGGGGCTGGAGTGCCACATGTGTGCAATCAATGGCCCCCACAGTGCGTGGGAATCTGGCAATTCTGTAGAAATCTGTCATTGCCTTCAGCCGCAGGTCCTCAGTGGTGGGTTTGATGATTTGGTTGGCCATGCGTCTGAGTATTGCAGGGACAACCTGGTGCACACATCTGCTCATGGAGGACTGTGACATCCCAGCCACCACTCCACTTGTACGCTGAAAAGTGCCACTGGCAAGGAAATGAAGTGTTGCCAGGACCTTGACCAGTGGCTGCACTGCATGTGAGCGGTGTGTTGGGCTGGTGATGTCATCCTGCAGGGTTGTGGTTAATTCCAGGATGGCATGAGGGGTGAATCTGAAGATGCGATACACCTCAGAATCACTCATGCCAAACAGGTCTATGCGGGTACGGTATATCCTCTCCCGTGCCATCCTCTGTGCCATCCTCCGTGCCCTCCTCCTTCTTTGTTCATCTAAAGTCAGTAGTATAGCTATGCGCGACGATGCCCCTGGCATGTTGGCATACAGATTGTTGAGCAACACGTGTGACTGCTGAGCTGCTCACTAACAGTGTTGCTTTATCTAACAAGTAGACTTTTTTTCTTTTTTTAGACCAACTTTTATCAGCTCTAATTTTAGACAGGACATTTTGCTGTTGCGCACACTGCGTCGCCTGCGCTGCCCCAACGTTGTTTTGTGGATCCCCGTAAGTCCCTCATTAGCATATTTGACTAGCAAATTAATGGTGTGTCTATCGCACTTTTGCGCGGACGGATGCGCCAGTCTAACGAAATTACGCGTATCTCATCCTGGGGATGCCGCGCAACGAAACGCACGTGCACATTTAGACTTACGCACGCGCATCTCCTGTTGCGCAGGCGTAATCGCTCTGTGAATCTGGGCCAATATTTTTTTAAACTCTTCCACCAACTCTCTAAGGTCAATCTGTCCCCCAGTATCACCCCCCCAAGTCAATCTGTCCCACAGTATAATATACTCCCAGGTCAGTCTGTTCCCCAGTATAATCCCCCTTAGGTGAATCTTTCTCACAATATAATCCCCAAGGTCAGTCTGCTCCTCAGGACAACACCATAAGTAAACCACAGTGTGCACAGCTACAATCCCCCCATGTGACAGAGTGCACAGCCGCTATCCCCCCCAACACCAAGATCAATAAGTCACAGTGTGCACAGCCCCCCTAGATTAGCATATCAAAGTGTGCACAACCACAATTCCTCCCCCCAGATGAGCAAGTGCACAGCCACAACCCACCCCCTACCTTTTAGGATGTCACAGTGTCTACAGCCATAATTCCCACACCCAGATCAATGTCACAGTGTGCACAGCCACAATCCCCCCAGCCCCACCCCCAGATTAGCATGTCACAGTGTGCACAGCCACAATTCCCCCACCCCTCAGATTAGCATGTCACAGTGTGCTCAGCTACAATTCCCCACCCCCGATTAGCATATTACAGTGTGCACAGACACAATCCCCCCAGCCCCACCCCCAGATTAGCATGTCACAGTGTGCACAGCCACAATTCCCTCACCCCTCAGATTAGCATGTCACAGTGTGCTCAGCCACAATTCCCCACCCCCGATTAGCATATTACAGACACAATCCCTCCCCCCCAAATTAGGATGTTACAGTGTGCATCGTCACAATTCCTCCCACCCAGATGAGCCTGTCACAGTCACAATCCCTCTCCCCTACCAAGATCAGCCTGTCACAGTCTGCACTGCCACAATCCCCCAAACTCACCGTCCCCCCCAGATTAGCATGTCATAGTGTGTACAACCACAATCGCCCCCAATATTGGCATGTCACAGTGTGAACAGCCACAATCCCCCCACACCCCCTCCCATATTAGCATGTGTGCACAGCCATCTTAACTTCACAGATCAGCATGTCACAGTATATGCCTCCACAATCCTCCCCCCACCCAGATTAGCATGTCACAGTGTTCCCAGCCACAATCCCTCCCCTTTGATTAGGATTACACAGTGTCCACATCCACAATTACCCCCCCCCCACCCAGATCAGTACATCACAGTGTGCACAGCCATACATCCCTCCATCCCAAGATTAGCATGTGCCAGTGTGCACAGCTACATTCCCCCCCCCCTGATTAGGATGTCACAGTGTCCACAGGTACAATTCCCTCCCCACCCAAATCAGCATGTCACAGCCACAATTCACCCCCCCCCCAAGATTAGCATGTCACAGTGTGCACAGCCACAATCACTCCCCCCACCCCACCCCCCAGATTAGCATGTCATAGTGAGCATAGCTACAAACCCTACCCAGATTGTCATGTCACAGTGTGCACAGCCACAATCTACCCCCCCAGATTAGCATGTCATAGTGTGCATAACTACTGCCCCTCCCCCCCAGATTGTCATGTCACAGTGTGCACAGCCACAATCTACCCCCTCAGATTAGCATGTCACGGTGGGCACAGCCATAATCCCCCCACAGATCAGCAAGTCACAGTGCTCTTGCAGGTGCAGTTAGAATGGAATAATGTCCCCCCCAGTGATGCAGATCTCGACCCCAGAAACCCACGGTCTGCTCCTGCAAAGCAGCATCTGTGTATGTCTGGAAGTCACATAGGATCCTGCGATGAGTAACAAACTGCACCAGTGGGCATTTGACAAAACTAGAATGCAGTGCTTTACACACAGATTCTGCAGCCTAGAGGCAAAATTATATATTTTTTTTTAAATTCACAGTTCTCTTCCATGTGTAAATTGCCTTAACACAATCCAGTACAGCACCCCTCTAGATCCAGCCCCAGAGGAGAGAGCACAGGGGGCTTGAGAAATCACAGGGGCCTGGAGAAGCAGAGTGAACCTGATAGGAGGGGTAGCAGCCTATAGAGGAACCAATCCATTCTATCTTCTTCCTGCAGCAGGAGGAAGATGGAGAGGATTGGTTCCTCTATAGCAGGGGTCCTCAAACTATGGCCCTCCAGTTGTTCAGAAACTACATTTCCCATCATCATCAGTCATGTCTGTGAATGTCAGAGTTTCACAATGCCTCATGGGATTTGTAGTTCCGCAACAGCTGGAGGGCCGTAGTTTGAGGATGCCTGCTCTATAGGCTGCTGGTGAATAGGGGGGGGGGGGCTGCATGGGCTTACAGCTATTTTAGCAGTTGTTTTTTTCCCATTACTGGAACTGATTAGGCCACTGTTGCAGGCAGACCCTCTCACTTTCCCCAAATATGGAAGAAAATAAATAAATAATAAATACAAAATGCAAAGTTAATCAACCTTTGAAAACTTGATACATAAACCATCATGAAGAATGCAAATAATGGAAGCTGTAACTGGTGCAATGTATCTATTACTGACTAGACTAGTTGTCTTTTAAGATCATATTATCATACAATGTTTTGTTAGCAATACTGATAAAATACCTATCTCTTATTGTATATTATATTTATGTAAGTACATCTACATATGCTGTATACATGTATATACATATACTGTATTTGTGCATATATATATATATATATATATATATATATATATATATATATATATATATATATATATATATATATATATATATATATATATATACACACAAACACACACACACATGTTAATGCACAAGAAGTTGTTTGCTAGTGTATTTTTTAAATGCTAATGTACAGAATGTTGCTAAAATGGAAAATGTTGGAAAATGTTAATCCAGGAGCATTTATATACTGCTGAGCTAATTAGTGTAATACATCCTCTAATTTTCCTTTAAGTAGCCCGCCTTCTGTGATCTTTTTGAGGATGAAGCATATTTTTACATTAAATCAGTAGCTACCCCTATTTATAAATTACATTATTTTTAGAAAACTTTTCTTAGTAATTAGTGAAAATAAAAAGATCAGAAAAACAAATGTTTGGAAATACATTGTAATAAATTAACATGGGTTAATTAGCATCTTGTATGAAATTTTAAATAGGTAATTTGCACTGATGCATTTTAACATAGATGATTATAGAGTAAATGAATACTGAAAGTTTGTATTAAGCCAAAGAATATGGGTTGCATGTTTTGCACACTGTGTTGGTATTTTGGTTTACTGTATTTTTCTCTTTAATTCTTGTAAAATCTTGATTATTAGTACCGTATATACTGGAGTATAAGCTGACCTGAGTATCAGGTACCTAATTTTACCCAAAAAAACTGGGGAAACGTATGGACTCGAGTATAAGTCTAGGGTGAGAATGCAGCAGCCACTGTAAGCGGAAAATAGGGTCAACAATGCCCATTTGCATGCTTCACTGTGCCCATTGCAGTCTCACTGTGCCCATTGCAGCCACACTATGCCCAACCTCATTGTGCCCAACCTCACTGTGCCCATTGCCACCTCACTGTGCCCAACCTCACTGTTTCCATTGCCACCTCCCTGTGCCCATTGCCATTTCACTGTGCCCATTGCCACTGTGTCCATTGCCACTGTGTCCATTGCCACCTCACTGTGCCCATTGCCACCTCACTGTGCCCATTGCAGCCTCCCTGTGCCCGAGTCAGTGTAACTGTATTTTTTACAGGCTGCGGGCATCCATTCATTGTTTAAAAGTTGGGGTCTCCTCCTGGTCCTGTTACGTGATAGGCGTTTCCCAGCAGCCTATCACAGACGTCTTCTAATCCTCAGACTCGGTTTCCCAGCAGACACTGTGTTCAGTGTTCCACCTATCATGGACGTTCTCTTGTCCGAGGATGAAAAGATGTCCATGATTGGCAGGACACTGAACACAGTGTCTGCTGGGAAACCGAGTCCGAGGACATCCGTAATAGGCGAAACACTGAACACAGTGTCTGCTGGGAAACACCTATCACGGAAGGCACCAGGGGGAAGCCACAACTTTTAAACAATGGACGCTCATGGCCCTTAACCACTTCCTTCCCACAAATAGAGCTTTCTTTTGGTGGTATTTGATCACCTCTGCGATTTTTTTTGCGCAACAACTAAAAAAAGACCGAAAATTTTGAAAAAAATAAAATGTTTTTTTTTTTTGTAAATAAGTATGTTTTCTACTTTGATTACGGGCACTGATGAGGTGGCACTGATGGGCACCGATGAGGCGGCACTGATGGGCACCGGTGAGGCAGCACTGATGGACACTGATAGGCGGCACTGATAGGTGGCGCTGCTATGCGGCACTGATGGTAACTCATAGGCTGCACTGATGGGCACTAATAGGCGGCACTGATGGGCACTCATAGGCGGCACTGGGCACTCATAGGCGACACTGATGGGCATTCATGGGTGGCACTGATGGGTACTTATGGGTGGCACAGATGGGCACTGATAGGTGGGCACTGGGCATGGATGGGCACTGAGGGGTGGCACTGATGGACACTGAGGGGTGGCACTGATGGACACTGAGGGGTGGCACTGATGGCATTGATGGGCATCACTTGTGCCCATGTTGCCAGTCAGTGCCCATTTGTGGGCACTGATTGGCATCTATTCTCTCTTTTTGTTCTGCCCTTTTTTTTTTTACTGCCCTTCCCTGGTGGTCCAGTGTAGGCTTCCCTGGTGGTCCAGTGTGGGCATCCGAGGGGGGGCTGCGCTGATAAACAATTTTTTTTAGGTATTTTAGCAGAAACCATATAATTTTGTTTAATTCATATATTTATTTATTAAAGTAAAACTTTATTTATTATTTTTTTTGTTATAAATGTGCTTTTTTATCCACCCTAAATAATTTCCCTAATGATGCTAGCTTGAATGTCACTTATTATCCTTGTCTAAAATGGTTCATAAATGCTACCTCCAACCCTAACCTTGAATCTACTCCTATAATAATAGTAATAAAAGGGGAATGTGGGCATGAATGGGGGCTGGGAAGAAGTGTCAGGTGCTGTAGTAAAACAGTACTCAGGAAATAAGAAGTGCTATAATGCATTCAAAAGTTTGATGCTCACATCAAGTGCAAGTGGGGATTTACTAAAGGCAATGTTTAGGTTAGCCATGCAAACTCATCATTTCACAACACATAGACTTCCCTGCACACTTTGCACACTGGAAATGAGGATGTATTGTGTAATTGTTAACCAGTGCCCAGGCAATAATGAATTCAAATATCTTGATTTTCTCATTGTATGCAAATACTATGCAATTTACATCATACCTGGAGTTCAGTTTAAATGTATGTGACTTATGCCCCTTACAAACGATCAGGCTTTTGCCCTGCCAAACTCACATCGGAATTTCGAACATGTTCTCTATCTAACCTCTGACAAAATTGCTCGGGAAAAATGTTCGATGGGGCATACATACGGTCGGAATTTCCGATGGAAAAAGTCAGTCTGACTTTTTCCATTGGAAATTCTGATCGTGTGTACGGGGCTTAAGGCTAGCCACACATGGATCGAATCTCGGCTGGTTGAGCAGGAACCGGCCAAGATTCTAATTGTTAATGGCAGCCTGAATATACCAAGTTGATTGACCAATTAACTTGTGTACAATCAGTCTTCTGGATTTCTCTTTTAGGCTTGGTTCACATTAGTGCAATTTCTGATGTGACTTGAGTTGCACAGATTGCATGATAATGGAAATAGCATTGTTTTTAATGGTGGACATTCCAATCAATGCAGCATGACTGCCATGTGAGTTTAGCTAAGGGTCCTATGTTAATTTGGTGCGATACAGTCCATAGACCTTAGGAGATTTTGGTGCATTTTTTGCTAAAGTATTCCCATAGTAATAGTAGTAGTAGCAGTACTCATAGCAGCAGTACTAATAGTAGTAGTACTACACATATTTGCTCTGTTTAGATATCCATGATGAAAAATGTATCGTGTGTAAAATTATTGAAAGATCCACACATAAATCAATGATTAAAATTGTATTGTGCACTTATGTGTATGTGTATGTGTGTGTATGACATCCCACTAGTAGGTAGCCATTAAATGTTCTAACTGTGTGGGCCTTGTCAAGAACAAAGATAGTTGTTATTGTCAAAACACGTCAGAAGTTATGTAGAAGTTATATAGGCAGTTGTGTGACATCACATTTAATGAGTTCTATGGTATCAATGACTTTCCCCATCTCAGTGCCACCTGTCAGGAGACCAACGGCTGGGGATTCGACAGGCCAGATATACTCTTCCTCTAATCATGTCAACTTTGCTGGATACTTGATAACAGGGCATCCCACACAAATGGAACATCTAATGGCTACCTACCAGCAGGATATCAAACACTAACAGACAGGTAAAAGCACAATACAACTGTAATCATTGATTTATGCATCATGCGTGGTTCTTGTGATACTTACTAATTTTAACATTATACATGATCATGGTTGTTTTAACAATATTATACGCTTTTCATGCTAAGCTCTGACTGAATATTAATTATAATACTTTAAAGAATAACAGTTTTAGAGAAAACTTATGTTAATAAATGTTCAACATTTCAGAAACTGTTTTAACCACTTCAATACCGGGCTTTTATACCACCTCCATACCGGGCCTATTCTGACACTTCTCTCCCACATGTAATAATCATCATTCTTTTGCTAGAAAATTACGCAGTACCCCCAAACATTATATATGTTTTTTTAGCAGACACCCTAGGGAATAAAACGACGGTCATTGCAATGTTTTATCTCGCACGGTATTTACCAAATCATTTTTCAAACGCCTTTTTTTGTAAAAAAAATTGTTTCATGAATTAAAAAAATAACAAAACAGTAAAGTTAGCCCAATTTTTTTTTATTATGTAAAATATTATGTTACATCGAGTAAATAGATACCCAACATGTCACGCTTTAATTATGCGCACACTCATGGAATGGCGCCAAACTATGGTACTTAAAAATCTCCATAGGCAACGCTTTATTTATTTTTTACAGGTTACCAGTTTAGATTTACAGAGGAGATCTAGTGCTAGATTTGTTGCTGGCACTCTAACGCACGCGTCGATACCTCACTTATGTGGTTAAAACGGCGTTTACATATGTCGGCGGAACTTACGTGTGCGTTCGCTTCTGCACGTGAGCTATCGGGGACAAGGGCGTTTAAATTTTTTTTTTTTTATCTTTTATTATTTTTTTTACTTATTTTTTACACTTTTTTTCAATTTTTTTTTTACACTTTTATTCCTATTACAAGGAATGTAAACATCCCTTGTAATAGGAAATGTGTGTGACAGGTCCTCTTTAAGGAGAGATGCGGGGTCAATAAGACCTCACATCTCTCTTCCAGGCTGGAAACCATGAGATTGGTGAAAAAAAATTCAACCGATCTCATGAATGGTTGCTTACAGCCGCAATCGCGGCTTTGTTTACTTACGAGGACCCGGGCGTGACGTCATCACATCGCGCCCGGGTCCTCCGAGGGTCAGAGATGACTGGTGACCATCTGGTCACCAGTCATCCCTATGCTTCCTGCTGACGCCGGACGATTCGTAGGCACGGGAGAGCCCGGAGAAGCACCGGATGGCGGCGGGAGGGGGGGATGTCCCCTCCCGCGACCCTTAAGAACGATCAAGCGGCGGAACCACCGCTATGATCATTCTTATGTCGTGCAGAATCGCCGGCTGAAGAAGAGGTTATCTGGATGATGCCTCTGGCTGCAGGCATCATTCAGATATCCACCCGCAAAGCCCAGGCCGTCAATTGACGGCCACTTAGGATGGTAGATCCCATCTCTGGCCGTCAATTGTCAATGGCCGGGTATTGAAGTGGTTAATAAAACACATT
This sequence comes from Rana kukunoris, assembly GCA_029574335.1. Lineage (NCBI taxonomy): Eukaryota > Metazoa > Chordata > Amphibia > Anura > Ranidae > Rana > Rana kukunoris. The sequence goes on along the minus strand of CM056053.1, from coordinate 113,196,271 downwards.
ATTCATAAACAAGAAAGTCACAAAATAAGGGACTTTGCTTATGTGAAAAGTATGTATCAGTATTAGCACAAATTTATAGAAGAAACAAAATGTTACCTCCAATTAGCATAATGCAAATGGAGAATATCTTTTCTGCATCTGTATTAGCAGAAACATTTCCAAATCCAACACTAGTCAGGCTGCTGAGTGTAAAATAGAGGGATGCAATGTATGTACTTCGAATGGTGGGTCCACCTTGTGTGTTATTGCTATAGAAGGGCGACTCCAGTCTTTTCCCCAGCTCATGAAGCCAGCCTGCCAAAACAAATAGAAGCAGGGTAAAAAAATATTTAATAAAAACGTAAAGTCACCAGTCCTATTACATGACTTATTACATACTTGACACGTTAAAGTAGTTTTCCCCAGGCACCAGATTTGAGTGCCAAATAAGATAAACTTATTAGGATACAACAGTTTTATTAGGATACAACAGCTATTCCTCTTCAAACAGCCGGCGTATTCCTGCAGCGGGCGTTCCATAAGTCGTTAATGTACAATAGACAGATAACAAAAGAGCCATAGGCAGACAGATATCCTACCCAGAATCACTGGCGGTAAGACATATTCTGTTCTTAACAAACTCATAACACATTAAGTTTCATTTACTAAAAGCAAATAGGGAACTTTCACTTTGCAAAAAAATTTCATTTAGCTTAACCACTTAAATAACAGGCACTTTTACCCCCTTACTGCCAAGGCCAATTTCCAGCTTTCAGCGCTGTGACATTTTGAATGACAATTTTCCCTTCCTGATTCCAAACATTTCAGATGAAAAATTCCAGCTCAATCTAGGTAAATCGTATGAATTCAGCTGCACCTTGGTTGAGTATCCAATGTTATTTGGTTCTTTAATTGCATACGCTCAGACTGATTTAATAGACTGTATTTTTCTGTTTATCACTGCATGTTTTCATGTTATTTGAACTACAGCATTGTGTTTTTTTTCTTGATAATGGAAAAACCAATAAAAATATTTTTGAAAAAAAACAAAACATAACTCTTAACTTTTTTTTACATATTGTCACCAGTGCAATACAGCATTATCATACAAATTGTGTGTCAGGGTCAGGGACATTGAATGACAGTATAATTTCTTTTTAAATATGTTTAAAATATATTTTTTATTTTTTTATGACATTTTTTTCCTTTTCTTTTTTTTTTTAACACACTGTAAACAGAGCAATATAATATTACCAGTGTAACATTGTACTACTCTGAGAAAGTGATCAGGGTTTTTAAAAATGTTTTTACACATTAAGATTGCTTTTAGCAGTGCATTACATTGCTATAAGCAAGCACTTTACTGAATTAAACTAATTCATTCATTTTTGTTTTTGTTTAGATTAGCTGTGATTAACCAGAGCTAATTGCATAATACAGATGGGCTGTGATTTGCCATTTCTGAACCAATGGAGCACACTGACCAATCACAGCTAGCAACAGAATTGTACACAATAGATGCATAAAATAAAGCCATCCATTGTTTACAACTGTCATGTGAGGCCGCCTACACACGTACAAGAACCTTGTTGGGCTAAACTCATCTTTCTGCCCGACGAGGTTCTCGGCCGGCCGTCGAGTTCGTCGACCAGACTGTCGAAAAAGGCGTCGATCCATTAGTCCCGATGGCCTATCGAGGAAATAGAGAACCTGCTCTCTATGCTCGGCGCCTTGCTCGACAGTTTTCTCGGCGAAAACGTACATACGATCGAGCTTCTCGGCAGAATATGGATCCCAGCGAGCTTCTCGCTGGATTCTGCCGAGAAGATTGGACGTGTGTACGGGGCCTGACCTGCAGTGATTGGTCACAGGGGTCACATGGTACTGGCAGGAAGCCAGTACACTAATCATTCATTGGCTGTGTCCGGTGGACACAAACAGTGATAGATCACACCACTGTGCGTCCCCGTGCCTCTGCAACAGTAAATCACATCGTCGGAGCCCGGGATACCTGGAAGTATCTCTGGGAGATCTCTGGCCGGAGCGGTGTAGGGGACCGCTATGGGGTCTTTGATCTAAGGGGAGTATATTTTATAATGAGCTAGTATGCAATGCATACTAGCTCATTATGCCTTTGTCTTGAAATTGTATTTAATTTTTATTGTGGGTTTACAACCACTTTTATTTTGAATTACGACCTAATAGAATTTAGCTCTGAAAGAATGGCAAAGTACCACTGGATTGACGCAAGGCCAATGTGGTGCCTATTTTGAAAAAGAGGTCAATGTCTTTACCAATTAGCTATAGATCTGCTAGTTTAACTTTTATAGTTGGTAAGAGCTTAATAGAAGATCACATAGATGAGTTTTTGCTAGAAAAAAAAACATTTAAGCAATAGCCAGCATGGGTTCATGGAAGAAAAAAATCTGTCTAACAAATCTAATATCTTTTTAAAAGGAGATAAGCGAAACCTTAGACAAAGGTGTGGCTGTGGACACAGTATACTTAGATTTTGAAAAATCATTCGACACAGTTCCCTACACATGGCTAATGGCACATGGCTAATGTGCAAGGTAAAGTCTACAGGCTTAGAAAAATCTATTTGTAAATACATAGAAAACTGCCTAAAATACCGTATTTAGAGAGTAGTGGTTATTGATTCATACTCTGAATTGTGGTGTACCCCAACCTATGCAATCGAATAACATCCTTACAAGATGTCTCCAACTTACAAGCCAACCTTAACGCATTGGGTAACTGTGTGGCAAATGAGGTTTAATGTTGATAAATGTAAAGTTATGCACTTGGAGCCTAAAAATATTCATGCATCATACATACTCGTGGGAGTACAACTGGGGGAATCAATGGTGGAGAAGGAGATGGGTGTTCTGGTAGATCATAAGATTAAAGTGAAGGTAAAGCCTCACATATACCCAGTGAAGTTAACAGCCTCAGATGATACACAGGGATGAAACAAATCCCCCTACACAAGATGTACATGTATATCTGCTGTCTTAATCTTTATATATTCTTTAGAAAGTTCTGATTGTGTTAGGAGATTTTCTCTTCCTAATTAGCACTGCAGTGAAGCCTGGTCATACAGCCATCACACCCCCTCTCCTCATAGATAGAGACTTTCAGCTCTGTTCCTTGAATTGTTCAGTACTCTGCCAATCTATTTATTGCATCCTCCCCAACACAATGTGCTTTTATCACATGTGACAGTGGATTTGTCAGAAGTTATCAGGCTGATAACAGTATAAAGGTGCAGGAGACAGCTATGGACAAAGTGCTTTGAAGACAGATAAGAAAACACTGCAGATAAATTTGCCCAGCTCAAATTTCATGAATCAGGTTTACATCCACTTTAATAATAGCATGCAATGCCAAGCCGCAGTTTCCAAAGCTAACAAAATCCTTTCTTGTATTAAAAGAGGTAGGTAATATCAGAATATGTCCTAGGATAAAACTGATCCCAGCGCACAATGGATAAAATGAGCTAAATAAAAGCTATATGGATAGAAACCCAGAAAATCAGCTATTATAATAGTAAAGGTATAAAATGCAAAAATATGTCTCAAAGAAACATTAACAGCGCTATGTGAAAGTTAAATTTCAACTGAACCAAAAGTTCACACTCTGCTATGATCTGTAATAGTGGTCTACAAAAAGGAGTGCATCCCTGTAATAACACCAAGAAACAGACTGAGAAATTTCATTATAATCAAGATAATAATAATAACAAAACAGTCCACAAGAACTCCTAAATAATGTCAAAACATCATATGGTCTATTGTTTAAAAAATGCTTCCTTAGATTGGGATGATTATAATGGTCAATCCTGGTGTGTCCAGACAGTCCTTCAAACTTAGTCCCCCCTAAGGTGTTCTACTCACCATATATCAATGGTGTGTTGTGCCTTAAACTCTCCTCTTAAAGCGGAGGTTCACCCAAAAATCAACTTTCTGACATTAGATCCAGCATGCTGCTAACATCTGCAGTATGCCGTTGTTATCCGGCTCCGAGCGGGGAATCCTGCGGGAATGGCCGTTCCTAAGCCAAGAGGAGTCGATTGATGGGCTGCTAAGGCGAGTCACGCCTTCCGAAAATACCCGAGTGTCACTACGGGTGTTTTCAGACGGTGTGACACGCCTTAACAGCCCGTCAATCAACTCCTCTTGGCTTAGGAACGCCCATTCCCCGCAGGATTCCCTGCTCGGAGCCGGATAACAACGGCTCATAAAACGATAAGTACAAAAAAAAAATTAAAAACCCCAGCATACTGCAGATGTTAGAAGTATGCTGGATCTAATGTCAGAGAGTTGATTTTTGGGTGAACCTCCGCTTTAAACAGGGATCATCAGTCACTCTCCTCCTGGCTCCAACTTCGTGTAGCATCAGATCCTCTCCTCTTATTACACGTTGATTCCATGTAGTGGGTGCATGTGTGCAGGATAAGTGGTTGTGGAAATGAAGCAGAAGGGCAGAGCATAGTGTAAAACTGTATTTATTATAAAATCAATCCCCCGCAACAAATTATGCTTACAAGGTATAAAAAGGTTGAAATGCACATCAGATATAAAACCACAGATCACTCAGATAGTTATGCCTCGCAGCATGGCTCCAGCTGGTGAGTCCCGTGTGCACCTTACACTGTGTCTTAGGGTGTGGCTATGCGCCGCATCTTTGAACAAGAGACCATATGATGTTTTGACATTATTTAGGGGTTCTTGTGGACTGTTTTCTTATTATTATTATTATCTTGATTATAATATAATTTCTAAGTCTGTTTCTTGGTGTTAATACAGGGATGCACTCCTTTTTGTAGACCACTATTACAGATCATAGCAGAGTGTGAACTTTTGGTTCAGTTGGAATTTAACTTTCACATAGCACTGTTAATGTTTCTTTGAGACATGTTTTTGTATTAAAAGAGGTATTGGCTTCAGAGAGAGATATAATTTTGCCCATGTACAAACAATTAGTTTTGAGCACTGGTTCACAAAAGAATATCGGGGAATTGGAGAAAGTGCAGAGAAGAGCAACCAAACTGATAAGAGGCATGGAGGAGCTCAACTATGAAGAAAGATTAGCTGAAGCTGAACAGAATTTACTCTCTCTTGAGAAGAGGAGATTAAAGGGGTGATATGATCAACATGTATAAATACATAAGGGGTCCAATTAGTGAACATGGTGTTGAGTTATTCACTATAAGATCATCAGAGAAGACAAGGGAGCACTCTCCAAATACAAAAATGCCTCTTCACAGAAGGAGCTGGGAAAATGTAAAAACAGACTCCCTCAAGAGCTGGTTCTGACAAGCTCAGTAGATTATTTTAATAAAGGCCTGGACTCTTTCCTAAATGCCCATAATATAAATGGATACTAATATTTGAGAGCAAAATTGATCCAGGGAATATACGATTGCCTCTTGGGGGATCAGAAAGGATTTTTTACCCCCAATGGAGCAAATTGGATCATCTTTTTTTATTTGGCTTTCTCTGGTGTACGTCCAGCTAAGGACACTAGATGGTGCTGATATGTATCAGGTAAACTAATATTAGCATGGAAATAAATTAAATACTGGTAATTTGATAGGATCCCAAAAGAGATATTGCTCTGAATGTCTATTAAAGACCGTTTTCATCGCACAGTAGCTAGTCCATTAATAGTTTTCCTGATGATATATTAATTGATGACTGCTGACCATTTCTGAAGCACAACCAATGTTAATATTTCAAACACAATTGCTGTATTAGTCTATGCAAACAGTTCAAGGGGGTGTAAAGTGGAATCATCTTGACTTGGGACTTGTGCTCTAAACAAGGTGAATCCACTATACATTCACTAGACATACACATTCAGAGCAATATCTCCTTTGAGATCCAGTCCAATTACAAGTATTGAATTCCCATGCTAATATTAGTTTACCTGATACAAAGCAGCACCATCTAGTGTCCTTACCTGGACGTATATGTGGATGTGTATGTGTGGGACCCTTAGGTCTGGCACCTTTAGTGTGACAATGTTGTCTATTTTTACTGTTTTGTATGTATGTTTTTTATTGCTGGATTTGACGATGATATTTTCCTCATATGTAACATTTAGCATTTAACGGAACTATAGCACACCTTTTGATACAACAATAAAGTTTGTAATTTATTTCGGTATACCATGGCTGTTTCTCCACAAGGGCTTTTCAGGGGTTCTCACTTTGCCCCATCACTATCTCTTTTTTTTTGTTGTGTTTTTTGCTCTGGAGGTATCCCATCCATTTGCTACGTAACAGTAACCGTTATTCCTTCATTATAATAGCCACGCTATTATAGCAGTATATTGGATTCATGGATGTTTTTATTTTTTTCATGGTTTACAAAACTCCCTTTCATCAGGAAGGACTTTTAAATGTATTTTACGTTTGGATAGAGGATTAAGATCCTGTAATTAAGACTATGATGGCTGTTCAGGTTGCAGGTCTTAAAAGACTCAAAAAACAACATAATAAAATGTGGGTACAATTTGTGTAATATTAGAATAAACCTATACAAATCCAAGATAAAGAAAAGTATAAAAATGTACAAAAAATTATCCCTTAAGTTGAATTCAGAGTTACATTTTTAATAGAACTGGCAATGTAGGTAATCCAAAATTTATCATCAAAACAAGTGCATATAATAATATATTAATTAGCATTTTATAGCATAATTACTTGTGGGTAATTGAAAGTAAGCATTTATTACTCTCCAGCTTCCTATTAAGTTACACATAAAAACAGCACTATACATAATATTTCAGCACTTTTAAGCATTTGACAATGTATGCAATTAAGATAATCAATCACAACATATAACTGAGTTTCTATACATTGGACAGGTTTGGGCAACTTTCAGTTCTCTTCTAACAGTGCAGGTCTATACTGGAGATATAGTTTACATGCTGTTTATGTTAGGAACTCATAATGAATGATACCTTTAACCAGAGTCTTTCGAGACTTCGAAAAGCTCAGAAACAATAAGACTCCAATGCAAAGTATTTTTCTGATTACGATATTAAAAATCCACATTAAATGTCCACACTTTATCACCAAAAATCTCACAAAACCACAAGACAGTCAAAAATTATACACAAACAAGGAAAGCAAACAAATAGGGAAGGAGTTAATTTATAGACTTTTTAAAAGGAGAGCCACTTAGGTATGAGATAAAGAGATTCATTTGACTTGTAATTTGTTTTATCTGTGTTAATATTTTGTGTATTTGATGCCACAATAAGTTTACTTACATTTTGGCTTAATTAGTGTTAGTTAGTAACATAAAAAATGTCCGTTTGCATAAATCATATTTAGGTGGCATGTAATTATAAAAAAAGGGAGGGCTATATTTCTACTGTGCTTTAAGTGTATAAAATATTTTTTTATCTAAAAGATATGTGGGGCTGTTTACAACTTTTATTGTAACATGTCAGTTGGGCAAATTTCTTCTTTAAATTATACTAAAAAAAAATGAGGATAAAATAATGCACTTACTTTTAGGGCGGATTTTTAGAGCCTTAGTTTCAATGCTGTTTGACACAGTTACAATCCACTTCCCGGACTTATTAGTTTCTTCTTTGTGAATACACCCAGAGAAACAGGAAGGGGAAAAAAATGACAGTAGTGTAATAAGGATCTAGTATTTTTTGAATTTAGTATTTTTTGTATGACATTTTGCTAATTTGTTACATTTTCATGTGTCATCTTATTTATAAGGGATTAAAATATAATTGCTCAATAAAATAATCATTTCAACTTGTGACTTAATATATGCAGCACCAAAGCAAGGTTCTCAATCAAACAAATTGGGGAATATTCATATACAACTACATATAACTAAGATATTTTTGGTACAAGCTCAACAATGTTTAGTGTTGCTTGCCTTAAACATTCACAAAATGTTCCATTCTAGACAAACAATGCCCAGATTGTAATGTGATTGGTGTAGCTGCAGTAGATAGACTAGTGGCATTTGAGATTAGTTGACAAGCTAAGCTGGAAAATGGCAACTTTATCATTTTCACAGAAAAAAAGCAAGACAACCAAAAAACAATGACACACACACACAGACACACACAAAAGAATAAAGTTTATTGCAGCAAAAAACACATCTGTAGTTCCAACCTAGAAAACACTGATACTAATATATTTCACTGTGTAAATCTTAGAGGTGGGGGATGTCAAAAAGGAGGAATGTTTTATACACTGCAGGTTAACGCAATCAAATACACTCCGGTGTTACTTAAGCACAGTCATAGAATCGGTTTGCTATATCCTTGCTATTACATAAGGTTATATGTATTTGACATATTCAAAAAAACAAGGATAGAGTGCCAGGATAAGTGCCAGGATAACAGCATATATGGGTATACAGACAAATCAACCTTCTAGTATACCTTTACATGTAAGTAAGCAATGCAAATGTAAACTATTATGCCCTGTACACACGATCGGTTCTTCTGATGAAAACAAACCGATGTATTTTTCCATCAGATATCCGATGAAGCTAACTTTCATCAGTCTTGCCTACACACCATTGGTTAAAAATCCAATTGTGTCCAACGCGGTGATGTAAAACACCACGACGTGCTGAGAAAAATGAAGTTCAATGCTTCCGAGCATGCGTCTACTTGATTCTAAACATGCATGGATTTTTGACCGATGGATTGCCCCACAGACAATCGTTTTTTTCTATTGGTTTTTTAACCATACGAAAATTTTAAAACAGGTTCTATTTTTTTTACAGGTGGGAAAAAAACTGATGGGGCACACACACCATCAGTTTGTCCGATGAAAACGGTTCATCGGTCCATTTTTATCAGACGAACCGATTGTGTGTACAGGGTATTAGTATTAAAGTTACTATCATAAAACTATCAAAAATGTATTATATACAGAAGCGTAACACTTTATAAAATTAAAAAACCCACAAAACATAAAATTGATAATAGAATCCGCATCACCAGAAGAACATGGATGAAAAGTTCTTGTGTCATGATTCATACATTGGAACTAACCAGCATTCCAGAAAATTATCATTATCTTGAAAAAAAAATAGAGGAAGATAATGATGAGGACAGATTAGGGCTTTGAATTAAAGGTCAAAGCAATCTTCAAGAGAAAGTGTAATTTCCCATTCAAAGTTTTTTTTTGGGGGGATCCTAGTGTCTATCATAAAAATCCCATATACGTCCCTTTTACTTAGGAGGGATAAATCATTCAACATACTTGGTCTGGCAGTTTACTAGTCATTTAATGTTGACTGACAGGCCATTTGTGTGTGATTTAATAATATGTGACTCATATGTCCACGCAACCACGTACCTGTGTTCTTTTAGAGAGAAACAAGCTAGGTCATAACGTATTGCCTATGGCAGGTGCTCTTCTAGCATCAAAATATATCTAAAGCTTTTCTTAAACCCATATTGCCTTGTAAAATTGGAAAATATCTGTGAACAATGCATTTTACTTCTTTCTATACTGTAACAGGTTAAGAAGATAATGGATTTGGGATCTTAATTGATTTTTTTTTTTTTTTTTATTCATTCTTGTGTATAAGGGTCCCTTGTGGGATACTCTTGGCTTTGAAATATGCATCCTAAATAATATAGTACCGTTTCAGAAATGTCTTTTCCATGATTTCAGTCTCACTCACATATTCTTCCAAGGTAAAAGAAATTACAAGGGCCCTGAGTTAACTACAAAAATAGATTTGGGATCCTTGCATTCCTCCCATGACCCTAAGATTGTACTTGTTGTTGTTCAGATATTCAAAGAGAGTGTTTAATGACAACTTCCATTGAACAATGAACAGGAGGTCATCAAAATCAAGAGAAGAATCTAATCTGACCTCTAAATCAGCACATACACCGTTCCTGCAGCCACCATTTTATTCTGCCGGCGGGGAGGGGGGGATATATATTTGTATTGGGATGCCTGCCATTACATGCACATAACCTTTAATGGCATCCTAGTCTTAGTCCATAGGGTTTAATATTGCATTGGGCCACCCCTTGCAGCTATAACAGCTTCAACTCTTCTGGGAAGGCTGTCCACAAGGTTTAGGAGTGTGTCCATTGGAATGTTTCATCCCAAAGATGATCTATTGTCCCCACTCCACCAAATGATTTGGACCAGTGCACAAAGCAAGATCCATAAAGACATGGATGAATGAGTTTGGGGAGGAAGAACTTGACTGGCCTGACCTCAACCCTACAGAACACCTTTGGGATGAATTAGAGCAGAGACTGTGAGCCAGGCCTTCTCATCCAGCGTCTGACCTCACAAATGCACTTCTGGAAGAATGGTCAAAATTCCCATAGACACACTCCTAAACGTTGTGACCAGCCTTCCTAGAAGAGATGAAGTTGTTATAGCTGTAAAGGGTAGGCCAACTCAATATTGAACAGTACGAATGAAGACTGGGATGCTATTAAAGTTCATGTTTGTGAACAGGCAGGTGTACCAATACTTTTGGTAATATATTTTATATATATATATATATATATATATATATATATATATATATATAAACACACACACATATATATATATATAAAACAAAGAAAACAAAATGAAATAAAGTGTGATTATGAAATTTGTGTGCGTTCTGTCTAGGCATTTGATACTGTTCCACATCATGATCTGAATGAAAAGTTGTACAAACTAGATATGTGGGTATGCAGTTGGCTAAAGTATATATACCAGAGTATGGTTGTAAATGGGGTTCACTCAGAACAGAGATCAGTAACTAGTGGGGGTACCACAAGGTCTTTCTTTCAGGTACTGGGTCCTGTTTCATTGATGTTTTTGTAAGTGTCATAACTTAAGTTTTTTTGATCAAGGTATGTCTTTTTGCTGATGATACAAAGATGTGTAATAGAGTTGATATACCTGGAGGTGTCTGTAACAGGGGACATGATTTGGCTTTGCTGGAAGATTGGTAAAATAAGTGAAAACTGCAGTTCAATGTTTCTAAATATAAAATAATGTAAGTGTAACAAAATTCTAGGATGCATCACTAGAGGGATCACCAGCAAGAGAAAGGGGGTCTTAATTTCCCTATATAGTGAGACCTAATTTGGAATAATGTGTCCAGTTCTGGAGGCTTACTTACAAACAGATTTTAATAAGATCTCCTCCCTTTTGACAAACCAAACCTCTACGACTAAGCCCTGCAGTGAAATGCAGGTGGTCTCTAGGTGAGGATTGTAGCTGTGGTTATCAATGAAATAAATGTTGATTTGTATGGTGGTTGTGGTTGTGTTATTCTTTTCTGTGGCATGCTTGGCGTGAGGAGGCCTACACCTAAGTTTCGGGAGATAGCGGGAGTGAGTGTCTTAAATGAAGGATACTTATATGCAATGGAAAAACTCAATTTGGAAAGTATACCCAGCCACATGCAAGGATGTTAAACAAAATGTCAGCACATCTTCACCTTATTCACTAAGTATGGGAAAACTCACTTGCAAAGTTAACATGCTTTAATCCTTTAGTAAATTGCCAACTATTATTATATGCCCAGAGATCACTGATGCCTAGATGCCAAGCAAAACTTAGCACTGTCAGCATGTGGTAATGTGTAGTTGAATTTAACTCTACAACTAATTTGCATAACTATATTTTATTTAGTATACTGTCTTAATAATAAAAAATCTGCCCTGTGTTTTGTTTTTAAAGGTAGACAGTTTTTTTTAAAATTAATTATATAACAAATTTTAATAATTTCATTGCATCTAACAACTATTTAATTTAATAGATGACACTGCAGTACCTACAACCACACTAGAGATCCTATGGCAGCCCGATGGTGGCAGTGTTTATCTGCATGTTGAATAATTATTTTGCCAATGAAGCCTCCAACACACATGTGATCACTATTTTATAGGCAATACAGTTATCACAAAATGATCATTGGGGGTCCAAGTTGCCGTTGTCGGCCAAGATTGAGAGTGAGCAACTGTGATACTGCTGGCTTCTAAAAGGAGAGAGAATGCATTTATTAAAATATCCCCAGCATGGGACATTATGCTGGGAAAGATTAATAAATAGACTGTAGTGGGGGGGCAGGAGTGCAACTAGGTTAAGGGCAACAGCACCACTCTATTAAAATGTTCAATATTATTAATTTTAAGCAAATATTTATACTACCTTTGTTCTGAAAGGAGTGTGTGCAACTTAAAAATAAATGCCATATCTGAAACTGGTTCCTTTATTAATTGTAAGTATTCCAATGTTCATAAACAGATATGTATTAACAACATCACCAGCAATAAAGCTGCACAAAATATCCTAAAAACAACAGGAACTCATCAAAGAAGCTGTATTTATTGGAAAGGATGGAGAACTCCTAACTATGACAGAGGTAGAACTCTCTCCCTGAGGAACAGCATCATTATCATTTAAAATACTTAGGCCCCGTACACACGAGCAGACAGATTTGTTCAAATCGGTCGGACAGACCGATTTGAACAAATCTGTCTGCTGGGATGTATTGGTTTGATCGTGTACACACGATCAAACCAAAATCCCCACCGGCAGACGGCGCGCTGACGTGTCGGTGACGTGGCGGTGACGTTGACGCCGCCACGTCACCGCACCAGGAAGTGAATTACTTCCGCGCATGCGTCGAATCCATTCGACGCATGTGCGAGAAGATATGTCTGCTGGTTAGCGTACTAACCAGCAGACATATCGGGCCGACGGGTTCCCAGCCGACAGATTTGAAAGCATGCTTTCAAATCTGTCGGCTGGCCAAATCCGTCGGCTTCCCCGTACACACGATCAAATCTGTCTGCTGGGACGGTCGGGCCGACTGTTTCCAGCAGATAGATTTGATTGTGTGTACGCGGCCTTAGAGAGCATGGTTGTCACCATGTATTTTGAGCAGTCTTGAGGTTCCATACAAAGTGCTAAAAGACATTCAGGTACAGTTTTTCATGCAAAACATTGTTTTAAGCTGGCAAGACCATAGTGTTTAAATATATGTGCGTAGTTTCAGTAAATCCATCCATTGATGATTCTTTTTTTTTATGTAGCCAGTTGTGTCTATAAAAGCCAGTATTTTCAAAACAAATCTAAAATTGCAATTCTAAAGGCCATTATATTAAAATTTTAACGGGCTTTACTACATTTTTTACTTACTATAAATGACACATTTGGATACATGATGTACACAATTAGAAAATGTTATAAGGTCAAAAGTCTATTGGGATTGATTTACTGAAGGTGTAGATGTAATTTACTTTGCTACGTTTTATAACAATATAATCTCAATTGCCTATTTTGTCAGCTCACTGGAATGATAATAACTATTGCTTACATACACCCCCTCCCTCTTTTTTTCCCTTCCATTTATACAACCCACTTTCTTTACTTTGTTACACTTTTATACCTTTAATGTCTTTAACCACTTACCATCCAGCCATAATATATAAATGGCTGGACGGAAACAGTGTCGGTGTGGGTACACGTACCTATATTTCCTCACGAATCTGCCGCTTGTATGAGATCGCTGGAACCAAGCAATGACGTGATCTGTGTCTGTTGTGTCCACCATCCTCAGGGGAACACTGATTGCTGTACTGGGTTGTTGTTGGTGGCCCTGCTACCATGTGATTGCTGGACAGTAATAAACAATCTGTAATTAACTGACATCATTTTTTACTACTGTGTGATCTCTGTTATTGGTCACAGAGATCACATAGTACAGGATCATTCACAACAACTCTGTACCATGTTATAGCTGTGGCCAATTACAATCACAGTATTTCTCAATGGCTGCAGGAATGAAGCTGTCAAGAGTGAGATATTATAGCTTTTAAAGCCATTATGACCTGGACAACTGCACTCCTGGGACTACAGGAATATATTTTTCTTCCTTTCCTCAGCTTCCTGTACTTCCTGGCCAGTGAACACAGCATTCATTGGGGCAATTATGTATCAGTACGCCAGGTTTTCTTGGCTTGTAGGAACTGGGACTGCTGTAGGTTATGCTACACTAAGCTATATTCTCTGAACACTCATTCAGAGGTGACCATTACAGCACTTTGGTTTTGACACAATTGGTTAATTTGTGTAATACACGAGATACAATGTCTGGTACCTAATCAGTCAAGACACTGAAAACGTCTTAGATATGTGGTATTTGCACTCTCCGGAGTAGTAGAAGAAAGTGTTTTGTGGTGGTGTAATTCTAAGTATGCCCATGCTGTGTGTGATGGTCTGGTGTGCAGAGATTGACAGGCAATCACCTGGTTAATGCAGAGTCTGTATAGGGAGCAGCTGGAGAACTGTTCAGGAAGACTTTAAGTCTGCAGCCGACTCTTGGTATGTTCGTAAAGTCTTCATGAGTCATCTAGGATGACATCAAAATGTTGAGACATTGCTTTTCGTGGCGACAAGCACCGCCCTTTTAACAAACCAAGTAGGATTCTTGGTTTGATAAAGGGGAGATTCCTGATGCCCCAAAACACTTAGCCACGCCCCCAACATCATGACATCTTCCTAGGTGACTCCTGAAGTCTGACGAACATACCCAAAAGCTGCCCAGCCACGAGAGTCGGGACGATCTCTGCACACGAGACCAGCAGCTTGCCTGCTGAACTCCAAGTTGAAGCCATCATACTGGGGATACCCCTACCATAGTGACATGCCTGTTTTCCATTACATGCAGCAAGTGCATTATTTTTATTTTACTTTCCTTTAATAAACAGCTTATGCCCTGTACACACGATCGGTTCATCTGATGAAAACGTACTGATGGATGTTTTCATCAGGTATCTGATGAAGCTGACTTTCATCAGTCTTGCCTACACACCATCGGTTAAAAATCTGATCGTGTCCAACGCAGTGACGTAAAACACAACGTGCTGATAAATATTAAGTTCAATGCTTCCGAGCATGCGTCGACTTGATTCTGAGCATGCGTGGATTTTTGACCGATGGATTTCCCCACAGACGATCGTTTTTTTTAAAACAGTTTTTTTTTTCACCGATCGGAAAAAACGATGGTGCCCACACACGATCGGTTCGTCTGATGAAAACAGTCCATTGGTCCATTTTCATCAGACGAACCGATCGTGTGTACAGGGCATTACATTTAGATGGGTTCGCCCATTTCTGTTTACTTTCTATATGTGATCTATGTAACTCAGGACCTGTAAATGAGGAACATTGTCCGGCACTGATTTAAAGGAACTCTTTCACTGACTTGGTTTAAGAATATCTTTCTTTACATAACACCATATACCCATGAGCTATCAGACAGCACTATAGTATATATTTTTTTTAGGCCTCGTACATACAACCGTTTTCCTCAACAGAATCCATCAAGAAACTTGGTGGCAAAGCTTTTTTGCCAAAGAAATTTGGTCGTGTGTATGCTTTTCATCGAGAAAACTGACGTGGAACTCGACGAGAAAAAAAGAGAACAAGTTCCCTTTTTCCTCGTGGGGAGTCTCAATTCACTCGTCGTGTTCCTCGTGGAGCTGGTTTTCGACGGGAAACACATTCGTGTGTAAGCTTAGAAACCCGCGCATGCTCAGAATAAAGTATGAGACGGGAGAGCACCTTTGTTAAAAGTAGCGTTTGTAATGGAGATAGCACATTTGTCATGCTGTAACAGACTGAAAAGTGCAAATCGTCTCTTACCAAACTTTTACTTAACACGCAGTAACATGAGATTAGCAAAAGCAGCCCCAAGGGTTGTGCCAGTGGAACGAACTTCCCCTGCCGCCGTATGTGTTGTACGTTTAAGAAAGAGGAGATTTGGTCTTGACTGTGTGTATGCAAAGAAAGCTTGTCAAGTTTCTCGACAAGCCTAACAAGGAACTCGTCGAGGAAAACGATGTGTCTTTTACGACGAGTTCCTCGGTCGTGTGTACGAGGACTGAGTCTGGAGATTTAATGTGCAAATTGTTTAAGCCTTATACATGTGGTATCACCACACTCGGAAGTAGTAGCAGAATTTATTTGGGCTGTATTTCTATGTATGTGTGTTAAATATATCTTGTTTATTGAGAATTTTATGTAAAAAAATATATAAAACTTGTGGCAAAAATGACATCTTTAAAAGACTCACTATGCCTTTCAGAAAATACCTTGTAATTTTGTGGGTGTTTCCACAGTCCTATAATTTATGCCCCTGGAATGCCTAAAGGTTGTAAAAAAAGTCTCATACATGTGGTATCCCCATACTTAGGCCCCATACACACGATCGGACATATCCGATGAAAACTGTCCGCGGACCATTTCAATCGGATATGTCCGATCGGGAGTTTGATCCGATGGCGTGTACACACCATCGGATCAAATTCCCCGCCGCCGGACGGCGCGGTGACGTGGCGGTGATGCGGCGGTGACGTTGACGCCGCCGCGTCACCACCACGTCACCGCACCAGGAAGTAAAACACTTCCACGCATGCGCCGAATCCATTCGGCAGCGGCGCGGCGGCGGTGGGGGCCGACATGTCTGCTGGTAAGTGTACTAACCAGCAGACATGTCGGGCGGACAGATCCCCACCGGATAGATTTCAAAGGTTGCTTTGAAATCTGTCGGGTGGAGAAATCTGTCCGCTAGCCCATACACACGAGCGGAGATGTCTGCTGAAACGGTCCATCGGACCGTTTTCAGCGGACATATCCCCTCGTGTGTACGCGGCCTTAGAAGGCATAGCAGAATGTGTTTTTGCATGTAATTGTAAGTATCTCCACTCTGTGTGTGAGAAATAGCTTGTTAAAAATTATAACTTTGTGAATTTTTTTTTATTTAATTTCCTTATTTTCTAAAAAAATAGGATAAAGGAAATGTAAAAATAAAAAAACTCACCGTGCCTCTTACTAAGTACCTTGAAATGTCTACTTTACAGAAATGTTTAATTTTTGGGGGGAGATAATTGTACTGTTCTGGTAACCTAATGTACTGTCCAAACCTAGGTAACCTTCAAACCTATACATTCTAAAATTATATATTTACATACTGAAAACTATTCTGAAGAAAACTGGACTGAATAAAGAGAGGAACCCACTGTATCATACATTTTTATCACATGCTATAAATGTATAATGTATCAACATCTCATTTCTTATTGATCACAAGCATTATACTTGAGAAGAAAAGAAAATGTTGTACTTTTTTTAACTTGCTGTAAACTTCTTAAAGGGATAGTATGAAAATTTAAGCATGTACTGTATGTTTACATTACAATGAACATAAAAAGACTGAATTTGTATTCACTTTAACCGCTTAAGGACTGCCTAACGCCAATATATGTTGGCAGAGCGGCACGGCTGGGCATAAGCACGTACAGGTACGTCCCCTTTAACCACTTAAGGACCGCCTCCTGCACATTTACGTCGGCAGAATAGCACATGCACGTACAGGTACGTACTGTGCTAGTACCCAGCAGTGGGTCGCGGGCATGTGACCACGGTGCCCTCCCGTGACCCGGTCCCAAGCACCAGGACCACAGGACTCGCGGCCCCGATCGACGCTGGAGTCCAGCTTCCCCGTTCTTCACTGTGGCGGCGTCATCGATCGTGTGATCCCTTTTTTAGGGTCACACAATCGATGATGTCACACCTATAGCCACACCCCCCTACAGTTCTAAATACACATTAGGTCACACATAACCCCTTCAGCGCCCCCTTGTGGTTAACTCACAAACTGCACTGTCATTTTCATAATAAACAATGCTTTCAAATTAATTTTTTGCTGTGAAAATGACAATGGTCCCAAAAATGTGTCAAAATTGGCCGAAGTGTCCGCCATAATGTCGCAGTCACGAAAAAAATCACTAATCAACGCCATTAGTAGTAAAAAAAAAATGGAATAAAACTATCCCCTGTTTTGTAAACGCTATAAATTTTGCGCAAACCAACTGTTAAACGCTTATTGCGTTTTTGTTTTATAAAAAATAGGTAGAAGTATTGGCCTAAACTGAGGAAAACAAATATTTTTTTATATATTTTTGGGGGATATTTATTATAGCAAAAAGTAAAAAGTATTGCATTTTTTTCAAAATTGTCGCTCTATTTTTGTTTATAGCGCAAAAAAAAAAAACCGCAGAGGTGATCAAATACCACCAAAAGAAAGCTCTATTTGTGGGAAAAAAGGACGCCAATTTTGTTCGGGAGCCACGTCGCATGACCGCCCAATTGTCTGTTAAAGCGACGCAGTGCCGAATCGCAAAACCTGGCCGGGTCCTTTAGCTGCCTAAAGGTCCGGGTCTTAAGTGGTTAAGATGCCCAGCATGTATATAGCGCAAAGAATAAAAATCGCAGAGGTGATCAAATATCACCAAAAGAAAGCTCTATTTGTGGGGAAAAAAGGACGTCACTTTTGTTTGGAAGCCACGTCGCACGACCGCAAAATTGTCAGTTAAAGTGACGCAGTGCGGAATCGCAAAAAGTGGCCTGGTCCCGGGCTTAAGTGGTTAAATACCTAATTAGGTGTTAGGGAACTACAAAACACAGAATTTCAGATAGCACCTGATTGGCTAAATTGAGTGAATACATTTTCACTGTATTTTTTAAACATTTCCTAAGTGAACAGTCCCCACTTCTTTAGTAAAGCAAACACATTGCATGTGCACACCGTATACATGTTGCAAGCCATATTCACTGCATAACTACTAAAAAGCCCACTAAAGCACTATATACATGCCATTACTAGCAATTTATGTTGACAAAAAGAGCGATAATATTGTCAATGGTATATAATGTACTGTCTGCATATACACCTGATTTTTAACCACTAATATTTGGAAGCCACATTAGTTTTAATACATCCTTGCTCTCTTCACTCAGCATACAGTATGTGGACAATGGATGTTTTTTCTATCACCAATAAATGAGGATTAGACAGGATGATTCATTCACTGATTGACGTCAGGATAACTCATTCACTAACTGATACAGCTGTTCCTGAAAACCCACATTAATGAGAGGAGGGGGTTTAGTAGACAGCTCAGCACTTGTGCAATTACATTTTCCATTTTTCTTCCAGTGCTTTACCTCGCATACATTGGAATTACTATAATATCTAAGAAATAGTTATTTTTTTAGCCAATTTACAAGTTTTGATTTATGTACTGTAACTTACAGAACCATCAGAAAAGTTCAAATTCAAATTTAAAACCACATTTCTGTCAGTAGGAGTTGTAATGCTTTACAGTAGAACATGGGTCTTTAAACTATGGCCCTCCAGTTGTTCAGGAACTACAATTTCCACCATGCCTAGTCATGTCTGTGAATGTCAGTGTGTTACAATGCCTCATGGGATGTGTAGTTCTGCAACAGCTGGGGGCCGTAGTTTGAGGATCCCTGCTTTAGAACAACATAAATACAAACATGAACATTTTATACATTAAAATATTGTATAATGAATTGCATAATGTATTTTACTTTAAGAATAGAGAGGAAGAAAATAGCAGGGTAATGAGGGGAAAGGGAGACTGTGCCCTTAGAGAGAAAAATGACTTCAGGCTGATCAGCTATAATAGGAAGGGCCTAAGGGTCAAAGGAAGGTGCATATTAGTCAGTGTCTTCTCAGCAGGCCAGTTCTGGGGTTGAAAGTGAGAATAGGAGTAAGGGCAAAAAAAGGGGAATGGAAAGATCTGGGGGTAGGAACTGATGGGAGTGGGGAGGTGGTAGAGGATGTGTCCTTTGGCAGGTATGATTTCTAGTCATCAGTAGTTCTTTATCCCTTTCAATAAAACCAGGTATTATGGAATCTCATGGTGGTATTTTTAACTTAACTGGGGAGATCTTCCTTACACATAGTATTGTTTACCCTATCAAACTATTGTTTTATCATAGGTGGGGCAGATTGTTTCTAGAGCATGGGAATGCAGGCACTAGCTGCATTTACCATATGAATTAGGACAGTGTGTTTGTATCTCCCAAGTGGGATGGTATTATGCTGGAGTGAAAAAAAATCTGGAGATTTGGGTACTAAGTAGTCAGTAAATTTCTGTATGGTAATGTGGACTTATAGCCAAAAGCTTTCAAGTTTTGAACATGCTGAGAAGATACAGAGAATATTTCCATCACTGTTTCCAAATTTCCAGCATGAGGAGGGCAAATTGGATAAGAAGGGATGAAGTACCCGTGGTGTCCATTACCAACCAGTCAAAATGTTGTATCTGGATTACTGGTATATTCTGCAGTTAGAGGTTTTGTAAGATCGAGTGAAGATGTGAGATTTTTTACTCTGAGTGAAGGTATAACCAAGGTCCTTCTCCCACTGTACTAAACAGTGAAAGGAAGAGGAGAGGTCCTTTTGTTGAAGTATCTTATAGGAAAAGGCTAGCAAATGATCTGTCAGCCCAGATTGAGAGAATTTCCAAACAGGTCAAAGAGACACTGAAACTGAGTTGCAGGGGGGAGTGAGGCTAGAAAGTGTAATGCCGCGTACACACGATCACTTTTTGTGATGAAAAAAACTACGTTTTAAAAAACGTCATTTAAAATAATCGTGTGTGGGCAAAACTTCATTTTATGTCTTCAAAAACACGACCAAAAACAAATTCGAACATGCTTGAATTTTTTATGTCGTTTTTCAGAATGTCGTCTTTTGTTTCCCAAAAAATGATCGTGTGTGGGCAAAACAACGTGTACAACGACGTTGTTAAACCCGCGCATGCTCAGAAGCAAGTTATGAGACGGGAGTTTCAATGGAACAGAGTGCTGTCGAAAGTGTCTTGCGTAACCGCGCTTTGCAAGAGCATTTTCAGAAAACGATGATGTGTAGGCAACGTCGTTTTTTAAAATGATGTTTGAAAAACGTTGTTTTGTTTCGTGAAATTAAACGACGTTTTTTTACATCACAAAAAGTGATCGTGTGTGTACGTGGCATTAGAGTTGTCTCTGTCTCCAAGGGTCTCCAAGGGTTTAGGGATATACAATTTGCCTCTGTGCCAGGGACAACCATAGAAAACCATTTATTAATGAAAATAAAATGCTGAGCTGGATTCATGTCAGCCTCTTCAATGGCTAGAAATTTGAGAACCTGAATGCCCAGTGGGAAGGAATTGTTTCCTAAGATAAACAAAGGGGAAGAAGTCGGTGATGGATCATTTCTGCCCAAAAAAGTTTTAGCCAAGTTCCAGGTATTTTTTATCATCGGGTCTGATTTAAAGTCTTGCAAAAGTGATAAAGAACACTACAGTAGCGTGTGCAAGGGAATGGGTATACTGGATTGCTCAATAACAACCCATGGAATCGACACTAGTCAACAATTCTATTTCATATAACAAATTAATTAATTAATTAATGCAGCACTTTGATCATTAATTATACAAAAAATATTAACCAAACACATGCATGTATAAAATATATATAGTCCACAAATAAACTAGCACGAGTACTTAGGGCAGCTGATAAAGCAGTATAACTGGTCCTGTTGTACCAGGCCTGGACCCCATCAGCTCAACAAAGGGGCTCAAGCAGCTTTATAGTTAATGCCTACCAAAAAAAGAAATAGGTCTTACTAAAATACATCCCATTTTTTGCTGTGCAATTATAGTTCCGGCCAGCTGCCTTCCATGGCGGAGTGATCTTATGTCCATAAATAATAAATAACTTGCTGCGCTAAATGTGATAGTATGCAAACAAAATAGTGACTCCATTATGTGAAATCCAAAATAGATAGAGTCATAAAGTCCACTTTGTGTGTATACTAAAAAATACGATAATAGTCCCAACTGAACTATTATCATATTTTTTAGTATACACACAAAGTGGACTTTATGACTCTATCTATTTTGGATTTCACATAATGGAGTGACTATTTTGTTTGTACAGTATCAAATTTAGTGTGGCAAGTTATTTATTATTTCTGCTACATAGTTCATATGACTATTTCTTGCCAGCAACCTGATTTTTATACCTGTCAGCTCATGTTATACTATGTAAAAGGTACCATGACAGGTACCTAGACTGATGTGAGATATTGACAGAGAGCAGCAGCAACATTATTTCTGGCAGCAGCAGATGGTGTGGCAGCACCTAAGCACACAGTGAGTGACACACTAATATCTGGATAGAGTTCCCAGAATCCTCACCATGTCTTATGATCCTCAGTATTAGGATAAACACACAGCACAGCAAGTGATCTTTGGCTCGGTGCCAGTGTGCCACATGCCTAGTGGGTGCTCACTTGGTTAACTTATGGCTGTACTGTATGTTACAATCTGTAGCACAGTACAGCCATAACAAGGTCAGAACTCAACAGCCATGTGGCACACTGTGACAGAACCATAGATCGCCTGCTGTGCTGTGTGATTATCCTAATGCTGATAATCATAAGACACAGTAAGTTGCTACTTTACATAGAAGCAGTAAAAATGAAAGGGAAATGGGCGTTAAGTAGCGATTCCCTGATAACATAGCATACACAAAAACATTGTTAAAACACATATTTATTAAAGTGTATACAAAAAAACACATAGACAAATACACAGAGTCGGCTGCCCATTCTGTGTATTTGTCTATGGGCCAGATTCAGGTAGATGGGCGCATCTTTAATCTGGAGTAACGTTTCTCATTTACGTTACTCTGGCGAAATTTTAGGAGCAAGTGCTGTTATTCATGAAGCACCTAAAGTTGCGGCAGCGTATCGAAAATGAGCCGGCGTTATTCAAATTGGGTGGGTACGGGGCGTGTATTATTAAAACTAGGCGCGATCCCGCGGCGAACTTACTGCGCATGCGTCGACTGTCAATGCATCCCAGTGCGCATGCTCACAACTTCCGTCGGCACCACTTCCTTGGAAACGACAGCGCAATGTGTTCCGTTGGACGTTTAAATGCGCCCGTAGATGCGCCATTCCGGCACTAAAGTATATCCTGTTCCCCCTCCCCGCAGTGAAGTTACTTTTGTTCTGAGATGGCTGCTCCCGTTCCCCGCAAACACAGGAGAAAGCTGAACTTTAAAGGCCAGGAGCTGTCAGCCGTCATCTCGGCTATGGAGACCTATGATGTCTTCCTCCATGGCTGTAAAAGTTGACAGAGAAGCAGGGACAGAGGTGTTGTCCTACAAGTGGGGGTGCTCAGCTAGCTCTTATCGGTGGTAACGCTGCTGTAGCTGCTCTCCTGCTGACCTGTGGCCGTCTGGAGTAAAGATAAAGCAGCTATTTGTAGAAATAACTTTGCGACGGACGGACGACATATGCGCGGCGCATGTAGCCAGCGTATGGTGCTAATCCGTTCGAGAATTGGGAAATCTCCCTCATTTGCATATTTGCAGGGGAAATCAATTGGCGCGACTGATGCGGCAAGCGAAACTATGCGCTGACGATACTCTGGCGTCGGAAAGTTAAGCCGGTCGGGGAAAGCCCGTTTCCTGTCGCATCTAGTTTGGTGGGTACGGCCGCGGAGATACAACGGCGCATCTTGACAGTTACGCGGCGCATATCGAAATACTCCAGCGCAACTCTACCTGAATCTGGCCCTATGTGTTTTTCCTTGTATCATGTTTTCACGATTTTTTGTGCATGCTATATCATCAGGGAATCACCACTTAACACCCATTGCCCTTTCATTTTTACTGCTTCTATATACATATTTATGCCTGTTAGCAAGCAAGCCTTTTTTTTGGGCTTGGGGCTCTGACTATATATCTTTACAGCACTTTACTCCAAGTTGCTACTTTTGCAATAGGGGACAGTAAATTGATCTGGACCTGTAACCCTCCTGCTTTTAGTGAGTTTGAGGATGCATGCCAGGGACCACCAGTGCCGCATGTCAGGGACCACCAGTGCTACATGTCAGGGACCACCAGGGCAGCATGGGGGTCGTTATTATAAATCATCATAATGATAGAGCAGGGGAAAACACGCTGTGACAGGTATTGTAGTGTATGTCAAATAACGATCTCTGTAAAGTACCGCTTCCCGCAGGCATTGGAACAGTGAGCTGTCAATCACAATTCCAGTGGGGGCGGGGCATTACAGAGATTGGTATTTCACATACAATACAACACCTGTCACAGCCAGAGATCCCCACTGTGTCAGTGGAGTGGAGGTGGAGTGGAGGGGGCACTGGCAGGGAGCAGAGGAGGCGGAGGAAACCACCTGTATGGGTGGCACAGACATGGGGCTGTGAGACCCCCTCCACCCACTACAGAAAATAGAACTCCCTGCTAGAACTACAAGGGGGAGTGTCAGACCTCTGGCTGGAGGTATAGGAGAAATAGCAGCCAGTGGTCTTACAAACAGGATGCCATTGGACAATAATGTTTTTTTAAGCAGGATCAGCAGGCTATTGAAGAGGAACTACAGAGGAAGAAGAACATGGATGGCATAGTTGGAGAAGGCAGGTGATCAGCAACAAGGACATGGAAAAACTTTTTTGCCTGGAGTTTTGCTTTATGTTTTGGAACATTATGATGATGAACATCAGAATATGCTGACCCACCATCATGGCAACCTTCCACCAAGATAATGCTAACCCACCATTATCCCTATGGCAAATGACAGCTCCCCAGTATTACTGGAAAGTAAACATAGCAGTGGGGATTCCTGGTGACATCACTGACCAAAGATGGTCTTGAACATATTTGATCAATTACGTTAACTAGGATCCCCTGCACTGTTGAGTACATTCTAGTATCACTGGCAATCTGCTATTTAGTGGAAATATTGCTATCACAAACATCAGCTGGAGTTTGGTTGGGCACACTGGCCAAAAATGGCTAGTTTTTTGGCTCATTTGCCAAACTGTGGGTTTGTCAAACAGGCTGGTTTTGATTAAAAGTCATGTTTGAACCCAAAGCTCATACCAATGAAGTGAAAGAGTCATTAGTTCAATCTGTTTATATTTCAACAACTCCCTCCCAAATAACTTACAATTTTCCATGTAGTTCTAGTATAATGAGGTAACTGCTAGCAAGTGGTTGTATCTCTCAGTAGCAAAAGGTTATCCCCTGAAAGCACATTTTAGTTTTTAATACTTCAGTGCTCATCAGCTATTAATTTTTGAGCTGTAATTATTATTGATTACTCATTTTTTTCAATTCTATTAAATGGGATAATGTCTTACTTCCTCAACCCTCAACTACACAATATTATACCAGTTATAGTATTTGGTTTAAGGGAAGTGACCGCTCCAGATATGTATGCTTGGCTGATTGATCTCCTCCTAAAGACCACGGCTGCTGGTAATGCATATAGCAAAGAACAAAAAGGATGTTTGGATGTTTGTACAGCTGCACTCCAGGAAAAAATCATTAAATGTCCTTTATTAGTAAAAATGGAAAACACTACAATCCACAGCAAACGGAAAATCAGGACACACAGCTGACGTTTCGCACTGACTCAGTGCTTACTCACAGCTATTCCGTTTGCTGTGGATTGTAGTGGGACATTTAAGGATTTTTTTCCAGCAGTGCGGATGTCCAAACATTCTTTTTGTTCTTTTTTATAGTACTTGGTTTACTAAAGCACACTGATAAAAATATATTTGTCAAAAATATATACTGTAAATAACAAAGGGCAGAGACTTACATCATCACACAATCAGAGTCTGGAAGTGATCAGTTAGACTGCTCATTCCAAACATTGCATATTTTAATCTTCGTTAGTATTTTTGCACTCTTTAATAACATTTTCCTGAATGGTTTTACGCTATATGGTACCCCTGGCTTTTCTTTTAATCAATACCCTGGAGAATCAGAGGGTGATCAGAAAAAAACATCTGAATGTGAAGAATGTTACACCCTACCACGGAGGATCCCTAACATTAGAACACATATTGACTTCTCTTATACAGAGGGTAAAATTGCACTGGTAAGCAGGTTTTACTAGGCATGCAGTGCAGTGTCCATAAGTATGAAGAACTGCATTTTGTTTCTACTGAGGAAGGATATATTGCAAACTAATTTCACATCATTTTGGATGATGGACTTGGATACTTTTGTTTGGACTTATATTTGAGTGAATTTATTGTTTTTATGTTTTTATTTTATTTGTATTCGTATTCGTTTATTTTTTATATATATAATTTTGTTTCAGAACTTATTTATATGGAAAAATATGTAATGCTATGATTCTGCAAAATTAATACTTAAAAAACAAAAGAAAAACTCTTATATAAGCAAACATAATATATGTTCACAGATATATGACCCTCCTGTCTAAATTACTAAATTAAAAATGAAATGTGTGGTATTAACATGCATAAACTGTGTAAAAAGAATGGCCCATGCATCAATTATGTATATCCTTTAACAGCACCTATAGATCCTAAAGTGCATCTGTGCCGAGGCTATAGGCATTCAAGTATACATATAGGCCCAGATTAACAGAGCACTTACACTGACTTATAACAAGTTACGCCGACGTAAGTGCAAATGTGCGCCGTCGTATCTGTGTGCCAGACCCACGAACAGAGATGTGCCTAAAACCAGGCTACACTCCACTGACGTAACTTGCTTGGTGCCGATCCCATTAATTAGCCATTCCAACATGCAAATTAGGTAAATACGGCGATTCACGAACATACGTGCGCCCGACGCAGGCTACGCACGGTGCGCGTAAGTTGTAGGTCCGGCGTAAAGTTATTCCCCATAAAGGAGGTGTAACTCAGCAACAGACATGCTCAGGTCTGCACCAGGGAACACAAGCCGGCATATTTTTTACGTTGGAGGTGTGTCTGGCTGGGTGTAGGTTACATTGACGGCGTACACAGTGATCCGGCGTATCTTAGGCAGTTGTTCTGACGTGGTTGTGAGCATGCGCAGGGAGATACGTTCACGTCACTGCACATGTTATGTTATACGTACTTGTCTGGCGCTTGGCCCATCATTTGCATGGGGTCATGCCTCATTTGCATGGATCACGCCCACTTCCACCTATGCCGGCCTGTGCCTTTGAAACCCACGCCGCGCTGGTGCAACAATGGGAGCACTGGCTTTATGAATTCCATGCTTGCCTCTCTGCGCTGCGTTGTCATAGCGTACAGGGGATAGGCTGGTTCACATTGGTATGATTTAACATGAGCTTTGACGATGCAAATCAGCAGCATTTGACATCGATTGCCGACAATGCCCGAAATTTGGGACTGACAAACGGGAGTGAAATTGTGCGAGTTTAGCTGAACTATCACGGCTTCATTCCCACAGCCCACTGTGAACCTGTCCTCAAAGGCAGTGAAAGGGCTTTAACATAAACCACCACTGTCCTCTCAAGCCGCTTGTACTATTATGTAATTAATTCTAAAATATCTCCAAAAATCACAATGAAAAGTGTCGGTAAGATATCAATACCAAAGTAATGACCTGCATCTTTAATGTGATGTTATATTTCCTTGTTGCTGTTAATATAAACTGTACAAGCTACAGTCTACTGACACAAGTGCACAAGGGATATAATAATAATAATAATAATAATAATAAATATTATTTAAAAAACTGAACAGAAAAATGTTATAAAACAGAGAGAGACCACAGGGTTAAGAAGTGTATGAGACAAGTGTTCACACAGTTCACAGTTACTATATCGGAAGAAGGATTTACATGATTGCATTATCAATGGATCATCTTGGTCCATAATGTGTTTTTTTTTCTTTCTGAGTTGATATATACCTGCAAATGTTATACAATATTTTGTACTACTTGCAAGTGATATGAAAAAAATATATCTGATGCTAGGCCTATTTTATGAATTCCTTGTTTGACTAAAGAAAAACAAGGGGGGGGGGCTTTGCCCCCCTACCCAAGGCATCTTGTCCCTATGTTTATGGAGACAAGGGCCTCTTCCCCACAACCCTGGGCTGTGGTTGGTGCATCTGCCATCGGGGGGCTTTAACAAGGGGGTCCTAAATCCCAGCCCCCTCCTCCTATGTGAATTAGTATGGAGTACATTGTACCCTTACTCATTCACCAAAAACAGTGTCAAAAAAAAAATAAAAACACACACACACAGTTTTTGATAATTCAAAAAAATTGTCCCCCAAAAGAGGATTCAATGTCAATCACAATGCCTACCCCCAAAAAAGAAGAAGAAAATAAAACCTCCAGCCCCAAAGAAAGCTCCCACCGCCTGCCTTCTTCTCAGCCTGACAGTTCTTAAATAGCTAAGAGGAGTCACCCGGTGATGTCATTGGGTGGCCCTGCCCCAGGTGAAATCACTGCCCCACGTGCTCCTGGCCAGTGTTGTCAGAAGAGGGCAGTGATGCCACCAGGTGACTCCTTCCATTAGCTATTTAAGAACTTTCAGGCGGTCCAGGGGTATAGCGGGCATTGTGTTTGATGTTGCATTTACTTCAGGGGACAATTTTTTTGACACTTTTTTGGGTGAATCAGTACTCTACTCATTCACAAGGGGGTAGGGGATCTAGGGGCCCCCTTGTTAAAAGGGGCTTCTAGATTCTGATAAGGCCCCAACTTTCACAACCATAGCCCAGGGTTGGGGGAAGAGACCCTTGTCCCCATCAACATGGGGACAAGGTGCTGTGGGGTGGGGGAGCAGAGCCCCTGCCAAAAACACCCCCCCATGTTGAGGGCTTGTTGTCTGGTATGGTTTAGGAGGGGTGGGGCACATGCTCATCCCCTCCCTTTCTTGACCTGCCTGGCTGCATGCTCAGATAAGGGTCTGGTATGGATCTTGTGGGGATCCCCACTCCATTTAGAGAAAAAAAATTGGCGTTAAAAATTTAAACCAGACCCAAAGGACCTGGTAGACATCGTGGAGGGGGGGTCCCCACACATTTTTTTTTTTATAATTTTAAATTATCAGCATGTTTTTTTTACATTCATCTGTCAGTGGGGAACCATCTGTTGCTAAGGATGTGGTGGCTAACTACCCGTCCTGCTCCTTAGCAACCAGCTTAATACGATACAATACTGCAATGAAAGTATACAGTAATTACTGCATTATCTAAACTTTACCGCAGTAGTTATTTACTGAGCAATTCTTAGTGAATTGCACTTTCAAAACTGATTTAACACAGGAGCTATTTTACCGCATTTTATTAGCCATTATTTAACTCTAAGGCCTCGTACACACGATCGGACATATCCGATGAAAACAGTCAGTGGACCATTTCCATCGGATATGTCCGATCTGGAGTTTGATCCGATGGCGTGTACACACCATCGGATCAAATTCCCCGCAGGCGGACGGCGCGGTGACGTGGCGGTGACGTGACGGTGACGTTGACGCCGCCACGTCACCGCACCAGGAAGTAAAGCGCATGCGCCGAATCCATTCGGCGGCGGTGCGGCGGCGGAGCGGGACGACATGTCTGCTGGTAAGTGTACTAACCAGCAGACATGTCGGGCGGACAGATTCCCACCGGATAGATTTCAAAGCATGCTTTGAAATCTGTCGGGTGGACAAATCTGTCCGCTAGCCCATACACACGATCGGAGATGTCTGCTGAAACGGTCCATCGGACCGTTTTCTGCGGACATATCACCTCGTGTGTACGAGGCCTTAGTGACTCAACCCCATTGTGAAATATAATCACAAGCTGCAGTGGCTATTAAGGAAAACTAAATAAAGTATGTTGGCTTCTGCTGTGAAAAATGGAAAACAATGCAAAGCATTATAAAAAGCATGCTAACATGTGTCAACTCAAGTGCGATTAACATGCATCAAAGCATGCTAATAAGTATACACATTATGTGAATCCACTGTTCACTTTGGCATCTCCAGCATTCCTACTTTTATTGTGCACAATTTAATTATGAGTATATACATGCATCAAACGCACATAAAATATTTTAGCAATTCTATTACACTTTAGCCATTACTATACACTAATATTTAATTTACTGTATGTGCAAGCATGTATCATCTATATGTTCTAGAATTGGATTACTTGGAAATATGTAAATGTACCTATGTGAGTGCTGAAGCACCTCAGAATGAGCACCTCAAAATAATACTTGATTCACACCAAGATAATAAAATGTATGTGTGCTATTTTTTTTCCTGGACATAGTAAGACAGAGTTTGAACCCCAGCCAATTTTTGTTCCTGATATAGAAAAAAGTGTGCGTCACTCGGCCTAGAAGCACATCTCAGTGCCAAAAATGTAATGAGATTTCAAAATAAATAAATAAATAAGTAGGAGGAACGTGATATTAATAATGAGAATAGTAACAATTAAACTCACAGAAAATCCTGGAAGGAAGATATGTGAAATAAGCAACTATCTAAAAGCTATCAGCCAAGGGGCTCATAGAACAAAACATATATTAGAGTATCATACTAGAACAAAATAGTCCAAATGATAGACAGCGCTATAAAAAGCTGGTTAAATGTCCAACAACATATAGCATTAAAATTAAGGCGATGCAGAAAAGATAAAGCAGTGGTGGGTGCTTCTCAGAAAATTCTCAGGATCCTACACCTTCGGGGTACAAACTCACCAAAGGACCAAAAGTAGTAGGCCTTAAGAATAAATCTTTTACCATAGCATTCGTCAGCCAAGCAGGAGGTCAGCAAGGGTAAAAACTCCCCATACAAAACAAAAACGAAATTCCAAATAGTGTAATTCCGCTTTAATGTTAAAATGGAACAGCCCTTCACCATACAATGCACGTACCATTAGGCAGCAGAAATGAGTCATACAACGACAGTTTTCTCAGATGGTGTCCTAAATCCCAGAAGCAGGCATGTAGTGTAAAAAACCAAATGTCCTTCCTGGTCAGGAACCACCAGTGGAGCGCAGAAAATGTCACTTCCGGATCCGCCGCAATAGCCCCGCCCTGACCGGTTTCATCCTCCAATCGACTTCAACAGAGGGGGCGTTGAAGTCAAAGGACATTTGGTTTTTTACACTACATGCCTGCTTCTGGGATTTAGGACACCAGCACTGTCGTTGCATGACTCATTTCTGCTGCCTAACGGTACGTGCATTGTGAGCGGGGGCTATTTGTATGGTGAAGGGCTGTTCCATTTTAACATTAAAGCGGAATTACACTATTTGGAATTTCGTTTTTGTTTTGTATGTGGAGTTTTTACCCTTGCTTTTTACCCTATTCTTAAGGCTTACTACTTTTGGTCCTTTGGTGAGTCTGTACCCCGAAGGGGAGTGTGCCTCACATGTGGTGAAAAAACTGGGACAAGGTGTAGGATCCTGAGAATTTTCTGAGAAGCACCCACCACTGCTTTATCTTTTCTGCATCACCTGAATTTTAATGCTATATGTTGTTGGACATTTAACCAGCTTTTTATAGCGCTGTCTATCATTTGGACTATTTTGTTCTAGTATGATACTCTAATATACAATTTTTGTTCCTGCCTGTGGCCCGTTGGGGATATTTTCCTTCACTTCCTGATACAACAGAAAGTGATAGGAAACCCTTATATAGTAAAATGAATTCAGTTCTTAGCCAGTTGCCAGTGAAACAGATGTTTTCTGCTCAGCTTTTACGCATTTTGGATTCCCCATCACTTTCTGTCATGGTGAAAATGAAGACCTGGACAAATAGAAGAGTGAATCTACCAAGAAGCGACACAGACAGCAATACAAGTCCACAGTTGTTCTCAGCCTTTCCCACTTTATCCAAACATATTAAAAACATGGGTAATAAATGACCTATAGGCCACAGTATCCTGGTTAATACATTATTCACCTAAACGTAATAAACCGGTTTTACTGTATAAACTATTGTGTACTGTAAAATCACTCAGTGCTGAAATTCAACAAACAATTAACACAACTTGAAATTAATGATGCCACAGTTCCTAAAGTAGACTTCACAATTAATAAACAAAAACAATAAATAAAACAATATACACTTGTATGCACAGATTAATAAACAGTAGGAAGACTTTCACAAGTACATCTAGAAAGGGAATACAACTAAAATAAATACAGTATTTGGACAGTAACCATCTAAATACACATTACAGTACACTGAGGAAGACATATGTTAGCAACTTTTGTCACTGTAAACAAAAATAGAGTAATTTTAAAGAGTTATGTGCCATTATAATTAGCAATAGTCACTAGAATTTTTATTCTTAAAGATATGAGGAACATGATTTACTACAAGTCAACAAGCATTACATATTTTTTTAACAAATCTTTTATATTAAAGAACTACCTAAGAAATCTTAAATGTAAAACATTTTAATTGCAAAGCACCAAAACAATAAAAAAAAATGATTTACATTGTCTGATCACAATTATTGTTAAGTGGCAAAAACAACATAAGTGTTGATGATTAAGATACTTAGGTAGGACGATTAGCAAGAACATGTAATGCCTAAAACATTGAATCTTTATATAAGTACATTTGAGTTATTTTTTATTTTAGCTACCCCACAGCAATACAGCCACTTTGGAGCCCGGGCCTTCTAGTTGTATTGCACAAACCTAATAATATACAGTATATCTGCTATTGAAGCTATCCTTCAGTAGTAAATACTTAAAATAATGCTGTCACAATAGAAGTATGCAAGCTTTGATTACAGACTTTTCTTTCTCAATAGGCTACTTGACTTAACCAAACAAATGTCCGCTGTTTACATTTTTTATCACAAAGAATGCAATGCATAGCTTTTTTATACATATCATTGTACCTAAAACTATATTGTCACTGTAACTGTTGTGCTTGGCACTTACTGTATGATTTACCATCATGGCCCTAGCCAGCCAACATTCATCCCTTAACCTCCCTGGCGGTATGATTCTTTCAGATTTTAGGTGCTGAAAGCGGTACAATTATTTGCAAGGGAATTTGGCGTTTTATACTGTAGGCTTGTAATTCTTAGGAATAACTCACTGAAATCTATCCAAACAAGAGTCTAATAGACATCCCGGGTATGATTTTTTATTTATTTTTTATTAAAAATTATAATATAATAAATAATTATAAAAAATTATAACAAATAATAATATAATTATAGTAAAAATTATTCAATAATGTAATCAAATCAAAATCACTGAAATTTGCTCAGTTGCAGAATTTTTGCTGTCATTATTTTATTTTTTTTATGGCGAATTTCCCCATAAATCGCTATCGCTAAATTCTGCAAGTGATTCTGATTTATTATCGCTGTTTTTTAGCTGCTCTAAAACAATTTTTGCCATAAAGGGACACTTTTGGTTGCTATGGGGAATCTACAGTTTGCAGGGAGAAAGAACAGTTTTTATTATATAAAAGGACATGTAGTGTACAGGGCAGACCACTAGGGACATGGGGGGGGGTGTATTTTTTTACATACAGTACTGTAATCTATAAGATTACAGTGTACTGTATGTATAGTGGTCGTTTACATTTTTGAATTTGGCGCCGTTCCCCCCCCTACGTCGCGACGCTCGCAGGGAAGGGAATCGGCGGTACACACAGCATCAGGCGGACATCCAGCCGCCGTGTACTGCGGGGATTCATCGCTGGATCACAGAGAAAAGGTAAGTAAACTCTTTTCTGCATCCAGCGAGGCAAGTCCGTGTGTGGCACGGGGTTACCGATCGTAGCTTAAAAATCTCACCCCGTGCCACACACGGGAAGACCACCAGGGAGGTTAAGAGATGTTTCCAAATAACGTAAGACTTGTGTTCTGGTCAGGTCACTGTACACCTTCCAGACTGCCACCTTTTTGGTTTTGGTAATACTTATATGCACCCTCCTGGTATATACTGTATAATCATGTTTTTTTAGGTTTGTTAGATGATTTTAGGAGAATTTACTATTTTTTTTTATGTTTCAAAGTTTTTATTGAAAAGTTTTCAGATAATCATAACAATATAGTTAAATAATGCAGTAAAACAGATGTTCAGATATTAGTATTGATGGAGAACATACATAAACATCAGTGACTATTTAATAAGTCTGATTTTGGATTCGAGTATTAGGTCTTAGTATAGTCTTAAGGACTATTTTAGCAAATAGAACATTTCTAATAAACAGTAAGTAAAGAAATAAAAATAAAAGGGAAAAAAGGGGGGGGAGGGGGTCAGAAGGATGAATAGAGTGCTCTCTAATTTAGAGTATTGACTACAAATACCATTGGATTTCATATAATCTTAAGTATTTATATTATATTTAATCCAGGGTTCCCATACAGTTTCAAACCAAGCAATTGTATCTTATTTAAAAGCAGACAATCATTCATTAATCATCATCCATGACAGTTTGTTTTTTAATAGATTAAATTGAATAGTAGACGTCCTCCAGGATTTAGCAATGGATATTCTAGAATTTACTTTTTATATAAATTATCTATCATAAGATATAAGCAATGTTTAGAAAATAAACAATGGGTAAAAGATCACTAGCCAGTTGTTTGGTGGGACATATAGGATTCGGTCATCAATTACTGTATAACATTTTTTGAAAGACGGCCTTTAAAGGCAAATATATTCTATGTTCAATTCCATTATTTTTAAGTAGTATGCATCAGTTGATTTGATTTGAACAATGTTGACATTTTATATTAAGGACATACAACAATTTTATTTGGTACACTGCTATATTAAATTGCTTACGTATTCTTTTTATTATATTGGGTGTACCTGAGCTGGCACAGAGTAAAGTCTTCTGGTATCAACATTTACACTTGATTGCTGGGAGTTGTTACATGTATTGACAATCAAATTTGATACCAAAGAACTCTGCTGTTAGTCAACTCTTGCATACTCAACATTTTATATAATCTGAGAAAGAGTGAAAAAGGGAGAGTATAGTCTCAGTTATTCAATTTCGGACAATAAATTTAAAATGTACCAGCATCCCGAAATATTTGAAAACAGGGGGGAGGGACCAACTAGATAGAGACAGTAAAGCTGCTTGACACTAAACTGGTCTATACTATATCGATCGGTATGGGTTTGGTTGGGATTTTCAAGGTACTTGTAGAGAGACGTATATCATATAAAAATAGGTTTATTACAAAAAGAACAATACATCAATAATAAAAAGATGGGACAGGCCCCACAGTTCGGACACAGTTATTATTTTCTTATCTTAACAAACACCTTACTGTGTCCGAACTGTGGCAACATTACATCTCAACACCTAAACAGTGAAAGAAATTCATAATAACAATTTAACCTTCTTTAACTTTCAACTTGGTAGAAATCTTAAGATTGATAATGAGTAAATCTAAAGCTTATCAGAGTAGATAATCAAGATTCTTAAACATTTATCACTGGATGGGTATGAAAGACCAATATAAAATAGACCAGCATTTATCATTTTGATTAAATAAAAAATATACTGACACAATGCTTCCTAAAGTACAACTGTGGTCAGAAAATCAAGGCCTGCTAGATCACTTCAGGTTGACTCCCTTTGCAGGTATAGCTATGCAAAACAAGTGCCTATACTATTTATCCACTTCCCGCCAGGCGTATTGTCATATGACGGCCACAGGAACCCTTCGTCCCTCCGGGCAGCTG
Source organism: Rana kukunoris (assembly GCA_029574335.1). NCBI lineage: Eukaryota > Metazoa > Chordata > Amphibia > Anura > Ranidae > Rana > Rana kukunoris. The sequence continues at coordinate 113,160,904 of CM056053.1, read as the reverse complement.
TCATATGACGTCCTGGGATTCCCGCAGTAAGGAGCGCATGCTGCCGGCGGGGCACGCGTGCACTGTGTGCATCCATGGGGAGCCGATGACCACGATGTCCGCCGGGTACCCGCGATTGCTTGTCACAGAGCCAGGGACATAGATCTCTGTGTGTAAACACAGAGATCCATGTCCTGTCAGGGAGAGGAGACTGATAGTGTGTCCCTTGTACATAGGGACACTGATCGGTCACCTCTCCCAGTCAGTCCCCTCCCCCTACAGTTAGAATCACTCCCTAGGGAACACATTTAACCTCTTGATCACCCTCTAGTGTTAACCTCTTCACTGCCAGTCACATTTATACAGTAATCAGTGCATATTTATAGCACTCTTCACTGTATAAATGTGAATGGTCCCAAAATAGTGTCAAAAGTGTACGATCCGTCCGCCGCAATATCGCAGTCCTGACAAAAATAGATAACTGTCATTACTAGTAAAAAAAAAATGTCATAAAACTATCCCCTATTTTGTAGGAACTATAACTTTTGCGCAAACCAATCAATATAGGATTATTGCGATTTTTTACCCAAATTATGTAGAAGAATGCGTATCAGCCTAAACTAAGAAAAAAATAGCTTTTTAAAAAAAAAGAAATTGGATATTTATTATAGCAAAAAGTAAAAAAATTTAATTTTTTTTCAAAATGGTAATTTTTTTTGTTTATAGCGTAAAAAATAAAAACCGCAGAGATGTTAAAATACCACCAAAAGAAAGCTTTATTTGTGGGAAAAAAAAGGATGTCAATTTTGTTTGGGAGCCACTTTGCATGACTGTGTAATCGTCATTCAAAGCGTGACAGTGCTAAAAGCTGAAAATTGGCGTGGGCAGGAAGAGGGTGAAAATGCCCGGTATTGAAGTTGGTAAAATCCAGTAATACACCATCTTACCCTGCTCTGTACATGCTCAGTTGCTCTATATATGTTTACACTGTGATAAAATGTAGGGCCAATTTGCTGACAGCCTAAAGATTTACTGCTGCTTAGGGTCTCTGGGCTTCATCAAAATGGCAACCTCCAACAAGAAGAAACAGGAACATTGCTGGAGGCAATTTACAGCACATGATAATTTTGGTAGCATAATTATTCAAGTGGAATGTATGTTTCTTGCTGAAGAACATTCTTTTTTTATCAAGTTGTAATGAGCAAAGTTGCGCTTTAATAATAGGGTAAGTATAACATAAATTGCCTTACCTATATCCCAAGTAAGGGGATTATTTTCTTCCATTTCCATCCTCCCAATGACATACCAAATGCAAGCCATCCAGTGGGCCAAAAGGGCAAACATGGACATTAATAAAGTAAGTACTATAGTGCTATGCTGAGAATAACGATCCAACTTCTGAAGAAGGCGTAAAAGTCGTAACAATCTGATGGTTTTCAAAAGATGAACAAGTGAAACCTATAGAGCAATCACATTAATGATGTTACTACATGTTCATTTACTGCAACCTTCTTCACCGTTCACTATCCATTGTTATAAAACAAAAGAAATTATAATGTAGACAAAAGAGAGTGGTTTCTACAATAATAAATGGAATATTCAGTCAACCTTATATAATTTACAGAGAAAGATAATGCAAAATATATACACACATTTAGAATGTTGGAGGTAAAATAAACATAAACAAATTTAAATAATTAAAAATTTTATCCAGAAGAAGCAATGCAGGAGGAATAAATAAAAAACTCACTAGAAATACATACTCCTAATATTTATTTGCTTCATAAAATACATTTTTAATTGTACTTGGTCAGTGATACTGTTTTGATTACATAATTTTAATATACATTAGATCATATATTGTATTGTATGTTAGGTACTGTGTTTTTTTTTATTTTTATTTGTACATACAGGGTATGGCAACATTAACAAGAGAATAACATGATGGCTTGGAAGCAATACTATGAAGTGATAGGAATTTTCAGACAGGAAACACTGAATAATAATGATAACAAAACAGGAGATGGATGGAACTTGGATGGAACAGTGTCGGTATAATGCTATTAAATGATAGCATACATACCAAGCAATACCTATTTATCTTTGTTTAGCTTTGTTTAGAACATTTTTTAAGTACAATCTGACTTTAGTATACTGAAACAATTTTTTTAACCTGAAATGTTTTTTTGTTTGCTTTATATTTAAAGGTTCACCCAATTTAATCAGTAAGCATCATATTACCTCAAATGAGGTAATAGGAAACAAAAACAATATGACACAGGTAACAATAAGCACGATTAATTTGAACTGGATGGAGATTTCCTTTTTAAAAGCTGTCAATGAAAAAAAAAATGGAGCTTTTTGGTGAAGATACCTTTCAATTAAAGGGTATATTATATTGTATCTGCAAAGTCTAATTTAGGACTAGCCATAAAGTAATTTTATACACATTTTTTTTTGTATGTCAAGACTTGAGAAAGTTGATGGTCTAGTTTTGTGGTATTGAACGACTTAGTACTTTTCCCTGTAGAGATTAAAATATAGCAAATCACACATTGACCAAAATGTCCATTACCTATAACCTATTGCTGTCTGGCATTAAAACTTAAAATTATTCCTACATGAACTATAATACTTAACCCCTAAAATTGACCCTTACATGAACATCAAGCCTAACTTTTTGAAAAAGTGGGGGAACTAATGCGCAATACCAAATAATAAACTACTAAAAAAAAAAATAAGACTAAAGCAGCAGCCACCAAATAATGTGCTCACACACAAAAGAAATGAAAAATGGGGTGTGTGGTGGCGCTTGTTAAACACACAATGATGTGTGATAATGTGTAATAAAAATCACATAGAATAAATAGTATTAATATAACTACGATAAACAATATGCATAGATAATAAAAAAATATGCAAAATGACAGTGCAAAGTGCTGAGTGATCCAAAGGTGCACAAACAATGCAAATAAATAGTCTATATACAATAACAAATCAAAGTGCTAATGTGCTTAAAGTCCAATAAATAAGCATAAAAAAGTGCAAGAAAAATAAATTGAAAAGTGCAATGTGCTTCATTGAGTCCAAATCTGCTGTTTGAAGAATCCAAAAGTGCAACAAGTGCCTGCAATTCACCACACAGATAACCAGTGCAGCTGTGCAAACAAAGCCTCAGTAAGAAAGTAAATGCAAGCCCCTCACCTTCAAGAGGCTATAATGAGCCTTAGAAAGAACCACTGGCTGGTAGCTAAAGCAGATTCCACTGCGGATCAGCGTCCCACAAATAGGCTCCTCTCCTCACTGCAGGGTCACAGAGAATGAAGTGCCTCACTGGGGGCTGCTGATGGATGGGCTGAACCATCCACCTGCATTTCTGAAAGAGGGTGAGGTAAACTTATCAGGACCGAGTGTGTGCTGAGAGCTCACCTCCACCGATCACTTCCAGCAGCCCCCAGTGAGGCACTTTGTTCTCTGTGACCCCAAACATGGCACAATGCAGCCACTGAGATTCCCAAGTGATGACAAAGGCTGAGTACCGCTGGACCGTGGGACGTGTGTGAGCGTGAGTTTTGATACCTGCAGTGAGGAGAGGAGCCTATTGTGGGACGCTGATCCGCAGTGGAATCTGCTTTAGCTATCAGCCAGTGGTTTTTTATAAGGCTCATTATAGCCTCTTGAAGGTGAGGGGCTTGCATTTACTTTCTCACTGTGGCTTTGTTTGCACAGCTGCACTGGTTATTCGTGTTTTGGATTGCAGGCACTTGTTGCACTTTTGGATTCTTCAAACGGCAGATTTGGACTCAATGAAGCACATTGCACTTTTCAATGTATTTTTCTTGCACTTTTTTATGCTTATTTATTGGACTTTAAGCACATTAGCACTTTGATTTGTTATTGTATATGGACAATTTATTTGCATTGTTTTTGCACCTTTGGATCACTCAGCACTTTGCACTGTCATTTTGGATATTTTTGTATTATCTATGCATATTGTTTATCTTAGTTATATTAATACTATTTATTCTATGTGATTTTATTACACATTATCACACATCATTGTGTGTTTAGCAAACGCCACCACACCCCCCATTTTTCAAGCCTAACTTTTTAGCATCACTTTAACTCTTACCATTACAAATTAAAATGTATGTAACCACTACAACTAAAAGTTACACTTACCAATAAACCTGTTCCCAACACATAACATATTTCTAAATCTGCTGCACTATAAACTCCTAAACCGTGACCCTAGCACTAGCCTTTAACCTGCATCTAAGTATCCCTTAAGGAAGCATACTCACCAATGCCAAGATCTCAGTGAACCACTTTCCTAATTGCTGATTGATTCAAATGAATACGCAGTATATTTATATATATATATAGATAGATATAGGGGGTTATTTACAAAAAGCAAATCCACTTTGCACTACAAGAACAAACTGCGCTTGAAATTGCACTGAAACTGCACTTGGAAGTGCCGTCGCTGTAGATCCGAGGGGGACATGCAAGGAAAATAAAAAACAGCACTTTAGCTGGCACATGATTGGATGATAAAATCAGCAGAGCTTCCCCTCATTTCAGATCTACCCCTCAGATTTACAGCGACTTCCAAGTGCACTTTGCACTTATAGTTTGCACTTGTAGTGCAAAGTGGATTTGCCTTTCGTAAATAACCCCCATAGTGTTCACATTATTGCACTGAATCAAGAAAGTGACAGATGGACTGATTATGGAAACAACTGAAGCTGATAAAAAAATAAAATAAAAAAGAAAGGGACGAATATTTGACCTGAAAAGTGTTTAATCCCACCCCTGGTGTAAAATGCAGATGTTTTTTAGAACCGAAAGGCCCTTTAATTTAAAGTGGAGATATAAAGACTAACATTTGGCATTCATTCCTTGGTGCATACCAGGTTGTCCTTTTGTGGGCATATGCCAACGCCATTGATAGAAGGCAGCATGGAAAGCATTGTTAAAAAAAAAAGGAAAAGAAACTGTTTCAAAATGTATTGGATTTAAAAAGGTATGTAAAAAGTTTTACAAAACCAGTTTACATTTGTGTGACTTAAATGGCAAAGTTTTGTATTTTTAGGGTGTTCTGGCAAAATCCAAACTAACACTTTGAAAAAAAGCTTTAAAAATTAGAAAAACAACATTTTATTTAATGTTTAAGCTCTAGATTAGGCCTATTTTATTTGTTAATTATTTCTCTCTTCGTGACAAGTTTAGTTTTTAGTTTTTTTTATGTTTATAGATGTGTAAATAAAGGATTCATAATTATTACAAATATATACAACCGATAATGTTTTTCCTAAGTCTTATAAAAATTGTTTTTCAAAATATTTAATCAGGTTATAGAATTCAAATGAAAATACATATCCACACATAGCCAATTATTATTTGTACAAAAAGGATCACAGATTCTTTGCTTTCTGTGTTTTTTTTTTTAAATATGTGTGTATTTATTTATAATTTGAGGACTGTCCTGCTGGCATATAACTTAAATGATATAGGCAAAAAATGTTTATGTATATATGCTTTATAGGAGTTGCAATTTTTCTACATCACTGAGCCTGTATGTTAGGCAATTCTACTGAAATGTTGCACTTTAATTTATCAGGTTAATATGGCCTAATTAACCGAGTTACAGACTCTAAATTTATGGCACGGAGGATTTCTAATTTGTGTAAACTTCAATATGTATTAGCTATTAAATTCATGATGTTTTTTCTCTTGCATATGTCTTCTGTGTGACAGAATGGTTTAGAACTTTTTTTTTTTTGCTATATACTGTATATGTCCCAACTGGACAACTCATGCTCCACTCTTTATCCTGGTGATGACTGTCACTGGGACTAAAATAAACAAAATCTTCCACTAAGATTGTGGTTGAACTTGATGGACTTGTGTCTTTTTTCAACCTGACTAACTATGTAACTAAGGACACTTGTGTCGGGGGCAACTGTCTAAGGGGTATTTCCTTTAGGCTGGGTTCACACTTGTCCTACAACGCTCCGACATTGGGAGCTCATGTCGCATGACGTGTGAAAATCAATGTTTCCCTATGAGAGCCGTCTTAACTGATCCGACACAAGTCTGTCCGACTTTGAAAACACTCCCTGTACTACTTTGCTCCGACATTCATCCTACTTCAGCCCATTGAATATCATTGAAGTCGGACCAAAGTAGGAGCTTTGTCCTTATCAGACATCCGACATGTGATTACAGCAGCAGTAAAAGGAATTTATCTCACTCTGGGATTGTTTTGATTGGTCAAAGAACATGTCAGACTATCACAAAGTCGGTTCAAAGTAGTATCCTGTTCATGAAAGTCGGATGGATGTAGGATGAATGTAGGATGAATTAGGACAGATGTCGCAGAGCAAAGTAGGATGAAAGTTGTACTGCTGTCGTGTAGTATAGTGTGAACCCAGCCTTAGGCTCCTACATTGGGAGCTCATGTTGCATGACATGTGAAAATCAATGTTTCCCTATGAGAGCCGTCTTAACTGGTCCTACACAAGTCGGTACGACTTTGAAAATGCTCCCTGTACTACTTTGGCCCTACATTGATCCTACTTCAGCCCATTGAATATCATTGAAGTCGGACCAAAGTAGGACCCTTTTACTAACCATCCGACTTTTGACATCTGACATGTGATTACAGCATCAGTAAAAGGAATTTATCTCACTCTGGGATTGTTTTGATTGGTCAAAAACAAGTCAGACTATCACAAAGTCGGACCAAAGTAGTATCCTGTTCATGAAAGTAGGATGGATGTAGGACCAATGTAGTACCAATGTAGGACCAATGTAGGACAGATGTCGCAGAGCAAAGTAGGATCAGACTGGGTTCACACTACACTACACGACTTTCATCCTACTTTGCTCTGCGACATTTGTCCTGCATTGATCCTACATTGATCCTACATTGGTCCTACATCCATGCTACTTTCATGAACAGGATACTACTTTGGTCCTACTTTGTGATAGACTGACTTGTTCTTTGACCAATCAAAACAATCCCAGAGTGAGATAAATTCCTTTTACTGGTGCTGTAATCACATGTCAGATTGCAAAAGTCGGATGGTTAGGACAAGGCTCCTACTTTGGTCTTACTTCAATGATATTCAATGGGCTGAAGTAGGATCAATGTAGGACCAAAGTAGTACAGGGAGTAGTTTCAAAGTCGGACCGACTTGTGTAGGACCAGTTAAGACAGCTCTCATAGGGAAAAATTGATTTTCACACGTCATGCTACATGAGCTCCCAATGTAGGAGCATTGTCGGAACAAGTGTGAACGCAGCCTGAAAGTAGTACTGCTGTCGTGTAGTATAGTGTGAACCCAGCCTCAATCTTCCTTTACTTCTTAGGCTGGGTTCACACTTGTTCCGACAACGCTCCTACATTGGGAGCTCATGTAGCATGACGTGTGAAAATCAATGTTTCCCTATGAGAGCTGTCTTAACTGATCCGACACAAGTCGGTCCTACTTTGAAAATGCTCCCTGTACTACTTTGCTCCGACATTCATCCTACTTCAGCCCATTGAATATCATTGAAGTCGGACCAAAGTAGGAGCCTTGTCCTTATCAGACATCCGACATGTGATTACAGCAGCAGTAAAAGGAACTTATCTCACTCTGGGATTGTTTTGATTGGTTAAAGAACAAGTCAGACTATCACAAAGTCGGTTCAAAGTAGTATCCTGTTCATGAAAGTCGGATGGATGTAGGAGCAATGTAGGATGAATGTAGGATGAATGTAGGACAGATGTCGCAGAGCAAAGTAGGATGAAAGTTGTACTGCTGTCGTGTAGTATAGTGTGAACCCAGCCTGACTTCTTGTTGTGTCAGGAAGAAAAAATAAATCTCCCCAACGGGACACAGGTCTCAAAATGCCCTTTAACCAATCCACAATCCATCCAAGATATTTTTAATACGTTTTGGTTTTAGATACACTTTAAAAAGTTTAAAAAAATACAAGTCTTCAGTTTTAGTGCAGAACTTCATTGTTTAGAGCTGTCTTTCCCTCAAAACTTTTATGCAGTAGAGATTACAACTGTGAAAAAAGCTCATGAAAACATTAAATCAAATCAAAAAAAAAAAAAAAAAAGAAAACATTAAATCAATACTGTAAGACATTCAATTGTTTATCTATGCTTATCAAAAAAATGTAGCGTACCATAAAAACATACCCTATTTATCCCTGTCTTTTTGTCAAGCATTAAAGCAAGCATTAAAAAAACGTTATTCCATAATGTTTTCATGAAGGGGTCTGTAGGTAATGCAGAATGTGCATTAAAATTATTTGATCGCAAACCCAAGTTTTCATGATATAATTTTTGAACAGACCATTTTAAAAGACTATCTGTTTGTAGTGCAATGTTGATGTTGACCCTACTCCCACCCATAATAAGTTAGCAAACTCCTGAAATGTATGATATACACTACTGTGCAAATGTTTTAGGCAGGTGTGAAAAAATTCTGTAAATTAAGAATGCTTTCAGAAATAGAAATATTAATAGTTTATTTTTTTTATCAGTTAACAAAATGGAAAGTAAATGGACAAAAAACAAATCAAAATCTGTATTTGCTGTGACCTTCCTTTGTCTTCAAAACAGCATCTATTCTTCTAGGTACATTTGCATACAGTTTTTGTAGGAACTCGGCAGATCGGTTGTTCCAAACATGTTGGATAACTAACCACAGATCTTCTGTGGATGTAGGCTGTCTCAAATCCTTCTGTCTCTTGTAATCCCAGACAGACTCGATAATGTGGAGATCAGGACATTGTGGAGGCCAAAAACATCACTTCCATGATTTTTTTCTTCTTCATGCTGAAGATAGTTATTAATGACTTTGGCTGTATGTTTGGGGTTGTTGTCCTGCTGCAGAATAAAGTTGAAGCCAATCACACATATCTGATGGTATGGCATGATGGATAAGTATCTATCTCGATTTCTTAGCATTGAGGACACCATTGATCCTTACCATATCTCCAACTTAATTGCAGCAATTCAGCCTTAGACTTTGCAAATACACCCATCATTGTAGCGCATTGTAGCGCTCTCCAGATCTTCGGTGAACAAACTGTCTCCTGCCACACCCAAATATATCAAATTTTGACTCATCAGTCCAGAGCACCTGCTGCCAATTTTCTGCACCCCGGTTCCTGTTTTAATGCATAGATGAGTCACTTAGCCTTGTTTCCACATTGTAAGTATGTCATTTTGGCTGCAATTCTTCCATACAGACCACTTTTGGCCATACTTCTCCAGAAAGTAGATGATGTACAAGGGTCTCACTGGTTTCTGTCAGTTCTATGCTAGCTAATGGCACTACTGGACATTTTCTGATGTCAAAGTGAAGTAAGCATGATGTGTCTTCCATTTGATGCATTTATTTTCCTTGACTGACCAATGCAACTATGGTCCTCAGAGTTGCAGTTTCTTTGTGCTTCTTAAAAAGAGCTTGAACAGCACATCTTGAAACCTCAATTTGCTTTGAAATCTTTGCCTGCATGAGATCTTGCTAATGCAGTATAATTACCTTGTGTCTTGTTGCTGTGTTCAGTCTTGTAATGGTGTATGACCTGTTGCATGAAACTGTTTTCCACAACCTCACCTTAGTAGCACGGTTTGGCTGTTCCTCACCCAGTATTAAGCCTCCCACACAGCTGTTTTTGTTTCAGTTAATGACTGTTTCAACCTACATATGAAATTCATGGTTATTAGCACCAGATTGGTAAATTTGGTGAATCTTGCACCTCTAATCCTACAAAATCTCAGACTTATGTGCAAGTATAAGAAATTATGCTGGTTTGAAGCCAAAGTGTAATAACACCAAATAATAATCTGATTAAAAATGTTCTTCTGTTCTTCACTCACTTTGCATTTTGTAAATTGATAAAAAATAAACATTTCTTTACAGCATTTCTTGTATTTATGTTTCACCTATTTTTCAACTAACTGAGAGGATAGGGATATTAAGTAATTTGTTTGGGTGACTGTGTCAGTAACATGGTAGTATATATGTTGTAGTTTTGCTGGATAAGTTAATCTACTGTACCTCATGATTCTCCTTACTCTTGGGAATATCGATGGTCTTGTATATAGATATTATATACATGTCCTATATTTATGATACTCTATATATTATATTGGCTATACATTGAAACTTCTGTAGTGGGACAAACCTTTCAAATCAAATGACAGTAGAGGGTGTAAGGTGATCAAGATATTGTAAGTAGACAAAAAGAGTCAACAGCAGTGTACATAATGGTGAGTTTCACAAGCTGCTTAACCACTTTCTGACCTTCCTATAGCAGTTTTACTGCTACAGGCCTGCTCTGTTGAATAAATCCTGCACTTCCGGGTACCAGGCGTGATTGTGCACCACTGTCAGCTCACTCACGCTGTGATTCTACACAGCAGGAGCTGATCAGCGGGTCCCACAGTAAGGGGGTAATCTAAAAAGAGGCAGCCATCTTCAGAGTGTGCCCAGCAACTCTGCAAAACATATAAAAGAAACAAGGGGGGGGGGCTCTCTAAGTGTAGTATTAAAACAGTAACATTTATTGCACAAGATTAAAAATACTTAAAAGATATGAGTGGGAGTCATACTCATCATAAGTATGTAGTCCTGGCAGTTCTACTGAGTCCCACAGGCTCCTTGCATTATCTGGGTAGCTGGGAAAATTCTGGTGTGATGTTGTGCTGAATAGGTTTTCCTGAATGTACAGCTGTTCAGCACAACATCACATCAGAACTTTTCCCAGCTATCTGGTGTTTTTTTTCTTGTGAAAATGCATGTGATCAGCACAGGACCAATCAGCACTGTTCAGACAGAGGGGTCAGGGGTCCCACATTCTAATAGGACAGCCAAGTCAATATGAAAACTCCTCCTACAAGCTTTAACCAGGCACTGATAGAAGATTGCTATATACTGCTGATAAGAAAAAGGTATTTAGCAGTTTATATTTACTAAAATGATTGGATTTCCATGTTCTGTGTACTGTGGGAGACCAGATATAGTAAAAGCAGGGTCCTGGGTTTAATAATACTTTAAGTAACACTTAAGCTTTGTACACACGACCGTTTTCCTCCGCAAAATCCATCAAGAAAAACGGTATGTTTTTCGTCAAGAAAACTGTCATGGATCTCGATGAGAAAAAAAGAGAACATGTTCTATTTTTTCTCATCGGGAGTCTCAATTTCCTTGTCGCGTTTCTCGTCTGGTTTACGACGAGAAACACGTTCTTGTGTATGCTTAGAAACCTGCGCATGCTCAGAATAAAGTATGAGACGGGAGAGCACCTTCGGTAAACTAGCGCTCGTAATGGAGCTAGCACATTCATCACGCTGTAACAGACTGAAAAGCACAAATCGTCTCTCACCAAACTTTTACTGAACATGCAGTAACATGAGATTAGTGAAAGCAGCCCCAAGGGTGGCGTCAGTGGAATTGAACCTGCCCTTTATAGTGCTGTCGTACGTGTTGTACATCACTGCGTTTGAGAACAACGAGATTTTGTCTTGACAGTGTGTATGCAACGAAAGTTTGAGAAGAACCTCGTCGAGGAAAATTATGTTTCTTTTACAACGAGATTCTTGGTCGTGTGTACGAGGCCTCACATGACTTGTCCCTACCCTAGCCTGTGACTGGACAGTGAAAGAAGAAAAGGCACTGTGATTAACCCATCTCCCCTCTTAAACATGTTTACTCATTAGCACATGAGCCCTGCAGCACAATTGACTGGCTGCTTTTCCTCATGCAAACCTAAACTCTGCTGTACAGGGGATTGTAAGAGACTAATACCAAGTTAAATCCAGGTACTTACGGTACATTGATCGCATTTAAAATAGTACATTTATTGATGTATTCATGAAAACAAAGCTGAATTAGCTTGTGCCTTTGTATCAGGTACACTGGGCATGCAGTGGACATACGCTTGCAAATCTATAATTATTTACTAAAAGTTGCTCCAAATCGGTATAAAAATAGAAAATTGTCCCTAGGGGGAATGCTGGAAATGCAGCAAATTGAGTCACAACTTATGAGTATATAAATTATTGTCAGTTTCATTATTAACCTCCCTGGCGGTATGATTCTTTCAGATTTTAGGTGCTGAAAGCGGTACCAGTATTTGCAAGGAAATTTGGCGTTTTATACTGTAACTCACTTAAATCTGACCAAACAAGAGTCTAAGGCCTCGTACACACGAGTAAATCTCTCTGTTCAAATCGGTCGGACCGACCGATTTGAACAGATCTGTCTGCTGGCATTTTGGTTTGCTCGCGTGTACACACGAGCAAACCAAAATCCCCGCCAGCAGACAGCGCGCTGACGTGGTGGTGACGTGGCGGTGATGTTGATGCCGCCACGTCACCGCACCAGGAAGAAAAACACTTCCGCGCATGCGTCGAAATCATTTGGCGCGTGTGCGAGAAGACATGTCTGCTGGTTAGCATACTAACCAGCAGACATGTCTAGCGGACGGGTTCCCAGCCGACAGATTTCAAAGCATGCTTTGAAATCTGTCGGGTGGCCAAATCCGTCTGTTTGCCCGTACACACGATCGAATCTGTCTGCTGACCGTTTCCAGCAGACAGATTTGATCGTGTGTACGAGGCCTTATAGGCATCCCGGGTATGACATTTTTTTAAAACAAAATGATAAATTATAATATAATAAATAATTATAAATAATTATAACAAATAATAATATAATTATAATAAAAATTATTCAATAATGTAATCAAATCAAAATCACTGAAATGTGCTCAGTTGCAGAATTGTCGCTGTCATTATTTTATTGTTTTTATGACGAATTTCCACACAAATCGCTATCGCTCAATTCTGCAAGTGATTCTAATTTATTATCGCTGTTTTTTTAGCTGCTCTAAACCCATTATTGACATAAAGGGACACTTTTGGTTGCTATGGGCAATCTACAGTTTGCAGGGAGAAAGAACACTTTTTATTACTGTATTTATTGGCGTATAACACTCACTTTTTTACCCTGAAAATAGAGGGTAAACTGTGACTGCGTTTTATACGCAGGGGGCTGTGGAAAGTTTTTTTCCTGAAACTTCCCTCCTAAAGTGAGGGTGCGTGTTATACGTCTGTGCGTGTTATTAGCCGATAAATACGGTATATAAAAGAACATGTAGTGCACTGGGAAGACCACTAGGGACAAGGGGTGTGTGTATTTTTTACATACAATACTGTAATCTATAAGATTACAGTACACTGTATGTAATGTGTTTGTTTACATTTTTGAATATGGTGCCATTCTCCGCCCCCGTGCGTCATAACATTGCAGGGAACAGAGCTCGGCGGCACGCGGGGACACTGTGTGAACTGAGCGAGCACCCGCTCGCTCACACAGCGCGGATGCATCGCTGGATCCACGGACAAGGTAAGTAAACCAAGCCTGTGGATTCAGCGAGACGAGCCCGAGTCTGACTCAGGGTTACCGATCGCAGCACAGAAATCTTACCCAGAGTCTGACTCGGGAATACCGCCGGGGGGTTAAACAATTATATTTCAGCTTAAGAAATGTTCTTTGATTTCAACTAATTGGACCGCTACAATTTAAAAAAAAATAGTTTGGTTTAAAGTGAACCTATATTCTAACTAGACCATTAAAAATAAGCTTTACCTCTACACACAGTAGGTACCAATGGAAGCCACATGGCACCTGTATGTAAAGTTGCACTGTTGGTTCTTAATAAAAGCTCCACGTTACAGGGTAAGCAGAATTGGCAGACCCCCACTCCTCCTTCCACACATAATCATAGTGTGGTGTCCCAGTACAGGTATTTGCTGTAGGCCCTGTCAGATTGAGACCCTCGGCTTGTGGGGCCTCCTCTGCAGGAACTCAGCTAGTTATGAGGTGATTTATACTGTTATGGTTGATAATACATTTATTAGGTGCGTATAGCTTTAAGAGGTTTAGTCTGCCATTTTATGTTTAGTCAGAGTGTATGAGGCGGCGTACACACGAGGGGATATGTCCGCTGAAAATGGTCCGATGGACCGTTTCAGCAGACATCTCCACTCGTGTGTATGGGCTACCGGACAGATTTCTCCACCCGACAGATTTCAAAGCAAGCTTTGAAATCTATCCGGTGGGAATCTGTCCGCCCGACATGTCTGCTGGTTAGTACACTTACCAGCAGACATGTCGGCCCCCACCGCCGCCGCGCCACTGCCGGATGGATTCGGCGCATGCGCGGAAGTGTTTTACTTCCTGGTGCGGTGACGTGGCGGTGACGCGGCGGCGTCAACGTCACCGCCGCGTCACCGCCACGTCACCGCGCCGTCCAGCGGCGGGGAATTTGATCCGATGGTGTGTACACGCCATCGGATCAAACTCCCGATCGGACATATCCGATGGAAATGGTCCGCGGACCGTTTTCATCGGATATGTCCGATCGTGTGTACGCCGCCTTAGAGTCAGTAGGACTAAGTGCTAGACAAGACCTTATGGTGTTGTATTATACTTTAACTTGTAACAAACTTTAAATGTAAGTTCCAAGGGGAATACAGATAAGTCTCTATGATCCACAGCTCTCAGCCAATGGGCTTCAGTCTCCCTCAGCTCTCAACCAATGGGCTTCAGTCTCCCTCGGCTCTTAACCAATGGGCTTCAGTCTCCTCACGTTTATATAAGGGGTGGGAGTTCCTGTTTAGGGCAGACTAGTGCTACACACAGTCGCTGGCAGGTCAGAGCAGAGTTCAGTCAGAGAAGAAGCAGTGCAGGCCAGAGACCTCCCGTTCAGGAGAAAGTACAGCAAATCGCGGAGTACCTCTAAAAACTATAGAATCAGTACTTCAGCGAAATAATCGAATCAATTCGTCATTCCGACGAAAAGCCTCAAGTCTGCCGACACTTCAGTAAGTGTATTTATTCTTCAGTCTAGTCAAGCATAGGCCCAGTATTACTGATCCGGCCGCAAACGCCAAGGATATATGATAAGCCAAGCCCAGGCATTGTCAGCTGTGTGGTCCTCTAGAGACTGTTTGTGGAACCTTTGCGACACTCTGTGTGAACGCTGTGAAGATTTTGACACCTGTCTTCATGCCAGTAAAGCCTTCGTTATATTGACCCCTGTTGTGGACTGTGTTATTACCATCCTAGCTAGCGGGGATACGGAGGCCCCCGGAGCTGTAGTTTCCTGGGGTATATCAAGACTACAGTGGCGTCACGTAACAGAGAGGGTTAATACCATCCGACCCTCACTAAGGGTTAACACCACCAGACCCTGGGCCCCTAGCCCAAGAACCAAGCAGCTAACCATCAAGCGCATGTGTGTGGCCGTGGGGTTCACCCTCCCCGGTCATCACAATAGCACTTGATGTTTCAGTAACCTGTTGTCAGGCCTGAACATTGTCGAAAGGGTGGAGAGGCGTGCTTAAGCCTATGCAAATGACAGCTTTCTGAAAGTCAGAATTTGCATTTGCATACAGTTATCGGAGACAGTTTATAAATGGGTTTTAAACTATTTCCTACAGTGACTTTTTTTATTAGGGAAAATAAAAACATGTAAATGTATAAGGAGGCACATTATTTTTAAGTTAATTTAGGTAAAAAGAAAAGTTGCCAGAAAAGCCCCAAAAGGACAAAACTGTATGAAACATAGTTAAAGCACTTAAGTGCAGTCAAAAGTCATACAATAAACAATTTAACATTAGTAATTAAAATATTGATTAAATTGTAAGATTATAAAATATATAGTTCAAAGTCTCTCCATCAACTTTAAATAATACACTTTTTTACATTGATTGTAAAGTATTTTTCTGTCTCCAATGTGAAATATGTTTAATATCTCACAATAACAGATACACAGAGCTGTCAGTTCTACACTTTATCTGTATCTGTAAGTCAAATTGCTCTTAAAAAATGTATTAAAATACATGCTGCTTGAAGTGTGAGCAATAAAATATTGCAGTCTTATAATGTGTATTGTATCTTGTATTTGGGATTCAGAAGCTTAGAGAACTGAATTCAAAGTACAGCATAGACCCCAAGCAGCAAATTTTAAATCCTGCATGTATAATATTTCGCTGATTCATAGGCCACCTAGGGTAACAGGATACAGACACAAAGGCATGGGATATGCATCTAAAGGTATGGTGAGAGGGAAAAGAGATAGTGAAGAATTGAATTTGGTGCAAATTAAATTATATCTAAAAAAGAGATAGAAACATTTTATAGATGTTGTATGTATTTGTGATCAGAATAATATTACCCTTTTTAAGTGAGAGGAATAAAAAAATATGTTAGACATCATTTTTTATATTCATAATATACATAACTCACTAAATTACACTTTATATTATGTATTTATATATATATACAACATATATATATATATATATATATATATATATATATTTTTTTTTTTTTTACTGTATATTGCATTATTTTTATTGTTTTTTATTCAAGTAAAAATACAGAACAATGCACTTACCACAGTGACATTAAAAGCATAAAGGAGATCAAAGGGAAGGGCAGCAATTAAATCAATGACGAACCAGGTTGTAACATAGTGGATACAAATAGATCTTGCCTTAAACACAACTTGGCCAGACTTGCTGACATAGGTTGTTCGGAAATTTAAAATAATATCTGCTTGGCAAAGAAAGAAGACATGTAATATACAGTGCCATAAGTTTATATCAAGAATTACAAAAACAATGTACTTCAAGATTCATACATGCATTTAATCAAACTTGCATATAGTTACATACACATGGTAAAAAAGAAGCGTTAATAGCATTAAAACAAATGTCCCTATCTAATCTCCCTATGACAGCAATAGGCTAGTTGTTATTGTTGGATTAATGTATGTTCACAGACTGACTTATAATTTGTTTTATCCATCTTTTTGTATATGCATTCATTATATGGATTTGTACCACAATTTATTCTCAATAATAAAAGTTTGTAAACAAAAAAATAAATAAAACAAATGTTTAGGGATTTGTACATATAAATAAATACATTGCAAAACCTAATGGAGGTTTACAATTATTATTTATTATATTATGTTGTATTTATTTGTTTAATTTCTATGTTTAAATCTATGCAACACTTACAGCCAGCCAGCAAGTTGCTTTCTATGTAAGTTCTAGGCTTTGTGAATTCTCTTTCTCACAGCTACAATGCTGAAAAAAGGACTGAATCAGTCAGAGGAAGTCTACTCTATCCTCCTCTGATAGATCAACATCTAACTAAAGTTAAAACTCTTTGCACATGTCCAGGCCCTCTCTTACGTATCGTCTCTGGTTGTGCCCACACATTTATGTCTTTTGGGATAATGTGTCCTATCTACAGAGTCACTAATTGCCAAATCTCCAAGGATCCTATCCCTATGCTGTTTGGATATGCCCCCAGAGCTGGTCAGTTCACTTCAACCCAAACGGAGACTCTTATCTGCCTACTAGAAGCCTGTAGGCCATTCTCAAAAAAATAGACATCATCAACAAGGCCAACATTAGCAGATGCTAAACATTAATTAAAAACTCTCCTATACCCACAAAAGCTTGAAATGGACAACTTTTCTCCACATGGCAAGCATTCACAGAATATACCTTACCCAGAGCATTTTTTCTCAGAAAATAGGTGCAGGAACTCAACCATGACCCCATTCAAATTTCACAAACAGTAGAAGGGTCTTAAAGGGGCATTAAATACCAGGATTGCATTACATACTGAGTGCAGAGTCCAGGGGGTTACACACAGAGTGCAGAGCTGTCACTTGGAAACACAGAAACAAGACTTCTGTGTTTTCAAGTGATTGTGGTGAGCAGGCACCAAAGGATCTGAGCCAGAGGTGGTGGAACTGAGTTCCCCCAAGTTCCCCCTGAAAAAAAGCCCTGATCTTACCACATTGATATATTCGTGCCATGGTGTTCTCCTTCTGTTTTTTTGGAAAGGCCTCACCAAATTACTGCCTCTATTTCAATCGTTGATCCCATCTTGTCATCTGCAATGGACAACTAAGCAGAACCTTTTGTGAACTAGTGTAACCACTTCCATTTTCTAGGACACATAGAACTGTGATATAAGCCCTTAGCTGTTTTAGGTTATGTTGTTATTTGGTTTCTTAACTGCTTATTACACTGATTATCTTAGCTAGGCATAGACTTCCCCCTCGGGCTCACCCCGACCCCGTGTGGGATTCTCTTTTATGTTTTCTCCTCTGGAAGCCTCTTAAAAAAAAATTCTTCTATGTTTAATATCCTGCAGTTAACCAGGGTTATTTTACCCAGTTAGATCATTTCAGTAAGCCTTTGATTTAATACCAATGCTCTGCTGAACTATGTCCTGTTCTTTTTTCCTTTTTCTCAATTAACAATATTTGGAGAAAAAACATTTGCTAGAAAGCATAAAGGTAGTGCTAAGCTTTATTATTAGAAAAGTCAAATAAAATGTCATTAATCATACCTGTAAAAGTATTTGTAAAATAAACAATTTAATATCTATAAATATCAAAAATGTAATATAAAACACAATTTGACAGAAAACTGAACAAAAACATAGTGCCACTATATCAATGGCTGTTTTTTTTCTTTTTAGTTATGTCTGAATATAAAACACTTCATAACTCTACCATTTTTCAAAGCTTGTGAAATTAACTGTACATTTTTATCAATGGCTGAACTTGTTAGTAAAGTTGGTAAAGGCTAATAACAATGATTCTCAAAAATATTGTCCCTCCCACCCACTCATTCTATCCTACATAGCAATATATTAAAACAGCAGTGTAAATACCTTTTTTTAAATCCTGTCTGGTCTGGTCACATGATTCAGCTGCCTTAGCTCCTCTATATCACTCAACAACAGCAATTCATTTCCATAGCCATGTCATCACCCACCAGTTCCCATTGCACTTCATTTTAGCACTCAAGGCAGCCGCTCTGTGACAAAGAAGAGCTGCAGCTGGTGGATAATGTGACTGGACTAGGCTGGATTAACCACATGCCACCATCAGTATACATCGGCTGTTTGAAGAGGAATATTGTTGTAATGGCAGCAGCTAGCTACCATAACCCCAGTATCCTCTTCAAGAGTGGGCGTTCGGCTTTCAGATAAAAGTGGTCTCTGCGATGGATTTTCTGCAACATCACTTTTATCAGTGGCACCCTCCCGCCACACTCCGGTGCCCTCCGCTGCTTACCGAAGCCAGAGGCGATGGTGTCCTTCTCCCTCTGTGGTATGGAGCTGAGTGAGGGAAAGATGGTCCCCACCGAGCTCCAAACCATTGCAGGGCGTAAGCGATGTCAAAACATCACTTCCGCCCACAGCTCTTAAAGGGAAATGGTTTATATATTTTTTTCAAATTACATTTTTTTTTATTGCATTTTTTTGTAAATGTGAGATCTGAGGTCTTTTTGAACCAAGATCTCATATTTAAGAGGTCCTGTCATGCATTTTTTCTATTACAAAGGATGTTTACTTTCCTTATAATAGGAATAAAAGTGTTTTTTTTTTAAAAGAACAGTATAAAAAATAAAATAAAAAGTAAAATAAATAAGAATTTTCTTTTTTTAACGTGCCCCATATCGACGAGCTCGCGCTCAGAAGTGAACGCATACGTGAGTAGTGACCGCATATGTAATTAGTGTTCAAACCACACATGTGAGGCATCGCTGCGATTGTTAGAGCAATGATTCTAGCCCTAGACCTCCTCTGTAACTCAAAACATGCATCCTGTAGAATTTTTAAACATCACCTATGGAGATTTTTAAGAGTAAAGGGTAAAAGTTTGTTGCCATAAGCGGGCGCAATTTTGAAGTGTGAAATCTTGGGTATCAATTTACTCTGTGTAACATAATCTTTCACAATATAAAAAAAATGGGCTAACTTTACTGTTGTCTTATTTTTTTTATTAAAAAAAGTGTATTTTTCCCAAAAGAGTAATGACGCGTATACACCGCGTTTTCATGGAAAAAAACAATGTTTATCTCGACGTGATTCCTTGCCTTGCATACACACGTTTGTAAAAAAAATGCTCGAGCTAAGCGCAGTGATGTACAACACGGACGGCAACACGTACAATGGCACTATAAAGGGGAAGTTCCATTCGAATGGCTCCACCATTTGGGCTGCTTTTGCTGATTTAGTGTTACCGCTTGTTAGTAAAAGTTTGGTGAGAGACGATTCGCTATTTTCAGTCTTCGTGCTTTTCAGTCTGTTACAGCATGACGAATGTGCTAACTCCATTACAAACGAGCGCTCATATCTCATAACTTGCTTCTGAGCATGCACGTTTTTTCCCCCTCGTACACACAACCATTTTTTAACAACATGAAAAAGAACGACGTGAAAAACAACAAGAAAAAATAGAGCAGGTTCTAAATTTTTAACGGGCATTTTTCTCATCGAGAAAAATGCTCTGGAGCATACACACGACCGTTTTTCACTACCAATTTAAAAAATGTGAATTTTTCTCATCATGAAAAATGGTTGTGTGTACACAGTATAAGACTGCAGCTCATATACGGTGTGACATAAAGATTGCAATGACCACCATTTTATTCTCTAAGGTGGTAGAAAAAACATATATATAATGTTTTGGGTGATTAAAGTAATTTTCTAGCAAAAAAATTTTTTTTAAACCAGTAAAGACCAAATCTCAAAACGAGTCTCTGTCCTTAAAATGATTTTAAAGCTTTGTGTTTTTTTTTTAAATAACACACATGTCACCTCCACTGTGCAGTTCGTTTTTCACAGAGTGGCCCCGATCCTCCTTTTCTGGGGTAACCAGGCGGTGCTATAAGCTCTTTCCTGCCCTAAGAGAGGTGCTTTTCCGGGGGGTTACCTTGCGGGCGCACTACCGAGTCCAGCATTTCGGCATCTATAGAGGCTGAATGTAGGACTCGGCCCCTCCCCCTGGCGCCCCACATCATTTGATTTGATTCACAGCAGTGGGAGCCAATGGCTGTTCTGCTATCAATTTATCCAATCAAGAGCCGAGAACCCCCGGGCAGAGAGGTACAGCACATCTCCACCGAAGGATCGAAGGGGGTCAGGTGAGTAAATCGGGGGCTAGGGGGACCAGTCACTGTCAGAAGTTTTTTCACCTTAATGCATTAAGGTGAAAAAACACAATGTGTATAGGTAAAGCTGATACAGGGAATATCAGATTGCCTCTTGGGGATCAGGAAATATATATTTTTTCCCCTGCTGTATCAAATTGGATAATGCTTTGCTTGGGTTTTTCGCCTAGAGCCCTGAATGGCACGAACGCGGTGACGTCATCGACTATGACAAGCATGCGCTCGTCACATTTGATGCCGTCGCCGCCATTTTGCTTCACCCTACCTATGCCTTGGAAGCTACCGCGCATGTGTCAAAGTCAATTTGAGCATGCGTGGGTTTCCATGGAGGCAGGTAAGTATACAGACGCTCGGGTTTCTCAGCAACGCTCGGGTTTCTCGACACTGCCGAGAATCACAACGAGAAAATAGGGAGCAGGTTCTCTTTTTTTCTCGTCTAGATTGGGCAGTTTTCTCGACGAGAAACCTCAAAGCCTCATACACACGCTCGGTTTACTCGGCAAGAAAGCTCTGCCAGCAGTTTTCTTGCAGAGGAAACCGTGCATGTGCACGAGGCTTTCCTCTGGATCAACTGTGGGTATATGATTGGGTATATGGAATTGTATATATTTTTTTCTCTTTTATTGGTTGAACTAAATGGACGTGTGTCTTTTTTCAACCTGACTAACTATGTAACTATATATTAAACTAACTAACTTACTAACTATCTAACTAACTAACCAACTAATTAACTAGCAGGCACTGTAGGAGCACTATAATCTCCCAGAATTCCAAAGTCCAGTAACTACTGTAAATTTCAAAGAGATTCAGACATACTGGGGTGTTTAAATTAAAGATATAGGAAGGCTTTTCTTTTTCAAAATGTAAACCTTAATTTTTGTATTACAAATAATTTTTTATTTTTCTTTTTTTATTATTTGTTTTCCTTTATGTCTTCACAATTTTTTTAATTATTTTCAGTCTGTCACTTTACATTTTTTGAAACAAACTGTTATGAAATTATTTTTCTATGTGTAACAATAACTCGTTTTTCAAATGACTCAGACTATTGCAGCTGAGTAAATACCAATTTCACTGTTTGTATTGTAAGCTAAATATGGAGCTGTCATCAGTGAGTTCAGGTATCAAACAGAAAGCAAAGGTGCAACTTATTGTTTGCAAATTGATGACAGCAGTCCAAATGATAAGGCAGAACACATGCAGCTTGAAGGATGAACAAACAGTAATGAAACTTTATTTTGATATCTTGATGAAAACAAAACAACATACAGTATATAGCCTTGATGGGCAGGTTTATATGATATATGGTATATGATGTTTTGTTTCACTTCACTGTTGTCCTGTGGAAGATAATCTTGTGCTCTGTCAAAACATCAAAACAAAATGTTGTCACTGTGTGTTCGCCTTTCAAGCCCTGTAAGTGCCACCCTAACTTTTGGAATATATATATACAGTGCCTTGCGAAAGTATTCCGCCCCCTTGAACTTTGCGACCTTTTGCCACATTTCAGGCTTCAAACATAAAGATAAAAAAATGTATTTTTTTTGAAGAATCAACAACAAGTGGGACACAATCATGAAGTGGAACGAAATTTATTGGATATTTCAAACTTTTTTAACAAATAAAAAACTGAAAAATTGGGCGTGCAAAATTATTCAGCCCCTTTACTTTCAGTGCAGAAAACTCTCTCCAGAAGTTCAGTGAGGATGTCTGAATGATACAATGTTGACCTAAATGACTAATGATGATAAACAGAATCAACGTGTGTGTATTCAAGTCTCCGTATAAATGCACCTGCACTGTGATAAGTTAAGTGTACTTCTTACTGTAGGGGGGATGGGCTGTGTGTGACAAGACAGTGATCACTGCTTCCAATTACAGGAAGCTGTGATCACTGTCATTGTCACTAGGCAGAGCCATCAGCAGCTACCTGTTCTTCCTCACCGTGAGACGATCGCGGGTATACCAACGGCGATCGAGTCCACAGGACCCGCGGTTGCTGGTGGCGCGCATGCGTTCACAATGTCGCTTTTTTAAAGGGGACGTACAGGTAAGTCCTTTTGCATAGGAGTGCCAATCTGTCAACGTATAAGTGCGTGCGGCGGTCAGGAAAATGGTTAAATCAGTATGTAGGTATTAGATATATATGATGAAAAAAAACTGAATATTGGTCTTTGAAGTAAATATATGCTATGTTGCTTTGAACTATTTTATAATTGAACTATATTTTAAATTGAGTGTGATCTATTACATTTTAACTTGTCTTAGAAATTTTGCTGTACTATATGGTATTTTCCTTTCGTTCCAATAACAAAGGGAGATGGGTTTGTAGATTAGGACAGAAAAGGTTTTGTGACCTTGATGCTGTACCTCACCCAGAAAAGCAATATTTGTGTCCACGAAAAAGGAAATAGCTTCTATGTAACACTTATATTGCACTATATATCTAACTGGATTACTTTCTTGGAAAATAGGCTGTGTCATTTCATCTATTTTATTTATGGCTTTATTTGTGTGAAGGTGTACTAAAATATAAGTAAATACTATCTTTATTTTACAGAACATTTTAAATGATCAAATACACACAGTATTCTAATAGTTGAATATATTTGTATATGCATATAGTTTAACCACTTCAATACCGGCCCATTGTCATATGACGTCCACAGAGGGGATTTTACATCCCGGGTGGACGTCATATGATGTCCAGGGCTTTGTGGGGGGATATCTGAATGATGCCTGCAGCTAGAGGCATCATTCAGATATCCACGTCTTCTGCCGGCGATTCTGTGCAACATAAGAATGATCATAGCGGTGTTTCCACCGCTTGATCGTTCTTATAGGCGGCGGGAGAGGACACCCCCCCACCGCCATCCGGTGCTTCTCTGGGCTCTCCCGTGCCATCGGGGGCCCGGAGAAAGAATCGTCCAGCGCTGGCAGGAAGCATAGAGGTGACTGATGATCAGATTGTCACCAATCATCTCTATGACCGTCGGAGGACCCGGGCGCGATGTGATGACGTCACGCCCGGGTCTCCATAAGTAAACAAAGTCGTGATTGCGGCTACTAAAAAACAGTAATGAGATCGGTGAATTTTTTTTCACCGATCTCAAGCTTTCTAGCCTGGAGTAGAGATGCAGGGTCTTATTGACCCCGCATCTCTCCATAAAGAGGACCTGTCACACACATTCCTATTACAAGGGATGTTTACATTCATTGTAATAGGAATAAAAGTCATAATAAAAAGTAAAAATTTAAAAAAAGTGGAAAAAAAAAAGAATATGTAAAAAAAAAAAAAAAATATGAAAAAAAATTAAAACGCCCCTGTCCCCAGTAGCTCGCGCGCAGAAGCGAACGCACATGCAAGTCCCGCCAACATATGTAAACGCCGTTTAAACCACATATGTGAGGTATCAATTCTAGCACTAGACCTCCTCTGTAAATCTAAACTGTTAACCTGTAAAAATGTTCAAAGTGTTGCTTATGGAGATTTTTAAGTACCGAAGTTTGGCACCATTCTATGAGTGTGCGCAATTTTAAAGTGTGGCATGTTAGGTATCTATTTACTCGGTGTAACATAATCATTCATATTTTACAAAAAAATCGTGCTAACTTTACTGTTTTGTTATTTTTTTAATTCATGAAACAATTTTTTTCCAAAAAAAGGCGTTTGAAAAATGATTGCGCAAATACCGTGCAAGATAAAATGTAGCAATCACCGTCATGTTATTCCCTAGGGTGTCTGCTAAAAAAACATATATCATTTTTGGGGGTTCTGTGTAATTTTCTAGCAAAAAAAATTTGATTTGTACATGTAGGAGACAAGTGCCAGAATAGGCCCGGTACGGAGGTGTGTATAAAAGCCTGGTATTGAAGTGGTTAACATAGCACAAGCACAGTGCTATCCAACATGCTGATAATCCTATACACAAATGATTGAGAACTGAGAAATGGCATCAGATACAAAATCCAATCTAGATATAATTTCTATAGAATGAGGGGGGATGGCCACATTGGGAGATAAATTCTAAATTGTTGCCATATAGGTTTATATTACATGTTGTGTAGTGGGTTGAGCCATAGTTACTTCATTGGATGTACTAGGTTTTGATAGGAATTAACTAGTGAATTGTAAACCATATCTCCTCATATGGGAGCCAGAGACAAGAGAACATCCTAATCTAAGAAACACAGCAATAAGAGATCTGTTTATCTTCCTTCATGCTGCTTAGCATAAAGATTTATTATTATCTTTTTAACCTCAGCATGATAAAGAAAAAGGAACAAGTGCTGAATAACTAGAAAGAAACTCCAACATACTGTAAAATCTCTCACTGCAATAATGAGCACTTTACAGTGTTCATTCTCTCTGCTGGTAATCGGTATTTGGCTTGATCATCATTAGAGCTGAATTGCCCTGGGTTTGGTTTGAGCAGGGTTTGGCGAACTTTAAATAAGTTCAGTTCAGAATTAAACCCCTTTGAAATCAAGAGGAGCTAAATCTGTCAAATCAACAATTGCAATTTTCTGGGCTAATATGCAAATGGTTGTAGAAAATACCATGGGAGGTGGGTTCAGGAGATAAGTGAACATTTACCAGTGCAAAAAAATAAATAAATAAATAGAAAAAATCCTTTTGGTATGGAGAAGTGTTTTGTTTGTTTTCAGAGCATTTACATTTACACAAGAAAAATGGTTTTGAATTGTTGGCAAATGACACAATGGCCACTCCTAAGGTCTGTCCAAATTTTAAATATATTTTGTTTAACCACTTGCCAACCAGCTGCTGTCATTATATTGTGGTAGGTTGGCATGGCTGCACAAATCACCGTAGCTGTACGTCAGTCGTTTTAGGAGCAATAGGAGGCATTTGTGCGCACCCGTATCGCCGGAGCCGTTGAGCGCGGCCGGCAGCCACGATGTCCACTGGCCACCTGCGATGACTCCACAGAAAGCCACACTGGATATCTGTCAAAGTAAAAAAACAGATCCCCTTTCTGACAGGGGAAGAGAGAGAGAGAGAGATTTACTGTTCATAGTGATCAGAAACAGCAATCTCTCTCCTCAGTCAGTCCACTCCCCCCACAGTTAGAAACACCTCCCTAGGGAACAGTAATCAGTGGCAAGTTTTAGCACTGATAGCTGTATAAATGTCACTGTTCCCAAAAAAGTGTCAAAAGTGTCTGATCTGTCCTCCGCAATGTCGCAGTCCTACTAAAAATTGTTGCTCTTTGTCATTGCTAGTGAAAAAATAAATAATAAAAATACTATAAATATATCCCCTATTTTGTAGACGCTATGGGCCAGATTCAGAAAGATCCGGGGATCTTTCTGCTGGCGTAACGTATCCCCCATACGTTACGCCGCTGTAAATCTTTGCGCAAGTTCTTTATTCAGAAAGAACTTGCGCCATTATTTACATCAGCGTAACGTATGTGTGGCGGCGTAAGGCCGCGCAATTCAAATGTCTGAAGTGGGGTCGTGATTCATGTAAATGAATCATGACCCCACGTAATTCACGTTTTTTTGGACGGCACATGCGCCGTCCGTGGGCGTTTTCAGTGTGAGATCACGTCGCTTTTTCTCAATGAAAACGACGTGAACGTTACCAACGTCGAGCCCCATTCCTGAACGATTTACGCAAACGGCGTAACCGACGTACAATTCGACGCTGTCCCGACATCCATACTTTACGCCGCTCGAACGCTTACGCAAACAACGTTCGGTAATCGCCGTAAATAGGCCATTTGCATATATTACGCGAATACCGCCGTAAGCGCCACCTAGCGGCCAGCGTAATAATGCAACTAAGATACGACGGTGTAACAGACTTACGCCGCTCGTATCTTAGAAGAAAGCCGGCGTATCTTCTTTTCAGAATAGCAAAAAAAGATACGCCGACTATTCTTACCGTAGTATTTACGCAGCGTATCTCTTGATACACTGCGTAAATAGCTTTCTGAATATGGCCCTATAACTTTAATATAGGCTTATTGTGATTTTG
The DNA here is from genome assembly GCA_029574335.1 of Rana kukunoris. Taxonomy (NCBI): domain Eukaryota; kingdom Metazoa; phylum Chordata; class Amphibia; order Anura; family Ranidae; genus Rana; species Rana kukunoris. The sequence goes on along the minus strand of CM056053.1, from coordinate 113,133,845 downwards.
TCAACCAAACATATGTAGACGAATACATATTGGCTTAAACAGCTGAAGAAGTTTTTTTTTGTTTTTTGTTTGGATACTTATTAAAGCAAAAGTAAAAAATGATGTAGCTCCTGTGTGCTATATTTTGACTTCTGTCCCAACAGGGGAGCATGAATTATTGTGACATTTTGCAGACAAGGGATTGAACTGAAAAAACTTAAATTTGATATATATTTATATATACACAGTTGTGCTCATAAGTTTACATACCCAATCAGTTGTGTTTACTCTGTTTAAATCATAATCACAACAGAAACTACACAAATGACCCTGATCAAAAGTTTATATACCCTGGTGATTTTGGCCTGATAACATGCACACAAGTTGACACAAAGGCTATTATAGGTACCCATCCTCACCTGTGATCTGATTGTTTGTAATTGATGTGTGTGTATAAGGCCTCTTTCACACGGAGCGGTCCGTTTTTCGGTCCGCTCTGTGAATGAATGAATGAATGAATGAATGAATGAATGAAAAACTTATATAGCGCGGCACATGCGAACTGAATCGCCTCTGGGCGCTTGTTGTTTCTGTCTCTCTGGTCATCAAAAGAGCAGAGTTTTTATCTGTCTTCTGAAGGTCAGGTGGTTTTCCTCCAACCGAATGCTGGTTGGTAAAGCGTTCCATAGTCTGGGACCTTGGAAAGCAAACCTTCTTTCTCCTTTGGACTTGTATCTGGCTTTGGGTATCTTGACCAGATTTTGGTCGGTGGATCGCAGAATGCGACTGGGGTTGTGGACTTCTATCTTTTCGCATAGATATTGCGGAGCCTTCCCATGGATGCACTTATGTGTCAGACAGAGTGCTTTGAAGGCAATTCTGTCTTTTACTGGCAGCCAGTGAAGGGTTCTCAGAGAAGGTGAGATTGATTCCCATGTTTTTTTCCCAGTCACAAGTCTGGCGGCCGTATTTTGAACGACTTGCAGACGAGTGATTTGGTACTTGGGGAGTCCGAGGTAAAGGGCATTTGCATAGTCCAGTCTGGAGTTCACAATTGTTCCCACCACGACTGCTACGTCTTCTTTGGGGATAAAAGGAATAAGTCTACGTAGTAGGCGCAGCAGATGGTGTGATCCGCTGACTACTGACCCTATTTGTGCGTCCATTGTCATGTTGGTGTCAAAGATGACTCCGAGACTTTTGACTTTGGAGCTAGGGGTGATGATCTGGCCCAGAATGGGGGGAGGTGTCCAGGTTGTTGCAGGTTGACTCTTGCGACTGGCATGAAACAGAAGAAGTTCTGTTTTGGAGCTGTTGAGTTTAAGATAACTCTTTGTCATCCAGTTTTCTATCAAAGAGAGACAATTCTCTAAACTGAGATGATGATCCTTTTTGTTGCAGATGCGAAAGTACAGTTGCGTGTCGTCTGCATAGGAGTGGTAAAGCAGCTGTTGGCTACTGATGATTTCAAAGAGAGGGCGAAGATAGATGTTGAAGAGCACCGGTGACAGGGGTGATCCTTGAGGGACTCCACATGACACCGTGCGTTTTTCGGAAGTAAAAGGTCCTAATTTCACTGTTTGTGATCGGTTTTCCAAAAAGGAGGAGAACCATGATAGATCACGTTCTGCGACTTTGGCTACTTCAGTCAATCGAGTCAGTAGTAGTTTGTGGTCTACTGTATCGAAGGCTGCACTTAGGTCCAACAGAACCAGGATACAAGATTCTCCTTCGTCTGCAGCCTCAAGTGCGTCGTCCCATATTTTCAGCAATGCTGTTTCCGTCCCGTGTCCGGGACGGAAACCGGATTGAAATGGATCAAGTAGATTATGGGTATCTAGATGCTGTTGCAGCTGTTGTACCACTGCTTTCTCCATTATCTTTGAGAGGACGTTTAGGCCTGTTATGGGACGGCGGTGAGTTGGGTCTTTGGGGTCTAGGGTGGGTTTCTTCAAGATGGGCTGGATAGTGCCCTCTTTCAGCAGGGAGGGCACTATGCCTTCCCTGAATGACTGGTTTATAAGCTGCATGATAGGTGGTGCCAGGATGTCGGCGCATTCCTTCAGCAGTTTAGTTGGGATAATATCATTAGGCGCTGTGCTATTTCGCAAAGTGTCGATGATATTTTTTGTGGCATCAACGGAGATGGGTTCCAGAGTGAACTTGGTTGATTGTAGATGGCTTCTATCGGTGTTGCGAGGTTGATCAAGGGGGGTGTTGCACGGGGTATTGTTTTGACTAATGCTTTCCCGGATTCCCTCAATTTTATTGATGAAGAAATCCGACAATTCATCGCAAAATTCTTGGGTATCTGAATTGAGGGCCTCAAGACAGCCTGGATTCATGGTCTGAGTGACCAACTTGAAAAGTTCGCGGGGGCGATTTAAGGCGCTATTGATGGCCTTAGAAAAATGATGTTTCTTGGCTTGGAAAATTTCTTCGTGATATTTTCTTGCTATTGCTTTGTAGCAGATGAGGTTCTCTTCTGAGGCGCTGCGTTTCCAGGCGGCTTCCGCCCTTCTGCGCTCTTGCTTCAGTAGTGACAGCTGGTTATTGAACCAGCCGCACTTGTTGTTCCGGATGTGTGCTTGGCGTTTCGGTGCTACTAAGTCGGCTGACTGTAGTAGTGCTGCATTTATGGCATCCAGTGTATCTGAAACTGTTCGGAGTGGTCGGAGTGCTTTTATTTTAATTCCTAAGGTAGATTTGAAGAGTTCCGAATGGAGCTTCTTCTGAGATCTTGTCCAGTGAGTTGTCACCGGCTTAGGTGTTTTTATCAATGGGGGAGTTTTGGAAATTATGAATTTAATTGCATGGTGATCTGTCCATGGCAACGGTTCATTTTCCAAAATACTTATTTCCAGATTTTGTCTGAAAATTAGGTCAAGCGTGTGACCTGAAGCATGTGTGGGCCCACATACTAGTTGCTGTAGCCCTAATCCTTCCAGCTGGTCAATACAGGCATCCGCGATCGGATCCTGTGAGGAGTTGGCCCAGAGATTGAAGTCCCCGAGTAGCAAAAGATGTTTGCTGTTCAGGGTATAAGTGGAGATAAACTCCGTCAGAGATGGTAAAAGCTGCGATTTTGGTCCGGGTGGCCTATAGCAGAGTAGAATACGGACGGTCTCCTGGGGATTTGTTTGCAATTGTAGAGTAAGGGTTTCCATGAATGGAAGAGGATTTTGAAGGACTGGTTTACTGATCGCAAGATGGGTCTTGTGAATCACCGCCAAGCCTCCTCCTCTTTGCCCTATTCTGTTTTCCGTTATAATACGATAGTTTTCTGGCACCAATTCTCCTAGAATGGTGTTACAGTCGGCTGTGAGCCAGCTTTCTGTAATAAAGAGGCAGTCTAAATCGTATTGTAGTATGAAATCATGGATTTTTAATCGGTGTTTTACTGCCGATCTAGTGTTAATCAAAGCACATGATATGTGCTTAAGTTGGGATGGGTGACTGAATTTTTTGACAGTCGATCGTCGATCAATTCTCAAAATTTGCTCAGTTCTCAGGGCCCTTTTGGTGACGGCTGGTAGCACTGCGGCAAATCGCCTCAGACCCCAAATGGTTTCTGCTGAATACCGCAGAATCGCCATAGTTGCCCGTCATCGGGGGGGGGGGCGCGGCGGTGGTTGGATGGTGATGGGGGGGAAGATTCACTGAATCCTCTCTCTTGGCTTTGGTCCAGAGGAAGGCAAAAAAAACCTGGCCAGACTACGCCAATATGCTGGGGCAGGGAAAAAAATTCCTTCCTGATCCCTGAAAGGCGATCGGCCAAGACCCTGGATCAAATAATGTTATGGTTTGGGGGACTTAGGGTAGGAAATGTCTCTAATTGCTGGGGGGGGTGTACTAAGATGGCCGCCGGCCTGACAGAGAAATCCAGGCCGGGGGGCTATCTGTAGGGGGGATTGGCAGCAGGGGTGGCTGTGATTAGTTTATTTGGAGGTGGATGGGGTCCTCCAGGGGTGAGGGGGGGTATACTGGGGAGATTTTGGGCCTGGGTATGGTGCGCCGCTAGGCCGCGGATAAAGCCGCGGTCTGTCCTAAGACGCGGCTGCCGCGGACCTAGCGAGGTTGGCGCGGAGCGCCGAAAAAGACGGGAATCAACGGCGGGGAGTGGATGGCGGGGGACGAGGAAGGGATGCCTCGACAATGAAACGGGGGTGGTGATCGGGGAGATTCGATCGCCTGTCTCCCAGGATCCGACGCCGCGGCTTGTCCTGAAAAGGACGGCTGCCCTTGGTCCCAGGGAGACTGGCAGACTCACCTTCAAAGGAGGGGAGGAGGAATGCTGGGGGGGAAGCAGGAGAAAAAAAAGGCCAGGTTCAGAGCAGTCCGTGCAGAGGCTGGAGCTGGAGCTGTAGCTGGGCTGAGCAGGGCTGGATTGGACCCTGCCTGTCAGCCTGTCTGCCTGACTGCCTTCTAAGCCTGCCTGGAGCTATAGCACACACGTTCCTACTCCTAGGAGACGTGCGCCGTGTGGAGCTCCTGTTGCTAATCCGAGGCCTCACTAACTGAGAGACCTGTCCAGAACAACCATGTTCTCTGTGTGTGTCCGTCGGCTGAGCGGGGGGTCCCGCTGAACTGTCGGCGGACAGGGCGGTCCCCGCACACTGTGCAGGGACCGCCCTGTCTCTCCTCCGCTATCCCCTATGGGGAATCGGATGGAAACGGACCGTCTGTCTGTTTGCATCCGATCCGATCCGCCGGATGGAAGAAAAATAGGGTTTTCTTCCATCCGAAAAACGGATCCAGACGGATGCGGATATTAGGCGGACGTTAGCGGATGCATCATCCGCTAACGGACGCGATCCCATAGGGGCCCATTACAAGTCCGTGAACGGACTTGTAATAAGCAGACGAACGGTCTGCTCATGTGAAAGGGGCCTTAAAGGGCAATGGGTTTTTGGACTCCTGACAGACCCTTGCATCTTTCATCCAGTGCTGCACTGACATTTCTGGATTCTGAGTTATGGGGAAAGCATAAGGATTGTCAAAAGATTTGCAGAAAAAGGTAGTTGAACTGTATAAAACAGGAAAGGGATATACAAAGATATCCAAGAAATTGAGAATGCTAATCAGCAGTGTTCAAACTCTAATCAAGAAGTGAAAGAGAGGGGTTCTGTTAAAACCAAACCACGGTCAGGTAGACCAACTAAAATTGCCACAGCTGCCAGAATTTTTTTTGGGGATGCAAAGAAAAACCCACAAAAACCTTCAGGTGAAATACAGCACTCTCTGAAAACATGTGGTGTGGCTGTTTCAGAATGCACAATCAGAAGGTACTTGAAGAAAGATGGGGTGCATGGTCTAGTCACCAGTAGAAAGTCATTACTACGCAAATGCCACAAAGTATCCCACTTACAATATGCCAAACAGCACAGAGACAAGTCTCAAACCTTCTGGCACAAAGGAATTTGGAGTGATAAGACCAAAATTGAGCCAACAAGGCCTATGATAAAAGGTACACCATTCCTACTGTGAAACACGGAGGTAGATCGTGTTTCACAGTGTTTTCATGATGTTTTGGCTACAAAGGCAAAGGAAATTTGGTTAAAATTGATGGCAAGATGAATGCAGTATGTTATCAAAAAATACTGGATTAACATTTGTCTTTATCAGCCAGGAAGCTGTGCATGGAACATACTTTTACATTCCAACGTGACAATGATCCAAAACACAAGGCCAAGTCGACTTGTCACTGGCTACAGCAGAATAAAGTAAAGGTTCTGGAGTGGCCATCTCAGTCTCCTGAACTCAATATCATTGAGCCACTCTGGGGAGATCTCAAACATGCATTTAATGCAAGACAGCCCAAGAATTTACAGAAACTGGAGGCTTTTTGCCAAGAGGAATGGGTAGCTTTACCATCTGATAAGATAACGAGCCTCATCCACAAATGCCACAAAAGACTTCAAGCTGTCATTGATGTTAAAAGGGGCAATACACGGTATTTAGTACTTTTGATCAGGGTCATTTGGGTAGTTTCTGTTGTCAATATGATTTAAAAAGAGTAAACACAGTTGATTGATAATAAATGGCTTTAGCCAAACACTTACCGTGAGGCCGCATACACACAAGGAGACATGTCCGCTGAAACTGGTTCGCAGACCAGTTTCAGCGGACATGTCCGATCGTGTTCACGGCCTAGCGGACAGGTTTCCAGCGGACAAAAGTTTCTAAGCATGCTTAGAAACTTGTCCACTGGAAACCTGTTCGTCGGACAGGTTCCGCCGCTTGATCGTTCTCATAGGCGGCAGGAGGGGACGTCCCCCCTCTCCCGCCGCCATCCGGTGCTTCTCCGAGCTCTCCCGTGCCATCGGGGGCCCGGAGAGCAAATCGGCCGGGGTTCCCTGCAGAACCATAGAGATGACTGGTGACCAGATGGTCACAGTCATCTCTATGACCGTCGGAGGACCGAGCGCGACGTTATGACATCATGCCCGGAACCTGGAATGTAAACAAAGCCGAAGGCATTAGATTGGTGAATTTTTTTTCACAAACTAATGCTTTCCAGCCTGGAGGAGAGATGTGGGGTCTTATTGACCCCATATCTCTCCATAAAGAGGACCTGTCACAGTGATTCCTATTACAAGAGATGTTTACATTCCTTGTAATAGGAATAAAAGTGATCAAAAATGTATTTTATTTTCTTAAAAAGTGTAAAAGTAAAAAAAATAAGTAAAAATAATAATAATAATAAAAAAAAATATTAAAATGCCCCTGTCCCGGTTGCTCGCGTGCAGAAGCGAACACGCATGCAAGTCCCGCCCACATAGGTAAACACCGTTCGAACCCCACATGTGAGGTATCATCTCGTGCGGTAGAGCGTGTGCAACAATTCTAGCACTAGACCTCCTCTGTGACTCAAAAATAGTAACCTGCAAAAAAATTTAAAGCGTCACCTATGGAGATTTTTAAGTACCGAAGTTAATTCATGAAACATTTTTTTCCCTAAAAAAGGCGTTTGAAAAATGATTGCGCAAATACCGTGCAAGAAAAAAAGTTGCAATGACCGCCATTTTATTCCCTAGGGTGTCTGCTAAAAAAAATATATAATGTTTGGGGGTTCTAATTAATTTTCTAGCAAAAAAAGTTTGATTTTTACATGAAGGAGAGAAGTGCCAAAATAGGCCCGGTGATCAAGTGGTTAAGTGCTAAATGCATTTTGGAATACTGGATTTAGAGTGCATGATCTAAGTTTAGGAATGTTGGAAACTAATTTTTATACTACAGGGAAAATTTCAATTTACATTTCACATTATTTATACACAAAAAATAGTGTTAGAAAACAGATGACCAAACAGCAGCAACCTTACCTATAATAAAAAGGATTTCCACGGAAATATCACTAACAGTTGTGCTTCTTGTTGATGACAGGTCATCATTGTCCACAAAGGATACATTGTAAGGTACAGTAACAGCAACATAAAACGTTGCTAATAATATTAGCCAGTCCCAGGCTGCTTTGAAGGTACTAAAATGTAAAATGACAAACTTTGTTTTTTTTGCATCTGAAACCTTATATTCAGGAATTGCTGGTTTATCTACAAAAACGTTCTGTAAAACAAACAAAAATACATTTGATTAAAGTAATTATCTTGTAGTTACATAGCTCAACAAGGACCTGGTCCCTTTTAAAATATGCTGTACCACAATACCACAATAAAATTTGAGCACATTATTAAATTTGCACATGTATATAACCAAGTATGTACATTGCCTTGAAAAAGTATTCATACTCCTTGACATTTCCCACATTTTGTCATGTTACAACCAAAAACGTAAATGTATTTTATTGAGATTTTATGTGATAGACCAACACAAAGTGGCACATAATTGTAAATGTTTTTCAAAATTGCTTGCAAATAAATATGTGAAAAGTGTGGCATGCATTTGTATTCAGCCTCCCTGAGCCAATATTTTGTAGAACCACCTTTCACTGCAATTACATCTGCAAGTCTTTTTGGATATGTCTCTACCAGTTTTGCACATCTAGAGAGTGAACTTTTTGCCCATTCTTCTTTGCAAAATAGCTCAAGCTCTGTCAGATTGGATAGAGAGCATCTTTAAACAGCAATTTTCAAGTCTTGCTACAGATTCCCTATTGGATTTCATTCTGGAATGGGCCATTCAAACACATGAATATGCTTTCATTTAAACCATTCCATTGTAACTCTGGCTGTCATTGTCATGCTGGAAGGTGAACCCCAGTTTCAAGTCTTTTGCAGACTCTAATGCCTAGTACACACGAGCAGACAGATTTGTTCAAATCTGTCTGTCCGACAGATTTGAACAAATCTGTCTGCTGGGATTTTGGTTTGCTCGCGTGTACACACGAGCAAACCAAAATCCCCGCCAGCAGACGGCGCGCTGACGTGTCGGTGACGTGGCGGTGACGTGGACGCCGCCACGTCACCGCACCAGGAAGTAAAACACTTCCGCGCATGCGCCGAATCCATTCGGCGGCGGTGCGGCGGCGGTGCGGCGGCGGTGCGGGACGACATGTCTGCTGGTAAGTGTACTAACCAGCAGACATGTCGGGCGGACGGATTCCCACCCGATAGATTTCAAAGCATGCTTTGAAATCTGTCGGGTGGCCAAATCCATCGGCTCGGCCGTACACACGATCGAATCTGTCTGCTGAAACGGTCACGCAGACCGTTTCCAGCGGACAGATTTGATCGCGTGTACGAGGCCTAACAGGTTTTCTTCTAAGATTGCCCTGTTTTTGGCTCCATCCATCTTTCCATCAACTCTGACCAGCTTCCCTGTCTCTGCTGCAGAAAAGCATCCCCTCAACGTGATGCTGCCATGCCATGTTTTACGTTGGGGATGGTGTGTTCAGGGTGATGTGCAGTGTTAGTTTTCCATCACACGTTTTGTTTTTAGGCCAAAAAGTTAAATTTTGATCTCATCTGACTAGAGCACCCTTCTTCCACATGTTTTCTGTGCCCCCCACAAGGCTTCTCACAAATTGCAAATGGGGCCTCTTATGGCTTTCTTTCAACAATGTCTTTCTTCTTGTCACTCTTCCATAACAGACAGATTTGTGGAGTGTACAACTAATAGTTGTCCTGTGGACAGATTCCCCCACCTGAGCTGTGGATCTCTTTAGAACTCCAGAGTTACCATGGGCCTATTGGCTGCTTCTCTGGTAATGCTCTCCTCGCCCATCAGTTTAGGTGCAAGGCTATGTCTTGGTAGGTTTGCAGTTGTGCTATACTCTTTCTATTTTAAGGTGATGGATTGAACAGTGCTCCGTGAGATGTTCAAAGTTTGGGATATATTTTTTGTTTAACCTAACCCTTCTTTAACCTTCTCCACAACTTTATCCTTGACCTATCTGGTCTTTTCATGATTGTTCACTAAGGCTCTCCAACAAACCTTTGTGGGCTTCACAGAACAGCTGTATTTATACTGAGATTAAATTATACACATATGGACTATATTTACTAATTAGATGACTTCTGAAGACATTTGGTTCCACTAGGGGTATCAGAGTAAAGGGGGCTTCCCCCCCGATTATCACTATTTCATAAACTGTTTATGGGCTGTGATCAGTGGTGATCCTTGGGACACCGCTGTTCCCTGCTTCATAAACGGACACCAATGGGTGAGAAGCTGCTGTGATGTGAGGAAGAAGGCTTCTTTTTTCCTAATATCAGCAATAGCAAGCTTAAAGATTGATATAAATAATAACTATACATGTTTATGTGTGTATATATATGTGTTTTATATATATATATATATATATATATATATATATATATACAAACACAGTACAAACACACATATACACAGTATAGTTATAGTGTTTTTTTTTTTTAGGACCAATTCACATCTGAGCAATGCAGAATTTTTGGTAGAATTGTGCAATTCTTGCCACGTTTCCAAATTGCTGTAAAATTCTGTCAAAATTAGTTTTTGGGTGCCATTCATTGTTAATGGCACCCCAAATTCAGTTATCAGACATGCATTTTGCTATACATTTTGTCATTTGACAAATACACTACCAACCTGCCCAAATGTGCATTGAAAAAAATCACAATGCTTCATGCCCAAAAAATATTTAAATTTGGCCTTTTGGGCCTTTTGTATGTGCATTTTGGTGTGCATGCCAGAAACACATGCAAAATGCATGATATGCTTTCAGTGCCATTAATTGTTAATGGAATCCCAAACGTGGCTAGCAAATGTGCTGTTTGCCAAAATATGCATAAAAAGCAAATCAAAATGCACATTAAAAAAGTGTCAAACTATTTGCTAAAAGAAATGCCAAAGTGTGCGCTAAAATAACATGTGCCAAAATGTGCTCTAAAGGGCCAAAATGCGTGTTTAAAAAAGTGGCAATAAAAAAATACCCCAGACAGATGTGTGAACAAAAAATGCGATATGTTAAAAAAAAATACAAAATAAATAATGCTGAAATTAACAATTAAAAAGGGCCAAAACACACATTTAAAGAATGTGCCAAAATGTGTGTAAAAAAACTGAGTTAAAAAAAGTGCTTAATATTTTAATGTAATAACACGCTCTTTTTAACTTTGGTTTCAACTCAGCTGCTATGTAATCACACAGGTGTCTCAGGAGATCACAGGCAGCCCTCCCTCTTCTACTTAGATCTCAGGTGTTCTCAGAGGAAAAACTTCTCCTCTAATTAAAAAAGGGGGGATAGGGTTGGGACTTTAGATGAGGCATATGATAGAAACTACCACAGGCCTCCATCCCTGTAAATAGATAAAAAGGGGGGGGGGGTTGGAACTTTAGATGAGATTTTTAGCAGTATGCAATTAAATATATATATGGAATATAAAAGGTTTGGTGGTATTTTGGTTTGGTAGGCAAGTTTTTTGATTTCTTTTGATTTTCCAGTGCTCTCTTTTGCTAGACCAATTTTAGGTAGGGGCGGGTTTAAGTTATCACCTTCCCCCTATCTATTGATTAGCACACCTGTGCTCCTTTTTTAAGAGACCTTAAAATTCATAGGTAGGACTGCAGCATACAAAGTGCCTTGTCGTTTAGACAGATTCATTTGGTTTAGTGCTTTTTTTGGTTGGCAACTTTGAGCCTGGCTAATATGGAAACATTTTTTATATTCCATATATATATATTTAATTGCATACTGCTAAAAACGCATCTCATCTAAAGTCCCAACCCTCCCCCCCTTCTTTTTTTTTTTTACTTCTCCTCTCATTTCCTTTTGAGAACAAATGTTCTCTGCTTAATAAACAGGGTACCAGAGGAGAACATTTTTCTCTGAGAACTGCTGAGAACTGAAATGAAATTATCAATGTTTGATAAACATACGCCTATATGTTAAACGTCCATCTGTACAAACCCTTATGGTGGTTATGCACAATGATTTGTACTTGATCTAAGTACAATCACCTATGAAATATAGTACAATATAACACACATGGTATTGTTCTAAACTTTACAACATAAAATACAATCTATCAGTCATCAAAATGATCAATTAAATACTGTGCTTAATTGTCCTATAGTATGATTCTCTATACTATGATTCTCTATATTATGATTTGTTGATACTCATAAAGCACAGTGTGTTAGTGGTTAGTATTTTTGTCTCGTACTACATAGGACTCTGGTGTGAGTCTTGGCCATGATGCTATCTGCATGGAGTTTGCATGTTCATCCTGTGCTTGCACGCATTTCATCTGGGCACCCCATTTTTTTTCCATATGCCAAAGACTTGATGGTAGGTGATTTTGTTCCTGCCTAAACTGGCTCTTGTATTTGTGTGCATGCATGTGAGATGAATACCTAATGCCGCATACACACGACTGTTTTTCGGGTTCTAAAAAATGAAAATTTTTAAGAATCTAGAAAAAAAAAATTCATCCCGATCATTAACACGGCCTTGCCTACACACGATTGTGAAAAAAATGCTCTTACAAAGCGTGGTGACATACAACGCCTACAACAGCACTATAAAGGGGAAGTTCCATTCGGATGACGCCACCCTTTGGGCCACATTAGCTGATTTTGTATTAGTAAAAGACGATTTGCGCTTTTCTGTCTGTTACAGCGTAATGAATGTGCTTACTCCATTACGAACGGTAGTTTTACCAAAATGAGCGCTCCCGTCTCATAACTTGCTTCTGAGCATGTGTGGATTTTTCATGTTGTTAAAGCCCAGACACGACCATTTTTACAACCTTAAAAACGACAACGTTAAAAACGTTGTGAAAAAATAGAGCATGTTCGGAAAAAAAAATTTGCAGTTTTTTTAGAAAAAACATAATTTTTTTAGAACCCAAAAAACGGTCGTGTGTACGGGGCATTAGTCCTTAAAGGCAGGGACTGATGTAAATCTAAAGTGCTGCATAAACTATCAGTGCTATTTAAATGCCTGTAATAAATGATGTAGGCCTCATGTACACTGCTGCTGGTAAACAAAAGTTTAAGAGCAGTTGGGCATTTTTTTCAACTGCTCCTGAACTCTCCTCTATGTTATCTTATCAGTACATGTACAGAGGGCCATTTACAGTTGTTTCTAGGCAGTTGAGTTGTTTATTTATGTTAAAGGATTAATTTAATGATTATATTGATACATGTGTGGTCATCTTTATAGTAACAGAAACCTCATGATGTTTCTTCACCCACACACATTTTTTAACTTAGTTATTACTTTTATTATTAAAATGCAATGGCAAGCAATGACTCAAACATTCATTATTGTATTAAACATCTTCAATATAAATATGTTTGTAGTGATTATCTAGTGTTCTTAATTGTACTAGAATTACTTATAATTCTGTGCAGCATGTTGGGTTCTTTATTTTTATAGAGCTAACACAAACACTTTTGAAACAAAATACATATGCATAAAGATAAAAACACACCCTATTTAAAACTGTTGTAGATAGAACAGTAACAATACCATTAGCACCCAGTAATGCGTTATTAAAAATCACAGGCATTAGGGCAAATATTAATGAAAATGAAGACTATTGGTAGTATAGTAAATATATACATTTAAAGATCTTTGTGTACACATGTTCCATATAGATTATATTTAGTCTTAGCATTATAACACATTGGTGAACACTTTATAATTTCATGCCACACATACACACATATGGCATTCTTACTTTATTAAGCTTTAATTTGCCCTTTTCTCTCCTTTGTAGGTGACCAGAGATGTGATAAAGAACAGCCCGACTCCGTCTCCTTGCTGCTTCAAAATGGGATCCTGATTTTCCTTTTCTGTATTTTTCTGTGGAACAAAAGTAACAAGCAATTAGATATCACCACATGCAATTTTAACCTTTCAGAGATCTACTTCTATGGCACTTTTTAGAATGTAATAAAATATAACGACAGACTTCAATGCTTTTCCCCGTTGTGAACAAAAGATTCAAGCTGGAATATCAAGAGAGCAGACGGCATTTCTTTGAGAGGACTTTGACCATTGAAAATGAGAAAACATTGTGGCATTACAGTTTCATTTTCCATATCACTAAGAGCAATCATCAGTATGTCTAGAGGAGTAGTAAATGTAGTAGTAAATGTAAAGTATTGGGGATTTAATTTAAAACTTGTGTTCCTAATATATAGGTAAAAATATGTAAATACAAATTCTGGTTTAACAAAAACTGATTCACTGGACTCGTGTTTTTGTTGCAGTTTGATGGATGAATCATCAGATGTTTGTAGAAGAAAGGTTCTTGGTTAAGGTATATAAAAAAATATTCAACATCAATGTTGACAGAAAATCATACATGTGCTAAATCACAGACATTCACCAAAAGTTCAACAGAATATATGGTACTAGTATTGTTTCTGGAACAAATGAATCGGTAGTGTACCTTCATCATCAGAAGTTTTGTGCTGCCCGAGCACCATTAGTACTGTAATTGTATTACTAGACACTATATTTCTTCTTAAATTAATTTTTTGCACATATGCTAACTGATTCATTGATAACGATTATCCAAACCATGCATTGTTAATACACTTTAGGCAAACCATTCCTCCATTCAAAATAGCCAATGACGATTATAAGTTTTAACCCTGAATTAAATGAAGTATGCTCCCTGTAGCTTCTACGTAATACAGACAGCCATCAGTAGAACCTTTTTTTTCCTACTACTTCAACATTATACACACAGAATTGCCAAGCAAACTTAGCTGACATTGTGCTACCTCAACTGTTTTATTACAAGGCTGTACAATGAATAAGAAAATATATATATATATATATATATATATATATATATATATATATATATAAATATATCTACATCTCACAATGTCTACATGTGGTTAACCATTTGGCCGACACATACGGATCCCCTGGGGCATTGTGAGATGTAGATATATGTGAACATCATATATTACAAATTTGTACACCCGAGCTCTTAATGTTTCCCCTGTATGTAATTGGATCCATCCTTTTCAAATCGATTTTTTTCTTTTTATGTATAATATTTTTTGATCCTTATTAATAAATGAATCTAGCACCAGAAATACAATATATTACCCAATTATTTGACAAAATATAAAAGATAAAGATGACCTAGGCAAGTCTTAAAATGTCTTGTATATATATAAATGATGAACAATGAACAATGTTGCCCCTGAATGTAATTGGATCCATCCTTTTCAAATGCGTTTTTTCTTTTTATGTATAATCATTTTTGATACTTATTAATAAATTAATTTAAAACTTTTTCAAGAGTCTATAATTTTTCTAGCTGTGCAAAAGCCCTTGGGAGTTCCTTTCCTCTTTTTTCTATAATTCTATTGGGCTAGCAGCAAAAGTTTAGACACTAGAAGATGGGTACCTTATTCTTGTTATATATAGTATTTGTGTGCCACAAATTTACTTTAGTGTATTTTATTCTGAAATGTTGCACTAGATAAACCATTGTGCTAATATTGTGTGACATAAAAAATGTGAACAACCACCATTATATTCTCCAGGTGCTCTGCTTTCAGGAAGTATATAATAAGTAATATTCAAGCCTAAAATGATTTTTTAAATAATGTGTGAAAGAAATGTAAAAAACAACTCTGGCATTAATGCCCTATTATTATATAGTTAAACACATGTTCATGTATGTTAAACATAGGCTTATGATTTATACTTCTGTACTGTAGATTCAAAAATATTAAAAATGAACACAATTTAGACAACATTTTTTTATTATTGTGAAGAATTTGCCATTTGAACACTATTTATTTTACATTAGCTTCTGAATTATTTATACTTACATGGAATCATATTATGGTCAGTAGAAAGCACTGCTTTCACAATCATCCACGTGACCTAATTTCATCTCTCACTTCACTAGGTCAATCCTTTCAGCAAATCTCTTTGCAAATCAAATAAAAATCCTTGCTTTTACCCTGCTAAAGCCCCTTAACAATCCCTCTTCTTCTTTAAAAAGATCAGGTGAGTAACATAGTCTACCAGTCATTAGTTAAACATATCTACTTTTAGAATGTGAATCTTTTCTTTGGTAATTCTAATCACTAAAGTGATAACTAAGTAGATCTTTAGATCTGTTAGAACAGCATATTTATAATTCTAAATCACTGCATATGCTATACAATTCTTTACAAAATACTATTTTCACCCTTTTTGTCCAACCCTTTGCTGCATCCTAATGCTGCTGATCTACTCCAACCACTATTCACCCACTTCATGCCTACAAGCACTTGTTATAGTGGCAGCTCCATGTCACTGCTCAGAACATGCTCGCTGATAGTACATACAGTCTCTTGAAAAATTATTCATACCCCTTGACATTTAACACATTTTGTCATGTTACAACCCAAATTGTAAATGTATTTTATTGGGATTTTATGTGATAGACCAACACAAAGTAGCACATAAGTGTAAAGGGAAACGAAAATTATAAATGGTTTTCAATTTTTTTTGCAAATAAATATCTAAAAAGTGTGGAATGCATTTGTATTCAGACCCCCTGTGTCAATACTTTGTAGAACCACCTTTCACTGCAATTAGAGCTGCAAGTCTTTTTAGGTATGTCTCTACCAGCTTTGCACATCTAGAGAGTGACATTTTTACCCATTCTTCTTTGCAAAATAGCTCAAGCTCTGTCAGATTTGATGGAGAGCATTGTGAAAAGCAATCAGTTTTTTAACCGATGGTGTGTAGGCGCGACGGACCATCAGTCAGCTTCATCGGTTAACCGATGAAAATGGTCCATCAGACTGTTCTTATTGGATGGACCGATCGTGTGTACACGGCATCACAGGTTTTCTTCTATGATTGCCCTGTATTTGGCTTCAGCCATCTTTCCATCAACTCTGACCAGCTTCTCTGTCCCTGCTGAAGAAAAGCATCCCCTCAACATGATGCTGCCACCATTATGTTTCACAGTGGGGATGTTGTGTTCAGGGTGATGTGCAGTGTTAGTTTTCCCGCCACACATAGCACTTTGCTTTTAGGCCAAAAATGTTGGTCTCATCTGACCAGTGCACCTTCTTCCACATGTTAGCTGTGTCCCCCACAAGGCTTCTTGTAAACTGCAAATGGGACTTCTGATGGCTTTCTTTCAACAATTACTTTCTTCTTGCCACTCTTTCATAAAGGCCAGATTTGTGGAGTGCACGACTAGGCTTTTAGGATGTTGTTTTTTTTACTAAGGTTCTCCAACAATCCTCTGAGGGCTTCACAGAACAGCTGCATTTATACAAAGATTAAATTATACTGAGGGGGACTCTATTTACTTATTATGTGACTTCTGAAGGCAATTGGTTACACTAGATTTTAGTCAGGTATCAGTGTAAAGGGGGCTGAGTACAAATGCATGCCAAACATTTCAAACATTTATTTGTAAAAAATTTGAAAAATCATTTTTAATTTTCGTTTCACAATTATGTGCCACTTTGTCTTGGTCTATCACATAAAATCCCAATAAAATATATGTTTTAGGTTGTAACCTGAAAAAATTTGAAAAATTTAAAGGGTTATGACTGTCCCTGTACTGTAAGCATTGGCATGGCTGCTTACAGTCCCCCGGTCACAGTTTCGCTTACAGTGTAGCAGTGAAAGAGTGACAAAGCAGGGCAGTAATTGGGAGACATGGATAGAGGGCTGTCATTTCAAAAATAGGAAGTGCCTGAACTGGGAAATTTATGTCAGGATTATCATGTATTACTTATACTTAGGCTGCGTACACATGACTAGTCCATCCAATGAGAATGGTCTGAAGGTTAACCGATGAAGCTGACTGATGGTCTAATGTGCCTACACACCATCGGTTAAAAAAATGATTGTGTTAGAACGCGGTGACATTACATGTTTTAACACAACGACGTGCTAAAAAAAAAAGTAGTTCAATGCTTCCAAGCATGCGTTGACTTAATTCTGAGCATGCGCAACCTTTTAACTGATGCATTTGCATACTAATGATCGGTTTTGACCCATCATATTTTTTTTGACCGAAGGATAACTGACCGATGGGACCCACACACAATCGGTTTGGACCGATGAAACAGTCCTTCAGTCTGTTTTCATCGGTTTTGACCAATCGTGTGTATGCGGCCTAAGGCTTTAGATTTTTATTGAATAATAATTTTTAAAACATTTTTTTTCTCAATAAATGTTTATTGAGAAATAGAATAAAAACATACATGGTATAGAACATATTTAAACATGTTCAACATGATATGAGATTTTTGAGATTGGGTTTACATCTACTCTACTCTATCGCTGGACTTCGGTGATTAAATATTTTTGTTGTGGTACTTTTCTTGGACCTTCCATTGTTTTCTCTAGGCACCTTCAAGGTTCTTCATGTTAGAAAGCTAAGCAGAGAAATTGTACTCCATAATATGGATTTACCTTCACACTGAGGAAAAAAATTAGCTTCAGATTCTTTTTTAGCACCTCCCACCTGCATATACTATATATTTTAAGCCATAGCAGTGATGATGCACAGTTTTGCTAGAAAGAACATTTTACTTTGTGCATAGGTTATTTAAACTGAAAGGGAACTGAAAAGGAATTAGTGTTTAAACATTTTTTCTGCTCAGTTGAAATTGAGTAGTCTGATGCCACGAACACGCGATCATTTTTCGGCATGAAAAAAAACATTGTTTTAAAAAAAATTCATTTAAAATGATCGTGTGTGGTCTTCACATCATTTTTCGGGTTCTGATTTTTTTTCCGAACATGCTGCATTTTTTAACAACGTTTTAAACAATGTTGTTTTTCGGGTTGTAAAAAATTGTCGTGTGTGGGCTAAAACGATGTTAAAAAACTGTGCATGCTTAGAAGCAAGTTATGAGATGGGAGCACACGTTCTGGTAAAACTACCGTTCATAATGGAGTAAGCACATTCATCATGCTGTAACAGACAGAAAAGAGCGAATCGTCTTTTACTAACACGGAATCAGCTAAAGCAGCCCCAAGGGTGGCGTCATCCGCATGGAACTTCCCCTTATAGTGCCGTCGTACGTGTTGTAAGTCACCGCGCTTTGCTAGAGCATTTTTTTAAAACGATGGTGTGTGGGCAACGTCGTTTTAATGATGAAGTTGTAAAAACATTGTTTTCCCTACATGCCGAAAAACGTTGTTTTTTTCATGCCGAAAAATGATCGCGTGTACGCGGATAACGTATCTTTAAAAGATGTAGGCCTGGATTCGGAAACGATTTAAATGTGCGCAGTCGCATCTTTGCACCAATTTACAAAGCGAGATATGTTGAAAAAAATGGCTTCAGCCATTCAACGTAACTTGCCTACGCTGGCGTATCGTGGGCGCATAGTTACGCTAGACGCATTAGGCATTCCCATTATAAATATGCAAATAAGTAAGATACACCGATTCACGAACAGAGATGCGCCCGGCCGCTTCATATACGCGATTTGCATAATACTTACGTCCGGCGTAAAGTTACCCCTATATAGCAGCTAATGCAAAGGTATGGGCCAGGGGAAGACGCCGTCAAATTTTACGTCACGTACGCTGTTTACGTAGTACTACGTGAATAGGGCAGTGCGTAGGTTACGCTCACGTTGTAGACATTGCACCAATGTATCTTAGGGAGTATACGCGACGTGATTCTGAGCATGCGCGCGCATGCCCAGTTTGATCGGCCATTCATTTGCATGGGTCATGCTTAATTTAAATAGATGACGCCCACCTCCTTCCTACTTTGTATTAGGTGGGAATACGCCGGTCAATTTACGCTACCCCGCGGGAACTTACGGAGCAAGTGCTTTGTGAATACTGCACTTGCCTCTCTAAGTTGCGGCGGTGTAGCGTAAAGAAGATACGTTATGCCCGGACAAAGATACGCTAATGTTTCTTCATCCTGGCTGTAGAAACTAGCTTGAGATAACCATGGTATTACTGTTGTTGAAGTGTGGGACAAAAGTAAAACATGGTTTAAAGACAGGGGCCCGGATTCAGAAAGGATTTACGTCGGCGTATATCCAGATACGCCTCCGTAATTTTAAATGTGCACCGTCGCATATTTGCGCCGATTCACAAAGCGAGATACGTCGATAAAATTCGATGTAACTTGCCTATGCTGGCGTATTGTGGGCGCATAGTTACGCTGGATGCATTCGGCGTTTCCCATTATAAATATGCAAATGAGTAAGATACGCTGATTTACGAATATAGATGCGCCCGGCCGCTTCATATATGCAATTTGCGTAAGGCTTACGTCCGCCATAAAGTTACCCCTCATATAGCAGGCGCAGCTAATGCAAAGGTATGGGCCAGGGAACAACGCCGTCAAATTTTACGCTGCGTACGCCGTTTACATAGTACTACGTGAATAGGGCAGTGCGTAGGTTACGTTCACGACAAGGCATTGCGCGGACATATCTTAGGGAGTATACACAACGTGATTCTGAGGATGCGCGCACATGCCCAGTTTGACCGGCCATTCATTTGCATGGGGTCACGCTTAATTTAAATAGATGACGCCCACCTCCTTCCTACTTTGAATTAGGAGGGCTTACGCCGGCCAATTTATGCTATGCCGCTGCAACTTACGGAGCAAGTGCTTTGTGAATACTGCACTTGCCTTTCTAAGTTGCGGCGGCATGCCGTAAAGAAGATACGCTACGCCGGCACTAAGATACGCCAATGTATCTGAATCCTGGCCAGGGAGTACAGAGTACACAATATGTTTCGCAGAGTAACACTTAATAATTCTTCTAGGACACCAAATTTACAGAAGGATTAGGGGAAAATGTTATACATAAGAAAACGACTATATCTTTTTCTCTATATAATTGTCTCTCTCAATTAAAACAATGATTTTACACTGAGGCAACTTCTTGGAAACCACTATCCTCATTCCTTTGTGGGAATTGTTCTTTCTCCTAATGAGCTCAGAAGGAACATTGTACTTTGATCAAATATATAAATATATTTAAAGTTTTAGTACCAGATTAGTTGAATATATAATAGAACAGAGAATATTTTGAGTCAGCAGCTTTGGATATATAATAGAATATACCACAACAGGAAAACTGCTAAACTCAAAGCTCTTTGCTCCTACTTCCGTTTCAAATCTTATTAGAAGAAAGCACTACTGTCTAACCTCTGGGTCATATTATGAAATAAAAATATACATGTCTATATAATACTGAGATATGTGAAACTTAAGATAGTTGGTTGCTTTTGAAATATTTTAAAAATGTTAAATGCCTTGCAGTTGGAGCTTTTACAGTACATAATAACCTTTACTATGGACTAGGAGTAAAGTGGAGCAAGCTATTTAAAAAAAAGAAAGTGTTTGTGTAAAATAATGTTTGAATTTATTAGTTATGGTGTCATTTTTGAGTTCTAAATAGGTTCACATGGGTAGGGTTTATTCAGCAGTTAAATAATTAAAGCCTGTCTTTCAATCAAATTTCCATTTACATACAGTCTGATAACACAGGAGTACCATGAGTTTTGTTAATAAGCCTGGGCATGCTCGAATCATAGTTACATAGTAGGTGAGGTTCAAAAAAGACTCAAGTCTATCAAGTCCAACCTATGTGTGATTATATGTCAATATTACATTGTATACCCCTGTATGTTGCAGGCGTTCAGGTGCTTATCGAATAGTTTTTTAAAACTATCGATGCCCCCCGCTGAAACCACCACCTGTGGAAGGGAATTTCACATCCTCGCCAATCTTACAGTAAAAAACCCTCTACGCAATTTAAGGTTAAACCTCTTTTCTTCTAATTTTAGTGAGTGGTCACTTGTCTTATTAAACTCCCTTTTGCAATTGTTTTGTATTCCTGTTGTAGGGTCAACAGTATGGTATTTGTAAATTGAAATCATATCCCCTCTCAAGTGTCTCTTCTCCAGAGAGAATAAGTTCATTGCCTGCAACCTTTCTTCATAACTAATATCCTCCAGACACTTTATCAGCTTTATTGCCCTTCTCTATACTTGATCCATTTCCAGTACATCCTTACTGAGGACTGGTGCCCAGAACTGGACAGCATACTCCAGGTGAGGCTGGACCAAAGTCTTGTAGAGTGGGAGAATTGTTCCTTTATTCCTGGAGTTAATACCATTTTTTATGCATGACACTATTCTATTTGCTTTGTTAGCAGCAGCTTGGCATTGCATGCCATTTCTGAGCCTATCTATGACCCCCAGGTCCTTTTACATCCTAGATTCCCCCAGAGTTCACCCCCTAGTGAGTAAATTGCATTAATATTTTTGACACCCAAATGCATTACTTTTTTAATTTATTTTTTACATTAAACCTCATTTGCCATGTAGTTTCCCTCCAATTAATTTGTTCAGATCTTCTTGTAAGGTTTCCAAATCCTGCAGAGAAGTTATTGCCCTGCTTAGCTTAGTGTTGTCTGCAAATACAGAGATTGAATTTACCCCATCCTCCAGGTCGTTTATGAACAAATTATGAACAAATTAAATACGATTGGTCCCAGCACAGAACCCTGGGGGACCCCACTTCCCACCCCTGACTATTCTGAGTATTTCCCATTTATCACCATCCTCTGAACTCGCCCTTGTAGCCAGTTTTCAATCCATGTACTCACCCTATGGTCCATGCCAACGGGCCTTACTTTGTACAGTAAACCTTTATGGGGAACTGTGTCAAATGCTTTTGCACAAATTCAGATACACCATGTCTATGGGCCTTCCTTTATCTAGATGCTAGCTCACCTCCTCATAGAAGGTTAAAGATTCTTCATGAATCCATGCTGATTACTGCTAATGATACTGTTTTCATTACTAAAATCTTGTAAATAGTTCCTTATCATCCCATCCAAGAGCTTTCATACTATTGATGTTAGGCTAAATGGTCTGTTAATCACAGGGATGTATTTTGGTCCTTTTTTAAATATTGGTGCTACATTGGCTTTTCTCCAATCAGCTCGTACCATTCTAGTCAGCAGACTGTCAGTCAAAATTAGGAACAAGGGTTTGTCAATTACTTGACTGAGTTCCCTAATGACCCTTAGGTGTAAGCCATCTTTTACCGGTGATTTATTAATGTTACATTTTATAAGTATATTTCTAATTCTGTCCCTGTTAGCCATGAGAGTGCTTCATGTGATGTGTCATGAGGACAAAAAGTGCAATTTTGGTTACTGAAGTCAAACAGCTTAAGTTCTTTTAGTAGAGTTTATACACTCACTTGGGGTTATGAGAGAAAGAAAATAGATCATCTGCAAATGCATGTCCACTTTTGGCTAAATTTTGGATGATTTTGCATTTGCATTGCATTGTTTGGATTTTTTTTGCAATAAATTCACTTTTTACAGAGTGCGACAGTCCAGGATGGTTTCTTTGCTCCATGGATTAGTGCAGAGCCAGTACCTGTCAGTGTAACAGGGCGGGAGTGATCTATTGGTGGTGCAGGGCTTAGAGCGGTACACTTTTCATTGTTTCCCACAGGCACACATGTCGCTCATTTTCCTGCTGCTTCATGTTACCAACTCCAGGGGTATTGGACAGCAGCTATCAGAGAAGCCATCTTGTCACCTCGTGAAATGTCTGTGTGGCCACATACACACGATCAGACAGATCCGATGAGAATGGTCCGACGGACCGTTTTAATCGGACCACGCTGAAGTGGTCTGATGTGCTTACACACCATCGGACCAAAAATCCGATCAGGCCAGAACGTGGTGACGTAGAACACAACGACGTGCTGAAAAAACGAAGTTCAATGTTTCTAAGCATACGTTGACTTGATTCTGAGTTTTTGGTTCAATGCTTTTGTGTACTAACAATCGTTTTGGTCCGACGGACAGGTGTCCGTCGGACAGATTTTAAAGCAAGTTTTAAAACTTTGGTCCGACGGACAACGGTCCGATGGGCCATACACACCATCTTAAGACCAGTTTCATCGGACTGGTCTGATCGTGTGTACGTGGCCTTACAGACTGGCCACCCATAAGGCTTTCACCACATATTTTTTGCCTCTTATCCCCATATTTATTATATTTTTGTGTGTGTAGAAAAGTGTAGAAAAGTGTTTTCATTAGCTTTGGTTTCTTTAGAATTAGCTTTAGTATTTTTGGTGTTTTAGAGTTTGTTCCAAAGCTGACACTTTTATATCTTTTTAATTCTAGACTCTATACTTATGAAATCTCTGTGTACTTGTGTGCACATGTGTTATTCCCATGCACATATTAGCAAGATATCTGTGGAAAGGTTTTCTGCAAAATAGTTGCAAAGTGTCGTTTCAATGTGCCTGAATGTCACATTTGTTCACACAGGGATCTCAATAGACTGTGTATAAAGTGCTGAGGTTCCACTCATATTATTTCTCAAGTCAAATGATTATTATTTTCTCTATTGGTAAATGGTAAATGTTCTTTACCTTTTTTGGCCAAATATTTTAAACAGTGTTTTTCTCTGTTTTGTTGTTGAAAGTAAGGCCGCGTACACACCATTAAATAAATCCGATCAAATGGTCTGACAGACCGTTTTGATCGGATTTGTCTGCTGGGATAGATTGGTTTGATCGTGTACACACGATCAAACCAAAATCCCTGCCGGCAGACAGCGCGGTGTTGTGGCGGTGATGTTGACGCCGCCACGTCACCAGGAAGTAAAACACTTCCGCGCATGCGTTGAATCCATTTGACGCATGTGTGGACAGATATGTCTGCTGGTTAGTGTACTAACCAGCAGACATGTCGGATGGACGGGTTCCCAGCAGACAGATTTTAAAGCATCCTTTAAAATTTGTCTGCTGGAAAACCCAGTCTCTCCGCCCGTACACACGTTCAAATTTGTCTGCTGGTCCGTCGGACCGTTTCCAGCAGATGAATTAGATCGTGTGTACGTGGCCTTAGGGTGTGTGACATTAGCCCAGCAAAAGGCAACCAATAGAAACATACATATTACAAACATTATTGATATTAATTACATTACATGAGACATTCTCAGTAGGTGACCTAAGTGTGATGTCTTGCTACTCCTGGTGATAAAGGAGAAATCCACAATAGCAGCAACAATTAAACAGATGAAAAGGCTGGAACAATTACATGCATTAACAAAACCACTTATAGCCAAATACTAAGTGGCTTTCTTGTGAGTGCATATTTGTCTTTCTGTATTTTGCCATATGTGGCTTGTTAATGCACTAGGTTGCTGAACTTGATTTCTTCTGTTTGTTTCTAACAATTTGAGGAAATTCTCTTTGCTGTACTATACAATTCCCTGACACTGAGGGATATTAAAGTAGTTTTACATCTCAAGAAAGCAAAAACCATATTATATGATCAAATGTTTGTAGAAATGCGAAAGGGTGAGATGTGGCATATGGGAAGAGCCAGTTAATCAGGGTGGGAGCAGGTAATCAGGTATTGGTGAAGGGGTAAAGGGTGAGTATGCACCTTTTTTTTTAGCTCTTGGAGTCAAGGGGTGTGAGATTCTCAAGGAAAGTGTGGAGGGGAGGAGGTGATTGGGAATGCGAGGATGAGTGAGATAATTCTGAGAGGAACAGCAATAGTGGAAAACGTGGTATAAAATAGCATGTGGCACCCTTTAGTGTAATATCAGGTTAGTACAGGTAAATGTATTTGTATGACTCATGGTAAGTGTGAGTCTGGAATCTGGGTCAGGGTTTACTGAAGGTCAGGCTGTATGGCTCACAGAGGCAGGTCTCCTGTGCTTCCCCCTGGTTCTGGGAGTTTAAAGAAACTTCTAGAAGCTAGAGGGAAGTAGACAGTAGGTTTGATCTACATACCTTTTGGGCCTGGCAGGGTGTCTGAGCCAGACCTTAAATATGGATGAGTCATGCCAGAGGGGGAGTTGGGTGTAAGATGGAATGCTGATGAAACTGTAAAGTCGAGGGGGGGGCTCTCCCTCCAGGCTGGAGCTCTGGCTGGCTTGGGAAAATCCTAACAACAGTGCAGTTTGAAAGGAATCTTGCCTAAGGAGTAGCAGGGAGCAAGCAGGACATGTGAGTATGTCAGCACACCCAGGGATACAGGGGAGAGACTGCCACATGTAGCAAGCCTTTCTGGAGGACAGAACTGTACTTAACCCTTCCTGTCCATTTCCCTGAAAGATCTTTGAAGCAGCTGGGTGGGCAGGTGAAGAACTAGCTGGGTGGGCTGGTGAAGAAGCAGCTGGGTGGGCTGGTGAAGAATCAGCTGGGAGGGCTGGTGAAGAATCAGCTGGGTGGGATGGTAGTCCTGCAGGCAGTAGAACTGGGATCAGTGTCTACAGTGGAGTGGGAGATACTCCTGGATGCTGCTTACTACACAAAGTGCTACTTTCTAAGGGACTGAGTGTTCCTAGTCCTTAAGGGGCTTTTACATGTCATCTTAAAAGACTGTCAGTGTCCATAAAGGAGTACAGTTCAAGATCTTGTACAAAGGGAGAACGATGTTCCTGGTTATTTTTTTCAGTCAAGCCCTGCTGGGGTAGTGCTAGTAAATATTTATTAACTTTTTTGATACTGTAATATCTTAAAGCCTAGGTGTGGTTAGTGAGGGGTGCAGGGAAAAATGGCTTTCACTATGTGCAGGGTAGTGCGAGGCATAAAGGGGGGGGGGGTTTCTTTAAGGGAAGACAATCACTGTTGTCTTTGTAGACAACGGAAACAAGGCAACCCTTAGATAGGTAATTATGTGATTCATTGGGTTATATGTTTAATGAAAGAGGTTGTACTTAGGAGACAAAAGAAAAAGACGGTTTCTTTCTAGGGGCAGTCTGGACATGGTGTAGGATAATCCCAGGGTGTTCATTTTTAAATGGATGTACCAAAGCTGTGTTATTTTTGGGAGTCACTTCTTTACTTGCCTGCATTACAAATTGAGTCTAGCAGGATACTGTCCCACCAAACAAAAGAAGCTCAAATAGTTTTCCTGATTTGGGTTCTGTCATAGTGATCATAGTTACAATCTTCTGGAGGAAAGGGCATCCTCCATGCTGGGGTATCTGAAACTTTCTAGAGGGAAACATGCCTCCTATTTAGTTTGCTCCTTTAATGTGACTGACTAAGTTGGGTATTACCCTGTTGCTGGCTAGTAAGCCTTTCAATCAAAACTTTATGTCATAGATACATGTCATATTGATTAATAAAAGTAAAGAGATACACACCTTCTTTTTTCTCTTCCTGGGCAATTTTAATTTTTGTATCTGTAATGTCCTTAAATGAGGACAGAAAAAGTACCACATCACCCTTTTCATTCTTTATGGGAACAATGTCCAATAGGCACCAGAATGAAGTACCTAAAAAGAAAATAGATTAAAACAAATCAGCATACTAAATACAAGCACAATGCTGAAACAAAAAAGTACAAATCTAGAGCTGCAGCTAATGTAATTTTAACCAAATCTTATTGGAAAGGTCAATAGTCGAGAAACCACAGCTGTTCAGTAAATGTAAATCTGCTTGTCTCATCCGATGAAGCTTAGCAGCACTCCTCTTTGTGGAAGTAAAGCATTGATTTAAATGCAAAATTTATCTTCTGGGATCATTAAAACGCTCTAATGAAGCTTCTTATTACTTCCAAATTACACTTTTACTTTGAACCTCATATTGATCATAACTTTCCTATTTTAATAGAAAAATTCCCAGTGTGCTGACTGTGATATTTAAAGTTTGCTATTTACATCGTATGTCTTTCACTTGATTAATTAGAAAGTTGTCTCTCCTCATCATCCTGCCTCAGAAGACCTAATGTCCAGTATATCAATGTAACTAATGCAGAAATCAGAAAAAGGTATGACTTATTTAAATAGAATCCCATAAAAAAAATTCTCTGCAAATTCGTATATAAAACACTCATTTTGACACAATATGGGGCACTTGGTACATGATGATTTGCACCATTCTGCAAATGAAATATATGATTTCTATTTAGTAAAGTGCAATAAAATAAGTTGAAGTTAAATACAGTATATACTAAACAACATAGAACATTAATTGTTGCAAATAAAAATGCAATAGAATATTTCATATATTGTTCTCCATTTACATTGATCTATTGAATCATTCATGCAGTCAGTTGTTAAATAAAATAAAAAAAGCTGTTGTATACACAAAATTGATGGCAAGCAAAACAAATATTAAAAAATGGGGATTTAAAGGAGGCTGAGAGTAATGGAAGGGACTTGTTTAAGTTAAGAATACATAAAA
Source organism: Rana kukunoris (assembly GCA_029574335.1). Lineage (NCBI taxonomy): Eukaryota > Metazoa > Chordata > Amphibia > Anura > Ranidae > Rana > Rana kukunoris. Next base: position 113,106,264 of record CM056053.1, on the reverse strand, counting down.
TACTGGACTAAACTCCAGTTTTAAACAAGAAAGTTCTATTCAAGTATGTGATCTTAACTTAAACAAGTCACTTCCATTGCTCCCTGCCTCCTTTAAATCTCCAATTTAATTTTTTTTTTTTTTTTTTTTGCTGCCATGGCTTGACTTCCTATTAGAGGGTGGCTACATTTGTTCTTCATGGACCCATTGTATGTAGTAACATAGCCATCTTCTCTTGCTGCTCCCAAGATGGACTATGGGATGTGTATTTGCATACAGCAATGCCCATGACCACAACTAACATGCTCTGCTCATTCCAAAAAATTGATGTGATGGAGAGGTTTAGGAGATCATGGAAGATATTACAAGAAGGCAGAAAAACACAGTAAGAACCAGTTTAATGAAAAACAGATTACAGGACCATGAAGTAGTTGATGTGTATGATTTTTTTTTAGAGAATATAGCTGCGTACACATGACCGATTTTCATGACTAGAAAAATTTAATTTTTTAAATGGGCATTAAAAACGATAGTGTGTGGGCACCAGAGCATTTTTCATGACATGAAAAATGGGCATTAAAAATTTAGAACAGGCTCTATTTTTTTGCGTTGTTTTTCACATGAAAAACGGTCGTGTGTAGGCTTTAACGACGTGAAAAAACACGCATGCTCAGAAGCAAGTTATGAGACGGGAGCACTCGTTCTGGTAAAACTAGCGTTCACAAAGGAGATAGCACATTCGTCATGCTGTAACAGACTGAAAAGCACGAAGACTGAAAAGCGCAAATCGTCTGTCAACAAACTTTTACTAGCACAAAATCAGCAAAAGCAGCCCCAAGGGTGGCGCCATTTGAACACTTTATAGTGCTGGCATACGTGTTGTACATCACTGCGCTTTGCTCTGGCATTTTTATTTCATGATCGTGTGTAGGCAAGGCAGGCTTGACAAGAATCGCATGAAAAAAACTTTGTTTTTTCTAGACCATTAAAAATGGTCATGTGTACGCGACATAAGGATATTGTTTAGTGTCACTTTGAGTGATTGAAGAACTTATATAACGCAGCACATGCAAACTAAATCGCCTCTGGGAGCTCGTTGTTCTTGTCTCCTTTGACATCAAAAGAGATGAGTTTTGATCTTTCTTTTAAAGGCCAAGTGGTTCTCCTCCAACCGAATGCTGGTTGGTAAAGCGTTCCATAGTCTGGGACCTTGGAGCACAAATCTTATTTCTCCTTTTGATTTGTATCTGGCTTTGGGTATCTGGAGCAGGTTTTGGTTGGTGGATCGCAGAACACGATTGGAGTTGCGAGCTTTTAGTTTTTCGCATAGATATTGGGGGGCCTTCCCATGGATGCACTTATGCATCAGACAGAGTGCATTAAAAGCAATTCTGTCTTTTACTGGCAACCAGTGAAGGGTTCTTAGCGAAGCCGAGATTGATTCCCAGGGTTTTATCCCAGTCACTAGTCTAGCGGCCATATTTTGAACGACTTGCAGACGAGAGATTTGGTACTTTGGGAGTTCAGGATAGAGGGCATTTCAACTTTGACCAGTTGAGCTATTTGGACGTACATAGTGCATCCAAAGAGTAAAGAGTTAAGTGCAAGCTCATGGCTGCAGTAGCAGCCATAAGCTTGGGCTACTTTTTCTCAGCTGGCTCCTGCTCTAATGTAAAGGTAATCCAGGTGGCTGTTTCTCTCCTGATCACTTTCCAGCATTGGCAGTGTTCTCCCCCTGCCGGCACCCCAATGGCACCCCAGCAGCACCCCGCCACATGGTTCCCGGGCTCTCTCACTATTTCCAATATACAATATACTGTCTCAGGACGGCTAGCACGAGGAGACCAGAAACATTGCATGATTAAATATACTTGCGCATTATGACAAGAGCTGCCACTGCTCACCCGCACTACAGTCCCACTTTAAATTTGCACTGTACACTCTGTACACTGGATTTTTTAAACCATTCAAAACATGATTGAAATAAATGCAGGCATTTATTCTTTTATATAGTTGCCAAACTTCTCTTCTCTGTACCACAGCAACTAACTACAATCTGTAGTCAGGATTTCCCAGAATCATTATTTCTCTAATAGACTTGCTTCTTTCTCCCAGAGCTACAACTTGGCACTGATTTTGAAAAGCAAAAAATCAGCACTACCATGACCAGTGAATAATCTTTACAAAAGCTTTATAGGTAGAAATCTACAATTATGTTTCCTTTGATTTTTTTCTGACAAATTCTGTTAAATATAGCTTATTAAAATAAAACATAATCTTCCCAATTCCTACAAAAATAACTTGCTTTCAGGATTTAGCCTTCTATACTGCAGGATACCTGTTTAGTGTTTATGTTTCCCTAATTTTATTACAAATTACAGTACATTACATTATTACATTTCTCTCTTGCACTTATTTTATACTGTTTTGCCTGTGGTTTTCATTTGTGTAGTATGGTTGCTAGGTAACAACACCTGTTGAAATAGTTTTTTGTTTATTTTAGGTCAAGTGAAATGTGATAGCTTCATGTTCCATCTGTGCAACACTGATCTATGTTTCCCCATTATGTTTATGTAGTAGTACAATAATTATACATTTATACGTACCTGGGAATCAAATAGACAAAGTGATTTAGTGAGCACATCAAAATAGTTCATTATTTCTATTACATTTTGTGTTGGATCAAGTTGACTGTAAGGGAATTCCAGTATGGCGACTGGCGCATGGATATGCACACACGCATAGCATCACATGAGTAGAGGCGCAATGCTAATAGAAATGAGCATGGACCTTTTTCTTGTACAAATGCGAACGCACACACATGTGCAGGCAAATGGGAACATGACCAGTTTCTGGCGCCAGATGGGCTATTTAAGAAACGCTCTTGCTCACTTACCAGTACTGACTGATCTTTAGCTTTCCCTGTGTCCTGAGTGTATCCTTTATCTGACTTCCGTTGATGACTCGGCTTCTTACTGATCTGATCCAGGATTCTACTTGGACCCGTGCTCACTTTTTACAGACCTTGACTTCGCTCCTGATTACGCTATTGCTTATTCTTTTGTACCTTGTTGCCCACCTGCTACTGACCTCAGCTACCTCTGTGTACTCACTCCTGCCTCCAACTTGACTTTATACTACTTCTGAGTGTCTGCTTCAGCTGTCCTTTATAATCCCTTCTGTCATCACAGTGTTAGTCAGACTAAAACTTGCTGAGAGCTTCAACAAGCCACGCTTTCAGAATCTGCAGTACTGTACATGCAGAGTGCCCCTTTAGCCTCAGCTGGCCCAGTGTGCATCACATCTGGTCCTGGCCTGTTGTCATGCCTGACTTCTCAAGCCTCATCTGTTGCTACAAGCTTTGCTACCAACACCTGCCAAGACTTGTGTTCCTCCTGTCCCTTGGCACCAGTCAATCAAGAATGCAAAGGTGGGAACTCTCAATAAATATCAACCAGTTAAAACTGTCTTTTTTAGAGTGATATAAAATATATGAAACAATATGTAGCAAATATAGGGCGAATACATTATTTTAAAGACAATCATTAAAATAATAAATACAGTTATACAAGATGTCTATTTAAAGCGGAGGTTCACCCAAAAATCAACTTTCTGACATTAGATCCAGCATACTGCTAACATCTGCAGCTCCTGGTCTCACTCAGTCTTGGATAACATGGCCCAGACTGCCAGCGCTGTGCCACAAAACTCAATGGGCAGGCTCACGTCAGAGTCAGATCTTGCATAGACATGTATGAATGGTAAAACACCTGGAGAATAGTAAATGTGGCAAGTTGTTATACCATTTATCCATGTTTATGAAAGATACACTTGACTGGCCACATACAGTTCTTACAATTATGTGACAATTTGCCTATCAATGTCTTATTCTTGATTTTCCTATTTTTATACTTATTCCATTTTAATGTCCTGCTGTGTGAAGCCTCCATCAGGGTAGAGGAGCTGCTGCCACGCTGGTGGATTCCAGAGCCCCTGGGCTCACTCAGTCTCGATGTGGATGCTCAGATCACAGTTTGGGTGATGCAGCAGAAAGAGGGCATGGCACGTGTTTGGAGCATGCATGATGCTTCCTCAGGCAGTCTGATGGCCATTTTCCAGTGGATATTTAAGGACTCCAGGCCCTGCAGACAACACGACCCAGACCGCTGGTGCTGTGTCACAAAACTCAATGGGTAGGCTTATGCCAGAGTCAGATCTTGCATTGACATGGATGAATAGTATAAAAACTAGTGAACATTAAAATTGAGCGGACACCTGGATGTTCGGGTTCGATGGGTTTGGCCAAACTTTGGAAAAAAGTCGGGGTTCGGGACCCAAACTTGACCCGAACTTGACCTGAACCCGAACCCCATTGAATTTAATGGGGACCCACATTTTTGACTACTAAAATATCTCTAAAAAAGTAATGAAAAGGGCTAGAGTGCTGCAAATGGCAGCAAAATGTTGGTAAGAGCATGGCAAGTACTCTGCGAACAATTGTGGATAGGGAAATAACTTAAAATAACATAACATGCATAAAAAGAATCTTGACAAGCAGGAACCTTCCCCTAAAGCATGCCTTTATCCGGCCCTTGGGAATTCCTCCTACAGATATAAAGCGCTATTCCTCCCAATGATACGAGCGATGAGGCACTTTTCCTCCCACGGATACCAATGATGGGACACTATTCCCCCACTGATACCAATGATGGGACACTATTCCTCCCACTGACAACAATGATGGGGCACTAATCCTCTCACTGACACCAATGATGGGGCACTAATCCTCCCACTGACACCAATTATGGGGCACTATTCCTCCCACTGACACCAATGATGGGGCACTATTTCTCCAACTGATACCAATGATGGGTCACTATTCATCCCACTGACACCAATGATGGGTCACTATTCCTCTCAATGATACCAATGATGGGACACGATTCCTTCCAATGACACCAATGATGGGACACTATTCCTCCCACTGATACCAATGATGGGTTACTATTCCTCCCACTGATACCAATGATGGGACACTATTCCTCCCACTGATACCAATGAAGGGGCACTATTCCTCCCACTGACACCAATGAAGGGGCACTATTCCTCCCACTGACACCAATGATGGGGCACTATTCATCCCACTGATACCAATGATGGGGCACTATTCCTACCACTGACACCAATGATGGGGCACTATTCCTCCCACTGATACCAATGATGGTGTACTATTCCTCCCAATGATACCAATGATGGGACACTATTCCTCCCACTGATACCAATGATGGGGTACTATCTCTCCCACTGACACCAATGATGGTGTATTTTTCCTCCCTATGACACCAACGTATGGGGCACTATTTCTATAACCAATACCTTTTATGGGGCACTATTCAACCTACCGACTACCGGCACTATAACTTTCATTTATTTTTTATTCCCACTGACCACAGTCTGGCCCCCCTAAAATCTGAAGGACAGTAAACTGTCCCTTTGTTTAAAAAGTTTGGAGACCCCTGCCCTAAAGTATCTTGCAGAGTATCTCACAGTAACATATGCAGTGCTGGTGTAATTAGATTTTAGAAGCAGGACAGACTCCTATCTATTTCTCTCCCTACAAGCACAATCAGGAACCTTCCCCTAAAGTATCTTGCAGAGTATCTCACAATTACATATGCAGTGCTGGTGTAATTAGATTTCTGAAGAAGGACAGACTCCAATCTATTTCTCTTCCTACAAGCACAATCAGGAACCTTTCCCTAAACTATCTTGCAGAGTATCTCACAGTAACATATGCAGTGCTGGTGTTTCTGAAGCAGGACAGTCTGACTCCTATCTTAATCTCCCTGAGAGCAGCAGCAGCAGCCTTTCCCTACCCTATCTGAAGCAGAGTGACGAGCTGTGCTATGTGCCTCTAGCTTATATAGAGGCTGGGTCACATGCTGGGTCACATGCTGCACTGGCCAATCACAGCCATGACATTAGTAGGCATGGCTGTGATGGCTTCTAGGTCACACGAGTAAAACAAATGGTGATTGGCTGCCCTGCAGTGCGCCATTACATTGCCGAACACCGAACCCGAACTTACAGCAAATTGTTTGGGTTCGGGTCCGGGTACAAAAATTCCAAAAGTCTGGTACGAACCCAAACTTTACAGTTCAGGTTCGCTCAACCCTAGTGAACATTAAACATGTCAAGGTGTTATACCATTCATCCATGTTTATGAAAGATCAACTTAACTGGCCACATACTTACCATTATGTGAATTTTTTTCTAACAATGGCTTATTCTTAATTTTGTTTTTATTTTTATTCTTATCTCCTTTTAATGTTATTCTTTTTACCTTTGTCATACAGGTCTCTTAAGGTCTTACATATTACACATGCTGACATGTAAGCACCAGTTTTTTAAAATGTATTGTACTATATATATATGTACTGTATAAGTGTATGTGTTTGTATTGCCTTTTTAAATTTAATTATTGCACATTAATATATTTGTGTCATGACTTTTAAGCACAACTTAAGTTTTGTGGCATAGTGCTGGTGGTCTGGGCTGTGTTTTCTGCCAGCCCTGGAGTCTATAAATATACACAATGACATGGTCGCCCGTTGGCCTGATGAAGGTGCATGCTCCAAATGCTTGTCACACCCTCTTGCTGCCACATCGACCAAACTGTCATCTGAATGTCCACATCGAAACTGAGTGAGCCCAAGGTCTCTGGAATCCACCAGCATGAGGCGGCGTACACACGGCCGAGGTTCTCGCTGAAAACCAGCGAGAACCTCGCTGGAATGCACATTCCAGCGAGGACCTCGACCGTGTGTACGGTCTCGGCGAGCTTCCCGTCGGGAAGCCCGTCGAGCCGAAATAGAGAGCACGCTCTCTATTTCCTCGACGGCCCGCCCGGAAGAATGGCTGGTTGCCATTCCCGACGGGCGGGTCGCCGATTTCGACGGCCGGCAGGGAACCTCGACGGGCGGAACGATGTGTTCTGCCCGTCGAGATTCCCTGCCGTGTGTACGAGGCCTGAGTGTAGCTCATCTAATGCCGCGTACACACGGTCGTTTTTTGCGATGAAAAAAAACGACGTTTTTTAAAACGTCATTTAAATTGATCGTGTGTGGGCAAAACGTCGTTTGTTGTCTTAAAAAAAAACGACCAAAAAAAAATTGCAACATGCTTGAATTTTTTGTGTCGTTTTTCAAAACGTCGTTTTTTGTTTCACAAAAAGTCACCATGTGTAGCAAAAACGTTGTTTAAAACGACGTTTTTCAACCCGCGCATGCCCAGAAGCAAGTTATGAAGCGAGCTTCAATGGAAAAGAGTGGTGAACGTAACCTCGTTTTTTGTGAAAAAAACGATGATGTGTATGCAACATCGTCTTTGAAAAGTGACGTTTCAAAAACGTCGTTTTTTACTTCACAGAAAACGTTGTTTTTTTCATCACAAAAAATGATCGTGTGTACGCGGCATGAGGCTCCACACAGAGGGTTTGCCTGATTGGCGGCACTGTTCTTTTATTTCTAATAAACAAGTTCTTCCCCATGTGAATGCTTTACTTTCATAATAAATTGTTTTAAACAAAATCACTACACTTAGATGGAGCTAGTCTTTTTCCTGTCTTTACCCACAGAGGTTCTTACACTTGTCAGCTGGAAGCCATCTGCCCACGGCATTAAAATATTATTTTTAATTGGATTCTGTGTTTTGTTTTGGTCTTTGTCTCTCCCTCTCTGAGCGCCACATTTTGTCCTGTATAACTAGCATACAGGCATATTTGAAAGCTGTGAATTTACCTGTAACATCGTAAAAAGCTTTGGATAGATTGCCAATTGAAATAACTCAGGAGGAAATAGCCAACAAGTCAAGGCCACCATGTTTTTTTGTTGTATTATAAAAAAAGTTCAGAGACAAGTAATATTATTTTCAGTTATATATATATAAACATTAATTGGTACAGATGCCTCAATATAATGCTCCTTCCAAAGGAAGGAAAGGACCCTGCTTTATATTCAAGTTATAGATTCTTTTTTTATTTTTATTTAATCCTTCTTTTTTTATTTAGGAAATATTGGTTTTACAACAGAAATTTCTTATTCATCACATTATAACAAAACATATATACAGAACAGTCACTTATTGTCTCGTAGCCCTTATATTTGTTAGGGCTAGGAAAGAAACTTAGAGGTGGCAGGGTAGGGGTGAATGGAGGCTAATTGTTTACGTCTGGGGTTCACCTAGCTGCAAAGCCCTGAAGTTTCTCCTCCAGGTTTCAGTTCCCCCTCTATTTAGTAGGGTGTTATATTCCCCTATTTTCTCCAGTCTTTCCCTATTGTCCATCTTTAATTGTCCTTTTTACCCCAACCTCCCCCTGCCTCTGATTCCATTTATAATTCCCGTATTCTCTTGTGTTACTGTATCTCCTTTTATTCCCTTCTTCCCCCCTGCCCTCCCCTACCCCCAAAGTAAAAAAAAAAAAAGGAGAAAAAGGAAAAAAAAAAAAAGGGGGGGGGGGTCTTCCCCCCCACCCCCCCTCTCCCTCCTCTCCCCTCCTGTGGGACAGAGCTTCCCATCCGGTTTCTTAGGGCCTTGCTCTATCCCGTTCCTCCACTCCCCTCCCCATCAACTTCCTCCCCTCTTCTGAGTACATAAATGTGTTCCATGCTCCCCAGGTCATATTATATTGTTCCTTTCTATCTTGGGCTGATAAAACCACGTCTTCTATTGCGCAAATATTCCTCACCCTATAGAGCCAGTCGGTTATCGTAGGGGGGTTGTTTTTTTTCCAATTTTGAGTTATCCCCGCCTTGGCTTCGTTGATCATATGACATATGATCGATTTCTTATATATTTTTATTGGAATCTGTGTTAGGTGCAGCAGACAGAAAGCTGGGTCGTCCTGCATTTGATATGTTGTACATTTTTGGGTTATCCTTATTACTTCCTGCCAGTATTTCCTAATCTTTGGACAGGTCCAGAATAGATGGTATATGGTTCCCCTGTCTTTCTTACATCTCCAACAGGTGTCTAAGGTTCCCGGGTACACCCTACTCAGTTTCTCTGGTGTATAGTACCATCTATTTAATATTTTATAATTTAATTCTTGGAGCCTAGTGCTTATTGATGTTTTCATGGTTAAGTTAATTATTTTTTGCTGCTGAGTTTGTGAGAAATTTCTCTCCATATCTCTGGCCCATTCTCTTATAGATGGTATCTCCTGGCCTTCTAAAGGTGTTATTCCTAGCCTATACATCCTAGACAGTAGTTTATCTGGGGGTTCCTGGTCCTCACAGTATCTTTCAAATTGTGTTAATTCCCTTTTGTATCTACTTATTGGTCCCAAGGAGTTCAGAAAGTGACACAATTGTATAGCTTGCCAATTTTTAACCCCATATCTTCCTTCCGGGAGTACCAATTCGGATACAGTTGGCCATCTGTCTCGTTCTGAGAAATTTACTGTCTGTATAAGGCCCCTCTCTCTTAGATTCCTGTAGGCTCCTTTCTCCATACCTGGTGAGAAGCATGGGTTTCCTAGTACTGGATACAGGGGGGAATATCTTGAGGTATGTTTACCTAACTGGCATATCTTATGGCCTATTGCTAGCGTCGTCCCTATGATTGGATGATTTTTTAATTGTTTCGGCAGTGCTTGATAGCACCAGAGTGCTCTTAGCAGTGGGACTTGACTGATTTCTTGTTCGAGGTCTACCCATAGCTTTGATCCTGTACTCCTACCCCATTCTATAATCCTACCCATATGGACCGCTTGATAATACTTAGTTACATCTGGTATTGCTAAGCCTCCGTTACTCTTAGGTAAAAACATTCTACTCCTACTGACCCTGGGTTTTTTCTTAGACCAAATAAACTTGAAAAGAAGCCTGTTTACTTGAAGTAAAAAGGCAGGGGGGATCTCAATTGGTATTGTTTGAAACAAATATAGTATTCTAGGGAGTATGCTCATCTTGATAGCATTACATCTCCCAAACCATCTCAATGGAGGGAAATTTGCTTCAAAAATGTTACCTAGTTTTGGCGGGATATGTATCCCCAAATATTTCAGAGAGGTCTTAACCCACTTAAATTTAAAGCTGGGTTTTAGAACTTGTTGTAGGCCCCCCGGTAATTCCACACTCATTGCTTCTGATTTCTCATAGTTAATTTCTAAATTTGCTAGTTCCCCATACTCCTCTATTTCTCTCATCAGGTTCTGTAGTGATTCCCGGGGGTGAGATATGGTGAACAGCATATCATCTGCAAATGCAGAAATTTTATATTCTCTGTCCCCTATATCTAATCCCCGGACTCTCGGATTTTGCCTTATCCTATTCAACAGAGGTTCCAGTGTCAAAACGTATAATAGCGGGGACAATGGGCACCCCTGTCTTGTTCCATTCAATATTTTAATGGGTTCTAAGAGGATCCCGTTTACCTTGATTAGTGCTTGAGGTGTAGTATATACCCCCATAATCCATCTATACATATGTTCTCCCAGTCCAATGTGTCTTAATACTCCTGCCATAAACTTCCAATTGACTCGGTCGAAGGCCTTTTCGGCGTCTGTGCTCAGAAAGATTGAAGGTGTTTTGGTTTCTCTTGCCCAGTGTACCAGGTTCAGCACTTTGATGGTATTGTCCCTGGCTTCCCGGGTCGGGATAAAACCCACCTGATCTAGATGTATTAGCTGTGTCAAGAGGGGCTGTAATCGGGCTGCTATTAATTTAGTGAAAAGTTTTAGATCTGTGTTCAACAATGAGATCGGGCGATAGCTACCGCACTCCGCCGGGTCCTTCCCTTCTTTGAGAATCACCGCAATATGTGCCATGAGGGCTTCCAGGTGGAGTGCAGTAGATCGGCCGATCTCATTGAACATCCTAATCATATACGGTCCCAGAGCGAGGTAGAAATGCTGGTAATATTGTATAGAGAACCCATCTGGACCTGGAGCTTTCCCTTTTTTCACCATTTTCATAACTCCTTGGAGTTCCTCCATTGAGATGGGTCTGTCCAGGTTCTCCCTTTCAGTTGAGGGTAGTCTTTTAAGATGTGCTGAGGATAGATAATCCTCTATCCTTCCTCTAGGGATATCTATTTGTTCTAAGTTGTATAGGGAGGAATAGTATTCTCTGAATCTCTGTGCTATATCTTTAGGGAGTGACCTTACCTGACCGTTCTTACCCTTAATATGTGGTATATACACAGTATTCCTAGTGTCTTTTAATTTCCCTGCTAAGACTTTACCGCACTTATCCCCTAGTTCATATGTTATCCTACTACTTACTTGAATAATCGCTTTAGCTTTATACCTCAGTAGGTCAGCTAACTCCCTCCTTTTATGTCCTAGTTCTTCTCCTACGCTTATTGACTGTATACCCTTATGTTGCATTTCCAAGGTTTGGATGTCTATCGTTAGTTTCCTAACCTGATTTTCTTGCATTCTTTTTATTCTTGCCGCATGCTTTATTAATAGTCCCCTCATCACCGCCTTGTGGGCCTCCCACACCACACTTGGGTCGCTCCCCCGGGGTATCGTTGATCCGAAAGTATTCTCCTAGTTCCTTTTCTACTGCCTCTTTAACCTCTGGGGTCTGTAGTAGGCTTTCATTCAGACGCCAACGATACCCCGTGGAGAGAGCCTTGCCTGATATTGTTATGTCAATTGCCACTGGGGCGTGGTCTGACCAAGTTATATTCCCAGTGTTTACTTCCTCAACTCCTGTCAGTAAATAATGAGGGATCAAGAAATAATCCAACCGGGAATACCTTTTATGTGGATTGGAATAGAAGGTATAGTCTCTCTCCTCTCCATGGAATATCCTCCAAGCATCAACCAGATGCATTTCTTTTAACTTTTGTAGAACACGCCTCCTAGATTTCCCGATAGGGAGGAAGATCCAAGAGATGTATCTAATTTGGGGTCCAGTGTCATGTTAATATCTCCTCCTAGGATCAACTTCCCTTCTACAAATTTGTCTAATTTAGACAATACTTTAATTAGGAAGGTATCTTGATACGTATTAGGTGTATATATCGTAGCTAATGTTACTTTCTCGCCTCCTAAGGTACCTTTTAAGAATATATACCTTCCATTTTCATCTATCTGTTTTTCCGTTAGTGCCCAGGCGATCTGGTTGGATATTAATATAGCCACTCCTTTAGATTTAGATGTTGGGCTAAAGGAGTGGTAGGCACAGGGGAAGAATCTATTTTGTAGATAGGGTAACCGACTGGCTCTGAGATGGGTTTCTTGGACAAAGGCCACGTCTGAGCGCATTTTTTTGAGTTCACTAAGGAGCATTCTCCTTTTTTCTGGGGTGTTTAGTCCCTTGACGTTGAAAGTGGTAATCCTTATACCCCCCATCTTGCAACCCGGGGCCTTCCCCTTCCCTCTCCCCCCCCTCTCCCCCTGGAGCCGGGAGGCGAGGAGAGCAAGTGAGGGAGGGAGGGGAGTGCGCCGCAGCAAAAAGAGGAGAGAGGAGGGAGAAGGAGAGAAAGGAGAAAAAAAAAAAACCACACAGAAGAAAAAGGAACAAGAAAAAAAAAAACCCTCCCGCCCCACCCAACCCAACATCCGCTTCCCCTGACTTATTGACAGTGGGGGTCGGGGGGGTTCAGTACACTGACCCCCCCTCTACCCCAGAGCCAATTTAGCTCCTACTTGCTTACTCTAATACCCTATCCCCTGAGTATTCCCCTGAGTAATTCACTATCGGGGGGTAGTGGTTTACGCACGCTCCTGTACCAAGGTGCCCCCGCTACCTCCAGCCCTCCTTCCAAAACTATATATTATAAATATTATGTTGCCTATCTTTATTAATCCCTGGCTCTCGAGTTATCCTAATTTATCCTAATTTCATTCCTCCCCCTTCCCCCCCCTCTCACCCCCCCCCTATCATCGCCCCACTCAAGAACTACTCATTCTCCCTATGTACCTATTCATTAATAACTCCAGGGTAATGTCCTCCCTCCCCCTAATGGCTTCCCCGTATATAAATGTTCCCCCCCTCCCCTCTCCCAATCCTAAGGTTAGATCACTAGACAGAATGTATATACCAGTTATTCATATAGCATTATCACAGTACATAGTACATATAATCTGTAATACAGTGTTCTTACAGTAGTTCAAAAAAAGAAAAAACGGAAAACTAATTTTATAATACATTCTAAGAGATCATACGTGGCACGTCTCAATCCGTGCCCTAACCAATTAATTTCCCCCGGTCCAATACAATAGTAATGCATTAATAATTCCAAATAAATTGTACTGATCCTTGTACCTGGGTTATCAATAGGCCTGCTTAAAGTCTATAAAGTATATGTACCAGTTATTCATATAGCATTGTCACAGTACAGAATAAATAATAATCTGTAATACAGTATTCTTACAATAGTTCTTACAATAGTTCAAAAAGGAAAAGGAGAAAAGGGAAACTAATTTTATAATACATTCTAAGAGATCATACCTAGTACGTCTCCATCCGTGCCTTATCCAACTAATCTCCCCTGGTATGATTTCTCGTACATATTCATAATACATTTATAGTGCTTTAATAATTCCAAATAAATTGTATTGATCCTTATACTTAGGTTATCTATAAGCCTGCTTAGTGTCGGGGGACTCCCCCCCTCCTCCCCCCCTCCCTACCCCTCTCCCATCCTACCCCCCCAATGTGTGTATATATTACTGTGAGAGCCTACCTGCTCTAATACTGTGGGCTGTGAACTGTGAACAGTGAGTCGTAGCTAACCTATTTAGTGTCTTCTGTGACTTATGTGGTGCCTTTCTGTTTATTATGCCCATAGGGCTCTCGCTTTAATTCCCACCCCCCTAAACCCCCCTAACCCTTGTGTAAGTGTATATTATTCTAATTATCCATTATGATGTGTAGTGGAATTATATTACCCCCCATTATACCCCCCTTATAACCCCACCCCTTACTTCCCACTTCCCTATCTTATTCCCCCCGTCTAATCCCCATTCCCCCCTCCCACCTCCTCCCCAATCCCACCCCAGACCCCCCCCACCCCCCCTCAATTCCCCACACACTCTGCACACTCCTCGCACGGTCTACAAAACTCAGGGTTTTTTAAAAAGTCCTGAAGAGGTAAGGCCAAAAAAGACAAAAGGAGGAGAGAGCTCAACAAAGAAAGGCACCAAAAGGAGAAGCAAAAAAAAGAAAAAAAAAAAAAAAAGTCCAATCTCTCTCAAAGGTCCAAAAAAAGACGGAAGGGAAAAAAAAAACGGGGGGGGGGGGAGAGAGGGGCAGCCAGCAAGTCCTCAATTTTTAATTATTCCTCAAGATTGGCTGTCTCCAATCCACAACCTCAAAAGGGTTGATCCCCAAAAAGGAAAAAAGTTCCGGCAAGTCATTCTTGGAGGGCAGCCAAAATGTACCTGTGTCTTGTTTCCTGATTAGTACTGATATGGGATACCTCCATCTGTATGTTCCCCCTATTTCCCTTATTCGATCTAATATGGGACGTAACATAGCTCTCCGTTGCAGAGTAGCACTTGATAGGTCTGGGAGTATCTTCAACTGAGCTCCATTAAATTCTATAGTCCCCATGTCCCAGGATTTCCTCAATATTGCCTCTTTTTGTCTAAAGTAGTGCAGTCTACACATCACATCTCGAGGCCGAGAGCTATCTTTGGGCTTGGGGCCCAGGGCCCTATGCACTCTGTCCATCTCAAGATTTAAAGGTAAAGCATCTTTCAATAATACCAGAAAAATATTTTTTACCGTCTCTTGGAGGTCTTCTGGGGCTTCTGGGACTGCTGCTTCAGGGATACCTCGTATGCGAAGATTATTCCGTCTATTTCTGTCTTGGATTTCCTCCAGTTGTAGCTGTAGGGAGTTGATCACCTCTGATTGCTTATTTCTTTCCTGTTCCAATGTCGTCACACGCAGTATGAGGTCCTTGGAGGTACTTTCATTCATTGTTGTGCGTTTTTCCAGACCCTGGACTTCCACTTTAATCTCTTCCATTTCTCTGCCGTGAGCTTCCTCTATTTTCGTAATTAGTATAGTAATGTCCTCTTTTGTTGGTAATGCCTGTATCAGGGATTTTAAGGTCTCGAGCTCATTCTTCTCCCCTTCGCTCGATCTAGCGCCACCTATCTGATTTTGGGGCTTCACCAACACAGTCTCCCAACCTGCTCCTCGTTCCTTCTCCCGTCTCCAGTCTCCTCAGCTCCTTTCTCACAGCGCCTAGCTCACTCTTTCAATTGATCACGCCGGAGCCGACAGGTCTCCTCAACAGCGCCAGCACGCACGCCATGCATCAGGCGGAGGGCAGGGGAACAGGATGCACAGGACGCGGCGGTCAGCGGGGTCAGCAGCCGGGTCAGCAAGGGGTCGATCAGCGGGCCCCAATCTCCAAACAGCTCCCAGCGGGGACGATCAGGGGAGGCTTCACCGGCAACAAGTCACCTTCCTCGGTCTATAGGTATGTCTCACGCACGGAGGGCATGGAGGTAGCGGGAGCTCACACCTTCACAACCTCACTCGGCCATGCGCAGACCACTCAAGTTATAGATTCTTATTTGATGTAAAGAAAAAATTGTAGGAAGATATAATAACAACAAGGCCATATATGCTGTACTAAAAACCAATGCAGTAGGCAGGATTTGTTCTTGGGCAGGAGGTGAGGGACAATGTGTTGAGAACAATTTTCTTGATGACTAAAGTCGAAAGTGGAAAGGAAACCAACACTTTTTTTGTTAATAGATGCCAAAAATAAATTTGACATTTTAACATCTGTACAACATCAGGTTATTGGACCACACATGTAAACTTGAATGATGTCATTGTACTCAAAGCCAACAGTGCAGGTGCAGGTAAATAATACATTATCAAAACCATTTCAAATGGTTCTAGAGTCTGAAGGTATTTTACTTTCATGCATTAAATGCATGAAGGTAAAATAATTTCACTATGCAGCTCTCCCCACAGCCCCCCAATTCTTATCTGAGCCCTTTCGCAAACCAGCGATGTGCACAAGAGCCAGCTGCTCTCCTGATCCTTTGCCTCTTCATTGGCTCAGAGACAGCAGCAAGAGCTGTTGGCTCCTTCTGCTGTCAGTCACAGCCAGTAAAGGAAGGAGCGGGGCCTAGCCTGGTTCTATATGTCTTATAGACACATGGAGCGGGGCTCGGGAACAAATATGCACAGGTGCCTCCAAAACAAGCAGCTTTCTATGGGGGCACTGAGCAGGTAGAAGGAGCCAAGAGCACCAGCGGGGGACCCAAGAAGAGGAGGATCAGGGTTGCTCTGTGTAAAACCATTCCACAGAGTACAGTAAGTATACATTTTTATAAAACCATTTTTACCTTAAATATCACTTTTTTGGAATAATGGGCCTGTCATTTGCTTATTGTGTTGCTCCTAGAACTACTGCTGGCTACAATCTATTTGAATCCAGATATCAAGGGAGCAGTCGTTGCAGATCAGGTGCATGGTGAAGTCACCTAAGCAGATGATGTTCTATTCTATATACAAAACTCAAGATTAACCTTCCCCGCTATTCTAGGGGAGTTAAAAATATATATAGTAAGTCAGAATTGGCCTGAAAAGTTGGATCCCCTTTCATTAAAGACAGGTGGATGTCTGACTTCAAGTTGCAGGGCAAAGTCAGATTCATAGTCGTATGGCTGTCATGTCGTAGCAGTGTGAATCTGGTCTAATTCATGCAAATGGAGCCCCGACAAAATACTGAATGCATACTATACTGTACATGGACATACTTTTCAGTAAGCCAACATTTCTGTAATAATAATCCTTTTTTTTATTGGTCCTATGTAATATTTAAATTTTCTGAGATACTGAATTTGGGGGTTTCATTAGCTGTAAGCCATAATCATCAAACTTAAAATAAAGAAATGCTTTAACCACTTAAGGACCGCCGCACGCACATTTACGTCCACAGAAGGGCACAGCTGGGCACAAGGGCGTAAATATACGTCCTCGCCCAGTAGCGGGTCGGGGGTCCAAACGGGACCCCCTCCGCGGCGTGCGGCGGTCCCCGTGTCTCCGGGAGCGATCCGGTACGAGCCTTTGCCCGCCCCCCCCGCGATCGCTCCCAGCCAATCGCTGCGCTCCCCCGCCCTGTCACTTCCTCCTCCTGTGTTTACACAGGAAGGGGGAAGTGATGTAATCTCTCATCGCAGCGGTATTTCCAACCGCTGCAGCGAGAGAAACACCTCACAGTAAGTGTGCACGAACACTACACTGACATACACACACATAGGAACACTTAACCCCTTGCGATCTGCCCCCCCACCCCCCCTGTCACAGTGTCACTGAATGCAGTGATCTAATCACTGCATTTAGTGTCAGTGTGACAGGCAGTGTAAAAGTCAGTTAGTGTTAGGTTCAGGATAGCCCCCCCACCCCCCCTAATAAAGTTTTAACCCCCCGATCACCGCCCTAGTTAACCCTTTCACTCCCTATTGCCAGCGTCACTAAGCGATCATTTTTCTGATCGCTGTATTAGTATCGCTGTTCCCGCCAGGTAGCTATTTTTTTTTATTGCAATTTTTTTTTTTACTAAACACATGTGGCTAAATAAATTTTGGCCTAAATGTTTGACTAAAATTTAGTTTATTTGATTTTTTTTTTTAGCAAATATATAGCGCAAAAAATAAAAATCGCAGAGGTGATCAAATACCACCAAAAGAAAGCTCTATTTGTGGGAAGAAAAGGACGCAAATTTTGTTTGGGAGCCACGTTGCACGACCGCGCAATTGTCTGTTAAAGCGACGCAGTGCCGAATCGCAAAAACACCTTGGGTCATTTACCAGCGTATTGGTCCGGGTCTTAAGTGGTTAAATATATCACTCTGTGTGTAACACATCTATATAAAATATATGAGTTTCACTTTTTTAATTGAGGTCCTAAAATAAATAAACGTTTTGATGATATTCAAATTTTATGGGATGCACCTGTATATGGTGGCAGTGCCCAATTATACATAAATATTGGAGAGAAATTTTGGAGAGAAATTTTGTAAGTGGGATACAAATATCATTAGATTAGACCCCTGGCAGTGCCTTGTTAATGCTACAGCCTCTTCAGGAGATAAATAAAGAAACTCAGTAATACCAAATTTGTTGAATGCAGCTAACTTAGGCTGCGTACACACGATCAAATCTATCTGCTGAAAACGGTCTGACAGACCATCTCAGCAGACAGATTCGATCGTGTGTACGGGCGAGCCGACGGATTTGGCCAGCAGACATATTTTAACCACTTAAGGACCGCCTACTGCACATTTACGTCGGCAGAATGGCACGGCTGGGCACATCAACGTATATATACGTTGATTTTAGTACCCAGCCGTGGGTCACGGGCGCGCGCCCGCGGCGCGCTCCCGTGACCCGGTCCGAAGCTCCAGGACCGGGACCGCGGGACTCGCGGACCCGATCGTCGCTGCAGTGCGGCGATCCGTCCCTGGAGCTGAAGAACGGGGAGAGCCGTGTGTAAACACACCTTCCCCGTGCTTCACTGTGGCCGCAGCATCGATCGCGTCATCCCTGTTATAGGGGGACGCGATCGATGACGTCACACCTACAGCCACACCCCCCTACAGTTGTAAACACACACACAGGGAACACTCAAAGTCACAGCGCCCCCTTGTGGTTAACTCCCAAACTGCAACTGTCATTTCCACAGTAAACAATGCAATTTAAATGCATTTTTTGCTGTGAAAATGACAATTGTCCCAAAAATGTGTCAAAATTGTCCGAAGTCTCCGCCATAATGTCGCAGTCACGAAAAAAATCGCTGATCGCCGCTATTAGTAGTAAAAAAAAAAAAAATTATAAAAATGCAATAAAACTATCCCTTATTTTGTAAACGCTATAAATTTTGCGAAAACCAACCGATAAACGCTTATTGCGTTTTTTTTTAACAAAAATATGTAGAAGAATACGTATCGGTCTAAACTGAGGTAAAAAATGTTTTTTTATATATTTTTGGGGGATATTTATTATAGCAAAAAGTAAAAAATATTGCATTTTTTTTTAAATTGTCGCTCTAATTTTGTTTATAGCGCAAAAAATAAAAACCGCAGAGATGATCAAATACCACCAAAAGAAAGCTCTATTTGTGGGGAAAAAAGGACGCCAATTTTGTTTGGGAGCCACGTCGCACGACTGTGCAATTGTCAGTTATAACGACGCAGTGCCGAATCGCAAAAAGGGGCAAGGTCCTTTACCTGCATTTTGGTCCGGGTCTTAAGTGGTTAAAGCATGCTTTAAAATCTGTCTGCTGGGAACCCGTCGGACCGATATGTCTGCTGGTTAGTACGCTAACCAGAAGACATATCTGCCCGCACATGCATCGAATGGATTCGACGCATGCGCGGAAGTGTTTTACTTCCTGGTGCGGTGACGTGGCGGCGTCAACGTCACCGCCACGTCACCGCGCTGTCTGCCGCCGGGAATTTTGGTTTGATCGTGTGTACAGCGATCAAACCAAAACAGCCAGCAGACAAATCTGATCAAATCGGTCTGTCCGACCAATTTGAGCAGATTTATTTGCTCGTGTGTACGGGGCCTAATACTTAAATATTAGAGGACTGATAAACCACCAACAATTGCACAATAAAAATAAAAATAGACCATGGAGGAGATTTTATAAAATATGATGAATTCAAACTAGATGGTTTGAATTTAAAGCATATGGTCAAAATTTAAAATTATATATATTTTCCACATTGTATTTCCATTTTTTCTGGAAACTCCTAGGATCGTAATGTTTGTAAACTTATGTTGTGAAGATTCCCACACATTTAATGCTTGAATTTGATTCACCAGTTCACTATGCCCTGTGAGTAGGCACTGCTTTGTCACACATTTCACACACACAAAAAAAAGGCAGAACAGCATTGTTTCACCACTATAACTATTTTACAATGTTTTCCATTCTGTATGAACATGCATTTGTTTTTTTTATTAACTTTACAAATCTGTATGACCAAAATTTTGACATGTCACAATATATAGTACCAGTAAAATGACTCACTATCTTTATCATTAATGAGTAGTTCTTAAGTGACTTGTCTAGGCTAAGATGATGTCATCTGTCTACTACAGGCAGAAGAACGCATCAAAAGAGGGGCTGCTCAGTGGCAGTGGCAGAAAATTAACACAGCCTAAAACTGTACGGGCACCATTTTTTTTTTTTCATGACTGACATCATCTCTGAGCTAGGAAGTGGATATTTATTGTTGACACTGGATGATGTCTGAACATGTATGGTTTTAGAAAGAAAAGCAACAAAGGCATTGTTGGTAGGAGCAGTGTGATCTCTTTGAGCAGAAATCATTGAAGGGATCATAGCATTTGAATTACTGGGGTCAAAATGATAACAGAAGTATTATATTATCTAGGTTATGGTATAGCTAGATGTATGTTACCATTGTTTCACAGCTTACCCAAGCTACTGCTATTAAGTAAATGTCTTAGGTATTTTAGGTTATTTAGAAGTATGACCCTTGTTTTGCAAGTAATATAAGGCAAAAGTTATTGGGTGTATCTTCACGGTCTGTGGGATTTCAGTATCCAGAAGCCATGCAAGCCCTTCCAAAGGTAGGGCAATCGTTGCTTGTTCCATATGGACCAATGGCTTATTTTGGAGCACACACCAATCCACTACCCATGCCAAATGCAAGGCCTCATAATACTTAACTGGGTTGGGAAATGTAATTCCCCCTTTCCTTAGGAAGCGATAGAATAGTCCTGCACACTCTCGCTGGTTTTCTGGCCCAGATAAATCTCAAAAACTTTATTGAAGATCTCTCAAGAAGTCTAAAGGGATTTTAATAGGTAAGGTCTGTAAGTACAAAAGTCTTGGAATAACAGGTCAGGGATAAAGTTGTGGAAAAGTTTAAGCACTGGTTCACACTGCTGTGTTTTGATATGCGATTTTACATGTCAAATCACATGTCAAATTGGTGGAATTTGCCAGCAATGACACTGTCCTAATCAGTGCGACGCCACATCTGTGGCACTGAAAGTAGCTTCTGTACTACTTTTTGCGATTTCATTGCTCAATTTACATTGACATCTGTGCAGAAACATGCAGCCGAAATTGGGACTGACAAGCGAGTCATGCATGGCTTCATTCCCATGGACCAGTGTGAACCAGCGCTCAAGCTGGATTAGATTATAAAACATATCCCAACCTTTGAACATCTCATGGAGCAGTGTTCAATTCATCATCTGAAAATGGAAAGAGTATGGCAAACTGCAAACCGACCGAGACATGGCCATCCACCTAAACAAACAGACAAGGAGCACATTAATCAGAGAAGCAGCCAAGTGGCCCATAGTAACTCTGGAGGGGTTGCAGAGATACACAGCTCAGAAGGAATATCTGTCCACAGGACAACTATTAGTCGTGCACTCCACAAATCTGGCCTTGATGGAAAAGTGGCAAGAAGAAAGCCATTGTTGAAGGAAAGCCATTAGAAGTCCCGTTTTCAGTTTGTGAAAAGAAGCCATGTGAGGGAAACAGCAAGCATGTGGAAGAAGATTCTTTAGTAATATTAGACCAAATATGAACTTTTTGAACTAAAAAAAATGCTAGGTGTGGTTTAAAACTAACACTGCACATTACCCCGAATACACCAACCCTATCGGGAAGCATGGTGGTGGCATCATGTTGTGGGAATGCTTTTCTTCAGCAGGGACAGGGAAGCTGGTTAGAGTTGATGGGAAGATGGATGGAGCCAAATACAGGGCAATCTTAGATTAAAACCTTTTACAGTCTGCAAAAGACTTGAGACTGGGGTGGAGACCTTCCAACAGGACAACGACTCTAAACATACAGCCAAAGTTACAATGAATTGCTGTTCACAGATGCTCTCCATCCAATCTGATGAAGCTTGAGCTATTTTGCAAAGAAGAATGGGCAAAAATATCACTCTCTAGATGTGCAAATCTGGTAGAGACATACCCAAAAAGACGTGCTGCTGTAATTGCAACGAAAGGTGGTTCTACAAAGTATTGTACTGAGGGAGGCAGAAAATAAATGCACGCCACACTTTTCACATTGGTATTTGTAAAATAATTTTTAATACCAATTATGTGCCACATTGTGTTGGTTTATCACATACAATTCCAATAAGATAACATTTTTGGTTGTAACATAACAAAATGGGGAACATTTCAAGGGGGTATGAATACTTTTTCAAGGCACTGTGTGTGTGTGTGTATATATATATATAAATATATATATATATATATATATATATATATATATATATATATATATATATATATATATATGTATATACACACACAGGCGGTCCCCTAGTTACAAGCATCCAACTTACAAATGACTCCTACTCACAAACGGAGGGAGACAACAGGAAGTGGGAGGAAATCCACCTCTAGGAAGGGAAATTCACTCCTGTAAGAGTTATTATAGGAAAAAGGTGTCTCCACTGATGCTTTATCACCAAGGCTTGTTTTCACAACAACCCAACCCAACATTTTCAAAATCCAATTGTCATTTGGACAGGAAGTGAAGTGAAATCTTCTGAACAGGGGCACAGACAGATAAACAAACGTTACAGGAGTGTTATTCCTTCATTAGGCTATCCAAAAAGCTTAAAGTGGATGTAAACCCAAAACATTTTTTTTATTTTTTTTTATGTTACAAGTATATGTAGTATAAGATTTCCTATCATCTGTGCCCAGTCTTGCCACACAGAGTTAATCCAGCTCTGATCAATCCTCTTTTATTGTTCAGTGAAAATTAACAGAATTCCAGATAAAAACCTGTCTAAATATTATGGGCCAGATTCTCAAAGAAATTTGCTTGCGTAGCGTAAGCCATTTACACTACGCCGCCGCCGCATCGTACTAGAGCAAGTGCTTTATTCTATAAGCACTTGCTTCGTAGTTTTCGCCGGCGTCGCGTAAATCGCCAAGCGTAAACCCGCGCAATTCAAATGGGGCGGCTTGTATTTAAATTAAGCGCGCCCCCGCGTCGAACGAACTGCGCATGCGCCGGCCGGGGAAAAAGCCCAGTGCGCATGCTCCAGCTCACGTCGGAAAGCGTCGTTGAAACCGACGTCAAAACGACGTGAGCGTCATTTACGCAACTCCCTATTCGCGAACAAGTTAGTAAAACGACGTAAGCGACGGAAAAAGCCGACGCTGACCCGACGCCATACTTAACATGGCATCCGACGGCACCCGACGGCATCCGACGGAACTTCGTAAGGTTACTCCACATCGAAGCTGGGGTAACCTTACGCGGACGAAAACGACGTACGCGACGACGGGGCGGCGTAAAAGCGATCGGGAATCGGCGTACTAGCCTCATTTGCATATGCAAATGAGAAAACAATGTAAAGGCCACCTAGTGGCCGGAGTTGTCATTACAACTACGATCCGCAAGTGTAATGGTTTTACGCTTGTCGGATGTTGAATCTATGCAAAATTGATGCTAAGCATCACTCGCATAGATACGAGGCAAAAAAAACGGCGATACGAGGGGGTATCTGAGATACTCCGTCGTAACGCCGCTGAGAATCTGGCCCAAAGTCTGTTTCTCTCTTTTTGCTTTGAGTGACAGGTTATTTACATATATAGCTTGGATATGTTTATCATATGTTAATCATAATATGAGGTGATCCAAAGTTGATTGTATACTACCAGGATGTGTTATGTGGGGGAGGGGTGGATTTCTCACTTTTTATACTGTGAATCACCTCATGTTATGATAAATAAATATATTTTTTTTGGGCTGGAGCTAATCTTAAAAAAATTACATTTTCTAACTTACAAACAGATTCAGCTTAACCTCCCTGGCGGTCTTCCCGTGTGTGGCACGGGGTGAGATTTTTAAGCTAAGATCGGTAACCCCGTGCCACACACGGACTTGCCTCGCTGGATGCAGAAAAAATGTTTACTTACCTTTTCTCTGCGATCCAGCGATGAATCCCCGCAGTACACGGCGGCCGGATGTCCGCCTGATGCTGTGTGTACCGCCGATTCCCTTCCCTGCGAGCGTCGCGACGTAGGGGGGGGAACGGCGCCAAATTCAAAAATGTAAACAAACACTATACATACAGTACACTGTAATCTTATAGATTACAGTACTGTATGTAAAAAATACACACCCCCCATGTCCCTAGTGGTCTGCCCTGTACACTACATGTCCTTTTATATAATAAAAACTGCTCTTTCTCCCTGCAAACTGTAGATTGCCCATAGCAACCAAAAGTGTCCCTTTATGGCAAAAATTGTTTTAGAGCAGCTAAAAAACAGCGATAATAAATCAGAATCACTTTAGCGATAGCGATTTATGGGGAAATTCGTCATAAAAATAAATAAATAATGACAGCAAAAATTCTGCAACTGAGCAAATTTCAGTGATTTTGATTTGATTACATTATTGAATAATTTTTACTATAATTATATTATTATTTGTTATAATTTTTTATAATTATTTATTATATTATAATTTTTAATAAAAAAAAATAATAAATCATACCCGGGATGCCTATTAGACTCTTGTTTGGATAGATTTCAGTGAGTTATTCCTAAGAATTACAAGCCTACAGTATAAAACGCCAAATTCCCTTGCAAATAATGGTACCGCTTTAAGCACCTAAAATCTGAAAGAATCATACCGCCAGGGAGGTTAAGAACAAACCTACGGACCCTATCTTGTTTATAACCCGGGGAACACCTGTATATATATATATATATATATATATATATATTATAATTTTATGCAGGTTTGGATAATAACCTCCTCCCCCCAAATATATTTAATTTGTTTGTTTTTTACTGGGGTCTTTTTTTACATTTGTGGTTTGAACTGTACACTTGCCACTGACACAAGCTGAGTTATCTATTGCTCGCAAGGTCGTGTTGTAAAGTATTGTGCACCAAAGCACCACATCTGTTATTCCCCCTATTGCCATTAAAGTTATGTCATCCCATTTATTCCAAATGTAGAGGCAGAGCTTTTGCACTTGGAAAAAGTAGGGGTTATGCAGGACAAAGTGGTAAGTGGTCCGAATTATAGAGACGGTATGTTTGGATATTCTGTTTCAGGGTGACCATGCTATACAGTCATAGCCATTTTATCTTCAGCTGCTACTAATGCATTCTTTTTCCTCCTCAACTTTGCCATATCCCAAATTGGCATGGGGAAATTGAAGGAATTATTTAATTGCACCAGTAATCACATGCTGCAGGAAGATTATCTTGGTATGATCAACAATTTCTTGGTTCATCAATGATTACTTGTGTGATTACGATATGGACTCTAGAAAGCTGTATCAGTGGTTTAAGATGTGTGCGGCATCTTGGCACCTTTAGAAGTGGTAACTGGAATAATGAGCTTAGCAAACCAAGCAATGAAGGTACAGCAGTAGGGGGAAGAGGAGGACTTGTTGCTGTCTTAGGGTCAGTAGGAGCATTTGCCTTAAGAAGAATACAAGGAGGAGCAGGAAATAAGGCTTCATAAGGTATGTCTCACCTCTCCCAAACCCTGGACTAGTTCTCGCCAGCTTAGTAGTGCTTTTGAAAAATAACTGTATACTTTCCTAAATGCACAAATTATAACTGGATAATACTATTTAGAGGTAATAACAAACGGGATAATTGATCCAGGGAATATCCGATTGACCCATGGGGAATCACGAAGGATGTTTATTTCTCCCCACTGGTGCGAACTGTGGGTATAGGATGGTATATATGAGGATTTTCTGTTTATGTGTGTGTAACTTGCATAGAGATCTAGGGCCCCATATACCTAGCTGCATGGTATGGAAGAGAGAATGAATTAATTTTGAGCATGCAGAGGTCCGTGCTAGTTCTCAGTTGAACCCCATTCTGTCACTGGGAGTGAGGTGGCTGGACTGGTGGAGAGGGCATGGGATCCGCAATGTCCCTCCTAAATGCAACATACATAGGGGAAAGTGTGTACTGATAGGGGTTGAGATGCCCACAGAGGAACAGAGGAACCAACAGAGGAACTCTGTACATTTAACTACTGCACACAGTTCACGGCTCATCTCTAAGGCCGCGTACACACGTTCGGTCCAAACCGATGAAAGCGGACTAAAGTCCAGTTTCATCGGTCCAAACCGACCGTGTGTATGGCCCATCAGTCTTTTGTGCTTCAGTCCAAAGTTTTAAAACTTGCTTTAAAATCGGACTGATGGTCAAAACAGATGGTTATTACACAAAAGCATCGGTTCAAAAACCCACGCATGCTCAGAATCAAGTCAACGCTAGTGTTGCTCACGAATATTCGCATTGCGAATATTCGCTACGAATATTGCATATTCGAGTATTCGCGAATAACTCGAATATTGCGGCGAATATTCGCTATGGCGCTATCCTAGTGATCTCCATCGACGTCTAAAAGCATTGCTGGTATGATTAGAGAGAGACCCTGGGCCGAGTAGCTGATGCGATTCTTTTATGTTGCCGAAAATTCGCATTGCGAATTTTCGGCAACATAAAAGAATCGCATCAGCTACTCGGCCCTTCTTTTGCATCAGAGCCAATCAGAATAACTCGAATATTCGACAAACGGAATATTGCGCGATTATCTTCTCCGCCCTTCTTTTGCATCAGAGCCATTCAGAATAACTCGAATATTCGGCAAAAGGAATATTGCGCGATATTCCTTTTGCCGAATATTCGAGTTATTCTGATTGGCTCTGATGCAAAAGAAGGGCGCAGAAGATAATCGCGCAATATTCCTTTTGCCGAATATTCAAGTTATTCTGATTGGCTCTGATGCGCCCTTCTTTTGCATCAGAGCCAATCAGAATAACTCGAATATTCGGCAAACGGAATATTGCGCGATTATCTTCTCCGCCCTTCTTTTGCATCAGAGCCAATCAGAATAACTCGAATATTCGGCAAAAGGAATATTGCGCGATATTCCTTTTGCCGAATATTTGAGTTATTCTGATTGGCTCTGATGCAAAAGAAGGGCGAAATTCTCATAAACGGAGATCATTTCCTGTATTACTAAACTAATATGCACTAAACACTAACTCTACACTAAAGCCCCGTACACACGGTCGGACTTTTGCCCAACCAACATCAAAATCCGACACTTTTCGCATTTGTCCGACCGTGTGTACGTTCCATCGGACCAACTTTTTTGGCTTTCATCGGACAAAAAGTCGGGTCTGCGAACGGACCAACTTTCAGGCAACAAAAGTCCGATGGTGCAAAATCCGATCGTGTGTACAGCAAACTATCGGACTTTTGGACAAATTACAAATGCGCATGCTCAGAACCAATGTTAAAATCAACCAACAATAGCAGAAGTTAACCAAAGGGTGGCAGTAAAGAGCAGAAAAGAGCAGAAAAACCACGTGATGATATAAAAGTTTTAGAAAAGTTTGCAGAAAAGTCCGAGCGTGTGTATGCTATGGGTGTGATCGGACAAATCAATTAGGACAAAAATCCAAGGGAAATTTTGTTGGATGTCCTACCGTGTGTATGGGCCTTTACTCTACTTAAAAGAAAGGAGAATAAGGGGTCAAAAGAAGGGCGGAGAAGATAATCGCGCAATATTCCTATTGCGCGATTATCTTCTCCGCCCTTCTTTTGACCCCTTATTCTCCTTTCTTTTAAGTAGAGTTAGTGTAGAGTTAGTGTTTAGTGCATATTAGTTTAGTAATACAGGAAATGATCTCCGTTTATGAGAATTTCGCAATCATTTTCGCATTAGCGAAATTTCGCAAATTTTTTTTGGATAAAATATCACGAATATTCGATATTAGCGAATATTCGCGAATATTCTTCTATATATTCGCGCAATATCGCAAAATCGAATATGGCGTATTCCGCTCAACACTAGTCAACGCATGCTTGAAAGCATTGAACTTAGTTTTTTTAAGCACGTCGTTGTGTTTTATGTCACCGCGTTCTGACACGATCGTTTTTTGAACTGATGGTGTGTACGCACATCAGACCATCAGTCTGTGAACAGATGAAAATTAACTTCAGTCCGTTTTCATCGGTTTGGACTGATCGTGTGTACGCGGCATTAGTCGAGGGTACTGCCATTATTATTATTATTATTATTATACAGGATTTATATAGGATTTATATAGCGCCAACAATTTGTGCAGTGCTTTACAATATAAATGGGAGACAATACAGTTACAATACAATAAAATACAAGAGGATTAAGAGCCATAATGTTGACTTTCACATGAACATGGCCCGCCTAGTTCTGATGATGTACATGGGAAGAGGTACTCCCACATGCAGGGCGAGTAAGCCCTGCCAGCAAACAAAGTACATACTGAAGGGAGTGTTCCGTTTTCTTACTAAAATTATTTTTATATTTTACGTCTTGTTTTTTTTTTTTATGCACTGTTGCAAATATAATTTTCTTTTTCTAATATGCTGTATTTGTATTTTTTCTTCTACTTTTCTTGAAGTCAGAATGTTTTCATAATGTTTCCCTGAGCTGAAAATACTTACTACTTAGGGAATTACATTTTGTGCTGAGTAGTCTGCAGAAGCTAATACCTTTTATTCTAGGATGCCAAAATACAAATACCATGCTGTTGCTGATAAAATATGTTACACCTTTAGAAACTGTTTATCGTCAATCTTTTTCATTACCATGCTTTTCTGAAGCATGACAAATCAGTGTCTGTTTGTTGAAGTGGGATGTTCAAAGTTATTATACCATGTACAACAGAATAATAGCAGTAATCCAACTGAAAGCCTCATAGATAAGGTGTTAGATTTCCAGAGCTGATAAACTACTTGCAGAAGAGCCTTCTAAAAAAGATTGCTCCTTGGGAGAATCATATTTTCAACCATTGTGTTATATACAGTAGTTCACATGCAATATCGGTCATATGGGATGTAAACATATGTTTATGTCTATTTTGTTTCTAGTACAAAACAACACATAAAATAGATATCACTATTTACAAAAATAAATATTTTTAGAGGTAGTTTGTATCAGTTTAAAAGAGAACTTTGCTGTAGTTACAAAACAGCAACAATTGTTGTGATTTGCCAAAGTGATGTAAATCAAAAGGGATTATATATTTAACAAAGAATTCTTCTATACACTAATAACATCTGAACTGGCCAGGTGGCATTACGCCAATTTTTATTATCAGACAATATCAAAGCTTTGCTTAACCACTAGGGTACTGCACGCTGTCAAATGACGGCGGGCGGAATACCCTATTGTTCTGACAGGACGTCATATGATGTCCTGTCATTTAAAGCTGCTAGGACGCACCCATCGCGTTACTGGGAACACAATGCTCGTGCCCCGGCAGCCAGACAACATCAAAGCTTTGCTTAACCACTAGGGTACCGCACGCCGTCAAATGACGGCGGGCGGAATACCCTATTGTCATTTAAAGCTGCTAGGACGCACCCATCGCGTTACTGGGAACACAATGCGCAATGGCCGCTGGGCACCCGCGATTGCCCAGTAACTGAGCGGGGACGTGGAGCTCTGTGTGTAAACACAGAGCTCCACGTCTTGTCAGGGAGAGGAGACCGATGCTGTGTCCCTTGTACATAGGGACACAGGTCGGTCACCTTCCCCAGTCACCCCCCTCCCCCTACAGTTAGAACACTCACTAGGCTACACATTTAACCCCTTCCCCGTCCCCTAGTGGTTAACCCCTTCCCTGCCAGTCACATTTATACAGTAATCAATGCATATTTATAGCACTGTTCACTGTATAAATGTGAATGGTCCCAAAAATGTGTCAAAAGTGTCCGATGTGTCCGCTATAATGTCGCAGTCCCGAAAAAAATCACAGATCGCCACCATTCCTAGGAAAAAATAAAATAAAAATTAATTATGTCCCCTATTTTGTAGGCAATATAACTTTTGCGCAAACCAGTCACTATATGGTTACTGCGATTTATTTTTATTTTTTTACCAAAAATATGTAGAAGAATACGTATCGGCCTAAAATGAGATATTTTTTTTTTTAAATGGGATATTTATTATAGCAAAAAGCAAAAAAAAATGGTGTTTTTTTTTCAAAATATAGCCCAAAAAATAAAAACCGCACAGGCGATCAAATACCACCAAAAGAAAGCTCTATTTGTGGGAAAAAAGGATGTAAATTTTGTTTGGGGCGCCACGTCGCACGACCGCGCAATTGTCAGTTAAAGCGACGCAGTGCCGGAAGGTGAAATTTCGACTGGGCAGAAAGGGAGCGTAGGTGCACGGTAGGCAAGTGGTTAAAAATAAAATAAAATCAATACTCCTCCTTGGCATGTTTTAGCTGCATGTGCTGGGTCTGCATATCCACAGTATAGCTCCCACTGATTAACTGTGTGCAATTTAGAATAAGGAACATCTAGACTGTATCTCTGCCACAAAGGTGCAGTTTAACCACTTCCTGCCCATGCTATAACAGAAACATGGCTACAGTGCAGTTCTTTAGTTCGGGGATGACGTCCATGGACATCCTTCCATGTGTGGCCTCTCGCACGCCCATTGGGGCAGGCTCGGTGACCTAGACACAGCTGATCACATTTCAGGGTAAAGGGCCAATAATACAGACCCGTTACAATGTGATCAGCTGTGTCCAAACACAGCTGGTCACATGTAAAAAGACTTGCCAGTTATCGAATCTCCTTTTTTCACATAGAGACAGCATGTGAAGAAAGGAGAGCTGATCTGACAGGGCACAGTGAGTGCCCATCAGAGCCGCCTATCAGGGCCCATCAGTGCCACCTATCAGTGCCGCCTCATCAGTGCAGCCTCATCAGTGGCTCCTCATCAGTGCTCACCAGTGCAGCTTATCATTGCCCATCAGTGCCATCTCATCAGTGCACATCAGTGCAGCCTCACCAGTGCCCATCAGTGCAGCCTCACCAGTGCCCATCAGTGCAGCCTCACCAGTGCCCATCAGTGCAGCCTCATCATTAGTGAAAAACACTTATTTTTTCAAAATGTTCAGTATTTTTTTAATTTATTTAACAAAAATAAAAACACCCCAGCGGGGATCAAATACCACCAAAAGAAAGTTCTATTTGTCTAAAAACAAAGCTAACAATCTAATTTGGGAAATATGTTGCATGACTGTGCAAATTGGCATTCAAATTATGACAGCACTGAAAGCTGAAAATCGGCCTGGGCAGAAGGGAGAGATAGTGCTTGTATTGAAGTGGGTAAAACGGGGCCATAAATAAAGGATTTGCATTACTTTGCTCACTATGGATTTCTTGATTTGTATTGGAACTGACAACATGTAAATACCTTCTGTTTTAAAAATCAATTGAATTTAGTCAAGCCAATAGATTTTGCAGTTAACAATGTTCAAGCTCACTGCTGATTCGGAGGGCTCTATCTTTTACTCAGCAAGAAGTGTGTTGGACCTCAGCAGAGAATCCACTTTTTACACACAAAGAGCAAAGGGTCTCCTTTATAGAATGCTGGAAACAGCAGACATATCTACTCAGACTAGGGCTATATTCAAACGAAAATTAAATGTAAAGCTGGCATAGACAAATTAAAATTTGTCTGGTTTAGCAGAGATGTCCCTGTTTATCTGCAGTGTATTCTGACAGCAGAGAGTCAGTTTGTTATTTGTTATTTTTTTTACATTCAACCCACTGGTAAATGAAAAAAAAATGGCCCATCTAAGGCCAGCTCAGACGTGGAACATATTTTTGTTTTGATGCATTTGAAATGTATTTAGCTGATTTATAAAGTTCAGCTGGCCTTTAAGAAGGCATCCGGCATGCTACATGGATTTCTAAGTCGACTTTCTGAAATACAATACATGCATGCAATCATTGTGCTGAAATAAGAACAGCTGTTGCTTAAAACTTCCTTTACTTTAGTAATATTCCTCTTGCTTTGTGATATTAAACAATAACTACAGTGTTCTGAAATTGGTACTACTGATATAATACCTAAGTTTTTCTAATGATTGAGGTTTGAATGAATGAGGTTTTGTTGTGAACAATACTATATTGAAAAATTATGTGTAAAGCCTTTAATATAATGTAATTGCACTACAAATCATGGTTTCTCCACTCTCTTCAATTAAAGTATATATTACATTATTAGGAAATAAATCTCAAGCAGCATGAGGCAACACTTCAAATCACCACATTATTACTCTTCGGTTCTTAACCCAATTATGCACTGAAAATCATTTATAAAGAACATAACTTGCATTTATACTGTATATAGATAATGCCAAACTGCACTCCCACCCCAGCTCTTTAACCACTTTTCCACCACCCACCGTCAAATGACGGCGGGCGGAGGACTCCATTATCCTGACATCACGTCATATGACGTGATGTCTTTTTAAAGCCGCGGGTGGGCGCGTGCGCGCGCCGCTCTGCTGGGATCCCGGCGCGAGTGCCCGGCGGCAACGATCGCCGCCGGGCACACGCGATTGCCCAGTAACTGAGCGGGGATGTGGAGCTCTGTATGTAAACACAGAGCTGCACGTCCCTGTCAGGAAGAGAGGAGACAGATTGTGTTTCTTGTACATAGGGACACAATCGGTCACCTCCCCCAGTCACCCCCCCTCCCCCTACAGTTAGAACACTCATAGGACACACATTTAACCCCTTCCCCGCCCCCTAGTGGTTAACCCCTTCACTGCCAGTCACATTTATACAGTAATCAATGCATATTTATAGCATTGTTCACTGTATAAATGTAAATGGTCCCAAAAATGTCAGAAAAGTGTCCGAAGTGTCCGCCATAACGTCGCAGTCCCAATAAAAAATCGCAGATCGCCGCCATTAATAGTAAAAAAAAAAAAAAAAATGCCATAAATTATCCCCTATTTTGTAAACGCTATAAATTTTGCGCAAACCAATCGATAAACGCTTATTGCATTTTTTTTTTACCAAAAATATGTAGAAGAATACGTATCAGTCTAAACTGAGGAAAAAATGTTTTTTTATATATTTTTGGGGAAAATTTATTATAGCAAAAAGTAAAAAATATTGCATTTTTTTCAAAATTTACGCTCTATTTTTGTTTATAGCGCAAAAAATAAAAACCACAGAGGCGATCAAATACCACCAAAAGAAAGCTCTATTTGTGGGAAAAAAAGGACGCCAATTTTGTTTGGGAGCCACGTCGCACGACCGCGCAATTGTCAGTTAAAGCGACGCAATGCCGGAAGCTTAAATTTTGTCTGGGCAGGAAGGGGGTGTAGGTGCACAGTAGGCAAGTGGTTAAGATAGATGTGATTTATCATTGTAATGGTGTAGTGGTGGTGTAGTGAGTACCACTTTTGCCTAGCAGCCAAAAGGGTCACTGGAGTTTGCATGTTCTCCCTGTGTCTGCGTGGGTTTTCTCCGGGGTACTCCGGTTTCCTCACACACTCCAAAGACATGCTGGTAGGTAAATTGGATCTTGTCCAAAAATTGGCCCTATATATGTGAGTATGACTGTGTGTCTCAAGATCCTACAGGGTAAAATGACCGCACCAGCCAAGCAGACACTGGCTGGAAAAAGCGCCCAGAGGCGATTCAGTTTGCATGCGTAGCGCTATACAAGTCATTCATTCATATGCAGGACTGAGCTGTCAGTTTGCAGGATATGGATGGGAAATGATGACCCAGGAAAGATTCCTGCCTTAGCTGTGCACTGCACAGCTTGGATCCCAGGGTGGATGGCTCTTCTGTATTTGCCTTGGCATGGTCTTGTGAGTACAGTATCAGTTCCAAGTCAAAAGTATGATATATTTATGGTCGAAGCCCTATGTCCGATATGGATATGAACAAGATAGGTAGACTTAACATAAGACTTACCACATGAAAGAGACCTGAAGTGTGCCCTGATCTTATGGATGGTATGCCAAGATAAGGGGGCATACCCAAGATTAGAGATGAATATTTTGTGGAGAGAAATTAATTTGAGAAATGCCCTAAAAAGGGGATGGGAGGGTGGGTATCGCTCACAGGAAACCAACAATGACCACAGGTGAGTGGGCTGGTTAAATACCCCGGGCTCCTCCCATAAATTCAGGCCAGCATACTGGCCTTGTTACATACAGTATACAAGATCCAGCATCAATACAAATGGAAAAAAAAAGTATGTTAAAGGAGTTGTAAACCCTTGTGGTTGTTCACCCTTATGCATTTTAAGGTGAAAAACCTTCTGTGCTGGAGTTTCCCCCCAGAGCCCCTCTTTTCTTACCTGAGCTTGATCGTGTCAGTGACAGGGACAAGCACAGCAGCTCCAGCAGCTGTCTTGGGTTCTCATTGGATAGATTGAGAGCAGCATCAGCCATTGACTTCCGCTTCTGTCAAGAAAATCCAGTGACACAGGAGCCTGGAGGCGGGGCCGAGTTCTGCTGTCTGTGTCAATGGACACAGCAGCAGGTCTTGGGGGCCCCCATAGAAAGCTTCTCTCAATAGGGGCACTCAATGAAAAGGAGGAGCAAAGAGCGCTGCCGGGGGACCGCAGAAATGAAGGATCAAGGCCGCTCTGTGCAAAACCCTTGCACAGGGCAGGTAAGTATGACAAGTTTGATATTTAAAAAAAATACTTTACAATCACTTTAATATTTTTATTCATCTTACTTTGGAGAATATATCTAACAATCATCTGGGCTGCGAATTGAGCACATTTTCTACACTTATATGAATTAAAATATGACTCTGATAGTTGGGAACTGTTGAAGTATCCAGCCACTGAAAGATCTTTTATGCAAAAATATCTTTCCACAAACATGCATAGTAAGGAAGAGTTGTTGTCCCTGTATTAAAGGGGGTTGTAAAGGTACATGTTTTTCCCCTTAATGCATTCTATGCATTATGGTGAAAAAACATCCAACGATTAGCGGTCCCCCAGCCCCCCCCCCCCGTTTACTTACCTTAACCCTGGAAAGCCCCGCATCGCGAACACGCACAATCGTTGCCCGGGCTTCTCAGCTCTTATCCGCTCTTCATTGGATAGATCAAATCGAATGCCACGGCACGTTGGAGGGCAAGGGCGAGTAATAAACTGTATCATACGGGAGCATGCCCGCAAGCTAACCCCCTCAGGTAAGAGCTTCACAGAGGGTGTTAGGTCCGGCTGGAAGGAGCCACGAGAGCCACCGTGGGACCCCAGAAGAGGATGTTCGGGCCACTCTGTGCAAAAGGAACTGCCCAGTAGAGGTAAGTATGATATGTTTTTTTTTTTTTAAAACCACAAACCTATACAACAATCACTTTAAATATTATAAATGACCCCATTGGGTAGTCATTGCTTTCTAATTTACCTCTAAAATTCAATGTTTTTGCAATTTTAGGTTTGCTGAAAGATTTGATATTCGTGTGGAACTTGATTTCTACTCGAATAGTGAACAATTTGGGGTGTTCGCAAAAAATTCGAAAGCCACAGAACACCCTTTAAAAGTCTATGGGAGAAATCAAAAGTGCTAATATTAAAGGTTAATATGCAAGTTATTGTCATAAAACGTATTTGGGGACCTGGGTCCTGCCCCAGGGGACATGTATCAATGCAAAAAAAAGTTTTAAAAACTGAAGTTTTTTCGGCAGCAGTGATTTTAATAATACTTATGCACTTAAGGACCGCCTCCTGCAGATATACATCGGCAGAATGACACGGCTGGGCACAAGCACTTACCTGTAGTCCTCTTTAAGTGCCCAGCCGTAATATAGGGAAACACGATCAATGACATCACATGTCCAGCCCCGCCCCCCTACAGTTAGAAAAACATATGAGGTCACACATAATCCCTACAGCGCCCCCTAGTGGTTAACTCCCAAACTGCAATTGTCATTTTCACAGTAAACAATGCATTTTTATAGCATTTTTTGCTGTGAAAATGACAATGGTCCCAAAAATGTGTCAAAATTGTCTGATGTGTCCGGTAGGGGTACAATGTAACCCGTTACCAATTCACATGGTGGGGGGCCCGGGATCTGGAGCTACCCATTGTTAAAGAGGGCTTCCAAATTCCGATAAGCCCCCCACCTGCAGACCCCTACAACCATCGGGCAAGGGTTGTGGGGATGAGACTTTTGTCCACATCAACATGGGGACTTCCTTCCCATGTTTAGGGCATGTGGCCTGGTAAGGTTCAGAAGGGGGGGAAGCGCTCTCGTCCCCCTCTCTTTTCCTGCGGCCTGCAAGGTTGCATTTTTTTTTATATTGGCGCTGGGTTCCCCTTATTATCCATACCAGACCTGAAGGGTCTGGAATTGATTTTTGGGGGGAACCCCACGCTATTATTTTTAAATTTGGTGCAGGGTTCCCCTTAACATCCATACCAGACCTGAAGGGCCTGGTAATTAAATTTGGGGGACCCCCACGCATTTTTTTGGGGTTCGGGGTTCTCCTTAATATTCATACCAGACCCAAAGGGCCTGGTAATGGACTGAGGGGGGAACCCATGTTGTTTTTTCAATGACTTTTATCTGTATTGCCGGGGCCAGACAATTCATTATAACTTGTTTCCTTTAGAAATTTCATTTTGTGCAGGGACTGTTATAAACACGGGGAACATGCGCTACTTTATAGGCATACTATAGACACCCTCAGGTATGACATTTTAAGGAAAATTTCACTTTTATTATTTCACAATAACTTGCATATTAGCACTTTTGATTTTTCATGTTCGTGTCCCATAGACTTTAACGGTGTTCGCGTGTTCGAACACATTTTTTGCCTGTTCGCATGTTCTGCTGCAAACCAAACCGGGGGTTGTTTGGCTCATCCCTACTCTCAAGAAATTGCTTGATGGGACCTCTGCACTAGCAATGAAGTTCATGTTTGAGCTACCATGGTTTTGTAGAGAATTCCCAGAATTTGGGAGGTTCTTGAATTACATACTTTTGGCTAAAAACATTACAGGTTCTCTGCAAGAAATAGAGCACAACATATAATGCAGTGCATAGCTTTTGCCCCATATCTGATAAGTCACAATAATTTGAAGAAATAGATAACCCAGTCCTCTTTCTATAATAGGGCGGACTCACAACAGTCATAATGCCAGAGCATGTTGGAGCTGTTATGGAAAGCTGACAACTCTGTGAAGGTAGAGATACCTTTTTAAATTTTTTGCTATATTTAACATTGCTACATGCCTCGCTTGGTTAGTGCCTGGCTTCTCATGCTTTTATCTGACAATAGCTTGCTGATTAGGCCTTAAATTAGAATTGTAAAACCCCCCACATCAATAAGGTTCAACGTGAACTGCAAGCAACAAATGCAAAACTGTTAAGGAATAAATTATGAACAGATCTGCTCATCCCTGCTTTAAACACTATTCTAAAAAGCAGGTAATTATTTAATATGGCAAATTAAATCATTGTATACATTTATTAGAAAATGATTTAATTTTTTTTTTACATTACGATAGTATATGTATTAAAATATTGCTAGATATCAGCCTCCTGTAATGCCTAGCAACACTTGGAAGTCACAGAAGTTGGACACTGAGCCGATCAAGCGTATATTGCTTTGCACAGTGTTGTTTAACCTAAAACTGTGTGTGAAGAGGAAAAGCTGCGCTTAGGACAATCTAATAGAGGGTAATAGGACTTGCTAAAGATGTGTGACTGCAGCCCCCCCTAAATATAACTCCCCAACGGGGGTATATGGGAAATACAAAGAGAGGTGGTGGGGGTAATGGCGCTGTCACTATTAGTTGTTTCCTGGCCAGTAACCGACCCAGCTGGGTGATTATAGGCTATAATGGGACAACTAATCCCCAAAGGATACACATGCATGCGAATCACCGTGCAGGCAGGGGGATTTTAAGGTGGTATTGGATGTGTGTAGATATTGATGGTAATACGTGTGTGAACCACCAGGGGTGTGGTATTGTGATATGCGAGTATAACAGGTTGAGCGCAACGTGTTAGTGGCTAGTAATAAGTATACAGTACATACACAAGATATCTATACACAACATCCTAAGTATAATATATAATGCAGGTTAAAATAAAAGTCCATATATTAGAAAACGTGTGACATAGGTGGTACAGGTGCTCCTATATGGATGGATGGAGGACAATAGAGCCAGTGACTTTCGCAGTGGGTCCGGTGCGCCCCCTTGTGGATCCCCACTCACCAGAAGCACTCACCCCTGCTGGGGTAAAATGCATAAAGTAGGTGCGTTCCTCCAAACTGCCGTGGATTCTTTCCTTGAGTTCCTCCAATCCTTGGTAGGTCGCCTGGACTCCTGCAGTGTGTCTTTAATGTATGTGCTTGATAGTATGAGGTTCAGTGGATATTATGATTTCCTCCAAGTCAAAACAAAAAGGCTTCCATAGCGTGATAAGTTTTAAAAAACACACTATTTATTGGCACTATGCACCAAAAATTAGGTACATATGCAGTATTACAAAAAATTAATACAATAGAAGATACGGTGAAGAATGTAAAAATATAAAAATAAAATTAAAATAACATCAAGCTGATGCAGAAAATGATGAACAATATCACTGACACAAATGTGCAGACTGTAATTTGCAGCCTATGCCCAGATGGATATTGGGCTCTAAAAGTCACTGCACTTAGAGATGTCCAAATGCTAATCGCACCAGCATGGGAACGGCGTGCGTTCCAAATACAGACAGCTGGTTAGGACCGGAAGTGCGTGAAAGTGTGCGTGTGGCCGCTTTACGTACGTTTCGTGAACTCACGTCTTCGGAAGCGGGTACACGCATACCCTCGCTTCCTGCCTTTATAAGGAACGTCTCCATGGCAATATCCAGACGCTAGTAGCGTCATGTGTTCTATTAGGTTGACAGGTCCGGTGTTCTATCGAGTTGGTTTAGTATGGGGGCGTGTGTACAGCCTTTGTTACCCAATAAGATCAGCGATATCGGATCACATGCCTCACATGGGGGCGTGTCTGTGCATCCCACTCTCCGATAGGACGAGTTGCGCTGGTAGGAATTAAGATCAGAAACCCGGATGTGTATATCAATTGCCATAGCAACGATCCCGACCATGACAGGAAGTACAAATAATAATAATTAAAGGAACTATATAATACGGAAGCAGAGTTTATGTACAGACCTCGTTAATAATTGTAGGGAGCTGACACCAAAAAGAGCAAAGTCTGCGGCATGGAGACCAAACACATTTTATTATCTAATGTTAACCATTTAAAGCATGTCCGTGCCTAAGTTATATACTCCAGGCTATATGTGACTTGGTTGTGTGTCTAAGGTTATATGTCACAGAAGAGAAGTGATTATAATCACCAATAATATGAGGGAAGGAGTGGGTTGGGCAATAGATATAGGGTATTGTGAATAGCATCCTAAATCTTAATATATGCCCTAACATGAAGTAATGCCTCATCTATGATGGGGGCATGTGTGGGGTTGTCCGTCACCCTTTTAAGTGAATAAGAGAATAAGGGATACCCATATATCCAGGTAGTAGGTGTAGTATAAAGAGAGAGTTGGGGAAATATGATATAGGTGCACCTAATAGAAGTAGAATTAATCGTGCTCATAGAATGATGGTGCAACACCTATGATGAGTGAGGATAATAAATAATAATATATTTATTATCCTCACTCATCATAGGTGTTGCACCATCATTCTATGAGCACGATTAATTCTACTTCTATTAGGTGCACCTATATCATATTTCCCCAACTCTCTCTTTATACTACACCTACTACCTGGATATATGGGTATCCCTTATTCTCTTATTCACTTAAAAGGGTGACGGACAACCCCACACATGCCCCCATCATAGATGAGGCATTACTTCATGTTAGGGCATATATTAAGATTTAGGATGCTATTCACAATACCCTATATCTATTGCCCAACCCACTCCTTCCCTCATATTATTGGTGATTATAATCACTTCTCTTCTGTGACATATAACCTTAGACACACAACCAAGTCACATATAGCCTGGAGTATATAACTTAGGCACGGACATGCTTTAAATGGTTAACATTAGATAATATAATGTGTTTGGTCTCCATGCCGCAGACTTTGCTCTTTTTGGTGTCAGCTCCCTACAATTATTAACGAGGTCTGTACATAAACTCTGCTTCCGTATTATATAGTTCCTTTAATTATTATTATTTGTACTTCCTGTCATGGTCGGGATCGTTGCTATGGCAATTGATATACACATCCGGGTTTCTGATCTTAATTCCTACCAGCGCAACTCGTCCTATCGGAGAGTGGGATGCACAGACACGCCCCCATGTGAGGCATGTGATCCGATATCGCTGATCTTATTGGGTAACAAAGGCTGTACACACGCCCCCATACTAAACCAACTCGATAGAACACCGGACCTGTCAACCTAATAGAACACATGACGCTACTAGCGTCTGGATATTGCCATGGAGACGTTCCTTATAAAGGCAGGAAGCGAGGGTATGCGTGTACCCGCTTCCGAAGACGTGAGTTCACGAAACGTACGTAAAGCGGCCACACGCACACTTTCACGCACTTCCGGTCCTAACCAGCTGTCTGTATTTGGAACGCACGCCGTTCCCATGCTGGTGCGATTAGCATTTGGACATCTCTAAGTGCAGTGACTTTTAGAGCCCAATATCCATCTGGGCATAGGCTGCAAATTACAGTCTGCACATTTGTGTCAGTGATATTGTTCATCATTTTCTGCATCAGCTTGATGTTATTTTAATTTTATTTTTATATTTTTACATTCTTCACCGTATCTTCTATTGTATTAATTTTTTGTAATACTGCATATGTACCTAATTTTTGGTGCATAGTGCCAATAAATAGTGTGTTTTTTAAAACTTATCACGCTATGGAAGCCTTTTTGTTTTGACTTGGAGGAAATCATAATATCCACTGAACCTCATACTATCAAGCACATACATTAAAGACACACTGCAGGAGTCCAGGCGACCTACCAAGGATTGGAGGAACTCAAGGAAAGAATCCACGGCAGTTTGGAGGAACGCACCTACTTTATGCATTTTACCCCAGCAGGGGTGAGTGCTTCTGGTGAGTGGGGATCCACAAGGGGGCGCACCGGACCCACTGCGAAAGTCACTGGCTCTATTGTCCTCCATCCATCCATATAGGAGCACCTGTACCACCTATGTCACACGTTTTCTAATATATGGACTTTTATTTTAACCTGCATTATATATTATACTTAGGATGTTGTGTATAGATATCTTGTGTATGTACTGTATACTTATTACTAGCCACTAACACGGTGCGCTCAACCTGTTATACTCGCATATCACAATACCACACCCCTGGTGGTTCACACACGTATTACCATCAATATCTACACACATCCAATACCACCTTAAAATCCCCCTGCCTGCACGGTGATTCGCATGCATGTGTATCCTTTGGGGATTAGTTGTCCCATTATAGCCTATAATCACCCAGCTGGGTCGGTTACTGGCCAGGAAACAACTAATAGTGACAGCACCATTACCCCCACCACCTCTCTTTGTAACCTAAAACTGAGCATGCTTACAGAAGAACACCAGGGTGAAAATTATTCCTTTATTCTATATTAAACAGCTGGGCAAAGAGAGGAGACTAAACAAGCTAAAGTTTAGCAGCTATATTCCTATAGCCACCAGTTAGATGGACATGCCCCATTGCCATAATTACATATGGAGAAGAATTGTGAACACAGAGTGAGCTGGGACATAACTCATATATTTATATATACACATTAAGATATATTTAAGTTGTTTAATTTTGTTTAAAATGCTAGCAGTATATAGCCGCCCATTGTATACTTATTATGCTTTAACTTGTATATGTGCTCCTATATTACAGTAGTTGGTCAGGTCATTTTCAGAAGACCTCTTCAAGACATTTGTTCACAACAAATATCGCTTAGAGACTTTATTTATGTGGAAATAACTGTGTCCCTAAACAGATGGTTCTTTGTCTAGTGTAGGAAACAATGAATGTTATGAATGTAATAATTGTGATAATTGATCCTATGCAAGAAGATATATATATATATATATATATATATATATATATATATATATATATATATATATATATATTATACTGTATATTAGATGTATAAATAATTGTGTGTTAAAATCCAAATAATAAAGTGCTAGATACATTTTTTTAATTAACCGTACCAAATGAAATATGGAGGCTGCCCTTACTGGCCTCTCCTTCTAAAGATGTTAGCTGCCTTACTATTGACCTAAAAGAAGTGCTGACATAGTTTTGACCTCAAATGTAACATGCTGTTCTGGGTCACTGATTCATCTGTATTAAATTCAGAGACAGTTGTATTGAGGCCAAAGATGCCATGCATCTAGCATTTCTAGAAAGAGACCTGCACAGGTTTTTCTTAAAATGCCTGGACAAAATTAAAAGAAAACAAATATATATTCAGTACATCTCTGCAAAACACATACTGTACACATCTTTATGTTATGTTTCTGCAAAAATACTGCAATTACAGAAAAAATCAGTTCATCTAACTGGAATTTTAATGAGCTTCTGACAACATTGCCTCTGGTACACTGAAATCATAATCAGCATGGTGATTTCTATTTATTTTTTTACTTGCTGGACTTCAGAACCATCCTACATGTTACATAGTTGAGGAGAAGGGCATTTTGTAGTCTAGTAGGGAGAGCTCAGCAGGGCTAATAACACTGGTTAGGATCTCAGAGCAGTAAAGACAGTGGTCCGGATTCACAGAGCACTTACACTGACGTATAACAAGTTACGCCGTCGTAAGTGAAATGTGCGCCATCGTATCTGTGCGCCAGACCGACAAACAGAGATGCGCCTAAAACCATGCTACACCCCACCGACGTAACTTGCTTACGCCGGCGTAGGGTGGGCATACATTTAGGCTGGGTACATGGTGCTGCTCCCATTGATTAGTC
This sequence comes from Rana kukunoris, assembly GCA_029574335.1. NCBI lineage: Eukaryota > Metazoa > Chordata > Amphibia > Anura > Ranidae > Rana > Rana kukunoris. The sequence continues at coordinate 113,063,444 of CM056053.1, read as the reverse complement.
ATTCAAACATGCAAATGAGGTAAGTACAGCAATTCACGAACGTACGTGCGCCTGACGCAGGCTACACGCGGTGCATGTAAGTTGTACGTCTGGGGTAAAGTTATTCCCCATAAAGGAGGTGTAACTCAGCAACAGACATGATCAGGTCTGCACCAGGGAACAGAAGCCGGCATATTTTACGTTGGACGTGTGTCTGGCTGGGCGTAGGTTACGTTAACTGCGTACACAATGATCCGGCGTATCTTAGGCAGTTGTTCCGACGTGGTTGTGAGCATGCGCAGGGAGATGCGTTCACGTCACGGCACATGTGCAGTTCGTTATACGTACTTGTCTGGTGCTCGGCCCATCATTTGCATGGGGTCACGCCTCATTTGCATGGATCACGCCCACTTTCACCTATGCCGGCCTGCGCCTTTGAAACCCACGCCATGCTGGTGCAACGTTGGGAGCACTGGCTTTATGAATTCCATACTTGCCTCTCTGCGCTGCGTTGGCGTAGCGTACAGGGGATACGCTACGGCAGCGTAATGTGCGCCTACTGTCTGTGAGCACACAAGATTCCTGGCAGATTAACAGATATTATTCTGTACTTTTTTAAGACAAAAAACATAAGGATATGTGTATAAATTGCATAGATGTACAAAATATATTTTTGTACTATAATTTTGTCCAGCATACACTTCAAGTAGTTTATAGTATTCCATGGTATTTATTATTGTGATATGGTTGCTTTTCAACAGATGACCTGGGTTTTATTCACTCTACAAGTCTACTTAAACCTGATCTTAGCATGGAAACCCCATTAAAGTATATAAAAGGTGAATCGTAATACTAGGGGGCCGCTTTATAAAGACAATCGCTTTTTAAGGTCTCCATATTCATGCAAGCATAACACATTTTTCCTGTTTTCTTGCTGCCTTTCAATAGACGATTGAAACAGCTCCTAACATTTGATCTAATAGAAAAATTGCTTAAAGAGGAGTTCCACCCAAATTTGGAACTTCCGCTTGTTCCACTCCTCACCCCCTTACATGCCACATTTGGCATGTAATTTTCTTTGGGGGGGAGTGGGGGCTTCAGTAGGAGTGGGACTTCCTGTCCCACTTCCTGCTTCCGCCGAGGGGCTGGTTAGGCGATTAAGCCTTAATCGCCTACACCAGCTCCTCCCTGTAGGCGATCACATGGGACACATGACATGTCCCATGCGATCGCCTCTCCAATCAGCGGCGAGCCACGCAGTGCGCACATGCGCAGTGCGGCTCACGCATGCGCAGTGGGTGTCCGGCCGTGAAGCCGAAGGCTGTCACAGCTGGGTGCCCACAGTCGGGATGGAGACGCCGGCTGGGGAGGGGGGGAGAGGAGCGGAGCCCCGGTCGGCGCGTCGCTGGAATGCAAGAGCCGGTTAATGAGTGTTTATTAAAAGCCAGCAGCTACACTTTTTGTAGCTGCTGACTTTTAATAAACACATTTTTTGGCTGGAACACCCCTTTAAGAACATTCAACCATAAGCGTTAATAAGCTTAGAACATTCAACCAGCAGGAGAAACACTATGAAGAAAACATCTGTACTGTTCACAGTTTATAGAGAATCTTTTACGAACACCCAAATGAACATCTAGCTGCAGTTTGAAGTGAAACATTTAGCAGTGATATTATTACCAATGCTAAGTGTGACAGCTTCCTCCTGTTTGATAGGGAGCTGCTATCCATCAGTTTTCTAGCAACCAGTGACTCATCCTTGCCCAACAGCGTTAGGTGCCCTAAAATTCATATCAGGCTCTTTAGGTCTGGTAAGGAGTTTAAGGGGGGCTACACCACACCCCTATAGTCTGGCATGGATTTTAAGGGGGAACTCATAAACAAAACAAGAAAAGAAGTGTGAGCCCCCAAAACCTACCTAAATCTTACCTGAGTATGCATCCTGAGTGGCCATTAAAGGGGGTGGATAAGCATGGGTCCCCTTCCCTTAAACATACCAGGCCATGTGCCCTCAACATCAACATAGGGGGGTAGCACCTTGTGGCAAAGCACATTTTTCCCATGTTCCCTATAACCTTGGTTCGGTGGTTGTAGGGAAATGCAGGTGGAGGGCTTATCTGAATCTGAAAACCCCTTTTAAAAATAAAGACAGACCCAATATACCATCCCTACACACCCCTACTTATTTACACAAAAATAAAGACACCCAAATGTTTGGCAAGTATTTTATTAAATAAAAAAATAATGTCCCATGATGTGGGGCGGTGAAGGGTCACTTTGGCTATTTAACAATGAGGAGTAAGCTGTCACGAGATTCTCCATAGATTGCACATGAGTCCCTCCCACACAGTATTTCCCCTGCTGGTTTAATGTTCTTATTTTTTTTACCTCTCATGAATGAATATGCTTCAGATATTTTTCTCTTGGGTTTACCTGTTAGGCCTCGTACACACGATCAAATCTGTCTGCTGGAAATGGTCTGCTAGACCGTTTTAGCAGACAGATTTGATCGTGTGTACGGGCAAACAGACGGATTTGGCCACCCGACAGATTTCAAAGCATGCTTTGAAATCTGTCGGCTGGGAACCCGTCCGCCCGACATGTCTTCTGGTTAGTATGCTAACCAGCAGACATGTCTTCTCGCACACGCGCCAAATGATTTCGACGCATGCGCGGAAGTGTTTTACTTCCTGGTGCGGTGACGTGGCGGCGTCAACATCACCGCCACGTCACCGACACGTCAGCGCGCTGTCTGCTGGTGGGGATTTTGGTTTGCTCGTGTGTACACGCGAGCAAACCAAAATGGCAGCAGACAGATCTGTTCAAATCGGTCGGTCCGACCGATTTGAACAGACAGATTTGATAGTGTGTATGAGACCTTAGTGGTTGTTATTTTCGCCCCACGAAAAGCAAGAAGGAAAATTTTACACATAGTCATTTTGGGAATTTTTTTTTACGCTTGTACGAATGTTAAGACATTCATTAATTACATTTTTTATAAATCAGCCCTAACTCTGGCAAATTCAATGACTTAAAGAGCAGCTAATGTAAAAAAAAAAGTATGGTGAGCTGTAAACTGCCATGGGGACATGTGCTGTACCAGTGAATAAAATAGAGCAGTGGAGAGGGTGTTTCCTTTTTTTTACTCTTTTTCTTTATACCTAAATGTATTACTATTGCAAGGGGGCTATGTCATAATACAAATAAGGTTCTCCTTAATGAGACATTAAGGGTCTTTTGGACCATGCTTAGGATATACTTTAAACCTGACTGTTTTCTTAATACATGTGTACAATCACTTTCATATTTAAACATTATCTAATTTTGAGATTACATTTCGTATTGTTTTTACACTATTATCATACAGCACGTTACTAAATAGATCCAGGAACCCCTTAGGCCGCGTACACACGGTCCGATGGAAACGGTCCACGGACTGTTTTCATCGGACATGTCTCCTCGGGATTTTCGTCCGGCGGTGTGTACACACCATCGGATCAAAATCCCTGCCGGCAGACAGCGCGTGACATGGCGGTGACGTTGACGCTGCCATGTCACCGCACCAGGAAGAAAGATACTTCCGCGCATGCGTCAAATCCATTCGACGCATGTGCAGGAAGATATGTCCGCTGGTGAGTGTACTGACCAGCAGACATATCCGACGGACATGTCTCCGGCGGACAAATTTTAAAGCATGTTTTAAAATGTGTCCGCCGGTCAGACATGTCCGCTAGCCCATACACACGATCGGATTTGTCCGCTGAACTGGTCCGTCAGTGTGAAATTGACCAACAACAGGACAATTTAATCAAGGATAAATGGCCTACCCAATTTATGTGTGAACTTTTTTTTTTTTTACTATTCAATATATCCTCAAAATATATGAAAACACTAAGAAATTATCCCCGGAAAACAAAAGCAAACTTTTTAGGAGACAAAAAAGTTTACCCTAAAATAAATAAATACCCAATCAGACCCTATCAGCATAAAAAATATATCAAAACTAATGAAAACACTAAAAAAGAGCAGCTGAAAGTTACCACTGAGCTGAAATTAACCAAAATCAAAGTACAATTTTCTAATTGAACTTAATATTTCCCTATGCAGGGCTGGCACATAAAAAGCCCCCAAAGTATAGGCTCCCAATATAGCCCCTTTAAAGCCATTTGACCTAAGTTAAAAAGCCATTGCAGTGCCTTATGGTTACAAAGAATTTGGGCAGGCAAATTCTTGCAGTACACATAGGATTTACCTCAAACCCACAGTAGACCGGAATGTCATCTCTACTTGACATACACTAATTTTGTTTGAGAATAGTAGTCCCTGGGACATGGTCAAGTAAGTTCCAGTGCTTCTGTCATGCCATCTCTAATACTGACAATCAATGAAAAAATGTATAAGGGTAAGATGGATGTAAGAAATGCTGAGAAAAGGGAAATTGTAACACAAATTAGCCATATTTATTGGAATGTTTGCCATTGGAAAAATAAATAACCATTGTATAAAAACAAAGAAAAATACATCAGTTACAAATAGAGAAATCACAGGGCATTGAAATATTGGAAGTTGGAAGCTACAATGTTAATACATGTAAAAATATAAAACTTTGCCCCATCATCAAAAGCTTTGTAGGTCTGGGCTTTGAAGAAACATAAACAATTGTGGTTGTGGGCTGGACAGGCAGAAAAATGGTGGGGGGCCTGTCTGGATTTTAAAAAGACATAAAAACAAGGTGAAGGGGGCTGGAATATGTGAGGGTAGAAAAATGGGGGTCTGGAAAAGGGGTCTTGAAAACTTTGGACAAATACAGGGAGATGGGGGTAGCTGGATTTTCAGGAGGTAGAAAAATGGTGGGCTGGACATTGGAGTTGAAGAGCCAAAGGTATCAACACCTTCTGCTATCATAAATAAACAATGAAAATACTTTGTAGTGTAATTGTATAGAATCTCCATATATAAGTAGCGAAAAAAAGGTAATTACACGTCATGCAGCTGCTGCTTAAAGTGGGTATAAACCTCAGACATGAAATATGAACAAAGCATATCCCTCTATAGTGTCTACATTTCTAAATTATAATCACCAAGTGTCACTTTTATCTGCTGCTTTTTTCCTCTGCTAACAGCATGAATCACTTTTAAAAAGTTTTCCTGACACCAAGAGAAAAATGGTGGCAGGGGAGGGACCTACAGCTGTTTTTCAACTTCAGCCCTGTTGCTGTGTGAAGGAGGGCGTGTCTGCAGGGTATAACTTCCACACTCTGACACTTTTTTTTAACTCTCTAAATATTTAGCAACACCACTAAAGTGAGATATAATCACATTACATATCATATACAAACACAGGGCCAGATTCACAGAGCGATTACGCCTGTCTAACTGGTGTTAGACAGGAGTACTTTCAAATTACACGTGCCGCATCACTAGTTTGAATCCTCAAACCATGATACGGCGGCGTTGGGCTTCGATCTGACAGGCTTACGTCTTCGTACGCCTTTGGATCTACGCTGCAATCTTTTTGCGGCCCCTGGGTGGAGTTTGCGTCGTTTTCAGCGTCGGGGTATGCAAATGAGCTTTTTCCGGCGATCCACGAAGTTACGAGCGTCGTTCGCAATCGCGTAAGTCATTTTTTCGCTGCGTAAAGTCAAACCAGCTATTAGCTGGTCTAACGTTACGCGGCCCATGTTAAGTATGGCCGTCGTTCCCGCGTCGACTTTCAATTTTTTTTTTTTTTGCGTAAGTCGTCCGGGAATAGGAATGTCCGTAAACGACGCTACTCAAAAAAAAAATGACGTAACGACGTGATTTCGCGCAATGCACGGCGGGAAATTTCTGAACGGAGCATGCGCAGTTCGATCGCCGCGGGAACGCGCCTAATTTAAATGCCTCACGCCCCCTAATCGCATAGTTTGATTCCGCCGGGAGAAATACACTACGCCGCCGTACCTTACGGGCCAAAATCTCTCTGAATTCCTCGTAGAGCCAGGTAAAGTACGGCGGCGTAGAGTATCTCTGATACTCTGCGGGAATCTAATTCTACCTGAATCTGGCCCTCAGTGTTGCTCTAAACATAAAATTGCTCATAAAATGTTAATATAAAATAGTCCAATTGTAGAAAAACTCAAAAAACACAAATCTGTAAAATTGCAGAAGAATCCAGAAGACCCTCCACCTCGTGCATATACCGCCACCTCAAGCAATATAGACTCTTACCAGAGAGCTTGGACCCTTTATTACAGAGGGTCAAAAAGGCTTGATGTAATAATATTTGCAGGGGTCATCAGCTGGAGATGTGTTTTCAGAACAAATTAAGAACTTTCACTGGATAACCAGACCAGGCTCCATTCACCCCACGACCAGATTTAACCATGCAAATGAAGGAGATGTCAGATAGTGTAAAATCCCAAAAGACTCATTTAATATAAGGTATTACACTTACATTTGTGCAGATAAAAACCAACGTTGTATACAACATAGGTGGGCGCATAAAAATATCCAGATACTGTAAATGGGAACGCGATATCTGGAAACAGCTCCTTTATCTAACCGTCACTAAGAGGACTTCTTCTGGGCCTGGTTAAATCTTGTTGTGGGGTGAATGGAGCCTGGTCTGATTATCCAGACAAAGTTCTTAATTTGTTCTGAGGACATATCTCCAGCTGATGACCTCTGCAAAGATTATTACATCAATCCTGTTAAACTCTCTGGCCCAGATTCATAGAGAATTAGATTCTCGTAGCGTATCAGAAATACACTATGCCGCCGTTTTTTACCTGGCTCTACGTGGAATCCAGGTAGATTTTGTCCAGTAAACGACGGCGGCGTAGTGTATTTCTCCGGTAGCAATCCATCTACGCGAGTAGGGGGCGTGAAGGATTTAAAATAGGCGCGTTCCCGCGGCGATCGAACTGCGCATGCTCCGTTCGCAAATTTCCCGCCGTGCATTGCGCGAAATCACGTCGTTACGCCATTCGTTGTTTGAGTAGCGTCGTTTACGGACATTTCTATTCCCGAACGAGTTACGTAAAAAAAAAAAAAAAAAATTAAATTAGACGAGGGAACGACGGCCATACTTAACATGGGCTACGCACCGTTAGACCAGCAAAAAGCTGGTCTAACAGTACGTAAAAAAAACCAGACGTAAGCGATTGCGAAGACCGCTCGTATCTTCGTGGATAGCCGTAAAAACACATTTGCATAGCCCGACGCATCAAAACGACGCAAACTCCTCCCAGCGGCCGCAAAAATATCGCAGCTTGTATCCGAAGGCTTACGAAGACGTAAGTCTCTCGGATCGAAGCCCGAAGCCGCCGGATCATGGTTTGAGGATTCAAACTAGTGATACGGCGCGCGAAATTTGAAATTACTCCTGTCTAACACCAGTTAGACAGGCGTAATTGCTTTATGAATCTGGGCCTCTGTAATTAAGGGTCCAGGTTCTCTGGTAAGAGTCTATATTGCTTGAGGTGGCGGTATATGCACGAGGTGGAGTGTCTTCTGGATTAATCTGCAATTTAATGGATTTGTGTTTTTTGAGTTTTTCTACAATTGGACTATTTTCTATCAACACTTTATGAGCAATTTTATGTTTAGCGCAACACTGTTTTTGTATATGGTAGAAAAGAAAGGGCTGAAGGTTAACAGATGCAACTTATATAGGAGGATTAATTTAATCCCTGTGTATCAGCTGATTCCAGTCACTTTATCCGATATATGTATGGGTTTACAACCACTGTAAGTATAAATACTTGAGCGACCTACAATATATGTTGCTGGTCCCATTTGATCAGGACGAAGATATTTAAACATTGGTGGAAATATTATGTTATCACAAAAAAAAGTAATTGAGATTTGTTTCAAAATAATTAGTGCATATGTCTCAGAAAACAGGCTTTTGTATTTGGAAAATGTACTGCATTTTTATCTAAGCCAAATAACCTCAAGATGCCATATCCAGAGCTCCCCCAATATCTTATGCCGCGTACACACAACCGATTTTTGGGTTCTAAAAAATTATGGTTTTTTTAATATCATTATAAGCGATCGTGTGGGGCTTCAGAGCATTTTTTGGGTTCTAAAAAAATGGCCAAATATTTTTTTTCGAACATGCTCTATTTTTTCACGACATTTTTAACGTTGTCATTTTTAAGGTTGTAAAAAATGGTCACGTGTGAGCTTTAACGACGTGAAAAAAAACGTGCATGCTCAGAAGCAAGCACATTCATCACGCTGTAACAGACAGAAAAGCGCGAATCGTCTTTCACTAACACAAAATCAGCTAAAGCAGCCCAAAGGGTGGCGTCATCTGAATGGAACTTCCCCTTTATAGTGCCGTCCTGTTAGAATATATATATATATAATGTTTGGGGGTTCTAAACAATTTTCTGCCAAAAAAACGTTTTGAACGTGTAAACACCAAATCTCAGAAATAGGCTCGGTAATGTAGTTGTTTAATATACTGTGATTGTACAATCTCCAAAGAAATGGTGACAAACTATGGTACATCATTTTTTTTAATGGGTGACACTTTAAAAGCTTTAACTGGTAATCAATGTCGAGTTAATCATAAAGGCCGTAGAATTATTGATTCCAACATTCATGGTGATATCTCTGGGTTATTTTTTTTTTATTATTTATTAACCTTATAAAAAAAAATGTTTTTTTAACTCTTTTGCTATTACAAGATGGTTAACAAGCTCCCATGTAATAGCTTTGGGCAGTTGACAGGTCCTCTTTATGAAGACATCAGGGGTCCAATAGACCCCCAATATCTTCCCTGCCCTCCCCAGATTGTGCTTGACAGCTTTGAAACCAGAAGTGACAAAATCTTGATCTCTTCTGTCTTCATTTATTACTGAGAAGATCTGGGAATATATGTACCTTTGTTCTCTCTATTTTAACTGAATCTGGCCTTAATTGTTGTCCTGGCCCCCTGGAGGAACAAGTAATCTGTAAAAAATGACATGCAGCCATGATCTTAGTATAAACACTAGCTGACAGGTTGTTATTATACTTGTGGCGGTCATCAGGTGGTTAATAAATTCACTTTACACTACTTGTGTGTCAGTGAGTTTTGGCCCAGTTCAGCGTGGGTCATTATTGGCAGAAGAGAGAAGAACTCATCTAACCAGCAGCTTCTCCAGAGGCAGCACTACATGTACATATTTTATATGCAGTAAGAAGGCAGCTGAAAAAATAAAGCCTGCACATTCATCACTGCCAATCCCTACCTGATGTTTACAGTAATTTATGGAAATACCACACATGAATTTTAAACTGAGTAAGAACCATAGACAATACAGCTTCACACTGAACAGACAATGCTTATTCATCATCTTACTAGATTACACTGCATGCTGAGACAATATGTCCGTTCTTACATTGAAAAGAGTGCAGGGATCCCTGTGGGAGAAGCTACCACTTGACTGATATGTCACTCACAGAATTTAGGCCACATTCTGAATTTCACAAATTCATTTGCTGTTATTCTTTGCTATAAGTGACACTCTTGACATATGGCCACTGGCCATTTTTGCAAACCTAGCCTAGTCTCATTACAAGAAATGATCCTAACCATATTAGAGCTAGTAGAACTTTGAATATTAATTTATTGAGTATTTTTTTTATGTTGCACTTGGATGCAATATGAAGGAAAATCAATATTTTTTTGACAAATATTTTCAACGATTTTTGGAATGTTATACATGCATGCATTCTTATGGTATAGGGAATCGCTGGCTGAAAATGCTGATATCTGAATGATGCCTGGAGCTGCAGGCATCATTCAGATATATCACCACAAAGCCCAGGACATCATATGAAGGCTCCTGGGCTCCAAGTGGTTAATTTGGCAAGGTAAACCAGCATGGCTTCCCTTTAATACATTGAAAAAACATACATCTATGGGCTGAGTTGGTTTCCTAGTGATTCAGACATATTATATAGCAGCCATTCTGGATCATCATAATCATTGCGCAATTTACTAAGCTATTTTTTTTTTTTTTTAGAGCTTTAGAAAGTCGCACTTTATTCTTGAACAAGCTGTATCTCTCCTCACAGTTTGTAATGGCCAAAAGCAATTCAGCCAGCTTTTCTGTGATCTCAATAACATCCTTCTCATCCACAAACAGAAGGGCATGGGGCTGGTCTAAGATTTTTAGTGCAATTTGGACTTTTTTGCTCTTGGAAGGGATGCTCCGGCTATGTGCTACTGCAGAACGTTCTTGGACAAACTGGCCAATGCTTCCCCTGGGGATCTTAATCTGCTTCTGCGTCTGTTTGTCAACCAAACTGCATTCCTGGACCAACAAGTAAAAGATGCGCTCTTCCCAGTAGGTGGAGCTGCTTTTTTCTTGTCCCCAGAGGTTCGAACTCATTGTGATAAGATGGGCTTTGACCGAGTTCCTTCAGCAAGTCCTTGAATCAGATGATCTGTTATGCCCAACAATGTAGAGAGGGCAGGTCCATGTTTAGGACAATGAATTAAAGCAACCTTAATAGTTGTGATCCATTAGATAAAATAATCCATTGGTGAAGCAGCCTCAGTCTGTTTGATGTGGAAATCCCCACATTAATGGGCCTTTATGACTTAAAGTAATAGTGCATAAGCTACCGAGTTGCTGAAGGCAGATCTCACTTTAAGCGTAGTGCATAAAAAGAAAAAAACTTCTTCTTCTCCATCCTGTTATAGGAGCCAAAGTATTTCTGGTCTGAAGCCAGACTCAATCCATGGGCGCGACTCCATTTTCCTAATTTCCTCTGCTCAATCCTCTTGCGCGAATCACTCCAGAGACTCTGAATGTGAATGGAATGAGGGTTTTCAGAACACGCGATTGTGTGTAATCAGAAATGCTAAAAGCCCCTAGAAGGGACAGTTTGATTGGCAGAGTGACCCAAGAACTTCTTGATGAAACAAGGCACTGTAGCCGTGAGAGCAATTCATTCTACTGTCAGAAGTTGGCATCTAGTTGGATAAGAGAGTATCCATCCGTGTCAATGAAGGAACGAGGTGCTTCACCATCTGAGAGGAGGTGTACCGAAAGGAGAGAGAAAAGATTATTAAAGAACTGCCCCATGAGGATAGACCTATCAGAAATGGCTGCTAGTTTAAAGGCCGGCCGTTGCTACTGGTATTCACCTTGATAGGCGACTTGACATGATTTTTTGAGAGCTGGATTAAAAGCCTCTGACCTGGAGTACCATCGTAAAGGTTTTGATGGGCGATGACCTGTTGTTCATGTTTCCCCCTAACTTTGGACATAAGTTAAGGCCGACTTGTTGCCTACTTGTAACAAACATGAATTTGCCTCCTCAGGGAGGATGCTTAAGCGGGATTTTGTCCCACGAGAAATCCCTGACTCGCTAATGCCTGATAACAACCTCCCGGTATTTAATTGGCAGCTATGCCAAGCTAAGGAATCATTTAAGTTGATGCTCTAACCCAGATGACCTGTATCTGACCTGTATCTGATGCCGGAACAGACCAAGGGATGAGGTCTACTAGTGTTTCCCCCGGATGAGAGGACATGTGTACCACTACATGCCAGTTTTCACCGACTCCGTGAATAGAACCTTCTGAGATCTTCCTTCGAAAGAAAAACCATTGTAAATATGTGCAGGAATGTAACCGTGCCCCACTGACCCATTGGGGTGTAGGAGGAAAATGACCCAATGGGGAACCAGACATTCTGTTGCCACATGGCTCAGCTTGCTATAGCCCCTCCTTCTCAGGCTATGGATCGGGGGGGGCTTTCCTTGAAGAGAGGTATCACCATTTTAGGTGTAGATGAGATAAGAGCGGTTCACTGAGATGATACAGGGTTAGAATTTAGTCTCGTTAGTGCGGATTACGCACCTTCTTCTTCTAACCAGGAGCAAAAGAAAAAAAAACAACTGCCGTTAGAACTTTGTAAAGGATCTGTGACTAATGTGATTGAGAGTAGACTTTAACCCTGTAGGTCCTATTCCCCAACGCCTTGGGACCTAGAGAGCATTGGGCAATAGGAACTAATTGTTCCAGCCTTTGGAGACCATATTCTTGATGTATCAACTTTTGTACAAGCTGGAACAGGACTTCCCATCTTATCCTTGGACTTGAGGAATTTGGAGTGGAGAAAAAAATATGGTACATGACGGATGTGCCATGATCCCCCGGAGAGGCCAATGGGAAAGAATTGGGCAAGGTTTTTTTTTTTTCTGCCCGCCTAGAGCTTTACGCCAAGCTCTGCCCTTGGCCCAGCCTGGATGGGTAGAAAGTCAAAAAGGCATTTGATTACCGGGAGAACTAGATGTATCCTCCAGTTTCCCTCCATTAAAGAGGATAGACTGGGGGTCCCTTCTGCTTTCTCTAAATCCCCTGGCAGATACTATAAGGAGTAGGGTTCAAACAGAACATTTCAATGTATCTGCGGCTGCCTTCGTCATAGAGTCTGATGTCATCTTTAATTCTTCAGCGACCTGATGATATCATCCAACTCGGTCCCCCGTCTCAAGGCTACTTCAAAATCCATAGACCATGACCTTGTTATCTTGGAGGAGGAGGCTAAAAAGGCTGCTGGTTTACGTGCCCCATCAGCTGCCTGATAAACACCCTTGAGGACAGAGTCCAACCTGCAGTCCAGCATATTCTCTAAAAATGCTGCATTCTTCAAGGGTAGTGTCTTGTCTTTTGCTAAATCACTAGCAGAGGCAACCCCTGATGGTGAGGAAACAAATTACTGTGCGTTTGGAACAGCTGGAGAGTATAGTTTGCGCGAATGGATATAGGTGACCGGCCCTTATTCCACCTTCCACTTTATTGTGGCAAAACATTGGTCAGGTAACCCCGAACAAAAGGAGGGGCCTCCTTCTAATGATACCTCTTCGGTTTCAACCTCACTGAACTCTGCATTTGCTTGCCAGACCTGGCTTTCCATGGAATTCCCACATGATGAAGGGGTAGCAGGATCTCAGGGATGAGCTAACTCATGGATTGAGTCCCTTATCAGCTTTTTATAGGTGGCTAATTATTCCTCTTCCTCATTTCCCTTATCTCTGGCTGCCTCTAGAAAACAGGAACTGCAGACCAACTTTTTGGGAAGTGCATCATTTCCGCAGGCCCAGCAGGCTCTGCCTTTGGGGTGGGCGAGATAATGTGTAGTGGGAGGTTTCTTAGCCAAATGCAAATACTTGCGGTCATGACTTGAGGTGGGTAGGTTGAAGAAGAGTGTATTCTCTTTGAGGCATCATGAGCTTTGGACCTCTTATCTTCCTTTTTGTTCAGATTGATGCTGCGGGCTGTAAAAAAGGAAAGACAGAGATTCTGTTTTTCCCCAAACAGGATACCCGAGTGCTCTTTTGAACTTAACTGTTAGTAGCAACCACTTACCTAGTGGTATTTCGAGGATCTTTTTGTGATACTGTGGGGAATGGCTGTCAGAAAAAGGAGAACCAAATGGGTTAACCTTCTTATGTATCCATAGGAGATTTATTTTGCTCCTCTCTCTCTCTCTCTTTTTTTAAAAAACAGAATGATGAAAAAAACACTGTATACTATGCATACACTTTTTTATTTTTTCTAGGTGTGATATAATTTTAAGCTACAAGAGATCATCGCATAATGCCCCTTAAGCCTTCATTTGCTATATTAGAGATTTTGCTTGATCTCTGCGCGCCACCTGAGGCTGCCCACCTCACTAGGCACATGTGAGGAACCACATCCACTCTAAGGCTCAATTCACACCAAGGCATTACCTCTTAATGCGACCCCAATCGCAGTGCCATTCCGCCATGATAAATCGCAATGCGTGAAGCTTGTCGCTCAAAAGCAGCAGGTATCTTCTAGGCGACAGCGTTACTTGCAGTGACTGCAGTGCAGCAAAACCGCTCAGCAACCGGGGTGCCACTAAAAAGCAACAGTACTGCAAATGCGCCCCACATTTATCTGCGGTCATCTCATCTCTACATTCATTTAAAAGTGCTTATTTGTGATCTAATCGAAAAGATCTGTGAGAAGCATATCTAAGGGGGCTTGAGAGCTTCAGTCAGAGCCTTTTCACACCGTGTGGAATCTGATTGGAGGAAATGGAGACGCCCCCTTCACACTGCAAAGGAACATGCAGAGCTGTGTGCTGAGCGCTCCTCCCCATCACATTTATCTTACATAGTTACATAAACATAATTATCAAACAGACAAAAAAGGATCTAAAAACTGGCACTTGGATATAAAACACCTTAGTTCTGCCAATTATTTACAAAAATGGGAAAAAAATAGAAAGCACATTCTTTCTGAAAACTATTAACTGCCTAATTTACCTTAACTGGCTTCATATTCTCCCCTAAGCTGAAGGAGATGCTTCCCTGATGAGAGCTGCTGCCATAATAAAGTAAATCAGCTTTTCTTATACAGATGGGCTTTTGGGTGAACCAAAATGGCCGTCAATGGCTTCACGAGGCTATCGCGCATGCGCCGAATGACATCATGCCGATACGGCTCCACCTCCGGAGTGGATAAGCCACACACGGAGGATGCACACGAAGCGCCACAGGTACTACCCAGAATGGGAACAGCTGCTGTATCCCTGTATATCTGAGATCAGTTCAATCCCGAGAGGAAAAACATGTTGGCGTGATAGTGCTCTGGACTGCAGAGCAGGGCTCAGAGATTGGGATGGGCTTTTGGGTACACATCAATAGTGCGGCTTTAACACAGAAGTAAGTAAGCATAATAATATACCTATGTTAACAGCCATTCCCCAATGCCACCCAGTGCTGGGAGAAAGTCTTTACTTGGAGCAGTTTTTTTCAATAGATAGAGGAAATACCTGAACTCCAGACCCAGAAAAAATCCACAGAAAAAATGGGTTTCCAAACTTTTCTGGCGCATTTAGCAGCCCAAGTTATGGGACTCCATATACAGGAGAGCATGAACCTGTAATGGTGGTGCCATATAGTAGCACGGTAAGGCTGATTCCAGGTGATCTATGATCCTGCAGGTTTGAGGACAGAAAAAAGAATGGTGTATGGAGGGATGGACTCTTTCTTTTATAGAGTTGTAATTGGTCCTGTGGGTTTATTGGGGGCTGAGCCACAACCATTGGTATGCTGCCATGGAAGGCACCAGGAAAAAAAGTTTGGGTACAGTGTTTCATGACTGACCAATTACCAATCAAACTATCACAGTACTAAAAACTGAAAAAATATCTGGACAGGAAGGGGCTGTAATATGCTGGTTTTGAGTTAGTTAAAGTAATACATGCAATAATGGTCTCCCATTTGCTTTCCTGTGTTGTCACCATGTTACATGAGCTTTTGATGCAGACTACAAGTAGCCAATATATTGCAAATACAGTGTTGTCAATATCATGAAACCTGTCATGACAAATGTTGTGCATCAGTCTTTTGACTGCAAAAGCTGTAACCAAGAGGAAACCAAGTATTTAACCCCTTCAATACCAGCCACCGTCATATGACGTCCACAAAGTGTCTCTCCCATCCAGAGTGGACGTCATATGACGTCCTGGACTTTGAAGGGGGATATCTGAATGATGCCTGCAGCGAGAGGCATCATCCAGATATCTATCTTTTGTGCCGGCGATTCTGCACAACGTAAGAAGAATCATAGCGGCGGTTCCGCGGCTTAATCGTTCTTACAGGCGGCGGGAGGGGACATCCCCCCTCCTGCCGCCATCCGGTGCTTCTCCGGGCTCTCCCGGGCCCCCGTTATCTCTATGACCGTCGGAGGACCCGGGCGCGATGTGATGACATCACGCCCGGGTCCCATAAGTAAACAAAGCCGCCATTGCGGCTGTAAGCCACAGTATTCATAAGATCAGTGAATTTTTTTCACCGATCTCATGGTTTCCAGCCTGGAGGAGAGATGTGGGGTCTTATTGACCCCGCATTTCTCCATAAAGAGGACCTGTCACACACATTCCTATTAGAAGGGATGTTTACATTCCTTGTAATAGGAAAAAGTAATAAAAAAATAAAAAATAAAATAAAAAAAGTGTAAAAAAATAAATAAATATGTAAAATAAATAAATAATAATAATAAAAAAAAATTAAAACGTCCCTGTCCCCGGTAGCTCGCGCGCAGAAGCGAACGCACACGCAAGTCCCGCCGGCATATGTAAACACCGTTTAAACCACACATGTGAGGTATCGCCGCGTGCGTTAGAGTGGCAGCAACAATTCTAGCCCTAGATCTCCTCTGTAAATCTAAACTGGTAACCTGTAAAAAATTTCAAAGCCTTGCCTATGGAGATTTTTAAGTAACGAAGTTTGGCGCCATTCCATGAGTGTGCGCAATTTTAAAGCGCAACATGTTAGGTATCTATTTACTCGGTGTAACCTAATCTTTCATATTTGACAAAAAAATTGGGCTAACTTTACTGTTTTGTTATTATTTTAATTCATAAACAATTTTTTTCCCCAAAAAAGGCGTTTGAAAAATTATTGCGCAAATACCGTACAAGATAAAACATTGCAATGACCGTCGTTTTATTCCCTAGGGTGTCTGCTAAAAAAACATATATAATGTTTGGGGGTACCGCGTAATTTTCTAGCAAAAAAATTATGATTTGTACATTTAGGAGAGAAGTGCCAGAATATAATTTTTTATGATACACAGTTCCTTAGCAATTTAAATTATGAATGCATCTACTTTACTCTGATGCCTCGTACACACGATCAGTTTTCCCGACGGAAAAACTGCCATGTTTGCTTTTGGTCGGGAAAATTGCCTGTGTGTACGAGGCATGAAAACCAAAAAAAGAATATTACTGTATGAAATAAATTAAACTAAGCAGCTATAGGAAATACATGTTGCCACATAAATATTATTGAATATTTTATGGGACATAAGCAATGCTATAAGTTATTCAATATGTTATGAGATTTAAGCAATTCTGTAAGTTATAATTAAAGATGAGAAAACATTTGGTTCACTGGACAGTCACCAAACTATTGGAGGAATTCATAAACAATGAACAAAATGAGGAATCAGGTGTGGCAGTGATCAGGACATGGTATGGCAGTGATCAGGAAACACTGGTATGGCGGTGATCAGGATGTAGTGTGGTGGTGATTAGGACACACTGGTATGGTGACCAAGGCCCCTTGGTATGGTGACAAGGGCACACTGTATGAAGATCAGGACATACTGTATGTATCACAAGTGGTTCACCATATAGAGAATAAAATGGGGACTTTGCCACGGGCCACAGGCCATGATGAGCTGGTGAATGCACACAATGAGCAAGAAGATGAGGTGAAACTACTCAAAATGAATTTAGCTGATCTGGGGGGATAGATCCATGAAGAATAATGTGAGGGGTTGTGTAAAGTGTTCTCACAGCAGATCTCCACCGGTATGTGCAACGGATGATTTCTACTCTACTACCCCCAGTACCAGAACTTGTGGTGGATCGAGCCCACCGGCTCCCTTGTCCTTCTCACTTGGCCACTCCCCAGAGACATTATTGCAAAAATGCACTTCTTTCCCAAAGCTCCTAAGGATTTAACATCTGATGTATCAATGGTGTTGTAACTGAATGGCCCGTGGGACCCAGGGGCTCTTGAAGGGTGTGGGGTACTCCTGTTTCAGCTTCACCAATGACCCTTGTGTCTAGGGTCATCCTATGTCCACTAGGGGCATAGGATGACTGAGAAAATTTATCTTGGATTACATGAGATGGGACAGTAATGATAATTCACAATGTATTGCAGGATATCTTAAAATATTACAGATTGTTGATTCTAAACCCAACCGGTCAATAGAGTGATGCATTCATGTGGGAACACAGACTGTGAAGGTGGTAATTAAGTCTGCTACTGTCATGTAAACACACCTTAGTCTGGCTTCTAAAGACCTTCTAAAGACCTTTTCATTGTGTGATGCTAATTAACACTGTATTGTGTGAAGTTCTATTGATGAAAAATGTGTTGTGAGTTAGCACAGTCTAAATGTCAGATGTCTGACTTATGTTTACTAAAGGAATGTGTACTGTATAGAAGGTGAGAGAAGCCAGAATCTTGATGTCTGACCTGTCAACTGTAGCTAATTGGCTCATGTAGATTATCTCAGTGCCAGAAAGTCTGACTAAAGATGTGTATTGGGCTCATTGTGTCATGTTGTGGGTGGAGTTAAGCCATTGTTCCTTGGGGTTTCTACTGTATTAAAGCCTGTGTGTGTCTTGTTTCTGGGGGAAATCCATATGGATCATGTTTGCCGGATTGTGGATTGTCGATAAGCTGTTGTGGGTTGGTGGAATGGAATATCGTAAACGGCATTAACCCCTGACCGTTACAGGTGTTACCCAGCAAAACTACTTATCAAACAAATATGGTTCCTTCCATGCAATGACCTCTCTGGAAGCAAGACTCTGCCTAGTGCGATATTGGGACCTTCTACCCCCTTCGGACAGCTGTCCAAAATCTAAGGCCTCTATTTGGCCTTTACTCTCCTGGATGCAAAACTGTAGCGGGCTGAACAATATACTGTGCAAATTAGTTCCCCGATTTAAGCCATCCTATGCTGCGTACACAGGTTCGGACATTCCGACAGCAAAACCGTGGATTTTTTCCAGACGGATTGTTTTCTCAAACTTGTCTTGCATACACACGGGCGCACAAATGTTGTCAGAAATTCTGATCGCTAAGAACACAGTCACGTACAACACGTATGACGGCACTATAAAAGGGAAGTTCAATACCAAGTGCGCCACACTTTGGGTTTCTTCTGCTAATCTCGTGTTAGTAGAAGTTTGGTAAGAGACGATTCACGATTTTCAGCATCATGCTTTTCAGTCTATTACTGCTCCCGTAGAAGAGCAGTCCATTAGAAGAGAATGCACTGCTTTAAAACATTAAAAAATTGCAGTGTGACGAATGTGCTATCTCCATTACGAACGCTAGTTTTACCAGACCAAGCACTTCCGTCTCATACTTGATTCAAAACAAGCGTGGAATTTTGTGCGTCGGAATTGTCTACACATGCTCAGAATTTACAAAAATGCATTTTGTTGTCAAAAATTTGAGAACCATTTTTTTTCGACAGCAAATATCCACGAATTGGAATTTCTGGCAATAAGCTTCCATTGAACAGTTGTTGTCGCAAATTTCGAGCGTGTGCATGCCTCATTACAGTCGTGTTACATGAGGAATGCGCTCTGTTGTCAATATCCCCAACTGTTGATTGCAGCAAAACTGCTCAGTGAGCTTGCTCACAATGTTCTTAATGACAGTTTTTGTTATTTGCTATTGCCTGTTTGTTTTTTTAATGCACCTGGTCCTCAATTCTTCACTACTGGTACCGTAATTCATAGGATCATAACGTCCACTACAAGGAAAAGCTGACTACTTTTTTTGGTATTCCCTGAGCCCAACTGGAGAGCATCTCTCAGGTAATATCTGCCAGCTTGCTGCATTATGGACATATCTTTACATACGCAGCATTTGTCACTATATCCTTTAATCTCTATGTTAACAATCTTAGGCCGCGTACACACAATCAAATCTGTCTGCTGGAAACGGTCTGCCAGACCATCCCAGCAGACAGATTCGATCGTGTGTACGGGCGAGCCGACGGATTTGGCCAGCCGATAGATTTGAAAGCATGCTTTCAAATCTGTCGGCTGGGAACCCGTCCGCCCGACATGTCTGCTGGTTAGTGGGCTAACCAGCAGACATGTCTTCTCGCACACGCGTCGAATGGTTTCGACGCATGCGCGGAAGTGTTTTACTTCCTGGTGCGTTGACGTGGCGGCGTCAACGTCACCGCCACGTCAGCGCGCCGTCTGCCGGCGGGGATTTTGGTTTGATCGTGTGTACACGATCAAACCAATACTTCCCCAGCAAACAGGTTTGTTCAAATCGGTCTGTCCGACCGATTTGAACAAATCTGTCTGCTCGTGTGTATGGGGCCTTAAGATTCTTTTGTTAAACGTACATGGATTGAACAGTCCATATAAATGAAGGACAGAGGCCACGCAACTAAGGGCTGATGTCCTGTGTATACAGGAGACCCCTTTTCATTACCAAAATGTACTCATAAGCAACACCCCCACATATTTTATGCCAAGAGGAAAAAGAAAAGGGGTCATGATTGCAGTAAAAGGCTCAGTATTGTTAAAACTTCATGATTATTGGCTGCCAAAATCACTCCATTATGTGGTCAGGCCATGCTCTCTGTGAAGTTAAAAGATGAACACAGTGTGAGCCCTTCCATTTTATGGCCTAATAAAAATGTTCTTATATCCCATGTTAAAGGGCGAAAAAGTTAAAAACCCAGCTTTCTTCTATTACTCATAACTGCCACACTGTCATCCCAAAGACATCGACAATACATTCCAAAAATATTATTCACCCCTTTAGAATTTGAAGGATGACCCCGCTGTGAGCCAACTAACAGCAGAAGCTACTTATGCCTTCTTGGATACCATCAAGCTCCCTGCAGTTGACCCTACCATGTTGTCTCAGTTAAATGCGCCCATCACATCTCATGAAATCCAGAAGGTAACTCTTGTCAACAACAAATCTCCTGGAGCAGATGGGTTTTTTGACAAATATTATAATCCATTTGGAGAAATATTAGTATCTAATTTAGCAGCAGTGTTTAATGCAGCTGCGTTGTCCAGTTCCTTCCCTCCACAAATGCTACAAGTAGTTATACTCTATTTACCTAAAACTGGAAATAGACATTTTACCCAAAAAACTTTAGGCCTATTTCAATTTTAAATACTGATTTGAAAATGTATGCAAATGTTTTGGCAAACAGGATTGATCCTTCGCTTATCAAAGCAGATCAAGTAGGTTTTGTAAAAAGAAAGACAGGCTACCTATGGCACAAGGAAAATGTTTAATCTCCTTAAGTCGGTTGAAAACCGCAAGAACCCTTCAGTTTTCTAACCCTAGATGCTGAAAAAGCATTTGACATGGTGCATTGGGGTTTCTTGCAAGCTGTGTTGCTTAAGTTTGGAATTCTTGGCTTTCTGAATTCAGCTATATATGTATTGTATTCTTAAGCTTCTGCAATGGTGTATACCTTTAATGTAATCTCTGACCTTTTTCACATCACCAATGGGAACCGACAGGGATGTCCATTATCTCCTATCATTTCTACTATGATAATGGAGCTCCTAGCAGAAACCATAAGATCAAATCCTTTAATATCCGGCATCAAAGTGGCTAACCAATCCTACCAAGTTGGGTTATTTGGCAACAATGTAATTCTGACCCTGACCCATCCAGATGTTTCGCTACCAGCAGTACAGAGCAAGCTTTCTCGCTTCAGTGCAATGTCATATTACAAGCTTAACATGAATAAATCCTGGGCACTCCCAATTGCAATCACTAGGTTGACCTGCAATCCCAAATTTCCCTATACGTGGTAATTACATTCCCTATCCTATTTAACAAATTACTTTAACGACACCTTCCTCCAAGATGTTTGAGGCTAACTTCCCTAAATTACTTACTGATATTAGGCAGGAGATATCACTTATATGAACTTATGAGATCTCCTGGTTGGGCTGAATAGCAGCTTTTAAGATATCACTACTGCCTAGGTTGCCATATCTTTTCAGGACAATCCCAATCCCTGTACCTTTAGCCTTCTTTAAAGCTTTAAATGTGGCACTGAGAAGAGTCATTTGGCAAGGTAAACCAGCACATCTTTTTTACAGGTAAAAAAAAATGTGTATTTTTTTTTTACTTGGAGCCTGTAAAGTAGGGATGAGCCCGATGTTCGCCGAACAGCGAACATTATGCAGTGTTTGTGGCAAATTCAAAAAGCCGTGGAACACCGTTAAAGTCTATGGGACACTAACATGAAAAACCAAAAGTGCTAATTTTACAGGCTTATATGCAAGTTATTGCCATAAAAAGTGTTTGGGGTCCTGCCCCAAGGGATATGTATCAATGCAAAAATATTTTTTTTAATGGACCTTTTTTCAGGAGCAGTGATTTTAATAATGCTTAAAGTGAAAGAATAAAAATACAATCTTCCTTTAAATATCATGCTTGGGGGTTGTCCTTAGTATGCCTGTAAAGTAGCAGTAGCCTATATGGTAGTCCATGTTTAGAACAGTACAACAGCAAAATAAAATTTCTAAATTTAAAACTGATCGCGGCTGAAATATATTGTCGGATCAAGGCAATATAGATACAAATCATTAAAAAAATGGCATTGGGTCCTGCCCTAGGGGACATGCATCAATGCAAAAAAAAGTTTTAAAAACGAAAGTTTTTTTTAGGAGCAGTGATTTTAATAATAAAGTGAAACAATAACAATTAAATATTCCTTTAAATATCGTGCCTGGGGGGGCCCTCTTAGTATGCCTGTAAAGTATTGCATTTTCTCGTGTTTAAAACAATACTGCAGCAAAATGAAAGGGGAACCCTGAGACAATTTATTTTTTAAATGGTGTAGGGGTCCCCAAAAATCCATCGTAGACCCTTATCTGAGTACAAAACCTGGCAGACCATGGGAAAAGAGGGGGGAAGAGAGAGTGTCCCCCTCCTGAACCATACCAAGCCACATGCCCTTAACATGGGGAGGATGTTTTGAGGTCCTTGTCCCCACAACCCTTGCTCGGTGGTTGTGGGGTCTGTGGGCAGGAGACTTACCGGAATCTTAACAAGGGGACCCCCAGATCCCGCCCCCTATGTGAATGGGGAATGGGTACATTGTATCCCTATCAATTTACCAAAAAAAGTGTCAATAATTGTAAAAATGACAGGAGACACTTTAGGACAAGTCCTTTATTAAAAGATAAAAATAAAAAATGTCCCGTAATGTAAATCCATCTTTGATGAGCCCAATGGACCAAAAACAAAAAAAAAGCATCAATTCAGCAATTCCCGCCGACTGATGCTTCTTCACGATTACAGCTGTTATATAGCTGAGGACGGAGCCACCCACTGATGTAAATAGGTGACCCTGCCTTCCTCTGATGTCACTTTTTATGGCAATAACTTGCATATAAGCCTTTAAAATGATCTCTTTTGATTTTTCATTTTCGTGTTTAATAGACTTTAACAATGTTCACTTGTTTGTACACATATTTTGCCTGTTTGCATCTTCTGGTGCAAACAAAATCGGGGGTGTCTGGCTCATCCCTGCTGTAAAGCACTGCACCCTCAATCAGTAGACTGGGGGTACCAAGCAGGGCTCATGCAGACCTGTCTGTGTATCTATCTGCCAAACAGAACTAAAAGGGGAATAAAATAAAATAGGATGGCATATACAACACACTGACAAATTCCGTGATCAGTATGAACAAATAGGCAGTTAACATGGGACCAGTTAGTCCACTTGTGATTACGATACTAGGTTGTTCGAATTAAGGCCACTAATATGTTCATAATGGAAATAAGTATTGACCCTATGAATTACTTCAGAAATTGTGGGGGCATGTGTGGTTTTCCATTTTTTAGTAATCACCATTCAAGCTGCTGTAAGGATATGGGCCACAGTACTGTAGTTCTATGTTGGCGAGGATATCTATCTAAAGATAAATTCAGTAACATTAACTGCGGGACAGGCTTTGTTTGAATGGCAGTTATCTTTGATATTAACGAGAAAACTGCATTCCAGAAGCTTCGGATACACTTGCAATCCCAAACTATATGGAATAAGTTACCAGTGGATCCACAGTGCCGTTAACATAGCGCAGAGAGATCTGAATATATCTTAGACCAGTGTTTTTCAACTCCAGTCCTCAAGGCACACCACAAGGTCAAGTTTTCAGGAAACGGCTGTGGTGAAATGGCTGTGGTGATTACTAAGGCAGTGAAATTGATCAAATCACCTGTGCAAAATAATGGAAAGCCTAAAAACATGACCTGTTGGTGTGCCTTGAGGACTGGAGTTGAAAAACACTGTCTTAGACAATCTATAAGGTGTAAGATAACCTCTATGCATTATGTTGAGGGCATTATCCCAATGGTCAGTACACTAAGACATCATAAAATTATGTTTAATTGCAGCATGCCACATACCAATGGGAAATTGCTTGCCCAGTTATTTTTCTCAAGCATAGAAACTGATTTACAATCCTCCTTAGAGGAACACAAGAAGCTATAAAACCATGAAATACATCCCTTCTTGTTGGGACAATGATTGTATATAGTTCCATATGGTGGCTTTTTTTGCAGAGTGGTTAGGGAATGTAGTCTGCAAAATGATAAAATTTTCATCGGGGAGGCCCCCTTTTGACTTTTCTTCAGGATGGAGATCATTCAAGGTCTGACAGCCCTGTGAAAGCCAAGTGGTAATGTTTAACGTTGTGATTAAGTATTGCTATACTGTGAGTGGGATATTGATAGTTTTTAGATGGTGGTCCAAAGGAGCTTGGCGTAATACACAAGACCACACTTCTAGAGATGCTTGGGTAATTAGTAATTCTGGAATCTGAGTTAATTTTACAGAGGCTTTAGCGAGTAAGAGATATGGCAGACCCCTGTTACTAAGGACTGCTTTTTCAATATGTACCCATAGTTTATCTGGAGAAGAGTTAAACCACAACTTAAATTGATCCAGAATGGCTGCTCTAAACTGTATGTATGAATCACCAGGAAACTAACCCCGCCCATAGATGTATGATTTTTCAATGTATTAAAGGGAATCTGTGCTGTTGTTCTTTTATTTTACACAGTAAACTTATCTTTTAAATACACAAAAAAAATGTAACCCATTCCAACTCACACTGCAGTTACGCAAGCAGTTGCAGCAACAGGTTTTACATAATTACTGTAAATAAAAGCTGATAATTGAAGCGCCCCTGTCAGTAGTATATAGTTTGTTTTAACAGGTACATTTCCAGGAAAGCTTTTTCCGTTGAAAAACAAGAGACTTACTGGCAAGATCACCAGGGGAAAATAAAGGAAAGAAAGCTTAAAAATTCCGTCATCACATCTAATGCCGCGTACACACGATCGAAAATTCCGGAAATAAAAGTTCGATGTGAGCTTTTGGTTGGAAATTCTGACCATGTGTAGGCTCCATCAGACTTTTTCTGTCTGAATTTCTGACAAAAATTTGAGAGCTGGTTCTCAATTTTTCCAATATGAGTTCTTGTCAGAAATTCCGATTGTCTGTATGCAATTCCGACGCGCAAAAAAAAAACACGCATGCTCTGAATCAATTCGACACATGCTCGAAATCATTAAACTTCATTAATCTTAATTTTTCTCGGCTCATTGAAGTATTGTACATCAACGCATTCTTGAAGTTCGGAATTTTGTGTGACCGTGTGTATGCAACACAAGTTTGAGCCAGCATTCCGTCGGAAAAAAATCCACAGTTTTCTTGTCGGAAATTCCGATCGTGTGTACGCGGCATAAGAATTAATATTTTGAAAAATAATAAATGTTTGCTTTTGGGTTTATCATAGCACATATGAAAGCTTATCTTTTTTTCATCCAAAACTATTTACACAACAGTGCTCTGTAGTCCATGGGCTGGTACTGTTACTAATGATTTCATTCCTTGTGACAACAATACAAGGTATCCAAAAAAATTAATAAAAAATAAATTAAAGCAACAGTTAAAAAAAAAAAATAATGAATGAACAAAATCCTTTTTTTATGTTGCTGTTGCACGGGCGTACGCAATTTTTAAGTGTGCCATGTTTGGTAACTGTTTACTCAGCTTAACATCATATTTTATAGTTTACAAAAAAAAGGGTTATGTATTGTGTTTTTTTCCATTAAAATTTAAAAAAGTGTATTTTTTCCGCAAAATTTGTGTTTGAAAAACTGCTACGCAAATACCGTGTGACAAAAAAACATTTTAAAACTCACCAATTTATTCTCTAGGGCCTCTGCTTTAAAAATATATAGAATGTATGGGGGTTTCTAAGTAATTTGCTAGCAAAAAATACATGGTTGTATTCACTGATTTCTCAAATAAACTACACATCCTGCTGTAATTACTCACAGAATGGCATGCAATGTAACTACAGGTCAATGATAATGCGACCCTTGTAACATCATGATACTATGTAGACTCCCTGCACACAAAAGTTAAATGAACTTTTAATATTTCAGTATTTTTAATTACACTACTAATTATTTTCTTATAATTAAAATACTGTACAACCATACTCACTTGTCTTTAAAATCGTATGAACCGGTCTCTTAACAGTTTTTTATTACCTTCCTCTTCAGCTGTGTTGTTCAAAAAATTGTAAAAAGCAATTTTCACTGTAAAGTCAATTTTATATCAAGCTCTTTTTTTTTTATATAAATAGTCAGGGCTGGATTTAGCACTTTCTCCAAGCTGACAAGCCCTTAGTGAATTGGGGTCTTTTTTTCTCTGCATATGTCATACACAATAGGGTTGATTTTATGCCAAGACTACAGTAAGGTGCTAAATGCCAACTATGAGAGCTGGCAAAATGTCATGACTTTAATTGAACTGTCTGAAAATTTATAGTGCAATATTGGAAGGTTGAAGCTTGCTTCTTTTATTCCTTATTTTATTCCTAGTAAACTTTAATGACAAGCATTTCATATGTGATTTTACAAACCATGGCATAATAAATGACATGTTCAAGCTCTATTATTACCTACTGTATTACATTTCCTTGTAGTAACACTTGATTCCATAAAGAGAAAGTCATTATAGTTGTTTTAACACATATATTTTCATATTATGATTAAGCATGAGCCAAACAATCCCCCCCCCACTCCGGTTCGGTTTGCACCAGAACTTGCGAACAGGCAAAAAATGTGTTCGAACACCCAAACACTGTTAAAGTCTATGGGACACGAACATGAAAAATCAAAAGTGCTTATTTTAAAGGCTTATATGCATGGTACATTTCTAAAGGAAAAAAAGTCATTTAAAAATTGCTCGCTGCTGTAATGAATTGTCGGGTCCAGGCAATACAGATAAAATTCATAAAAAGAAATGGCATGGGTCCCCCCAGTCCATTACCAGGCCCTTTGGGTCTGGTATGAATATTAAAGGGAACCCCAAACCAAAATTAAAGAAAAAATTGCATGGGGGTCCCCCCAAATTCTATACCAGGCCCTTCAGGTCTGGTATAGATTTTAAGGGGAACCCTGCACCAAAATAAAATAAAATGGCGTATGCTCCCCCCAAAAATCCATACCAGACCCTTATACGAGCACACGAGAGCACCCCCTTCTGAACCGTACCAGGCCACATGCCCTCAACATGGGGAGGATGCTTTGGGGTCTGGAACTGGGTTTCAACAGTAGAGGATATAGCTCAGGTGTATCCCTCGGTAGTGCTCAGGATGAAAAGGAAAGACTTCCCATAGTGAAGTATGTAATGACAAAACGTGACGTGGCGTAACATGTAAGGAATACCGGAAGTGTTGTGGAATCCGTTTTACATATGATCTTTACCGTTTGTAAGCATCTTTATTCTTTTATTGAAAGTTTTGTCATTACATACTTCACTATAGGAAGTCTTTCCTTTTCATCCTGAGCACTACCGAGGGATACACCTGAGCTATAGCCTCTACTGTTGGAACCCAGTTGAAGATTAACCCTAGGAGACACACAACCAGGATCTGCTATTAAGGCTGTACTCCTGTAACCTGTGAACTGTTTTTAGCAGACAGCAGGCTGTGAAGTCAGATGTAAATGTTAAATGTTCTGGTTCAATTTTCCAGTAAAGCCAATACAGATAGTGATCTTGCTAAGCGAGGATGAGCTGACAGACTATGGATTGTGCAGTGACATCTGTTGTGAAGCTTGGGGTTAACTAAGAATGATAGGTGTCTCCAGTCACCATATGAACATTACAGATCAACCTCTCCACATGTTTTGCAGATTCCCCGCTTCTTCAGCAGAGTAAAGTAGGAGAACAGGAGAGGTATACACAGAAAGGAATAATACAATATGTAAGTATAACGATAGCACACATTGAAGACAATTGGTAAATATCCCATATGTTATATGGGTGTTAGAGGCATGGGAAATAGGATAACTACCTTAGAGGCTGAGCTAGTAAGCTAAAGAGGCAGCAAGGTCAGCCTCTTTAGCTTGCTAGCTCAGCCGCTAAGATAGTTATCCTATTTCCCATGCATGTAACACCCATTTAACATATGGGGTATTTACCAATTGGCTTCAAAATGTGCAATCTTCATACTTACATATTTTACTATAGCTCCAATTTGTGTATATATTTGTATTTTCATAGACATGTCTGCATCTGCATGTTATGCAATGTTATACTGCATTATTAAAGTTTGTAACCGATACTATGTGTTAGGACCTGGGCTTGAACCTGGGATCTCTGGTGTGGCTGGCAATGACTCTGCTTGCTGAGCCACATAGAATGCTGGACAGCTCCCTGGACACTTCCTTTGAGAATTTCTTAGACAATTCCTTGAATGATCTTGTCTTGAATCTATGTTTGCCTTGAACATTGAACCCTATGCTCCTCCCATGAGCTTCCTGATTCAAGCCATGTCTCTGCACTTCCTGGTTGCCAGAATATTGTGCCTTCACAGCCAATATCTCGCTCCTGTCTCTCCTGCTGCCGACCGTATCTTCGCTATTATTTGCTATCGACATTTGGCTCGTTCCTCGACTATGCTTCTGCTAAATCCCAACCTGCAACTATTTGTTACCAACTTTTGGCTTGTTTCTTGACTACGCTTCTGCTTATATCTGTTATATCTGCTACCGGACCCAGGTTTGCTCACCTTCTGGTGCGGCTATCCTGAGGACCACGACCTGGCAAAGCCCATCTCCAACATCAGGAGCTCTGGTGAATACCGGCTAGTGCTTAGACCCCGCACATCAGTTGAACCTGTGTCATCAGCCAGGGTGACCTGTGTGAATACCTGCTCTGCTGCTATAGTTACTGGCAACTATGGTTCTTGTCTTGGTGATCCAAGACTATATGCCTTTACTATAATCAGCATGGAATCTCAAAATAGGGTCCTATAATACTGTACATGATATACATGATGTTCTGCATCACAGGCGAAAGTTATTGGAATCAAATAAAATAATTTAACCAAAGTTATAAACTGTTGCAAAACTTGAAGGGAAGATATGGACAGCCGCACACCAAAATAACCTTGAAAAGGTAGCCTTTATTGGTAAAAGGAAAAAGCACTACAAAACACAGCAAGCAGTGGTGTATACAGCTAACGTGTTTCGCACTAGGGTTCAGTGCTTAGTCATTGTAGTGCTTTTTTCCTTTTACCATTAAAGGCTACCTTTTCAAGTTTGTTTTGGGTGTGCGGCTGTCCATATCTTCCCTTCAAGTTTTGCTTTGTGCATTGCCGGCACCCATGTGGTTCTGAGAGGACATTGACTGCACAGTGCACTCACCTGGAGCGGCGGTTTTCTCCTTTCTATAAACTGTTGCAATAGCAGAAGGAGAGCAAATGAGAGCAAGTAAAACTATTGTATTAATAAAATAATATGGTGTATACTGTATTTGCTTATCGCTCAAAACCTAGTACAAAGTGAAACCATACTTAAAATAAATATTTAACAGGAAGAAACAAAAATCACCATGGGAGCTTTAAGCATTGATATAAATTGCATTTACCCTGACCAAAAACTTTTCTCCCTTCATTAAACATGATGATTGTTATAACACATGAAAAAAAAAATCTTAAAAACTTGGTTTTAAGCAATTGTTTAGGTGTAACGTCAGGGAAAAATACACTGTTCAAACACTTATTGTTCAATGTTCTATCTGACTAAAGTTTGGTAAATCAGATCAGTTAATCATTGGCTTTAACCTTCTCCCCCACATTGCATAGCTAGAATAATCACTTTACTTATTTGTGAGATAGACTTAATACTTTCTTGGTAACCTCACTGCTCATTGGACAAAGGTGGTGCCATTAACTCCTTATGGAGTGAGGTGACTATAGATAGAGTTATAACAAAAGAGCTTAACCATGACATAGCGATGCTACCTATCTTTCAATGTGGAGTAATAGATGGGAGTAAATAACAGGACATTCTGAACAGCAGTGGTGTGTAAAAGGCAAGGAAGTAGAAACAATCCACCCAAGGTGTAGGGAATAACTGGATTTATGACTCATCCATAAAATCTTTTTCTTGAAGTTTATCACAAGACACAGCCATACTTTCCCTTAATCATAAGGTTATGTGCCACCTACAGGGTTTGACATTTGAAAAACACACACCAACACTTACCATTTCTGCTGCAGAACACACCTTCTACACCAGGGGTCCAATATTTACCAACTACTGTTGGCTGTGCCTTTGAGGGCCCTCAGGGACTCAATCTTCTAGGTAATTAACCAGTAACACTGACAATCTTTTTAGATATCTGTAATTGAGCATTCATCTCACTGACTACAAATGTAAAGGGCATTTTTCCCCTCACTGACCACCTGTCATCCTTGCATTGTCTGACTACTAATAAAGTGGGTCCTTCTCCCATTGATGACCAATATAAAGGACATTTCTTGATTGACCAGCAATGCAAGGGGATGCTACAATGTTCACTATCTGCATTTCTCTACTGTCCATTATTGTTTGAATAGGTGTTAAAAATAGATTGATAATGGGAGTCAGTTCTAGGTATGACACTGTTAAACAAAGGAGCAGAACATAAATAATGTATCTGTCTCAACTACATATTTATCCATAAGCTGTGGGGCTCACCTTTAATTACTTTGTACTTTCTGTCAAATTTAGTATGGTAGAATAAAGAATAAGATTAAGATATACTTGACACTTTGAATTTAAAGCGATTACTACTAAATGGTATTACTTTATTCCAGACTAACAGAAAGACTGCATAATATAAGTATATCTGAAGATTTAAATATATTAACTGTTAACCCCTAAATTACATCATTGTTATCAGTAGCAGAGGAATGAATGGTTCTTGCAATAAAACATTATTGATGTAATGCTATACACATTACTGTTCAGGTTTCTGCTTTTATCTTTATGCAACATACCATTTCCGTAAGTGTGACCTAATAAATATTAAAGGTTACATTTACAGGTAAATACATGTTTACCACCAGCCTATTCATTAGGATGCATATATCAATGCTGACCTTTCTACTCATTTGGTTTTTAAAGCTAAATTATGACAACAGAAAGTGTAGAGGCAGAAAAGCTTCTCTTCTGCCTCTGCTGAAATGGCATTTCTCAAACCTCCAAGGCACTTAACAATAAAAACAATACAGGAGAACCTTAAAGAGAAAAAAATCACTTACCATTCTTCTTGTAAAACATGATTTCTCCCTTGAATTCACTCTTTTCCTCTAGTGACATTTCAATTTCAAGTGTTGTCTGTTCATTTGTTTCAGCACCATATAAAAATTTACAGCTGCAACTCTTCTGCATGACTTCCGTTCGTGCAAACCCAGCAAGTTCACAGAAGCCATCTGAACAGTAAACTATAGGGAATCCCTTGGCCACCTGAGCATTTGCAAGAATGAAGTTACTGTCTGTAAAACAAACGCAAAATGAAAAAAAAAAAAAATATATATATATATAATATATATAATGAGTATCAAAAAACACATTTTGAATGTCACATTTGTTATGGTTCAAACACAATTCCCCTATGTAGATATGTTTATAAATGCATCAATATGCTATCTATTAAGCAAGCACACCAATACAATTACTGGTTTATAATAATATTCTCTAGAGACACAGTAAGAACACAGGTTGAAGTGTGAAAACAGTATCTTGTAATCTGTTGTATTTAAATAAAACGATAGCCTTAGAACTGCATACCAGCTTTAAGTAACCCTAACACCTTTTTTTATATTGGTGGTGAAAAACGGTCGTGTGTATGCTCCCTAGCAGTTTTCTTGACCAAAAAACTGCCCGCAAAAAAATTAAAAGCAGCTCTCTTTTTTCTCATTGCATTTCTCATCAGACTTTTTCTCGTCGCGAAAAACGGTCATGTGTATGCTTTTTCGAGGGGAAAAAAATGCGCATGCTCAAAATCAAGTATGAGACGGGAGTGCTCGTTCTGGTAAAACTAGTGTTTGGAATGGAGATATCACATTCGTCACGCTGTAACGGACTGAAAAGCACGAAGACTGAAAAGCGCGAATCGTCTCTCACCAAACTTTTACTAACACGAGGATCAGCAAAAGCATCCCAAAGGGTGTCTCCATAGTCTCATAGTCCTGTCATACGTGTTGTACATCACCACGCTTTGGTCGGAAGTTTTTTTGCATGAACGTGTGTATGCAAGTCAGGCTGGAGAGGAATCACGTCGGGATGTGTACGAGGCATAAGGGTTTTAGGGTATTTATCATATAATGTATACACATAGAACAGGTACTCTACCAGATAAATACTTAAATAAGTGCTAAAAAACAAATATGTGTGAACAATCCAAAATTACAAGTTACAAAATGTTTTACATACAAAGTACACTGCCAACCGAATGATTTGATAAGATCTCTGTCACTGGAGATCCATAGCATCCAGTTAGAGGCTCATTTATGTTGGGGGCATGAGATTTTTGGAGTGTTTCCTACACCATCATTCATGCTGCTGTGGGTGAACCCAGGAAACTGCACATTTCATTAGTGCACTTGTTTTATGTGTATTTTTTTTGTTCATCTGTGTATTCAGATGTTAAACAGGTCCAGCTCTAGGTATAAAATAATCATATTGAACACAATTTCTGTTTATTTATCAAATATTGCAATTTCTAAATATACAAAAAGGGTGATGATCAGAGCCAAACAATTTAGAACAGCAAATTTCCACTTTAAAGCCCTGATTCATGCAACCTTTTAATTTTTGATAGAGTGTGAAAAGTTATTTTGTTATTTCTGTCTATGACCCTATTAGGGATCTTTAATGTTTCCTTACTCTGTTGGATTTTCTTGCAGAAAGTGAGGAGAAGTCCCCCTGATGGGGACACAGAAATCAATAGAGGCATTTACCCTTTTACAATCTATCCATAGTTGGGCTGTAACCCATATAACCATGAAAGCCATTTAGCAATCTCACACTCTAGTAGTCAGCATTCCCTTTTACATATCTCAGTTTATGCTGACTAAAGTGGGGGCTGTCTCATCCTACCCAAGATATCACCATTGAAATCTTAATTTTCACTCCATGGGATAGTCCCTTGTCCCCATAAATGAAAACACGTGTTAAACATTTTTGTCTATCATTTCACAGAACCAATTATTTTTAATTCTTAACTCTTGGGGCTAGACAACTGTCCTAGAAGTACCAACATGATAAGAGTACTTCAAGAAAATCCATACCTCCTCCTTCTGTACTTACACTCAGAACTTTATGTAGAATAAATTGGGTTAAACTTCTATATAATGAACCACGCGCAAAAATTAAAATCAATCTAGTTTCAGGCCTATTCGGGTTGGAGAGGGGAAAGAGACAGGGGTGTCCTCTCTCTCCACTCCTGTTTGCACTGGCCATGGAACCTTTAGCCATTAAAACCAGGCTCAAGGAAGACATTCAGGGGTTTAGAAGGGGTTTGGAGGAAGATAGGATATCGCTATTTGCGGACGACATCCTCCTTTTAATAGGCAACGTCGAAAACTCGTTGGCCCCAGTGGTTCAAATGATCAGGGAGTTTGGTGGATTTTCAGGACTGACTATCAACTGGGATAAGTCGGCTCTGCTCCCAATAGACTCACTACGAGATGATAGCTGAAATGCCTCAGCTGAAAATTTCTACAAAATTAAAATACCTGGGGGTTTGGATCACCCGCGATGTTAAGGAGTACATTAGTAAAAATATAGCTCCATTATTATCAAAGCTGAAGCAAAAAAAAGATATTTGGAGCCGCCTCCCTCTCTCTGTAGCTGGGAGATGCAACCTAATCAAAATGATCTTGCTTCCTCAGCTATTGTATGTCACAATTCCCCGATTTGGGTGAACCAAATATGGTTCAAAAGAATGGCATTTTTTTTCCGAGAACTAATGTGGAAAGGAGGGCAGGCCATAATTGGGCTGCAGACCATGTAGCTCCCAGTTGGGGAGGGAGGGATGGCGGTCCCACACCCGAGAGCATATTTCTTGGTGTCTCAGCTACAACACATCGAAGGGTGTGGAACCCAAGACCCAAGTAAATATTGCTTCAGATTAATGCTATTAGGGGCCCCGCATAAAATACTGGTAGAAGCCCTGGAGGCAAACTCATTTGCCCACAAATGTCAACCATAAAATTACTTAGTATAGTCTGGCAGACAACGAAGGCTCTGTTGGGATACCTCGGGGTAACTGAGTTTACCCCCCTTTGGAACAATAACAATCTAATAGAAGTTGAGGGCGTAGAAAAATCTAAAATCTGGGAGAGACAAGGAATTACCCGATTATCCCATTTGTATGAGGGTAACCTTATGATATCCTTCTCGGACTTGAGACATGAATTTAATATATCAAATAAAACGTTCTTTAAATATCTCCAGACTAGGCACGCTATCCAAACCCAGTTTAAGTCGCATTTGATAGATAGGATCCAGACTCCCATCCTTACCAAAATAGCCCAAACCAATATCGCAAAAGGCTTAATCTCAGAGTTATATGACCAATTAAGGACCAAGGCTATAAACCAGTCAGGCACGCTTAGGAGTAGAGAAAGGTGGGAAAGAGATCTGGGGTCGATAACGCCAGAGCAGTGGGGTAGGATCCTAAATAGAGGGGCTTTGGTGTCTATTGCCCCAGCACAGAGATTGTCCCACTTATTCCTAATACACTGTGTCTATTATACCCCTAAAAAAATGTTTCAACTAGGTTGGAACCAGAGAGACGAATGCCCTAGATGCAAGGCTACAGGCGATCTTGTCCACATGTTCTGGAGATGTCCAAAGCTCTTCAGGTATTGGACAGAAGTTATTGACAAGATCAATAATACCTTCAAGACCTCTAGTACCTGCCTTCTAGGGGATATGGAGGACCATAGAGTTCCACCGGGAGTTCTGGAAGGCGTACTGTGAGGTCTATTTCAGGCACGCAAGCTAATTGCACAGAGATGGCAGGCGCATGCCCCCCTTCTGTCAAGAATTGGACTGAAACCATTAACACTCTGATCTGGAGCGAGAGAGCGGCCTTTATCAAACAAGGGAATCACAAAAGGTTCGAAAGAGTGTGGGGACCCTGGCTGAGGGACATAGGATTCCCTTCCTAGAAGTTATTCGTCCATATGGCCAGTAACTCACCCCAACCTTAGAGGATAGAAACCTCTCAATAACTAGCAATTTAATGTAAGGTGGACCGAAATTTTGGATGTGATCTCGCTTTTGTTACTTGGATGGGCTTACTTATTTCTGTTCTTCCTTTCTGATTTCTCTTTCCACACCTATGGCACTAAGAATAATTTAGATTAATGCATCTGCACTATAGGTGTTAAAGCAAAATTATGGTGCAATAGTTACATGGGGGGTAGGGGTGGGTGGGTGTTGGCACTAGAGGGGGAGGGTGGATAAGAGTATGCTAAATTTTTGCATGTACACAATGATTAATGATGATATTTACTTATTTATATATTGTAATATGTACCTTTTGGTAACTCTTCAATAATAAATAATTAAAACAATAAAGAAAAGTTAAGATAAAAAAAAAGAATAAATTGGTCCCTTTAGCATTGGACCTCAAAGACTTGTAATCAATGTTGTGTCCACTTCTAATGGAGTTGCATCACTTATTATAGCATTTGTGTTATATGTGCAACTTAAATTTTTTATAAAATGGGCAAAGGTACCAAAAGGAAAAGTTAGCTATTTAAAGGATACGTTCACCTATGGACTATGTTACATATTCTACCTGTATTTAGGGTGGAACATGTAACATGTTCCAGCTCCTGTCTCCTCTCATCCTGATCTCCCCCTCCCTGTGACAGCCAGCAGGGGATCTTCTCAACACACCTGCTGTCACAATTTAAAAAACAGTGTGAGGGTGCTGGTCTCCACCCACATGGCCACATCTTTCATTCACAGAGTTCTGTGAATGAATGAACTACAAGTACTGTCGGTTACCACTTGTAGTTCTCAATGAACTGCTAGGGTGCTAGTGAGCATCTTCATAGTTAATTGATTCTTTCTGTAATTCCGTAACTGCTGGCCTGTATCAGAGGTACAGGCATACAGTGTACTGAAAGTCTACAGAATCCTGGTATTGCACCTGTGATCTGCTGATTGCGGGTGCAATGCTATACAGCCTCCAGTGTAAATAATAAGTCCACATGTCAAGTCTCTGATGTGAGGCCGAGTAGCAGAGAGGGCGCCCCTTGCGGCTGAGTGCAGCGTTCCCCTGGGAGTGATACAGGGGATACGTGCCCAAAGGTGCATGGGATGCCAGTAGTGCTGCAACAGGCTGGTAAGCAGAATGTGGCTGGGGTGCGCTGGGTAGCGATGTCAGTAGCCATGCAAGAAAAAGTCCTAAGTAGGCATTTGCAGGAAAAACCAGGAGCAGGGTTCGCAGCCAGGCCAGAGGTCATATACCAGGAGACAGTCCAAGAGCAAACAGGAGCAATCCGGGTCATAAATAGTGGGCAGTGGATCGAGGAATAGTCAGCCAAGCCAAGGTCAGAGCGAGGAGATAATCACAGGTCAAGCCAAAAGCAGAGGTCAAGCCAGGAGTTACAAGGTAAACAGACACAGCAACACAGGAAGCTGATGACAATCCAGCAATTTGGGTCAGACAGTGGCAGCCTTTTATAGGCCAGCAGGGGGATCCACCTGTGCCTCTGGTGGCCATTTCTTCTACTGGCAGAATTGCCAGGACTTTCACGGCCATTTCCCTGACACAGCCTTCGGCCATTTCTTCTACTGTCAAGATTGCCAGTACTTCCACGGCCATTTCCCTGACAGCACATTTTTGTACCTATTTGTTTACCTTTTTTTTCATAAAAGGTGAACATACCTTTTAAAAATTGATGTATGTGGTGTGGCAGAGCGTTGCCCTGCCATGGTCTAGAAGGAGTTTGTAACTCAGAATTCTCAATCAGACGGGTTGAGGGGATCCAGGCAGCTTGTAACATGAAAAGAAAACTGGCTTTTCAGTTTCCTCCTTTCTTAGAAAGTCCACTTTGGGACCTGGAGCTTGGGGATTTCTGAGAGATCCAGGTGGGCTGAAATCCCCAGTCCTGAGTCCTGATTTTGAAAACAGCCAGCATACTGATTGGTCAGGTGTGTGCTGGGCTTTTAGTAGTAACCTGACCATAGTTCTGGGCTCCACCCTGGCAGATACGAAGTCTGAGTACCAGGAGTCAGGAGGGCTCCATGGGAGAGCTAGTGCAGAAAGAGGCGGCTAGCTATGTGTACCAAGGTGGTCAGTGAAACAGTCTGTACGAGACAGACAAGGGCCTGGAGTATAAGGCCAGAGCAGTTGTGCTGCAAGTGAGAGCCAACTAGGCTGAAAGTCATTTGGTTGATGGACAATGCTGAAAACCCCTGCAAGGGAAACCTATGTGCTATATAAGTTTCTCACTCACTCACTCACTCACTCACTCACTCACTCACTCGCTCTATGTTTGTTTGCTTAACTTGCTTTTAATAAAAATGGGCAAACAAAGCCCTTAAAAGGAAGAACAAGCGAATGGTGGTGTACATTTGATACTAGTCCTTTACAGTGGTTAAAGCTGAACACAAGGCAAACCATTCATACATAGATGTATTTTACAAGGAAGCTATTTTGCTTGTCAATGTTTGTATTTCTGTGTATTCATTACCCACATTTACACAGCTCTGTCAAACAGCACAGTTCATTTTGGTAGGACAATAGACTGTATTTTTATTTGCTATGTTAGGTAATATATTTTATATTCCATATTTATATATTTAATCGCAAACTGCGATAAAACGCATCTCATTCAAAGTCCCAACCCTCCCCCCCTTTTTTTAGGTAATACAGGTTTCCTCACCCCACTCTGAGACTAAACAGTGAAAAGATAAAAAGCAGATTGATCAGCTCATCTTTCTGCCCCTTTCTTCCATCAACTTGCTCATGTTTCCATTATGAGTTCTGA
This sequence comes from Rana kukunoris, assembly GCA_029574335.1. Classification (NCBI taxonomy): domain Eukaryota; kingdom Metazoa; phylum Chordata; class Amphibia; order Anura; family Ranidae; genus Rana; species Rana kukunoris. The sequence continues at coordinate 113,025,528 of CM056053.1, read as the reverse complement.
TTGCACTCAAGATTGCAAGAAAGATCCTGATTCATATATCCATGTAATTATTTAGTAATTAATATAGGGCTGTGTTTACATAAGGCTTGATGAAGGCACTAAGGGCAACACGTTTTTAATGGCAGTCACTTTATGTAGCACATTACATATTGCATATTTACATCAGTTCCTGCCCTTAAGAAGGTTAAAATCTAAGATCCTCACCTCACATGCATAAACATACACACATACAGTACATACTAGGGCCAATTTAGACAGAAGCCAATTAGCTTATCATCATATCTTTGGGGTGTGGGAGGAAACACATGCTAACACAAGAACATGCAAATTCCAAGCAGATAGTGTCCTTTTCAAGGACTTGAGTCAATGAGCCTAATGCTGTAAAGCACTGTGCTTAGCAAAGCAATAAAGTAACACTGGGAGAGAAATAAGAGAGGACAAATAAATTACAACTACTGTGCTATATTTTAATAAATATATACAGTGTATTGAAAAATTTGAAAAAAGGCCAAAAGCACAATATCAATGCCTGCCAGACTCTGTAAAAACCTTATGCGGCACTGAGAACACACAATTATAAATATTTCCCAGTTACAGCCAAAAGCAGGAAAAAGTGCCAGATCTAAATGCGGGGACAGCAGACAGCAGTCATTCTGTGGACAGACAGTTTGTTGCAGCTAACTATGCAATTTGTAATGTGACTCTATATATTGTCACCACAAGCCAACAAATACAAACAGTCATATGGTTGTAACCACAGTTTTTTTTAAAACATTGCAAATGTAATAAAAACTATGAAACCTATCACAGAATATAAGACATAACAGGATATTGAAAAGACAAATACATTATTGAAATATTTCACTAACCATCCCCTTCCCCTATAATGTCTGCACTTATCTTTTTTACAAAATTATTTTATTGATTTTTTTTCCCAACAGTACAATAAAAACAACATACATTACTCATACAGACATACAGCATGAATGGTCTCACTAAGTACCCCTTACAAAAAAGACACAAAAGACACCTTTCTCCATTATTATTACTGGATTCTCCCTTCCCCATTTCGAGCCCATGCCTACCCTTCCTTCATGATTCTCATAGGGGGGTACAGGGAGAGGGCAGGGAGAACCAGAGGGGGAGAAGAGGGAGAGAGAGTGAGAGAGAGAAAAAAAAAAAAGGGAAACAGTCTGTTTTGAGGAAATAATTTCCATTGATGTGTATATACTTAAAGTGCGAGAGAAAAAAAAAAGAGAAACATCTATTTTAAGGGGAATAATTTTCCATTATCGTGTATATACTAGAGTGCAAAACAGAGAGGAGAGAGGAGAAAAAAAACAAAAAAAACCCACGTCTATTTTAGGGGAAATGTTTTCCATTAATGTTGTGTATATACTTAAAGTGCGGCAAAAAGGGAAAGAAAGAAATAAAGGAAAAGAAGCAATCTATTGTAGGGAAATAGTTTCCAATATTGTGTATATACTTAAAGTGCAGAAAAAAAAATTAAATAAATATATAAGTAAATAAATATACAAATATGGTAGAAGGGGAATCCAGTTCCCCTATATTATAAAGGTGAACAAAAAAAAGAAAAAAAGAAGAAAAAACAAAACAAAAAAAAACACCTATTTTAAGGGAAATAATTTTCCATTTTCGTGTATATACTAGAGTGCAAAGCAGAGAAGGGAAGAGAGAAAAAAAAAAACGTCTATTTTAGGGGAAATATTTTCCATTAATATTGTGTATATACTTAAAGTGCAGTTAAAGAGGAAAAAAAGAGATACAGAAAAGGAAACAATTTATTTTAGGAAAATAATTTCCAATGTTGTGTATATAAAAATGTGAGAAAAAAAAAAGTCTATTTTAGGGAAATGATTCCCGTTATTGTGTACTTAAGGTACAAAAAAAAATTAAAGTTGAAAAGAAAGGGGAGGGAAGGCAAACCATCCCGCCCCTCCTATCTCCCCCCACTCTCCCCCTCCCCCCCCGGCCTCCCAAGTCCCTGTACTCCCTCCATCCCCTCCAGATCACCTCGTATCTTGGTCTGGAGTCAGTATGGAAGGACCACAGTTCCTCCATCATTCTCATTTTGTCTATTTCCTGTACCCACTCTCCAATCGAGGGCGCTTCTTTCTTCCTCCAGTTCCTAGGTATTAGTGCCTTGGCTCCATTCAATAGGAATGGAACCAAGGAACCTCTATACTTTTTCCTGGACACCCTCGTGGTATGGAACAGACAAGCCCATGGGTCATATTTTATCTCCTGTCCACTTATTTTCTTTACCAGCACCAATATCTCCCTCCAATATACCTGTATCATGGGGCACTGCCACCAAATATGGGCATGGGTTCCCTCCATCCCACACTCTCTCCAGCATAGGGGTGAGGCCTCACTATTTATTCTATGTAATTTCATTGGGACGTAGTACCATTTGGTAAGTAACTTATAGTTTGTTTCTTTTACTTTTGCATCAATCGATGTAGAGTGGACATAATCTAATACCTGTCTCTTCTTATCCGTGGATATAGTTTGATTCAGTTCTATCTCCCAGCTTTCTACTATTTTCAGTCCTACTGGTTCTCTCGTAGTTGTCAAAATTTTATATATACTTGATATCCCCTGTCTTCCTATTCCCCCTTGAGCTATATATTTCTCCCATTGATTTAATTCATTCACAGCTCGCAGGGGTTTTGGCAGAGTTTTTCTTTAATTGTCATACCTGCCGGCAAAAGGGGGAGGAGACAATATGGCGCCGTAAGGATTCAGGGCGGCAGCAGCTCCATGTCTCTCCACTGGTGATCAGATACGGGGATACTGAAGTAATATTACCCCTAATCCCTATATGCATATGGCCGGGAGACAGGAGACGAAGGGAAATTAAGGATTGTTGAAGGAGTGTTGAAGGAGCCATACCTGATTTGCGGTGGCGGTGGTGCGGCTGTGCGTGGGTCCTGGTGCACTCTGTATTGGGCGCCCCCTGTGCAGAGCATTGAGCAGAGTCCCGCAACGGATTCCCCCGGAGACCGGTCACTGAGCTGAGTGACGTATCGAGCGTCAGTAGCGGAACCGCCGGAGATTGGCTGACGGAGGAGGAGGAGGATGCGGCGACCGAGGTGGCGGCTGGAGGACCGGGTTCGCCGCACGAGGTCCCAGCGGGACGCTGACCCTGACGCCGACACATGAGATCCTTGAGATGGCTGGTCGAGGCGAGGCTTAGGCAAGGCTTAGCCCGAAGTGTACAGCAGAAAGCTTTCTGCAGATACTGAACGGACGAGTTCCTCCCCCCCCCCCGTGCCTGTTCTGGGCTGTCAGGATCAGAGGGGAAGTGAGTGAGAAGCCGAAAGCCACGAGGGGGTAAGGCTAATGAGACTGTTACTTGGCCAGTGCTCTCTCTTTTTTGTCTTTGTGCCTATTTACCCTGCTACCCTACCCTGCTAAAGGGAATCTGCAATCGATAAGTGCATATAAGTAGAAAAAATAAAGAGGACTGTATGTTTGCATGAGCTAACGTGCCCTAGGACTGTGAAAAATTGTGAAAATGACTGTCCCAATTGTATGAGACGGTAAAAATAGAAATTGAATAAACTAAAAGTCTTATCTGCCCTCACTGCAGGCCCTCACTGCAGGCCTAAAAGTCTGGAATCAGGGGAAAGGGGTTAAAGCTTTGTACCTGTATATCCAGGGGGGGAGCAGACATACATACTCTGTTAGCCTGAGAGGGGTGGGCACTCCCTTAATACACTCTGTTAATATATCTGCATATATCCACCAGTTAAAAGGGCAAGATGGTGCGGAAGGCCCCAAAAAATACGCAGGGTGGCGGGACAGGCCGCAGCACAATGAGATCCTATCTCGTGTCGGAAGGAGGGGACCAGATGGTGGACAGTCCTAAAGGTGACAGTGAAAATGCTACATCTGGGACACCTATAAAGAACAAAGGATATAGGGAAGACCAGATGGAGGGAGAGGTCTCGGGAAAAAAGAAGGATAAAAGTAAGGATCAATCCCCAGTAGTAAAAGGTCAGAGTAAAGTCCAAAAGACTCCCAAGAAACAACAACAACCTAGTATATTCTCTGAGACCTCCCCTGAGGACTCTCAAGCCCCACCTACCAAACAGGATATGATGGATATGATAGATATGATATCCCGCTTAGAAAGAACTATCAAGGGGGAAATGGGGGCAACAAGAAGAGACATACAGAGTGTACTACAGAGAGTGGAAGGGATAGAAGAGCAACTGGAAGAGCACAAAAATGCAATAACAGAACTAAGGGACAGAGCTGATATGGACTGGATAGAAATAAGAAATGCCTGTTATAAACTAGAGGACCAAGAAAACCGTAGCAGAAGGAAAAATCTTCGTATAAGAGGTCTCCCTGAAGAAGTCAAAAATATAGAATTGGGCGAGGTGCTGCGAGCGACATTTAACACAGCTCTAAAACGGGAAGTGACAGCTCCAATGCGGTTCGAACAGGTTCACAGAATACAAAAATCATACAATACACATAGAGATCTACCAAGGGACATTATAGTGAGATTCCTAGAGTATGATCAAAAAGAACTAGTATCTCAAAGTACAATGAACTCTGTCACTATGGAATATAAGGGAGTCAAACTACTCCTATTCTCAGATCTGTCTCCAGAGACATTAGCACGAAAAAGGGCACTGAAGCCATTAACTATGCATCTACAGACAAAAGACATTCCGTATAGATGGGGGTTCCCAGCCTGTCTGTCGGTCAAGAGCCAGGGGGTCTCTGCTTTTATCCGTTTCCCTGAAGATGTAAAGGAATTTTGTAATAAACTGAATATACAACCTATACAAATAGCCAATTGGGAAAAGAGGCCTCCGGCCTGGAGAAGATGGAGGGAACAGGACTGGAATAGGGCATATATTGTCCAGCCTATTTTGGGATGGGGGGTGCTCTCTCGGGAATATAGGGGCGGGGGGGAGGGGAGGTGGGGGGTGGGAAGATGGAGAACATGGGTGGCTGGTTTCCAGGTATCCGTGGGAGATGTCTCTCACCTCTCTCATCCCATCCGCCCACTTGTTGGTGAAGGAATTTGTTAAGTTCATTGGGTAGAGAGAAAATCAACGGAAGTCACTAAGGGAGAGGGGAAGCATGGAGCTGCTATGCCGGCCCTGGACCAGGTACCGTCCCTATTTCAAAGACGGGCCCTTGGGAAATGGGGGGTCATAACAGACACCCTGAGGAAAGGCCCGCTCGGCGAGTGGCCTGGCTGGGCACAGACCGAGTGAGTTTCAGCATTGAGGTACAATGCGTTTGGGGAGGGAGGGGTAAGGGTGGGGGTATATGTGGTATATGTGGTGTGACAGGGTACACAATTGTATGTACACCAGTGAGAGACTGGAAAAGTCAGCGTTCCCTGCCCTGGAAGGGGTTAAGCCTGGCCAACAGGTAAAACCTCCTCTCTTCCCCTATTAATTAACACTCACCTGGTAAGGAAGTGGGAAGTGAGAGCTCAGTGTGAGAGGTATGCTGAGCTGGACGGACAGGTTGGAAACTGTCTGCATTGAAGGAACAAGGTCTGTCATAGATTTGTTTATTTTGGACTGTTATTATGTTTGTTTTATACTGGAGGCTGGAATAGCCCCTCCAGTACAGTGTAGTGAGGGACACTACTGTCAGTTAGCCTCCTAAATTGGAGTAGGCCATTTTGTTTTGTATTATTTATTTTGAGTGCAATAAAGCCGTATTTATTGCTTAAGATCAGCGACTTTGCTGCATAACATTATCGCTATTTTTACGACTTTGTCACAGTGGTCTCAAGGTACTGTGATAAAGATGTTTAAATTAAGTTTAGATGGCATAAGCCGGAAGTTGGGCCAGGAGTATTATTTGTCCTTTATGCATATAGAGAAAGGAGTCGGGGTCTCTCATACCTGTTGAGATACGATATGTGCTTTTTGATTGGAGGAAAAAAAAGAAAAAAAAGAAAGTGAAACATAATAAATGGCTGCACTTAAAATCGTTACGTACAATGTACGAGGATTAAATAGTCCAAGTAAGCGATATCAGATATAACAGGAGATGAAGAGACTCTTGGCCAACATAGTGTTTCTGCAAGAGACCCATCTAAAGACAACATCGAAGACTAGATTAAACTCAAAGGAATTCCCTATATGGATTCATAGTTACTCCCCTAATAAAAGATCAAAGGGAACTGCAATAGGGTTCAACAGGAACACACGGTTCTATATAGAAGCTACAGAAATAGACCCCGACGGGAGATATTTATTTGTTAAAGGTACCCTATTGAATATGAAATACACATTGGTAAATGTGTATTGCCCCAATGTAAGGCCGGCTGTATATTTAAGAAAAATTTTGAATAAATTAGAGGGATTTAGAGAGGGTATGGTGATCCTAGCAGGTGACCTAAACTTTGTATTCGAGCCATTATTGGACACCCAACCCGTCTCATTGAGGTCAGAGGGGAAACATTCTAGAACGATTAAACATAAACTATATCAAATGCAATTGGTGGAGGCCTGGAGAATCCTACATCCAAGAGATAAGGATTTCACATATTTTTCGTCGGTACATAGGTCTTATTCAAGAATTGACCATGTCCTGCTGGATCATCGGCTGCTTGAGGGACTGAGAAGGATAGAAATAAAATCAATAAAGCTATCTGACCATGCCCCAGTGGTGATGTCCCTGGATTCAGGGGAGATCCCGGCTGGACAGATATTATGGAGATTAGATGAGTCCCTAATAAACAACACTAAGATAGCCGATGATCTAGAGAAGGATATGTGCATATTCTTTAAAGAAAATGATATTGAAAATATTGCCCCATCAACGCTCTGGGAAACACAAAAAGTATATATGAGAGGAAGGTTGATAGCAGAAAAAGCTAAGAGGAAGAAAATTAGGCTGGCACAGAAAAAAAAATAATTAGAGGAAATCCAGGCTCTCGAACGGAAACACAAAGAATTTCAGGAAGAGCAGGTCCTTGGGGTACTAACTAGAAAGAGAGAAGATCTCCGGGACCTACTGGAACAGGAAACTAAATGGATATTTAATAATATGAATAATACATTTTATGCCCTGGGTAATAAACCTGGGAGACTGTTAGCAAGGACTATAAAACCGAGAAACATACAGAACTCCATCCTGAAAATAAAAGATAAAAATGGAGATATGAGACACTCCACTAGAGAGATAACTACAATATTCCATGAGTACTATCAAAATTTATATAATGTAAATAAAGGGCAGGGGGCAGTAGAAGCTCAGAAAAAAAGGGAAAAAATTAAACAATATCTAGAAAGGGTTAAGACCCCGGACCTGGCAGAGGAAGTAATAAGTAACCTAGAGAAAGATATAACAAAAGAGGAAATAAGTCAAACGATCAGGAACATTAAAATGGGAAAGAGCCCTGGCCCTGATGGGTATACGTCATTATATTACAAGAGATTTGGGGAGATCCTTGTACCATTCTTTCAGAAATATATGAATTCCATCAGGGGGGGGGGGCATGGCAATGTGTAAAGAGGCTCTGAATGCCCACATAACTTTTATAGGGAAGGAGGACAAGGATCCTTCTCTATGTGCCAGCTATAGGCCTATATCTCTGATAAACGTGGATATAAAGATTTACTCAAAAATCCTTGCCGAGAGAATAAGACCACTCCTGGCAGGCTTGATAGAAAATGATCAGGCGGGGTTTATACCCGGGAGAGAAACAAGAGAAAATATCCTAAGAGTGCTATTTTTGATACAAAAGGCTAAAAAGAGTAAGGAACCAGTGTTATTCCTGTCATTAGATGCCGAAAAGGCGTTTGACAGGCTGGACTGGGAATTTATGTTAGCAAACCTGTATCATATAGGATTTGGTCCGAGTATGCTTAGGTGGATAGGGGCATTATATTTAAATCCCTCAGCCCAGGTGAGGGTGAATGGTACCCTATCGGATAGTTTCCCACTCTTTAACGGAACCCGCCAAGGTTGTCCATTATCGCCCCTCTTGTTTGTCCTCTCATTAGAGCCGTTATTGGAAACAATACGAATGAACCAGGAAATAGAAGGGATAAAAGTGGACAGTAGGGAGCACAAGATAGCTGCGTTCGCGGATGACATGATGCTGTTTGTATCAAATCCTGGGCGGACATTGCCCAGGATAATGGTGGAATATGAACAATATGGTGAGATCTCGAATCTAAAAATCAACAAAGAAAAAACGGAGATACTGAGCGTATCATTGAGTCCACAAGAACGCAGGGACCTTGAGGCCCTATATCCATTTAAATGGAAGCAGAGAAGGATAAAATATTTAGGCGTACTCCTGTCCAGTACAGAAAGATATCTCTATGAAGATAATTATATACTATTATTGAATAAAGTAAAATCAGAATTAAAAGGGTACAGTATAGATAGAGTATCATGGTGGGGAAGGATAAACACTATAAAAAATGATGATATTGCCCAAAGTCCTATATATTTTTCAAACACTCCCAATAAAAATCCCAGAAACCGATTTTAAAGTCATGGAAAGGATAATAAGGAACTTTATATGGAAAGGGAAAAAACCCCGTATAGCAGTAGAAACCCTGACTAGATCTAAAGGGGAAGGAGGGATACAGCTGCCGGACTTTAAAAGGTATTATGAGGTGGCGGTATTAAGGAGAATTATAGACTGGACCCAGGGTGAGAAAGGGAGAGAAAAAAAAAGTGGGTGGAAGTTGAAGAAAGTCTAAGTAAAAAGGAGTTGGGAAATAGAATATGGGTAACGAAGCAATATAGAGGACTGCCACGTGATATTCCCTTAATAACAAAAGAAACTTTTAGAATATGGGATAGAGTGTGTAGGATAAAAAAATGGCCCTACAATAGCCATTGTTGCCGCTTACAGGCACAGATTTCTTCCCACCGGGTAAGGGAGGAGGGGTGTACCTGAGGTGGGCAAACTCGAATATCTTAAAATTAAAGGATTTAATGAAGGGTAATGAACTATGTTCTGTGGTAGAACTTCAAGAAAAATATGGCCTGTTCCCAGGGGACAGGTGGAGGTATAGACAAGTCCAACACTTTGTAAGCACTCTGCCAAAACCCCTGCGAGATGTCTGCACTTATCATTGCAACTTAACCATTAACAGAGGCTGTGAGATTATGATTGCTGTGCCCTTGGGTGGCAATCAACACCCTTAATATATATAGTGCCACATCCTAAATGTTTAGAGAATTGGGGTAGAAAAGATGGACTTTGTAGGCACTTATTTAGAAAATTAGAAAAATAATTTAATATTTTTTTACAAATAGATATAGTTCATCAGTAACACAAATATCTGATGAAACATATAAAACATTAAAAAGACATATATAAACAGTAATGTCAAGATATATTACTAGATTATATAAATCTAGGATATAAACTGAACGCGCTATAACAGAGGATATCAGAACATGCCCTACCATTGGGAAGGTGGAACACAAAATGAACTCATATGCTCACAACATTATATTATCACTAACTGATCCCTTCAAGTGGTTAATCAATTGCAGATTTAGGACAAATTTCCCTCTATAAGGTCAATGCTTTTAAATCTTAACTGTTGGCAATTGCTATATCAGGAGATCTGAGAAACTAAGGGCCAGATTCAGGTACAATTGCCCTGGCGCAGAGTATCAGAGATACACTACGCCGCCATATTTTACCTGGCTCTAAGACGAATTCAGGTAGATTTTGGCCCGTAAAGTACGGCGGCGTAGTGTATTTCTCGCGGCGGAATCGAAATACGCGATTAGGGGACATGAAGCATTTAAATTAGGCGCGTCCCCGTGGCGATCGAACTGCGCATGCTCCGTTCTGAAATTTCCTGCCGTGCATTGTGCGAAATAACGTCGTTACCTAATTTTTTTAGTAGCGTCGTTTACGCGCATTCCTATTCCCGGACGACTTACACAAAAAATAAAACAAAAATTTAAATTCGACGCGGGAACGACGGCCATACTTAACATGGGCCGTCTAACTATAGACCAGCTAATAGCTGTTATAACTTTACGCAGCAAAAAGATGACTACAGATGCCGTAAGAGATTGTGAAGGACGATCGTAACTTCGTGGATCGCCGGAAAAAGCTAATTTGCATACCCCGACGCGGAAAACGACCCGAACTCCACCCAGCGGCCGCAAAAAGATTGCAGCGTAGATCCGAAGGCGTACGAAGACGTAAGACTGTCGGATCAAAGCCCGAAGCCGCCGTATCATGGTTTGAGGATTCAAACTAATGATACGACGCGGGTAATTTGAAATTACTCCGGGCTAACATGAGATAGACCGGAGTAATGGCTCTGTGAATCTGGCCCACAATGTCTGCATCTTCTGGTTTCCTTTGGGCAACTTAATTGATTTTTAAATACTTAGGAATACAATTCTCCACCCCAAGTTCTTCTCTTCTCTGACTAAATTCAGAAAACTTACTACAGAAAATTCTCCAGCGATCTAATGACCTACTGACCTTTTGGGTATTGTGGGCTGGCAGAACAGTGGTAGTGTAAAAAAAAATGCTTCCCATCCATCTGACAGCTTCCTTTCTCAAACTAAAAGGAACTAAACTAAACTATTATTTTAGGGGAAATAAAAAGATCAAGATTTAATATATATATATATATATATATATATATATATATATATATATATATATATATATATATATATATATATATATACACACACACATATATATTAAGAGTTGAACAGATTGCTGCACTTAAAATTAAAATTAATCAATTATTCAAGAAATGAGATTACCCCAAAAGGATTAAATACAGATTTGGATTTGAATTTATTTTTTTGGAAATATAGGTTCAATATGTGGTGATATCCATATGTATGTATTTTGACAGACGGATAAAGTGAAGGATCCCGATTGAAGTATGATGAGAACACCTGTTAACCATTTCTGTGATAGTGGAGAAAAATAACCAATGAAGGAATGTAATTGTACTGACTAGTCATTAACCAAAGTATTGATTCCATATGTGATTTCTTTGTGATAGTGTTTAAAACCTCATGAATTTTTCTGAAATGTTAGCTGTGTTTTTGATCTGATGAAGGGCGTAAGCTTGTGAGCCTGAAATGGAAATCTTCAAACATCTGATCATGTAATTTCTTGAACAATTGATTAATAAATATTTTAAATGCAGTAATCCTCTTCCTATATTTGGTCGGTGGGAAGACTAGATTGCAGTGCATTGGATACAGACCGGGTGCTGTTTTCCTAAACTATAGTGAATATATATATATATATATATGTATACAGAGCATTTTTTCTCAGAAAACAGGTGCAGGAACTCAACCACGACCCCATTCAAATTTCACAAACATTAAATACCAGGATTGCATTACATACAGAGTGTAGATTTCAGGGGGTTACACACAGAGTGCAGATCTGTCACTTGCAAACACAGAAATGAGACTTCTGTGTTTACAAGTGATTGTGGTGAGCAGCCACCAAAGGGTCTGAGCCAGAGGTGGTGGAACTGAGTTCCCCCAAGTTCCCCCTGAAAAAAAAGCCCTGTGTGTGTATATATATATATATATATATATATATACTACATTACCAAAAGTATTGGGACACTTGCCTTTACATGCACATAAACTGTAATGGCATTCCAGTCTCTGTCCGTAGGGTTCAATATTGAGTTGGCCCACCCTTTGCAGCTATAACAGCTTCAACTCTTCTGGGAGTTGGTCCATAAAACCATGGATGAGCGAGTTTGTGGTGGAGGAACTTGACTGGCCTGCGCAGAGTCCTGACCTCAACCCGATAGAACACCTTTGGAATGAATTAGAGCAGAGACTGCAAGTCAGGCCCTCTCATCCACATCAGTGCCTGACCTCGCAGGCCGCGTACACACGATCGGTCAAAACCGATAAAAACGGACTGAAAGACGGTTTCGTCGGTCCAAACCGATCGTGTGTGGACCCCATCAGTCAGTTATACTTCGGTCAAAAAAAAGAAAACTTGCTATAAAATTTGACCGATGGACGCCTGACCGATGGGTCAAAACCAATCGTTAGTATGCAAAAGCATTGGTTAAAAGGCGGCGCATGCTCAGAATCAAGTCGACACATGCTTGGAAGCATTGAACTTCGTTTTTTTTCAGCACGTCGTTATGTTAAAACACGTAAACGTCACCGCGTTCTAACACAATCGTTTTTTTAACCGATTGTTTGTAGGCACATCAGACCATCAGTCAGCTTCATCAGTTAACTGATGAAAGCGGTCCTTCGGACCGTTCTCATCGGATGGACTGATCGCGTGTACGCGGCCACAAATGCACTTCTGGAAGAATGGTCAAGCATTCCCATAGACGCGCTCCTAGAAGAGTTGAAGCTGTTATAGCGGCATAGGGTGGGCCAACTCAATATTGAATGCTATAGACTATGACTGGGATGTCATTAAAGTTCATGAGCATGTAAAGGTAGGTGTCCCATACTTTTGGTAATATATTGTGTATATGTCCAAAAAGACAGCAGGTATGAGTGTTGAAAATATTATATGCTATTATCGAGCTGTAATCCTCAACCAACTTTAAAGCTGGTGATGTTCAGTGTAGGATAAACAATGGGCATATATTGATGGGTCGTACTACTTAAAGCTTGTTAAGTGCAATCCTAATAGCCGGTCTCCCTTCTCTACCATAAGAACAGCTACACCCACTTGGCAGTCTATAATTGCTGCCTGTATACAATTTTCTAGAGCAGAAATGTCATCTCTACTTCTAAACTCCCAAGAACATCTTACAACATATCTGTTACTAATTGGATCTCTTTAGGACTATAGGCCAAGTATGCAAAGGGAAAATATTTAGATTATTCTCAGATTTGCAACAACAATAAGATTTTCCTAATAGAGACTTCAATGATACCTTCACCTTAAGGTCTTCATGTACACAGGACGTTGTTTAACCTCTCCTGAATGGTCTAAACATTAAAGGCTAGATTCAGCAATGAGTTACGATGGCGTATCTCCTGAGTGAGTGGGGTCGTATCTATGCGCCTAAATCTTAGAATCAGTTACACATAGATTTGTGTTAGATCCGACCGGCGTAAGTCTCTTATGCCATCGTATCTAAGTTGCATATTTACGCTGGCCGGTAGGTGGCGTTGCCGTCGATTCACGCGTCAAATATGCAAATGAGCTAGATACAGCGATTCACAAACGTAGCATATTTTTTTACGTTGTTTGCGTAAGCGAAAGTCCAGCGTAAAGTTACCCCTGCTATAGCAGGCACAGCCAATGTTAAGTATGGATGTCAGGACAGCGTCGTATTGTACGTCGTTTACGTCGTTTGCGTAAGCAGATTCAGAATGGGGCTGGGCGTAAGTTACGTTCACGTCGTTTTCATTGACTATTTGCAATGTGATTTGGAGCATGCGCACTGGGATACGTTCACGGCCGCGTCATTTACGTGGGGTCAGGGATAGTTTAAATACAACACGCCCCCTACCTGCCCTATTTGAATTACGCGCAGATACGCCGGCCCATTTACGCTATGCCGCCGCAACTTACAGAGCAAGTGCTTTGTGAATACAACACTTGCCTGAAAAAGTTGCGGAGGCGTAGCGTAAATAGGATACGCTACGCCTCCGCACAAAGTTACGCTCATCTACCTGAATCTAGCCCAAAGTATATTCCTTTACACACCTCTGGAAAAATCTATTCTACCTATTGAAGTTCCGCTTGTTATATAGGTCTTCTAATCCAACATGAAGGAATTTTCTATCTCTATTAAGTACTTACCATGATAAAGACAATTTTCCCCAGTGGGGCTTTGGACAGCAATATAGGTGTGATCGAAGAATTGTTTGTCGAATAATATTATAAAACATATTTATTAGAGAGTCACAGTTAAGTTACAATGAATAAAATGTGTAAAACGGTCTGGCCAGATAAATTCCTGCATATTCCAATATTACCATACATGTAAAATGTAAAACAAAGCTATCTTCCATATCCCATCCTGTTATGTGCTGAAGTTGAGCAGCTAGAAAAAATATTATATATATATATATATATATATATATATAATATATATATATATATATATATATAAAAGGATTGGTGACCAAACAATAAAGAAATATGTCGGAACTACCTGCCCTACACAATCACATCATGAACGAGAAGCATCTGATAAGAGAGCTAATGGGAGGTACCAACACACAAAATTCCTATAAACCACATATATCTTTATAAAAGGGAGGGCAGGGCCAGGGGGCAGGGTGGCAATTGCCTCCCAGGCCGCCCTAAATTTGTTCAAAATGTCCGCTACCATTTTATTTTTTATTCTGGTCTTGGAAGTCGGGGCGACCACTAGCTGTTGGATTTCAGGAGTTGTAGTCTACGCTCAAGCTCCCGGTGGGTGGAAAACAGAGCAGCGCAGAGGAAACTATGACCGGATTCTTGGAAGCAGGCAGAGGCAGGTCATGCCAGGGAGTCAGGATGCAGGGCTGGGTACTGGCTGCAACTTGACCCCAGGACCAGGAGCATTGTAAAGCTTGTTAAGTGCAATCCTAATAGCCGGTCTCCCTTCTCTACCATAAGAACAGCTACACCCACTTGGCAGTCTATAATTGCTAAGAAAGAAATATACCAGTGTAGATGATAATGTGAAATAATTATCAAAAAAGTGTATAAAGCAGCAATCAAAATAAAAGAATAGCAAAATAACACACTATGCATAAATATCCTCCAAGTGGGGGGCGTGGCTGGCCAGCAAAGGAGATGGCTGCTTAATGCCTGAGCTTGTCTGCCAGGGAGAGAACCGGAGCACTTGAAGCCCGTTTTGGAAGACGTTCCCACCCATCCACACTCCTGAGATCCTCCTGAGACCCAGCAGACACTTACCAAGGATGTCTGGGAAGAGGAAGACCGACCACCATCCACAGAAGTTGACGGCCTTCTTTCACTACACAGGCCAGGTTAGTCAAGATGGCGCCGGCAGCGCCGCAGCGCTGGGGGCCCGGTCGGACAACTATACTCCAACCCTGGGCACACAGGACTCCCTATGTCCCTCCTCACCTCCCCCACCTAAAACGGGGGATAACCCGATAACGGGAAGCCCGGCAAAGGCGCGCCTCCGCACCGATCGCATCGCGCCGCGGACGTCCCCGCAAATCGAGGCCCCGGCTTGCGGCCTACTCCCGGCGAACCAGGCCCTGCACTCATCCATGGCCTCCTTCCCTACAACAGGCCAGCCAGTGGTGGATACCACGCTGAAGGACATGCTGTTATCCCTTCAGTCCTCCCTAATGACAGATCTGTCCTCAGTACTCTCTAAATTCACCACAGACCTGCAGTTGATAGATGGCAGAGTCACACACCTGGAAAATAGCATGGGGGATTGTACAACCACAGTAAATGAACTGGTAGACACCTATGAAGAGGTACAGATGGAACAGAAATGGATGAGGGCCAAGCTGGCCGATTTAGAAGATAGATCCAGGAGAAATAACCTGAAACTTAGGGGGGTCCCTGAATCCATTCCGCCAGCTGACCTTCCCAAATATGCTAAGGAACTTCTGCACACAATTCTGCCTGATGCCTCGCCTAGGGATCTTATAATTGATAGGATCCACCGCATCGCTAAGCCCTCACACCTAGCTGCCTCGGTCCCGAGAGACGTCCTGATGAGAATCCACTTCTTTCACATAAAGGAACAGCTACTCATAGCCGCCAGAGGGGGACCGTCGCTGCAACATCCATTCGAGGGGGTCCTGCTCTTCCCTGACCTCTCCAAATACACCCTCCAACTCAGACGACAGCTTAGCCCAATCACCAAGGGTCTCCACAACAACAAGGTCCAGTACAAATGGCGTTACCCGGCCACTCTACTGGTGACGAAGAATGGTACCTCGCATGTGATCCAGGACCTGCAGAAAGGATTGCGACTGCTCCACTCTTGGGGTATTCTACCTGACTTGCCTCAGGACACCTCAGCTCCTCAAGCTCAACGCGGATCCAGACCCACTCACCGCCGCCCCGCTGCCCAGGAGGATGGTCCGGAGCAGATGACCTGAAGATTCCGGGCATTCCTATCTACATCTACGCAACAGATGCTCTCCCTGGCATCCAGCTTTCTACCTGTTCTTTTCTTTCTTTTTTTTTCTTATTTTTACAGTTGACTCTCTCGCCTACGGGTTTTAGTTTTGAAGCATTAGCCTTGTGACACTTGTTCCCCCATCCAGCGGTTTAGTTGGACACCTTGTCCCTACACTCCGCTTCTTGAATCTCTAGGTGGCACCGCCACTGTGAACTGTATACCTTGTTACTACCGGTTACTTACCAGTTTTTTTTTTGCTTGTTTAGTTTCTGTTATTTGATCTTTTGCTACAGCACTTCCATCGCCTGCGCAGTGACTTGCACGGTACAGATCTTTGACCAACGATCCTCTCAGCAACATCCTCATCTCCCTCACGCAGAACAACCTACCCGGCTCTTCTAACTGTAAGTGACTCTCTATCCCAATTCCCACCCGATCCCTGACCTCCAATGGCGACCACGATCCTATCTCTTAACGCTAACGGGCTCAACCACCCGGCAAAAAGACACTCACTATGGAAGACCGCTCTACACCTGAACTGCGACATTCTATGTGTTCAAGAAACACACCTCATGAGCACTGGTGCACCTGTGTGTACCAACAGGCACTTTCCCCACATTTTTGCGGCACCCTTCTCCTCCAAAAAGAGAGGAGTGCTCATAGCGGTCAGGGACACTGTCAAATTCCTCCTGCACCATGTGGTAATAGATCCGGAAGGGAGATATGTTGTTCTTGTATGTACTGTAAATGATATGAAATTCACCCTGGCTGGCATTTATGCTCCCAACGTCGGGCAGGTCAGTTTCCTCCGAAAAGTAATGAAAGTTGTACACTCCGTCAAGCAGGGACGCTTGATTGTATGTGGCGATTTCAATCTAGTCCCGGAAATGTCTTTAGACTCCACCTCTGCCTCGAAACGCAGGGAGTCCCCCCTAAAACAATTTATGGCCACACATGACCTGTTTGACGTTTGGAGGTGCTACCACGGTTCTGAACGTGATTACACGCATCTCTCTCCCCTTCACAAAACGTATTCACGTATTGACATGTTTCTCACTGACAAATGGCTCCTGCAATCTGTCAGCGCGTCTGTGATCCACACCACGACCTGGTCGGACCATGCCCCTATCTCCATCACAATTTCTGATTCCCCTACAACTAGGCCCGCATTTTTATGGCGAGCCAACAACTACATCATACAACACCCTTCCTTTTCACCAACAATCTCTGACCACCTGTCAGAATATTTTGAAACTAATGTAGGCTCGGTGTCCGATCCAGGCGTGGTGTGGAACGCGCATAAGGCGTTCATAAGGGGAATTCTGATCAAACTAAGCTCCTCTCATAAAAAACATAGATCTCTAAAGATAGACTCTCTTACATCGCAAATAGACGCTTCCGAGAGACTCAACAAGTCCGCTCCGGACCCGACTAGGACCGCTCACATTCTCTCCCTACGCCAGGAGCTGAGACTCCTTCTCCTCCAATCCTTTGAACACCACCAAAGGAAATGGAAAGCAGTTACCTACTCCACATCCAATAAAGCGGGTAAAGCACTGGCTCAGCGTATCAAAGGCAGGAAAGCCAAAAGTAGGATCAATCACCTTTTTCATCCACATACCAACGCAAAACTCACAAATCCCCAAGACATAGCAGATGCTTTCAGCACGTACTATGGAGACCTATACAACCTCCGCAACGACCGTAACACACACCAACCTTCCCAGACCGACATAGACAATTTCCTTAACCATGTCACTCTCCCATCCCTCTCAGCGGACCAATTAGCCCGATTGAATGAACCCTTTTCCACATCTGAAATTTTGACAACCATCAAATCTTTGCCTCTGGGCAAATCCCCTGGCCCAGACGGACTTACTGGGGAATACTATAAACAATTCGCCCAACATTTAGCGCCCACCCTAGCTGAGGTATATAACACCGCGGCTGCCTCCTCCAAATTCCCAACAGAATCTTTACAAGCTTTGGTGGTCACACTGCCTAAACCGGGTAAAGATCCAATAATACCCCAAAACTTTCGCCCAATATCGCTCCTCAACCTAGACCTAAAAATATACGCAAAAACGATTGCCACTAGACTAGTCAGTATCATGCCCACATTGATCCATAGGGACCAATCTGGATTTACAACTGGCAGACAGGCGTCGGACGCCACGAGGAGGGTGATTGACATTCTCCACTACGCCGAGTCCAGTGGAACGCCTTCTCTGCTCCTAGCCTTGGATGCGGAGAAGGCGTTTGACAGGATTCACTGGGGTTACCTACGTAGGGTGCTTGAGAGGTTTGGATTTCAGGGGCACATACTCACCGCTGTTCTTGCACTTTATACATCCCCATCTGCACGAGTATTCTCAGCCGACATGATCTCCCAGCCATTCAACATAACAAACGGCACCAGGCAGGGCTGCCCGCTGTCGCCGCTGATCTTTAACCTACTCATAGAACCACTAGCGGAACACATCAGGCAGAATCCACGAATCTCTGGGTTTCAAATAGGCTCTACCTCTCACAAAATCAGTCTGTTCGCAGACGACGTCATTCTTATGTTAACTGACCCAACGCTATCCCTTCGTGAAGCACACAAAACCCTCCAGTGGTTTACTACAAAATAAATGCCAACAAATCCTACATTCTAGACCTGGGTCTTAACGCCACTTCCAAAAACCTACTGCAGGCACAATTTCCCTTTACCTGGGCACAACACGAGATCTCCTACCTGGGGATCCGATTGACAAGCACCACCAAACATTTATTTAGGAGCAACTTCAAACCCTTCCTCGACAAACTCCAGAAAGACATTATAGGTCTAGCCAAGCACGAACTATCATGGTCCGGTAGGCTCGCAGCATTTAAGATGATGCACCTACCGCAGCTACTATATCTATTCCGCACACTCCCTATCCCTATCCCAGCATCCTACTTCCAGTCCCTACAAACTACCCTGAACACACTGCTTTGGCAAGGCAAGAAACCTCGCTGCGCAAAGCAACTGCTCACCAAACATAAACAGGCGGGGGGGGCAGGGTCCATAGACTTCAAAGAGTATTACTGGGCTACAATTCTTACTCAGCTTAAAGACTGGTTCCAACCGTCCCCTCTCACATTGTGGGGACAGTTGGAATCCACATTGGTTACACATAACAATCTCCGAGACTGGATTCTGGGTGTGCCACACGGAACGTTGGTCTCCAACTCACTACCTCCCACGATGAGAGCATCAACCTCAGCCTGGAAATTTTTGGTCCAGCAAGGTGAAATCCATCCTCATCCATTCCATCCTCCTCTCCCTTTGACCTGCCTTCAACACTGCACTACAGACCTTGACTTAAAACGCTGGACAGCCAATGGTATATCCTACGTCCAAGACCTATTTAGTGGACAAACACTACTCACGTTCCCTCAGCTACAAACTAAATTCTGCCTGGCACATTCGGAAGTCTTTACCTACCTTAGAATCAGACACTGTCTATCCCAGGTGTCCAACCCTTGCTATCCTATTCCCCCTTCAACGTGGTCATTCCTTACTACCTCCCCTTCGAAAAAGAAGGGAATTTCCCTTTTCTATAATATCTTTCGCCAAAAACAGGTCTTCTCCAAAGCCAAACCCCACCTCCAATGGGATATAGACGTGGGCCAAACTCTCACTGATGACCAATGGCAGTCTGCACTTCGGTCCATCTACAAAGCTACCCGAAACGCGGCGCTGTGGGAACTCACACTAAAAATCTCCCTGCGCTGGTACCTCACACCAGCTAAAATAGCTAAGTTTGGTATAAACAGCCCTGACACATGTTGGAGATGCGCCGGCACTAAGGGAGATATGTTACATATCTTCTGGTCTTGCCCGTCCATTGCCAATTATTGGTCTGCCATCTTTCGTATGCTAACGGACGTCACTAACAGTCCTATACTCCCGTCACCATCGATGGCACTACTAAACATCAATATAGACCAAATACCCGCTGACTCGCGCCTCGTAGCCACCAATATCCTCCTGGCAGCTCGGCTGAGCATTACCAGGCTCTGGAAATCTGCCAAGCCCCCGTCGATAGAGAACACTATTGAGCTAATTAATTTGCACTGCAACTATGAACTCACTTTGGCATCTAGCAGGGGACGCATGGTGGATGCTCACAAAACGTGGCGCCCATGGACAAGCTGGTCCAACGCAGCACTATTTCTGTGAACCCGGTGGTCACAAACGCACCCGGGTCTTCAGGATTCTAACCTTAGCTGTCACCTTGTACCATGTAAGTCCGATAAATTCTACATGCTCCCATAAATATCCTCCAAGTGAATGAAAGTGAACAAGTGAATGGCCACTTGACATACAAGCAAAGTGACAAAGAAAAAAAGTCTGTGATCCGTGAATGACAAATGAAACAATGAGATGACAGCACTCAGTGATGGTCCATACACGCTGATGCCTAATGGACTCCTGGATTGTTCTTCCACCACACCACAAGTGTTGAAGTGAGACCACCACCCTGTAGAATTACGCACTCACCAAAAATAAATGCCTCACACTCTCGTGTTTTGGCAAATAGACTTTAAACAGGAAACCTCAGGTCCGTTAGTGATGATCCAAATCAAAGCAATGGTGTATCAGAGCACGCCATGTAGTGAAGGGAAAAGAAAGCGCACAATAGTGTAATATTGCAAAGCAACTTTTAATAAAACACCAAAATCAAAATCCTCCAAAATGTGCACTCACAAAAAATCCTTTAAAATCACGCATTGAACATACACATAAGATACACAGCTACTCCAGGTGAACCAGTGGTCACGGCGGACCAACGAACAGCAGTCCAAACGTACTCACGGTCCCTTAAGTATGCAGCAAATTGGTAATAGAGGGTGCTGGTCTCCACTCGAATCATGTAAAATATCCAGGATACAGCTGAAATAATGACCTAGTGACCAAACTCCGACATGTTTCGTCACGTGGACTTAATCATGGAGATGGTCACTAGGTATCCGGTCATCATTTAAATACAAAAACGCCAATAGGGATGGCGAATGGTGTATTCCCTAATGGTCAGATGGTAATCATTTACCATGACGTCATCCGCACTCGACGCACGCTGCGTGGACAGCGTCAGCAGCGCGCGCGCGCGCGTCGTCGCGCGTCAAGAACGTAACGTGCGGGTATCCCTGCGTGTGTGACGAACACATCATCACGTTACACCGTTGGTGAACGATCGAGCTCGCGCATGCTCCCCTCAGTCGTCTATACAGTGGCCAAGTGAGGGTACTGCAGTGGCAGTCTTCCCAACGATTAAACAGGGGAACTACAGCTTCAAATAGTCACCAGATTAAACACACTAAACAGGACTGCTAGTCGAGTGCAGCCATGACCACAGGTTGCCAAATATATACAAATGAATTATTGTACAATGTCACACCAATGCATTTATAAAATAAAATCTATACAATATATTTAAAATCAAGAAATTAATTTAAAAATTAAAAAATCAATTAATTGACAGTAAAATAATAATAAATAGATATGACTGAAATAAAGCATGTTTAGACAAATAATTGTCCAGACATACCAATAATAGAGGAAACTAAAGATCTATAAAAATTCAGGAGTTTAACACTTCGTCTGGTCTATGCCCCTAAATATAAGGAAGTACATCCATAGCAAATAAAACTCTCACAACTTAATTAGGGGAAAATTGGTACTAATAGGTGGCTCAACCCCTTAGGAATGTTCCATTTCCATCACATTTCCCCAAAAATAACCAATGTTAATATATATTCAATGAAGCAGTAATGGTAGTTGGTGTATACTGGATGAGAGCCAGCTGAAAGTCCTGATCACATAACGAACTAGGCATTACTAATGAAACAGTTCACATCCAATTCTATGTTGAGGCCCCTAGGGTATTGACTTTTTAAAAGGAAAATCCACTTAGTTTCCCGTTGAGATAGGTCCCTTATCCTGTTTGACCCTCTCCAAGTGGGGTGGACACTATCTATCCCACAGAATTGGGCCAAAGAGGGGTCTTTATTATGTTTCTCCTTAAAATGTACCGATACGCTGTGGTAGTCAAATCCTTTTCTGATGTTCGCTAGATGTTCCGCCACGCGTATTCTAAGGAGTCTCTTTGTTCTCCCCACATACAACAGGCTGCATGGGCACCAAATCAGGTAGACAACAAATGAGGAATTACAAGTGATGAACTCACTTATGGCAAAAGGGGCCCCATCACTCGCCTCCACCTGCCGCTTACCTCTATTCTGAATTTGGACCGTTCTGCAACATATACATTTCCTACATGAGAAGAAGCCTTTAAGGTCTATTCTTAGAAAGCGTTGGTCTGGTGGATCTAAAATTTTTTGAACAACCTTATCCCCAAAATTGGGTGCTCTTCTGTAGATGAACTTTGGTTCGTTTGGTAGAAGGCCTACGAAGTGTCTCTCTTTACTCAAGATGTGCCAGTGTTTCCTGAAAATTAACTCAACATCCTTGAATTGAGCATGGAAACCTGTAAGGAATCCCCATTGATGCTGATTGTTCTTGGCTACTTCGCCCTTATTCCTGAGACACAAGTCTCTAGGAACATTAGCGACCTCTTGCATCAGAGCGCCCATGACGGGTTCCTTGTAGCCCTTTTGTACAAATTTGGACTTTAGAACCTCTGCCTGTATCAAATAGTCAGTGTCATCAGTGCAGTTTCGTCGAACCCTCAGGAATTGCCCCTTAGGGATGTTTCTAATCCATGCAGGATGGTGACCACTGTTGATGGAAAGATAACTGTTACGATCAGTCGGCTTAAAGAACACCTTCGTCTTCAAGCCTCCTGATTCCCTAAAGATGGTTACATCCAAAAAATTGACCGAGTGGTTGCTTATGGCATGTTCTAATTTGATATTGTTGGTGTTGTTATTAAGCTCATCCAAGAATCGTAGAGCATCAACCTCCGGGCCTTCCCATATATATAGAATATCATCTATAAATCTACGATAGAAGAGCAACTGGGGTCTCTCCCTCAGAAAGACACGTTTGTCCTCCCATTCCGCCATGAACAGGTTGGCTAGGCTGGGGGCAAATTTGGCCCCCATCGCCACACCAACCTGTTGGGAGAAATAGGAGCCATCAAACCAGAAGTAGTTATGGGTCATACAGAACTCCAACACTTGTCCCAGAAATTTCTTCTGAATGAAGGGTATGTCCTCTCTACTACTAAGTGCCCAATTCAGAGCAAGTATTGCGTCCTCATGTTGAATGATAGTGTATAATGATGACACGTCAGCCGTAATCAAAAATACCTCCTTTCCTGGTTCAATGTGAATTCTCTCAAGGGACTGGAGCAAATCAGTTGTATCCTTCAGATATGCTTTCGTAACTCTGACACTTGGTTGCAAAAATGTATCCAAGTACTCCCCTAATCGAGCTGTAACAGACCCAATCCCATTAACAATAGGGCGAGCCGGTGGAATGGTCTCATGTTTGTGAATTTTGGGTAAGGTGTAAATAATAGGTATCCTGCAGGCAGAAGGAGCCAAATATTTCTTTTCTTTCAAATTGAGGGCTCCAATTTGGTACCCCCATTCTACCAGGGCCTCAAGTTGTGACTTGTACGCTTCAGTCGGGTCCTTAGATAGCTTCTTGTAGGTGGTGTTGTCACTTAACAGTTCCACCAATTGGGTGTGGTAAAAGGTTTTATCCAGTACCACCACACCACCCCCCTTTGTCCGCTGGACGAATGACAATGTTTTTCTATAATTGCTGCCTGTATACAATTTTCTAGAGCAGAAATGTCATCTCTACTTCTAAACTCCCAAGAACATCTTACAACATATCTGTTACTAATTGGATCTCTTTAGGACTATAGGCCAAGTATGCAAAGGGAAAATATTTAGATTATTCTCAGATTTGCAACAACAATAAGATTTTCCTAATAGAGACTTCAATGATACCTTCACCTTAAGGTCTTCATGTACACAGGACGTTGTTTAACCTCTCCTGAATGGTCTAAACATAAAGGGCTAGATTCAGCAATGAGTTACGACGGCGTATCTCCTGAGTGAGTGGGGTCGTATCTATGCGCCTAAATCTTAGAATCAGTTACACATAGATTTGTGTTAGATCCGACCGTGTAAGTCTCTTATGCCATCGTATCTAAGTTGCATATTTACGCTGGCCGGTAGGTGGCGTTGCCGTCGATTCACACGTCAAATATGCAAATGAGCTAGATACAGCGATTCACAAACGTAGCATATTTTTTTACGTTGTTTGCGTAAGCGAAAGTCCAGCGTAAAGTTACCCCTGCTATAGCAGGCACAGCCAATGTTAAGTATGGATGTCAGGACAGCGTCGTATTGTACGTCGTTTACGTCGTTTGCGTAAGCCGATTCAGAATGGGGCTGGGCGTAAGTTACGTTCACGTCGTTTTCATTGACTATTTGCAACGTGATTTGGAGCATGCGCACTGGGATACGTTCACGGCCGTGTCATTTACGTGGGATCAGGGATAGTTTAAATACAACACGCCCCCTACCTGCCCTATTTGAATTACGCGCAGATACGCCGGCCCATTTACGCTATGCTGCCGCAACTTACAGAGCAAGTGCTTTGTGAATACAACACTTGCCTGAAAAAGTTGCGGAGGCGTAGCGTAAATAGGATACGCTACGCCTCCGCACAAAGTTACGCTCATCTACCTGAATCTAGCCCAAAGTATATTCCTTTACACACCTCTGGAAAAATCTATTCTACCTATTGAAGTTCCGCTTGTTATATAGGTCTTCTAATCCAACATGAAGGAATTTTCTATCTCTATTAAGTACTTACCATGATAAAGACAATTTTCCCCAGTGGGGCTTTGGACAGCAATATAGGTGTGATCGAAGAATTGTTTGTCGAATAATATTATAAAACATATTTATTAGAGAGTCACAGTTAAGTTACAATGAATAAAATGTGTAAAACGGTCTGGCCAGATAAATTCCTGCATATTCCAATATTACCATACATGTAAAATGTAAAACAAAGCTATCTTCCATATCCCATCCTGTTATGTGCTGAAGTTGAGCAGCTAGAAAAAATATTATATATATATATATATATATATATATATATATATATATATATATATATATATATATATATATATATATATATATAAAAGGATTGGTGACCAAACAATAAAGAAATATGTCGGAACTACCTGCCCTACACAATCACATCATGAACGAGAAGCATCTGATAAGAGAGCTAATGGGAGGTACCAACACACAAAATTCCTATAAACCACATATATCTTTATAAAAGGGAGGGCAGGGCCAGGGGGCAGGGTGGCAATTGCCTCCCAGGCCGCCCTAAATTTGTTCAAAATGTCCGCTACCATTTTATTTTTTATTCTGGTCTTGGAAGTCGGGGCGACCACTAGCTGTTGGATTTCAGGAGTTGTAGTCTACGCTCAAGCTCCCGGTGGGTGGAAAACAGAGCAGCGCAGAGGAAACTATGACCGGATTCTTGGAAGCAGGCAGAGGCAGGTCATGCCAGGGAGTCAGGATGCAGGGCTGGGTACTGGCTGCAACTTGACCCCAGGACCAGGAGCATTACCCCCCAGGAGGCGTGCAAGGACCTGCTGAGCTGAGATCTCTGAAACAAGAGACCCTGACACCCCTAGCTGACCCCCATTCCCCCATACACCCCATGTAACCTGCCCCAGTGATCAGGCTGCATTGATGGGCACTAGTGAGGCTGCATTGAAAAACCAGATGGGCCATGGATGGTTAGCTGATTCGGCGGTTCAATGGGCCACTTGACTGGACTTGTCCCCCAGGCCTAAAGATGCCAGCCCTCCCTTGAGAACATGTGTATTAACTAGCAAGATTTTGCCTATTGTAATGTGATATGCCATCAATCTATAGTTTTATTTCACACAATTCCATTTGGTCTTCTAAAATTGATTATTCTATCAGTATGAAAACATCTTGGATAGGGGATACTTTGAGAGGGGTACGAAAACAACATATAAAGACTTTATATGTTGTTTTTGTACCCCTCTCAAAGTATCCCCTATCCAAGATGTTTTCATACTGATAGAATAATACATTTTAGAAGACCAAATGGAATTGTGTGAAATAAAACTATAGATTGATGGCATATCACATTACAATAGGCAAAATCTTGCTAGTTAATACACATGTTCTCAACACAATTGATATACAAATCTTCACTTAATAAATATATGGATCATAGACTTTATAAAAAAACAAAAAAACTATGATTAAAATAATTGTTATTTTGAATCTTGTATTTATTCCAGTGACACATCAGTGGTACTGGTTGAGTAATGGTGTCTAGGGGCAAGAACATTGATATGCTCCAGTTGATGATGAAACTTGAAAATTTACCAAATTGTTCTATAAGAGAGTAGATAAAAAATGTGGAATACCGCGCTACCTAACTAACATGTGATGTATGTAAAACAACATAAAAAATTATCAGACAGGACCTCCCACAGTGGGCAACACCACAGAGCAAGACACAGAGCCAGAAGGAAAAATGTCCCGGTAAGACCCCTTTCACACTAAATAGTTTTAACAGCGTTTTAGCATTAAAAATAGCGCTATTAAAACGCTCATAAAACTCTCTCTATGCATCTCAATGGACACTTCAAAAACGCCCCTCTCCATTGAAATGAATTGAAATCGATGTAAAAATGCCTTGCCATTTCACTGCAAAAACGCCCTAAAACTTTAGGGTCTTAGCGGTGCTTTACCAGCGTTTTTCGGGCGCTGACAGTGTGAAAGGGCTCTGAAAGCATCTCGGGCTTTCACATTGGGATTGCAGATGAGGCTTCTTTCAGGCGCCTCACAGGCTTTTTTTTAATGCAAAAACGCCTGAAAAACAATTGAATAACGCCCAAAAAATGCCCCAGTGTGAAAGGGGCCTAAGTGTGATTCCACAGAGAGCATTCCACCACGCCAAAAAGTGCCTTGTGGAGCCAAAGGTGGGGCCTATCTGATCATCTCTTCCTAGTTCCCTTTCTTTTTAGCGGATAGCACTGATGCTTATAAATATGCACCGAATAAATTCATGGTTAGTGTTTCAATATGTAGAATATGGTTTTAGGCATGGGACAATGAAATGATACATGGTATGCTTCTATAATCTTTGTTTTTCTCCTTCTGTTTCTTTTTCTTCATTACAGATATGAGTGTTGCTCCAACACAACCATTCACCCCTGAAGAAGAGGTTTATTTCTTATAACCTCAAAACGTCACGTTGGGTTTCTGTCGCCATATTTATGCTGATAGAACTGGTCAATGTATTGTTGCAACTTGCTTACAATCTTTTTGTGTATTGTGTTTTGTATTTTTTGTTTACACAGCAATGTGTGTTGATTGTTACATAGTGGTATTTTTTATCTTTGAACAACATTAAACTATATTTTTTGAATACTATTGTTTTTTAGATTTATCAGCCACCCAACCTTAAAGTCACAATTAGAGGATCTGCACTCTTTGAGTGATCTCTTTTTATAAGGGACATAATGGCTTGGAAGGATTCAGACCTATCTCCTAAATTCTGTAAAGTTGTGTCTGCATATAGGGAAATGTTGTCTTCCATGGGCCCTGTTCAAAAATTGTAAATTTCAGATGACTCTCTGAGTAAGGCCACCGGTGGTTCTAATGTAAGGATTAACAACTTATTAAACAGAGTGCACCCCTACCTTGTCTCCTTTTTAATGGAAAGGATCTGATCTCCATTTATTCTCAATCATACTAATGGAGCCGAGTAATTCATTTGTGTCCATCTTATAAAATTATACCCCGGCTCATACCTTGGCAAAACTTCACATAAATACGGCCTGTGACAGGAGTCACTTTGGGTGGGGGGCTTGTGAAAATCAGCTTACCTCGGGAGGAATGAACAGGTAGAGTGATTTTGTATCTGATACTGCTGTGTTCAATGTAGACGTAATGTATCAGATTTTATATATTTCTTGTGAATACACTACTGAGGGTGTGTACCTTTTCAAGGTATGAAACACCACTAAGTGATGCTATTTTTCATTCCCTTGTTTTTTTTGTAAGGTAGTTTAACAGTTAGCCATGATGATGAGACTACCAACATATGATCAGAAGGCAATGCCAGCCTGAGTAAAGTTCAGTTCTCCACATAGTGATCAAAGGAACAGCAGCCCATTAAAGGAGTCCAGCAGTTAACTCCTAAATCATACAGAGCCTGCTGTACTGTGATTGTGCAAGAAGACAAGCTCTACAAATATTTTGGTAGAAATACAAACATCCTGCCTCAAAATAGGCCAAACAGGGCCCTGTTGAATAAACCCAGAAAACTTTATGGACCAACATAGCCAATACTGTTAGTCAAACCGAACTATCATACTCAGAACTTGACCCGAACTTTGACCGGAACCCCATTGAAGTCAATGGGAACCCGGACTTTTGACTACTAAAATGTCTCTAAAAACTAAGGGAAAGGGCTAGAGGACTGCAAATGGCAGCAAAATTCCCGGGAAGATCATGGCAAGTACTCTGAAAATAAATGTGGATAGGGAAATAACTTAAAATAACATAAAAAAAAAAAAATCATATGGACCTAGGAGGACGAGGTCCATATGGAGTAGGAGGTTCTTTCCCTATAGCAAGAAGCAGGAACCTAGCCCTAAACAATGTACTGCACAGACAGTATATCACAGGGGACAGGTGGATTGCTGGTGAAATATGCAGAGATTCACCTATATCATTCTTTCCCTATAGCAAGAAACAGGAACCTAGCCCTAAACAATGTACTGCACAGACAGTATATCACAGGGGACAGGTGGAGTGCTGGTGAAATATGCAGAGATTCACCTATATAATTCTTTCTCTATAGCAAGAAACAGGAACCTAGCCCAAAACAATGTACTGGACAGACAGTATATCACAGGGGACAGGTGGAGTGCTGGTGAAATATGCAGAGATTCACCTATATAATTCTTTCCCTATAGCAAGAAACAGGAACCTAGCCCAAAACAATGTACTGGACAGACAGTATATCACGGGGGACAGGTGGAGTGCTGGTGAAATATGCAGAGATTCACCTATATAATTCTATCCCTATAGCAACAAGCATGAACCTAGCCCTAAACTATAAGATGCAGATCTCACAGAAAGAAACAGTGCTGGTGTAGATTTCTCAAGCAGGGTAATCCTATCTAACACTCTCCCTCAATCAGCAGCAGCCTGTCCCTAGCCTAGCTAAAGCAGACTGACACGCCCTAAACGATGTAATGCACAGTCCCTAAACGATAAGATGCAAATCTCACAGAAAGAAACAGTGCTGGTGTAGATTTCTCAAGCAGGATAATCCTATCTAACACTCTCCTTCAATCATTAGCAGCATGTCCCTAGCCTAGCTAAAGCAGACTGACAAACCCTAAACGATGTAATGCACAGTCCCTAAACGATAAGATGCAGATATCACAGAAAGAAACAGTGCTGGTGTAGATTTCTCAAGCAGGATAATCCTATCTAACACTCTCCCTCAATCAGCAGTAGCCTGTCCCTACCCTAGCTAAAGCAGACTGAGGAGCTGTGCTGTGTGCCTCTATCTGATATAGAGGCTGGTCACATGCTGGGTCACATGCTGCACTGGCCAATCACAGCCATGCCATTAGTAGGCATGGCTGTGATGGCTTCCTAGTAGTAAAACAAATGGCGATTGGCTGCCATGCAGCGCGCCGTTACATAGCCGAACCCCGAACCCGAACTTTTTACAATTATTCGGGTTCGGGTACCAAAAAAAACCCAAAGTCCGTACCGAACCCGAACTTTACAGTTCGGGTTCGCTCAAACCTACCAGTGAGCAAGGTTCTTCCTCAATACACATCCTGTGCCTTGCATTGCTGATGGAAGTTTTTCTACTTTACCTTCTTCTTGCATAAATCATTAATTTGGCAAAGTGTGCAGGAACTTGAGTGATCACATCACCACCCAGCGGAGAAGAGCTGTAGTATTAAAGACAAGAGACATGTCCCTAGAAGTCTTTAAAGCTCACCATACACTATAAAATCTGATTGTACAATGCCCTTTAGATCTACAATCAACTATGTAGTGCAATGACCTGCCTGATTAGATACAGAGTGTATGAACAGTTAGGTGAGTCCTCTTATATTGTTTTGAGAAGCAAACACACATTTTAATGTGCACAAACACACAACAAATGTGGCAAGACGTGCATTAAAAAATGTGCAAACCTCAACATGCCAAAATGCCCCATGAACTACTTACACATAGGGAATCTCATTTAAATAAATTGGCTGCCCTATGTGACAAGACTGCTCTAACTTCTGTTTAAATTTGCTCAAATTAATACATTGCCATGTTCTGCGTTCTGTGGGAGAACAGAGATAGTGAATGGATGGTCCTGGGTTTTGTAACACTTTAAAAGATCAAACACATTAGCAGATTGAAAAGCTAATTAGCTTAAAAACCTGGATATTTATATATGTTGCCACGGACAAATCAACTCAAATTTTCCAGTTGTTTTTTTCCATAATTTTTATTGATTATTGACATAAAAGGATAATAATAACTGTTGCGAGTGAAAAGATTCACAGTATGCAGAAGTACAGTATACACATGCATAAGGTAATATACGTGAATATAGAAAATCAAAACAATAAGGCCGCGTACACACGATCAGACCGGTCCGATGAAACTGGTTTGCAGACCAGTTTCATCGGACCAATTTGATGGTGTGTACGGCCTATCGGACCGTTGTCCCTCGGACCAAAGTTTTAAAACTTGCGTTAAAATTTGTCCGACGGACACCTGTCCGTCGTACAGATTCGATGGTTAGTACGCAAAAGCATCGGACCAAAAACCCGCGCATGCTCAGAATCAAGTCGACGCATGCTTGGAAGCATTGAACTTCGTTTTCTCAGCACGGCGTTGTGTTCTACGTCACCGCGTTCTGGTCTGATCGGATTTTTGGTCCGATGGTGTGTACACACATCAGACCATCAGACCACTTCAGCCTGGTCCGATGAAAACGGTCCGTCGGACCAGTTTCATCGGACCAGTCTGATCGTGTGTACATGGCCTAACTGTACATTTATAATGGAAAATTAAAGAATCACATAAAATCTTAAATGGTTATTTATACGAATGTAGAGTAATAATGAATAATAATAAAGATTATAATATCAATAAAATATATATAGAAATATAGACTAATGCCCTGTACACATGATCGGGTATCTGATGGAATCTAATGCGATGGATTTTTTCAGCGGATATTCGATGAAGTTGACTTTCATCACTCTTGACTACACACCATCGGTTAAAATCTGACCTTGTCCAACACGGTGACGTAAAACACAATGACGTGCTGAGAAAAATGAAGTTCAATGCTTCAGGTTTTTTAACCATACAACATTTTTAAAACAGGTTCTATTTTTTTTCACCAAATGGGAAAAAACTGATGGGCCCACACACGATTGGCTCATCCGATGAAAACGGTCCATCGGTCCGTTTTCATCAGACGATCCGATCGTGTGTACAGGGCATACGTTTTAAGCTATAACCATCATTCTACCATTGTGGTGTAGACATGAGGGTTGAAGATAAATGAAAGAAAATTAGAAGAAAAAGAAGAAAAAGGCTAGAGAGGAAGTCAGGAACGAGGACCATAAGAGTGGACATAATTATTGGATTATAAATGTAACAAGGATTTATCAAAGTCTTGTGGGAGGTATGACTTAATCCAAGGGGACCAGATTTTCTGGCACTGTCTAACAATTTACGTTAACCACTTCAGCCCTGGAAGAATTTACCCCCTTCCTGACCAGAGCACTTTTTGTGATTCGGAATTACTTTGCTTTAACTGACAATTGTGTGGTCCTGCGACGTGGCTCCTAAACAAAATTGACGTCCTTTTTTTCCCCACAAATATAGCTTTTTTTGGGTGGTATTTGATTACATCTGTGATTTCAATTTTTTGCACTCTAAACAAAAGAGTGACAATTTTGAAAAAAAAAGCAATATTTTTTTTACTTTTTGCTATAAAAAATATCCCCCAAAAATATATATAAGCATTTTTTTCCCTCAGTTTAGGCGGATATGTATTCTACATATTTTTGGTAAAAAAATTGCAATAAGCGTATATTGATTGGTTTGCGCAAAATATGTATTGTCTACAAAATATTGGGATAGTTTTATGGCATTTTTGTTATTATTATTATTATTTTTTACTAGTAATGGCAGCGATTTTTATCATGACTGTGTAAATGACACTGTCAGGAAAGGGGTTGACCACTAGGGGTGAGGAAGTGGTTAAGTGTGTCCTAGGGAGAAATTCTAAATGTGGGGGGACTGGGCTACCAGTGACACTAATAATAATGACAGTGATCATTGTTCCCGAATACAGGGAGCAGTAGATCACTGTCCTGTCACTAGGCAGAACAGGGAAATGCCTTGTTTGCATCTCCCCATTCTGCCTCACTGTGACACGATCGTGGGCCGCCGGCAAACTTTGAGTTTGCGGGCCGGCATGGCTTCTTAAAGGGGATGTACCTGTACGTATATCGGCATGCAGCAGTCGGCAAGTGGTTAAAAACAGAGGTTTTAGTTGCTGTAACGGAATGACCCGTGACTCCCAGAGACTTTTGAGGGATGTGGGGTACTCCTGTGCCAGCGTCACTAATGACTCTTGGGTCTAAGGTCACCCTGTGCCCCTTTTGGGCATAGGGTGACTGATAAATGATAATTCATGTTTTGCAGGAGATCTGGACATATTACAAGCTGTAAAGGTCGATTTTTTATTCAAGGTTTTGAGGTGTTAATTGTGTCTGCTTCTAGACATTCCATTGTGAGATGCTAACTAAGTCTGCTACTGTGGATTGAAACTGAGAGTCAGCCTAGCTGGCTATTGTGGGATGTTAAAGTGCTTTTGCTGTGATTGCAATCTGTGTCCTTTGTGTTAATTAGGCCTGGCTCCTAAGACCTTTCATTGTGTATGCTAATAACACTGTTTAATGTTTGATGATCAGGTGTGAATAGCTTATTGTCGGAGACAGAACGTCTGACATAGGAATGTGTATTCTGCAGGTGAATCACTTACTGGCAGAGTCGGGACGTCTGGGGGATAATTAACTCACCTGAATGTCATTATCTAAAAGAATGTGATTGAAGCCCCAGTGTGTGATGTGTGGGTGGAGTGTGTCTTTGTTCCATTGATTACTGTAACATGCCTGTGACTGCATAAAAAGCTGAGAGTGTACCATTAAAGTTCATTCATTGGACTCAGAGAGAACGGAGCTTGTCTCGTCTTTATTCTGGGAAATGGAATGGATCGTCTCTACATGGATTGTCGGGTTAAGCTGTCTTGGGTTGATGAAAGATCGTAAACGGTGGTGACTGTTACAGTTGCACAAATTTGAAAATTTAGGATCCTCTGTAAAGTGCAGTCCTAGCTCTTAAACTAACCAAGCTTTTATACAATATATAAATATAAATCTCAAAAACATTTACCTCCACCTTATATAAATATGAGGGTCAGCATGTGTTCATATGTCTCCACATATACTTTCAGATGATCACTTGATCGCTAGTGGATATTTCAGTCATTGAGTAGCAGGTACCAAAAAATAGTTTTTTGCAGGAGTTATCACTTCAGATGTTTCATAAGACGTTTAGCAAAGAATAGAGATAAGCAGAAGCATAAAGCTTTGGCAAGGAAGATTAGACAGCAATAGCATTGGCAGCATGAGCTTGCAAAACATTGTTGCTGGTCGTAAATCTTTGTAAATCTTTGAGTTCAAATCCATCCTATTCTGCCATTATGTGCAGTATAGTATAATATAGTATACTATTATATATATATGCAGTTCACCCGCCAGTGCATTACTACTGCCAATTCATAAAAGTTCAAACAACTCCATCACTTACAGAACCCGACTTAGTGTTTCAAAATCATCAAAAGTCTACTAAATCTCTTTGCAGGATTGCTTCAATCTCGGAACAGGCTTGTCTGATATCTACTCTTAATCATCATGTAGCTATACTTATCAAACCAGCAGTCAAAGGTGTTGTTTAAGAGCTCTCCGCCAGACTAATTTGTCCAAAGCTGTCCCGTTATGGATTATCTGTATCCTCCACTCGGATCCACTTCTGCGACATGGGAAGCGTAACCCTGTGATGTGAGAATGTCATGCTAATGCCAACGTGTTTCACCAATGAGGTGAATCTGGTTTTATCAGGATGTAGGGGGCCACTTTCCTTAATTGGTATTTCTTCCATAAGAAATTTGCATAATGGAATGCCCCTAAATCTTTTAAAGAAGCTGCTGCCATGTTTCATTATTTGACTGAAAATGTTTCTTTCCTACCCTCCATATAGGTATGAAGGTATGAACGATACAGTACTTAATATGGTATTTACACAATAACAGAGGTTTGAAATACATAGGGAAAGAGATATTTGACAAAAGGAATATTTATTTACAATACATTATTCACCCAGACGTATATAATGCTAATTCCAAAAAGATTTGGATATACAGCACCAATTATTTATATAATAACATTAACTCACTGTGGGAATATAGTGAGTCTATTTATCCAAAACAACCTGGAGGTTCCACAGTTGAACCTCTAGGAACAAGGGTGTTCAATCTATAATTGTGCAGAGCCCCTCTGCCCCAAAACATCCATCCCCCATCTAGAGGGAATGTGGCCTGGTATGGTTCAGGAGGGGCACTGGTAATGGACTGGGGAGGGAACCCATGCCGTTTTTGTTCAATGAGTTTTATCTGTATTTCCGAGACCCGACAATTCATTACAGCTGCAATCAGTTTTAAATAACTTTTCTTCCTTTAGAAATGTCATTTTTTCTTTGGGACTGTTCTAAACATGGGAAACATGCGCTACTTTGCAGGTATACTATAGACACCCCCCAGGCATGAAATTTAAAGGAATTTTTAATTTTTATTGTTTTACTTTAAGCATTATTCAAATCACTGCTCCCCAAACACTTTTCATGATAATACCATGCATATAAGCTATTAAAATGAGCACTTTTGTTTTTTTATGTTAATCTCCCATCAACCTTTAAACAGTGTTCCATGGCTTTCGAATTTGCCGTGAACACCGCATGATGTTCGCTGTTCAGTGACTTATGTTCGACTCAAACATTGGGATCATCCCTATTCTTAAAGATTTAGAATTTGTTTGCTCTACCCGGGAAAAAGGACATGCCTGTTATTAGCAGTTTAAAGCGATGCTTCTCTAAGATAAGCTTTGACAAAAAACACTTTCATATCATTAGAGGGCTTGAGGAGTGTTCTTATGCTGGGGGGCTCAGCAAGGAGAGACCTCTCCCGCCAGCTGGTCTCCGAGCCTCTGACCATCGAGGCTTCCAAGATGGCACCTGCAGCACTGCATGGAGAGGAGGACATTGCAGACACAGACTTTGCTGATCTGAAAGGGCCAGCCCTATTGAATGAATGAATGAAAAACTTATATAGCGCGGCACATGCGAACTAAATCGCCTCTGGGCGCTTGTTGTTTCTGTCTCTCTTGACATCAAAAGAGCAGAGTTTTAATCTGTCTTCTGAAGGTCAGGTGGTTTTCCTCCAACCGAATGCTGGTTGGTAAAGCGTTCCATAGTCTGGGACCTTGGAAAGCAAACCTTCTTTCTCCTTTGGACTTGTATCTGGCTTTGGGTACCTTGGTCGGTGGATCGCAGAACGCGATTGGAATTGTGGGCTTCTATCTTTTCGCATAGATATTGCGGGGCCTTCCCATGGATGCACTTATGTGTCAGACAGAGTGCTTTGAAAGCAATTCTGTCCTTTACTGGCAACCAATGAAGGGATCTCAGTGAAGGTGTGATGGATTCCCAGGGTTTTTTCCCAGTCACAAGTCTGGCGGCCGTATTTTGAACGACTTGCAGATGAGCGATTTGGTACTTAGGGAGTCCGAGGTAAAGGGCATTTGCATAGTCCAATCTGGAGTTTACAATTGTTCCTACCACGACTGCTACGTCTTCTTTGGGAATAAATGGAGTAAGTCTGCGTAGTAGGCGCAGCAGATGGTGAGATCCGCTGACTACTGACCCTATTTGTGCGTCCATAGTCATGTAGGTGTCGAAGATGACGCCTAGACTTTTGACTTTGGCGCTAGGGGTGATGATCTGGCCCAAAATGGGCGGGGGTTTCCAAGTAGTTGCCAGTTGACTCTTGCGACTGGCATGAAACAGAAGAAGTTCTGTTTTGGAACTGTTGAGTTTAAGATAACTCTTAGTCATCCAGTTTTCTATCAAAGAGAGACAATTCTCTAAACTGAGATGATGATCCTTTCTGTTGCAGATGCGAAAATACAGTTGCGTGTCGTCTGCATATGAGTGATAAAGTAGGTCTTGGCTACTGATAATTTCAAAGAGAGGGCGAAGATAGATGTTGAAGAGCACCGGTGACAAAGGGGATCCTTGAGGGACTCCACATGACACCGTGCGTTTTTCAGAGGTGAAAGGTCCCAATTTCACTGTTTGTGATCGGTTTTCCAAAAAAGAGGAAAACCATGGTAGATCACCTTCTGCGACTCTGGCTACCTCAGCCAGCCGAGTCAATAAAAGTTTGTGGTCTACAGTGTCAAAGGCTGCGCTTAGGTCCAGCAGAACCAGGAGAGAGGATTCTCCTTCGTCTGCGGCCTCGAGAGCGTCATCCCATATTTTAAGTAATGCTGTTTCCGTTCCGTGTCCGGGACGGAAGCCTGATTGAAATGGATCAAGTAGGTTGTGGGTATCCAGATGCTGTTGCAGCTGTTGTACCACTACTTTTTCCATTACCTTGGAGAGAACGTTAAGGCCTGTTATGGGACGACGGTGAGTTGGGTCCTTGGGATCCAGGGTAGGCTTTTTCAAGATGGGCGTGATTGTGCCCTCTTTCAGCCGGGAGGGCACTATGCCTTCCTTAAATGACTGGTTTATTAGCTGCGTGATAGGTGGTGCCAGGATGTCGGCACATTCCTTCAGCAGTTTAGTGGGGATAATATCATTAGGCGCTGTGCTGTTTCGCAAAGTACCGATGATATTTTTAGTGGCCTCTATGGAGATGGGTTCCAGAGTGAACATCGTTGATTGTCGATGGTTTCTGTGGATGTTATGTGGTTGGTTGGGACGGGGGTTGAGAGGGGTATTGATTTGCCGAATGCTTTCCCGAATTCCCTCAATTTTATTAATGAAGAAATCTGATAGTTCATCGCAAAATTCTTGGGTGTCTGAATTGGGGGCTTCCAGGCAACCTGGGTTCATGGTCTGAGTGACCAACTTGAAGAGTTCGCGGGGGCGATTTAAAGCGCTATTGATAGCCACAGAAAAATTATGTTTCTTGGCTTTAAAGATTTCTTTATGGTATTTTCTTGTTAATTCCTTGTAGGTGATGAGGTTCTCCTCTGAAGCGATTCTTTTCCAAGCGGCTTCTGCTCTTCTGCGCTCTTGCTTCAGTAGTAACAGTTGGTTGTTGAACCAGCCGGACTTGTTTTTCTGGATGCGGGTTTTGCGTTTCGGTGCTACTAAGTCGGCTGACTGTAGTAGGGCTGCGTTTATGGCATCCAGTGTTTCTGAGGCTGTTAGAAGTGGTTGGATTATTTTTATTTTATTTCCCAAGGTAGATTTGAAGAGTTCCGAATGGAGCTTCTTATGAGATCTAGTCCAGTGTATTGTCACCGGCTTGGGTGTTTTTCTCAATGGGGGGATTTTGGGAATTATGAATGTAATTGCATGGTGATCTGTCCATGGCAATGGTTCATTTTCCATAATGCTTATTTTCAGATTTTGTCTGAAAATTAAGTCAAGCGTGTGACCTGAAACATGTGTGGGCCCACATACTAGTTGCTGTAGCCCTAATCCTTCCAGGTGGTCAATACAGGCGTCGGCAACAGGATCCTGAGAGCAGTTTGCCCAGAGATTGAAGTCCCCGAGCAGCAAAAGGTGTTTGCTGTTAAGGGTATAAGTGGAAATAAACTCCGTCAATGATGTGAGTAGCTGCGATTTTGGCCCGGGTGGCCTATAGCAGAGAAGAATGTGGACGGTCTCCTGGGGGTTTGCTTGCAGTTGCAGGGTAAGGGTTTCCATAAATGGAAGAGGATTTTGAAGGACTGGTTTGGTGATCGCAAGATGAATCCTGTGGATCACCGCCAGGCCTCCACCTCTTTGCTCTTTTCTGTTTTCCGTTATAATGCGGTAGTTTTCTGGCACCATTTCTCCTAGAATGGTGTTACAGTCGGCTGTGAGCCAGCTTTCCGTAATAAATAGGCAGTCTAAATCATATTGTAGTATGAAATCATGGATTTCTGATCGGTGTTTTACTGCCGATCTTGCGTTGATCAGAGCACATGATATGTGCTTAAGCTGGGGTAAATGGCTGAAAATCTTGATAGTCGATCGTCGATCGGTTCTCAATAGAACCCGACAGTGAGTACATATGCCCTCAGTGCTGCATTCACCAGCCTCCACTGAATCCCTCCTTGAAAGGACCCTGGATGAGCTGCCAGCCCTATCTGTAGGTGGAAATGCTATGATTAATCCACCTAGCCCCACAGACCTGACTGCTTTGATGTCCACCAAAATTCTAGTCCAAACTGCTGTGTAAATTACCTCAGCTATTCAAGCGGATCTGCAAAATTTGGGGTTCAAGGATTGAGGCCATAGAACAAAAAGCGGACCACAATGTAGCTGTAAATAACCAAAACATTGCAAGAATACAAGACTTTCAGGACAAATTGGACACTGCCTTATTGAAAATTAACGATCTGGAAAACAGGTCCAGAAGTTATAGCTTCCAGGTATGGGGCCTCCCCGAAACCTTCATCAAAGAGCTACTTCCAGACATCCCAAGCCACCACCTGGAACTTGACAGAGCCCACAGAGCACTACAACCACCTCGTCCAGATGGAATTTCAAGAGACATTGTAGTAAAACCCAATGTTTACAGGGTAAAAAAGGGGGTTATGAGACTGTCCACTAACACTGATCATCTTACCATCCAGAGACACCCTGTACAGGTCTTTGCTGACCACTAACCTATAACTATCCAGAAGAGATTCACCCCAAAGCCCCTTCTCTTGGCACTCTCACAAAAGACCATTAAATACTGGTGGTCCTTCCCTCTCCACCTAAGCTTTTTCCAGCAAAAAACTTATGTGCATATATTACAGCATATTGGGCATACTGTACGACCTCTCCAAGTGAGACTAAATGAGCACATAGGCAATATCAGGAGGGGCTTTAGGGGCCACTCAGTTTCTAGGTGCTATTTGGAGGCACATAATAGGGACCCTAGAGGCACCTCTTTTTTGGCCATTGGCAAGCTCAAGTCTCACTGGAGGGTGGCCCTAAGAGAAGGGCTATATCCAAACTCAGAATGAGCTGGATTTATAGTGTTAAATGTCTCAAGCCTCTAGGTTTGAATGTAGATATCGAGATTACCGCCTACATTGACAATTCCTAATCTGTGTAAATGACATAGAGTGAGGTAAAGTGAGTTCCTTTTGT
This sequence comes from Rana kukunoris, assembly GCA_029574335.1. NCBI lineage: Eukaryota > Metazoa > Chordata > Amphibia > Anura > Ranidae > Rana > Rana kukunoris. The sequence continues at coordinate 112,985,902 of CM056053.1, read as the reverse complement.
TCTGATTGTTTTGAAATATACTGATGAAAATGTATATGTCTGTACAACCAGACATTGTATCTTAAATTCAACATCAGAGTATAATTTTGCCCATTCCTTTTTGTCTTTTTATTTATTTTATTTATATCTGTATTTCTATTTCTGGCCCTATTGGGTCTTTAATTAGACTACATAAGTTTCCCAAATGACTTTATTCGTTTTAATTCTCATTCATGTAATTCTAATAGAGATGCGTTTTTGGTGTGAACTTCCTATGTCCAAATTTTATTTGCAATGAATATCATGTGCTTTACCATCACCTTTTGTCATTGTATCCTTAGCTGATTGACTCAGAGGTTCAGTGAAGATATGATGTCTGTTTTTATGTTACAGTTTATGTACTTTAATATAGAATTAAGTGAATTTTTTAATTTCCTTGGTTCACCATTCTGATAAATGAGAAGGGCCCTATCGGGAAGAGGGCGGGTGTTGGGGAGGAGCTCTGGCCATATATCTGCCCTTCCTCCAGTCACAATAACTGTACACAAGATTTGGCTTACTATCAGTAATATGGCCGCCATACGAGAGAGATGCTTGGTAGATGGGGAGGAGTATTGGTTATACATCTGCCCTATTTCCAATCACAACAACTGAAAATAAGACTTGGCTTATTATTAACAATATGGCTGCCATATAAGAGAGAGGCTTGGTTGCATCCCTGTAAATATTTAACAGCACATATGACAAAACATGTCATGGCGGAGCTACACATTGACGTCACCATGTTCTACCTGATCGTGATAGCACAGGCGTTTGTTTTTGTAATTTTTTTTCCTGGCAAACTTTTTAAACTTTTTGGGCCAGATTCACAGAGCGATTACGCCAGCGTAACAGGAGATGCGCGGCGTAAGTCTAATTGTGCGCGTGCGTTTCGATGCACGGCATCCCCAAAACGAGATACGCAAGAAATCTACTTTTTTTTGTCCAGCGTACCTTCGTTAGACAGGCGCATCCGTCCGCGCAAAACTGCGCTAGACAGACCATTGATTTGCTAGTCAAATATGCTAATGAGGGACTTACGGGGATCCACAAAAGAACGTTGGTGCAGCGCAGGCTACGCAGTGTGCGCAACAGTAAAATGTCCTGTCTAAAATTAGACCATAGAAAAGCTGGTCTAAAAAAAGAAAAATTGTCTACATGTCAGATAAAGCAACACTGTTAGTGAGGAGCTCAGCAGTCACACGTGTTGCACAACAATCTGTATGCCAACATGCCAGGGGCATCGTCGCGCATAGCTATACTACTGACTTTAGATGAGCAAAGAAGGAGGAGGGCACTGAGGAGGGCACGGGATTTTTTTTTTTTAACTTTTTTTTTGCTTATATAAACTTTACCATTTAATCTAATCTAATACAATATTCTTATCTGATACAAGCCCCTCACTCTTCACTTGATATATCACACATGCATAGACATCTATGGCATGAGTGATTCTGAGGTGTATCGCATCTTCAGATTCACCCCTCATGCCATCATGGAATTAACCACAACCCTGCAGGAGGACATCACCAGCCCAACACATGACACTACCCATGACACCCATGACAGCTACATATACAATCAGAGCCCCATCACCACAGATTGCGAACAGAACATGTATGGGGACAGCTGGCTGGTTGGTGAGTGACATGGGTGGCAGGCATGACTGCCCCCCCCCATGATGCACACATCACAAGGGGCACATGCACGACTAACATCCTCCTGTCTTTTCCCTTCAAGGTGACTCTGCATATGCACTGGGACCCCATCTCATGACCCCATCTCATGCCAGCTCACATTATGCATCTTTGCATGTTAAACACACACATTAATCATGGCACAATGAGAATGCATGCATGCACACCACTGTGGTCCCTAGCACACACACCCCACATCCTCATAACATTGGATTGGCACAAGCCCACCATGCAGGACTTGTGAGCAGCAACGCCATGCCATGGCTCCAATTATGTCACTGTACATTCATACACCATTCACACAGACCTGGGTTTCACTTCTCCACCACAAATGAGGGTGACACCCCTTTTCCCGCAGGAATATCACCCCCACATTCCAAAATCCTACACAAACAGAACCAAAAAAATAAAATAAATGACGTGCAAAAATAAAAAATGCCCAGCAAAAATATAATTTAAACAAAATAACAACAAAGAAAACACATAAAAGACAAAAATCACTCTGCAAAACAGTCCCCAAATATCTCAAAGACACGTCACAAACAAACAAACAAACGCTAATAGAACAAAAGCACCTTGCTGTATAGGAAGGGATACAAAGGGACGTACTTTTGCAAAGGAAGTGCGTTTGTGTCTGTCTATTTATGCTGTCTGCGTAGTTCACTAAGTTGCCCTAGTCCACTTCCAATTTCACTGATTGCGCCGTTCCCGAGTTGTGAGCATGCGCACAGAGGTGCTGACCATGGTCTGCTTCAACCACGCATGCGCGAGCCGGCCGGCCCTTCATTTGCATGGGGTCACGGCTCATTTCAATGTAACACGCCTACGTCCTTCCCCATTTGTAATACTCCGCCTTACGCCTCTGAAATAACGTTACGCATGCGCAATTTTGTGCGTAAAAGCGACGAGAATAGGGTGATTGCGCGGCTACATTGCGCAAGTCTAACGTAAAGGCGGTGCGCTACGCCGGTCCAATAATGCGCAGATGTACCTGAATCTGGCCCTTTGTATTTACATCTTTTATGAATAAACAACATTGTGTTTAAGGATAACACACTATCGAAGCCTTTTTTCCCTCCATACGTCCTGTTCTGGTCTGAGAGAGAGCGCTCAGCTTTTTATCAGCTTGACAGATAAGTGACGTAGTGAGGGAGGAAGATGTCAGGAGCCCAGAGGTATCCGCATCTTGGATAGACCAAAGACCCAGCAGAATGTTATATCTTGAGGCGATACATCACATCTAGTAAGGGTCTACATTCGTTTTGGTGTGTACCCCAGGAGAGGCCTACCCTTCATCTCCTCTGTGGTGGTGGAATTACCTGTCAAACTTCATCTTCAACACATTTTTCTCTTTTTCCCTTTGGACTATTTTCTCTTTACACAATTTTACCTTGCATGGATATCGCATGTTTTTTGTGTTGCAGCTTTTTCTTCACAGAAATATTTTACATATTTTCCACTATTATCGCAGTATATGCCCCCCCTTATTTAAAAAGTTTACTATCTGGTAGGTTAATTAGATCCTGTCTAAATTGGCCTTGGTATGTGTATGTATGAATGTGAGTTAGGGACCTTAGATTGGAAGCTTCTTGAGGATAGGTGAATGTACATTGTACATGTAAAGCACTGCGTAAATTGACGGCACCATATAAGTACCTGAAACAAAAAGTAAATAAATGAGCTACCTGCGTGACCCCTGCGGGGGGAGCACAGTGTGCTCTATGATCACTGAGTGAATGAGACTTGGCTGATCACAGATCAGCATAAGGGGCCGATCCCATGATGTAGAAGATCGGCAATCACCTTTTTTTCCATCACAGTCCCGAACAGGGAGAGGCACACACACAGATCCACGTCCATGTCTGTGTACCGCCAATCGCGAGCCGCCAGGCACGTGCATCGGCATGTCAGTGATGCGGCGGTCACGCACGTGCCGCCGCCGGCGCTCGCACACCCCCTAGTGGCACGGAGGAGCGGAGGCTGTAAAAAGACAGCGACCCGGAGAATTGGAACCACTCTGCGGCCGTACAAAGTCGTACAGCCGTCAGCAAGTGGTTAATAAGATATTTCTAAGGCCTCGTACACACGAGGGGATATGTCCGCTGAAAACGGTCCGATGGACCGTTTCAGCAGACATCTCCGATCGTGTGTATGGGCTAGCGGACAGATTTGTCCACCCGACAGATTTCAAAGCATGCTTTGAAATCTATCCGGTGGGAATCTGTCCGCCCGACATGTCTGCTGGTTAGTACACTTACCAGCAGACATGTCGTCCCGCACCGCCGCCGCGCCGCCGCCGAATGGATTCGGCGCATGCGCGGAAGTGTTTTACTTCCTGGTGCGGTGACGTGGCGGCGTCAACGTCACCGCCGCGTCACCGCCACGTCACCGCCACGTCACCGCGCCGTCCGCCGGCGGGGAATTTGATCCGATGGTGTGTACACGCCATCGGATCAAACTCCAGATTGGACATATCCGATGGAAATGGTCCGCGGACCGTTTTCATCGGATATGTCCGATCGTGTGTACGAGGCCTCACACTTAGAAATGCACACCAAAGCACATTTTGCTACTCCTCCGAGTATAGGGATACCACATATGTGACACTTTTTTTTTTACAGCCTAGCCGTACAGAGATGCCCAAAATCTAATGAGCACTTTCTGAAGGCACAGGGTGATCCTGTGTGTATTTGTGGTCTCAGTACACGTATTGCGACACTTTCCAGGATTGTGTAGAAACTTTAGTTACATATACTTCATGGTTTTGTACATTGAAAATGCTATATGTACTGTATGCTTTTGTATACTGCAAATGCACTAATCAATACACCAGCCTCCTTTTCTGGTTTTATCTCAAGGTCTAATACAATTTGTATTCTGTTTTATATCTTGGTTAGTTCTATATTTTAATATGTGTTCATTTTTTACTTCATGTACTTGGCCTTAAAAGTCCCATGCCAAGGGGAGTTGTTTCTTCTTTAACTGCCATGAATGGGTTTCATTCATAAATTCATTGTTTACTTTTGTAATTTCTGTAATTGGCTACAGTTATCACATGGTACAGGGCCTCTGTGATTGATCATGTACCATGTGATCACAGTGACCAATCACATGGATCACATAAATAAACAATGCTATCATGATACCATTCATGACTGTCATTGACTTATGATCAAATGATTACTGTGATTGTTTACAGTGATTACACATTTCATGGGCTAATTATAGTGGCCCAATACTAATCATTTTAATCCTCTGTGCACAGTGGACACATCGCTCATAGATCATGTCGCTGTGTGCCCCCCAGGGGAGCGCATGCTCCCACCTGGCCATATTATTACAATAGGCTAGGTGGGAATTGGTTAAAGAGACCCTGTTGCCAGACCATTTTGTTTTAACAACAATTTTCCCATAATAATATGAAGCTGATTTAGTTACTCTCCCCTCATTATTAATCATGGGGACCATTGTCTCTGGTACAGAAAGTGATATGATTTTTTTGTAGTTCTCACAGCAACAGCAGGTGAGAAGGAATCTGCTAATGAGAAAACTTGTTCTTGTAACATCTGTCTAAGAAGTGATGTACAGTGTCTTTTGAAAGTTTGTCTATTACTTTCTGTTATATCTCTGGGGAAAGAGGAAAAAGGTGAACTGAAGTCTCCTCGCCAGGGGACAGAGAGCAAAAAAACAAACAAAAAATAAATAAACTCTATTCAAGAAAGGGTTTTGGTTACACATACAAGTTTAAAAAGACCCACTATAAAGCCACTTTGTAACCTTCCTGCTATTTGCTAATTTTTCCATAGTCAAATAAATACATATAATTACATCTAAAGAAAAATAAATGTTGTCATGTAAACTGCATATAAACTATAATTCAGGGTTGAACATTATTTTGATATCTGCAGTGATTTTGTTAGCATGATAAGTTTGACATCAGTTTTTCCACATAATTAAACTGATAGTGGGATTAGCACTGCTTTCACTGCAGTGGAAATTGTGGCTTCTTTATGATCTAAATTGAATGAATCGAATGTGGCAGTTAACAGCCAAGGGGAATTCTTTGCCTCTTTCAACCTCTGTTAAAGAATGAATTTCTTACAGGTTTGTCAGTACATCACAGTTAGAAAATCATTGTAATATGATTTAAATTGGTATTATCAGACACAATATTTCGGATGGGTGTTGGGATAATTGCTTGGGTCAAAATAAAACTAGCTACATAGCTTAATTTTGTACGTACTGGGTAGTTTTTTATTGGGTTTTTACGTGAGGAAAAAGGAAGTAGTCTTGATTGTAGCAAAGCATTTCCATTAGAAAATTGATTATTTAACGTCTTATTTGTTCAGCCTCATACATATTTTACATTTTAATGCCTTACCATAGTATAGTAACACCTCCATGTTAGCCTATGTGTCCATGCACACTATAAGGCCCAGATTCAGGTACATCTGCACATTATTGGACCGGCGTAGCGCACCGCCTTTACGTTAGACTTGCGCAATTTTGCCGCGTAATCACCCTATTCTCGTAGCTGTTGCGCAGGAAAATGCGCATGCGTAACGTTTTTTCAGAGGCGTAAGGAGGAGTAATACAAATTGGGAAGGACGTGGGCGTGTTACATTGAAATGAGCCGTGACCCCATGCAAATGAAGGGCCAGCCGGCTCGCGCATGCGCGCTTGAAGGAGACCATGGTCAGCTCCACTGTGCGCATGCTCACAACTCGGGAGCGGCGCAATCAGTGAAATTGGAAATGGACTAGGGCAACGTTGTGAACTACGCAAACAGCATAAATAGACACACACAAACGCACTTGCATTGCAAAAGTACATCCCTTTGTCCCTTCCCATTTAACCAAGTGCTTTTGTCCTGTTGTTCATTGCGATGTGTTTTGTAGTTGTCAGATTAGTGTTCTGTGTGATCAAGTGTTTGTTAGTAGATCTTTGAAAGTGTTTTTTGATAAGTGTTTGAGAGACTGTTTGTTTGATTGATATATTTGTGTTTGTTTGTTTTCTTGCTGTTTTTTTGTTTTGTTTTTTTGTGACTGTTTATTGCTGAGTAGTTTTCTCTCTGTGTGTGTTTTTGCTTGATTGGTTGTGCTTGTTTTTGTGAGTGAATTTTGTTGACTGGGAGTGAGTTTTTTTAGAAGGATGACTGAGAGAAAACTAAAGCTCAATTTTACAGTTGTGGAAAAACAAATTCTTGCCCGGGCCATTAGCGAGTATGGGCGTTACCTCCACGGCCCAGAGAGTGCCAACACCACCCCGGCCAGGAGGAGGGATATTTTGGATAGGATCACTGAGCAGGTCAATTCAGCGGGGCAGGGGGAGACACAGACCCGGTCTGGGATTGACAAAAAAATCAATGACCTCCAGCGTCTGGTCAAACAGAAGCTGGCCAGAATGCATGCCCATGCCAGGGGCACAAGAGGGGGCCCACCATGCCGTATTAGGCTGACAGCGGAGGAGCGTGCGGTGGCCCTGACCTTTCATCGGCATGAAGTTGAGGGCCTGCCCGGCTTTGACTCAAGTCCGGAGCCCGTGGTGCCAGGTAAGTTTTTTTTTTAATATCAGGTGTGTAGCATGTGTGGGGGAGGGGGTGAAAGGGAATATGTGGCAAGTGTGTGGATCCTCCAACCTGTGAATGTTTTGTGTCATCCACAGATGTGCAGGAGGGTGCAGGGCCATCTGGCCTGACCGCACCAACCCCAGGACAGCAGCCTAATGAGGCCCCCCCAACAAGGCCGGAGTCCGCGGAGGAGGTTCAAGAGGAGCAGGAGAATCATGAGGAGGAGGAGAATCATGAGGAGGAGGAGTCCATGTCAGGCACTGGACGTTTGGTTTTTGAGGACTCTTCCCCTCTGGCTGGCAGCAGGCAGGCCTCCCTAAGGGGGAGCCCCCCCTCCTCCCCCAACATGGCTCCCCTCACAAGGGCCTCCCCTTCTCCCCGGCCACAAGCATCAGCTGGAGGCAGGATTTCATCCCAGAACACCAGGGGGTTGGACGATCTCCTGCCCGCCACTCTGAGAAGGAACCAGTTCCTCCAGACCCGCCATCTGGGACAGGTCAGCCAGACATTGGTGCGGATGGAGGAGAGCCTGTCCTCTATCAAGGATACGCTGGGGAACCTGGACTCCCACTCCCGGGCTTTCACAACCTGCCTAAACGAACTGCAGACGACATCAGCAGGCGTTGGGCAGGATGTGAGGGCCCTTACCCAGGCTATCCAGGCCAACACGGCAACACTTGGTGCTGCCCTGGACAGAATAGCCGTGGCCTTGGAGGGCAGGCCGCCAGGTGGGCAGAGATCAGGGGCTGCTCCTCCTTTCCCGGTGTTACCCCTCCCCCACGAGTCTCCCCTTAGAAGCCGGGGCCGTGGCCGGGGGCGCCCCAGGCGTGGCTCATGCAAAGGGCATTAATTTGTTTTCCCCCCTTTTTTTTTTTTTTTTGCTGGAAATTTTTTGCTTTTGCAGGTAATTTATTTTTTATTTTTTTTGGGTTGTGAATGCTGTGAGAATGTGGGGGTGACATTCCTGCCGGAAAAGGGGTGTCAATTTTGGTGGAGAAGGGTTCCCCAGGACCAGGGAGAAGTGATCCCCAGGTCCGTGTGAATGGTGTATGAATGTACAGTGACATAATTGGAGCCTTGGCGTGGCGTTGCTGCTCACAAGTCCTGCATGGTGGACTGGTGCCAATCCAATTTGATGTGGATGTGGGGTGTGTGTGCTAGGGACCACAGTGGTGTGCATGCATGCATTCTCATTGTGCCATGAGTCATGAGATGGGGTCCCAGTGGATATGCAGAGTCACCTGTAAGGGAAAAGACAGGAGGATGTTAGTCATGCATGTGCCCCTTGTGATGTGTGCATCATGGGAGGGGATAGTCATGCCTGCCACCCATGTCACTCACCAACCAGCCAGGTGTCCCCATACACATTCTGATCGAATTCCATTCGGATGTGGCATTGATTGTATATGTAGCTGTCATGGCTGGACCCTGGGTGTTTGGCACGGACGTGCCATATGAGGCCTTGGGCATCGACTATCACCTGTACGTTGATGGAATGCCAATGCTTCCGATTGCGGTACATGTGCTCTGTCTCCTGGGGGGGCTGGAGTGCCACATGTGTGCAATCAATGGCCCCCACGGTGCGTGGGAATCTGGCAATTCTGTAGAAATCTGTCATTGCCTTCAGTCGCAGCTCCTCAGTGGTGGGTTTGATGATTTGGTTGGCCATGAGTCTGAGGATTGCAGGGACAACCTGGTGCACACATCTGCTCATGGAGGATTGTGACATCCCAGCCACCACTCCACTTGTACGCTGAAAAGACCCACTGGCAAGGACATGGAGTGTTGCCATGACCTTGACCAGTGGCTGCACTGCATGTGAGCGGTGTGTTGGGCTGGTGATGTCCTCCTGCAGGGTTGTGGTTAATTCCAGGATGACATGAGGGGTGAATCTGAAGATGCGAAACACCTCCGAATCACTCATGCCAAACAGGTCTATGCGGGTGCGGTATATCCTCTCCCGTGCCCTCCTCCGTGCCATCCTCCGTGCCCTCATCCTTCTTTGTTCATCTAAAGTCAGTAGTATAGCTATGTGCGACGATGCCCCTGGCATGTTGGCATACAGATTGTTGTGCAACACGTGTGACTGCTGAGCTCCTCACTAACAGTGTTGCTTTATCTGACAAGTAGACTTTTTTTCTCTTTTTAGACCAGCTTTTATATGGTCTAATTTTAGACAGGTCATTTTGCTGTTGCGCACACTGCGTCGCCTGCGCTGCCCCAACGTTGTTTTGTGGATCCCCGTAAGTCCCTCATTAGCATATTTGACTAGCAAATCAATGGTCTGTCTAGCGCACTTTTGCGCGGACGGATGCGCCAGTCTAACGAAATTACGCGGGACAAAAGAAAAGTAGATTTTTTGCGTATCTCGTTCTGGGGATGCCGTGCATCGAAACGCACGCGCACATTTCGACTTACGCACACACATCTCCTGTTGCGCAGGCGTAATCGCTCTGTGAATCTGGGCCTAAGTGTTTTCAGGAGTCTAGTGGTAAGGGAATTTACAGTCAGGAAAAAAGAAAAACCTTTGTATGGATCCTTGCACACTCGCTTAAAAATCATGGCTAAAAACTTCTAAGCTCCCCTTAAAGGTGTTGTAAAGGAAAAAATGTTTTTCCCTAAATAGCTTCCTTTACCTTAGTGCAGTCCTCCTTCACTTACCTCATACTTCGATTTTGCTTTTAAATGTCATAATTTCTTCTGAGAAATCCTCACTTCCTGTTCTTTTGTCTGTAACTACACACCGTAATGCAAGGCTTTAATCCTGGTGTGGAGAAAGCCTCTTAAGGGGGGAGGGGGCGAGCAGGCAAGTCAGGACACTCTCTACTTTGCAGATAGAGAAAGGAGCTGTGTGTTAGTGGGCATCCTGACACTCCTGCTCGCCCCCTCCCCCCTCAAGAGGCTTTCTCCACACCAGGATTAAAGCCTTGCATTACGGTGTGTAGTTACAGACAAAAGAACAGGAAGTGAGGATTTCTCAGAAGAAATTATGACATTTAAAAGCAAAATCGAAGTATGAGGTAAGTGAAGGAGGACTGCACTAAGGTAAAGGAAGCTAATTAGGAAGAAAAAAAATCCTTTACAATAGACATGTGCAGACTGGAATATTTTGTTTTGTTTTTTAGTTTTCGTCCAGAAAATAAATTTACTTAGTTACTCCCGAAAATCGTTTTGATTTAATTCGTTTTCGTCGGGAAAGTTTTCGTCCGAAAACAACGATTTTCGATGACTTTGTCGAATTAAACGACGGAAATTCGACAAAGCATCGAAAATTGTCGTTCTGAATACAGGGAATATACCTATTCCCTGTATTCAGAACGACGATTTTCGATGACTTTGTGAAATTGAAAGACGGAAATTCGACAAAGCATCGAAAATCGTTGTTTTGAATACAGTGAAAATACCTATTCACTGTATTCAGAATGACGATTTTCGATGACTTTGTGAAATTGAACGACGGAAATTCGGCAAAGCATCGAAAATCGTTGGATCTGAACGAAAACGAAAATAAAGCATTTTTTATGTCGGATCTTTTGGTTTTCGTTTCTTGTGCTTTCGTTTTCGTTCGTTGAAACGATAACGAAAATACCCGATTTTCGGACGAAAATGCATTCTAACGAAAACGAATGCACATGTCTACTTTACAACCCCTTTAAATCCTGTACAAAAACTCTCTATATATGCATTTTTGTTTAGCCAAGGGAGGTGGAGATTTTTTATGCCTGAAAACTCCCTTGCCACTAAACTCCTGAAAGCACCTATAGTGTGCATGAACACATAAGCTAACATGGAAGGGAGTTAACAGGCAGAGAAAATTAACAGCTCAAAATACTGTAGCTTAAACACCTGTATGAGAATCTTCTTTGAGTTGCAGTGTGCATGACGCCTTAAAAGAGTATGGTAAAAAAACATGTAAGAATTATACTTACCTAGGTTAATGCAGCATCAGTCCCCCCGCCGGCTCTAAAACTGAGAACCGAGCAATCAAACACCACTGATGGCACAGTTCTGAGTGCTTCCTAAACAGAGAGCTGGTGACTGTCAGTCACCACTGTCTGCTCTGCCCCCCCCCCCACACACACACACTCACTGGGGAACTGGGCTGTGGAGAGGGCTCAGGCTCACAGTGGCTCTCTCACTTTTACTGCTACAGGGCGGCAGCTCTGCGCAGAATCATGTATATATTCATGATCCTGTGCTTCCACTTGCAGGGGGTGCACAATCGCCACTGGTGGACCAGAAGCCAATCTGCGGGTGTTGAGCACTTGGTATAGATAGAATGGGGATCTGCCTATGTAAACAAGGCTGATTGCAGTTCTTATAGGGGGAAGGGATGGATTCTGTATTCGTGCAAAGCAGGGACTAGAATTCATCTCTCCCCCTAGTAAAATCAGCACACACAGAACACAAAAACACTGGCTAGGCACACAGTTAACCCTTTGATCACCCTAGATGTTCAACCCCTTCCCAGTCAGCATCATTAGTATAGTGACAGTGCATATTTTTAGCACTGATCACAGCAAAGTGTCAAAAGAGTAAAATAGTGTCCGATTGTCTGCAGCGGATCACCGAAATTACTAGTATTAAAAAAAAAAAAAAAAACATAAAAAAACACATAAATATATACCATAGCCAGAGTCTTTGTAATCTTCAATTCTTCCTGCCTCTGCGGGTTAAATCCATACATTTATTATAATTAGAAAATATGAGCAAACAAATCACATTGTAACCTAATTAATTGAATAGCTGAGCAAGTAGAGTATTCTTTGGCTCACCTGACTTTATCATCTGGAACAAGCATGCAGCTCATGTCTGAACTCCTTTCCAGCTTGCTTTTTTTCAGATTACTTGCTAGGTAGCAAAGTTATTATACTCACAAGCAGCCTGTGTCTCCCATGTTTACCCTGTTCTAGCACTGCAGCCTCCACCAGACTTTCAGCATTTAAAGCTATCTGGAATCAATGTGTGTAAAACTCTTGCACTACCCTTATTACGGTGAAAATAAAAAATAATAGCTGCTGCAAATACAAATCACTCATTCCCACATGCGTTATATAAATAAACAAAGCAGCTAGAGTGTGGGATACCTGTTTCCCCCACAATATAGTATAGTTCCATTCTTTATCCTCTACATCAAGAGCAGCACACACAGAAGGTGCCAGGGGCACAGGAAACTGACACTCCCAAAAGTGTTAATTGCTAAATAGGCACAAGTGAATCTGTCTGGGTTTGGTTCAAAAACAGTTCTGCCTATTCCTGATGTGAACCTGTAAATGTTTTACCACAATTTAGTGATTCGAGAAATTGCAGGGGTTCTTCTTCAGTGCAGTTCACAGAAACAAAATGCCAAGCCTCCTGGCTCCTAGGCTTACTTAGCCTTGCCGTACCTGTTAAACCTTGGCCCACTCCTGGCCTCAACAGGATTCTCCAGTCTACTGTCTCCCAGACTTACGGACTTCCTTCAGCCCCACTTGGACTCGCTAGCCACCTCAGGTCTACCAGCCTCCCGGTCCGTCAGGCACGAAGTCCCCCCCACACCAGGGATGTAGTCTCACAGGGTAGACAGACAGACAGCTCCCCACACACAGGTCTGTCTTGAACCAGCAGACAGCTGCACACACTCCACCTTCCTCTCCACATCCAAACTTAGAAAAACCTGGAGAAAGCTGCTTTAAACAGTTTTCTCCATTTAAAAGCTTTGCTGTGTAGTTCTGCAGTCCACTGACATGCAGACTCTGTGTCCGTTTTCACTCCCTTTTCATAGAGACAGGGACTCTCACTATTACAATATACTGTATATATATATATATATATATATATATATATATATATATATATATATATACATATACATACATACATACATACATTTATTTATTATATAAAAATAATTGAGGTGATCAAGCTCATAGCGTAGATGTGGTAGATTGATTTTTTTAGTGCGTCATGACAGTCTAAACCGCAGTTTTCTTAATCAAAGGAAAAGAAAAACCCCATGCAGGGGTTTTTAAACAACAAGACAGTCAATAGAAAATGCTGAGCCACCTGGCTCTCTTGTCAGTACCACTGCTCTTAGTTCCCATTTTCCTGGCTCTTGAGGCTCACTTAGCCTTTAGTTTCAGCATATTACTGCATGGGCCTACCTCTAGATAGAGCCCTCTTAGCACCCCAGGCTTTTTTACTCCTCCAGAGAATTACAGACACCATCCAGCCCCTAGTTTCGATAAATGCCTTGGCTATCTTAGTCTCCCCAGAATTGCACAGATGTCCAAACTTTCCCAGTCTTGTGGGCAAGGAATCCCCCCAATGCGGGGTGCAGTCTCCTGGCAGGAACACACACCCCTCCTGGCTGAAGCCCACAGCTCGGTCTCCAAGATGGGATCCCTGAGCTATGCTGAATCTTCACACCAATATGCTCACACAACCTGAACCGGCATTATCAAATACTAACAAGCCAGTCATCTGCATTCAAAAGCAATGATACAGACATACTTGGAGTCCAAATCAGGAGTTTAGGCTAGGGTGACAACCATCATCACAAACAACATCATTAAATAGTAAGCTACAATACATTACACTTTTGGTTTTAGGTTTAGATACATTTTAGGTATCGTGTATTTACTTTATTGGGTCTGTTGGATCATAGAACAGATGATACTTATAGATATCCCTTAACCATCAACCAGCCATTAATCAACCTACTCAGTAAATGACTTGGCAGATCAATGTACTTATCACTAGTTATTAATAAAGTAGGTAGTTGCTATATGAAAGCATAAAAAAGCATGAATGAATTCTGTATATAACAAATTCAGGAACATTGATATTTTTATCTAGTGAAAAATACTAAACATGATTAACACATGATTCATTTTTTATTAATGATCAATATATGTTTGTGAAAAGCTCCATTGTTATATACTGAAAAAAAAAATCAGCATTTATGTATAGAATTGTAAAGTAGAGAATGTAAAATGCTTCAAGGGTTTTTTGCAAGTTATTTTTCTAGTTTGGTGAATCATTTGTCAAATAGTGTTGCAAGTTACCAAATCATTATTACACATAAGCAGTTCACTTCATTAAATGTAGAATTATTTGTACATTTACTGCTAAAATTTTACAAACCTTTTATGATTTTACAGATCTTCATGGTCCTACACTATTCCAGTGACAATTTTGAATAGATCATCTGAATAGATGTTGATTTTAAATAATAATAATAAAAAAAATAGCCCACATTTAAGACTTAAGCTGCCCATACACTGAACAAATTTCAGATGGTTCCTAATGAACTGTCCAAAATGTGATTAGTAGGAGGTTCTAACAACACAGGCCTATGTAAAGGGCTTTTAGTAGTGACCAGACCATGATTCTGGGCTCTACCCTGGCAACAGGAGGTCTTCCCCCATGAGTCAGGAGGCTCCACCTAAGTGAGAGGTAAATATAATTTTGTTTGGATGGAAGAGCAATGCTGAATACCCCTGTGAGGAAAACTCATGTTTTGATTTTGAACTTTCTTTCTGTGGCCTTTATGACTCATGTACTGTTTTGTTTGTATGAAAATCCAATAAATATATATAAAAAAAATATTGGGCCAGAAAAGTCTTTTATAAAGCTTGACTGATGCTAGTTCTCACTATACAGGTGCGTGTGTGTGTGTATATATATATATATATATATATATTCATATATATATATATATATATATATAGTACAGACCAAAAGTTTGGACACACCTTCTCATTCCAAGAGTTTTCTTTATTTTCATGACTATGAAAATTGTAGATTCACACTGAAGGCATCAAAACTATGAATTAACACATGTGGAATTATATACATAACAAAAAAGAGTGAAACAACTGAAAATATGTCATATCCTAGGTTCTTCAAAGTAGCCACCTTTTGCTTTGATTACCGCTTTGCACACTCTTGGCATTCTCTTGATGAGCTTCAAGAGGTAGTCACCTGAAATGGTCTTCCAACAGACTTGTTACCAGAGATGCTTAGCACTTGTTGGCCATTTTGCCTTCACTCTGCGGTCCAGCTCACCCCAAACCATCTCGATTGGGTTCAGGTCTGGTGACTGTGGAGGCCAGGTTATCTGGCGCAGCACCCCATCACTCTCCTTCTTGGTCAAATAGCCCTTACACTGCCTGAAGGTGTTTGGGGTCATTGTCCTGTTGAAAAATAAATGATGTTCCAACTAAACGCAAACCGGATGGAATAGAATGCTGCTGCAAGATGCTGTGGTAGCCATGCTGGTTCAGTATGCCTTCAATTTTGAATAAATCCCCAACAGTGTCACCAGCAAAGCACCCCCACACCATCACACCTCCTCCTCCATGCCTCACGGTGGGAACCAGGCATGTAGAGTCCATCCGTTCACCTTTTCTGCGTCGCACAAAGAACCAAAGATCTGAAATTTGGACTCATCAGACTTCCAGATTTCCACTGGTCTAATGTCCATTCCTTGTGTTCTTTAGCCCAAACAAGTCTCTTCTGCTTGTTGCCTTTCTTTAGCAGTGGTTTCCTAGCAGATATTCTATCATGAAGGCCTAGAACAGTTGTTCTAGAGATGTGTCTGCTGCAAAAGGTGGCTACTTTGAAGAACCTAGAACAGTGATGGTGAACCGTGGCACCCCAGATGTTTTGGAACTACATTTCCCACGATGCTCCACTACACTGCAGAGTGCAAGAGCATCATGGGAAATGTAGTTCCAAAACATCTGGAGTGCCAAGGTTCGCCATCACTGACCTAGAATATGACATATATTTTCAGTTGCTTCACACTTTTTTGTTATGTATATAATTCCACATGTGTTAATCCATAGTTTTGTTGCCTTCAGTGTGACTCTACAATTTTCATAGTCATGAAAATAAAGAAAACTCTTGGAATGAGAAGGTGTGTCCAAACTTTTGGTCTGTAATATATATATATATATATATATATATATATATATATATATATATATATATATATAGTATTTCACAAAAGTGAGTACACCCTCACATTTTTGTAAATAGTTCATTATATCTTTTCACTCTTTTCATGTGACAACACTGAAGAAATTACACTTTGCTACAATGTAAAGTAGTGAGTGTACAGCTTGTATAACAGTGTACATTTGCTGTTCCCTCAAAATAACTCAACACACAGCCATTAATGTCTAAACTGCTGGCAGCAAAGGTCTCAGGTTATAAGGTCTCAGATGTGAATTGGGAACAGATGTTAAAATTGGTGTTATTGCTCCCACTCTCTCATACTGGTCACTGGAAGTTTAACATGCCACATCATGGCAAAGAACTCTCTGAGCATCTGAAAAAAGAATTGTTGCTCTAGATAAAGATGGCCTAGGCTATAAGAAGCCAAGACCCTGAAACTGACTTGCAGCACAGTGGCCAAGTGGCCAAGACCATACAGCAGTTTAACAAGACAGGTTCCACTCAGAACAGACCTCGCCATGATCAGTCAAAGAAGTTGAGTGCACATGCTCAGCATCATATTCAGAGGTTGTCTTTGGGAAATAGATGTATGAGTGCTGCCAGCATTGCTGCAGAGGTTGAAGGGGTGGGGGTCAGCCTGTCAGTGCTCAGACAATACACCACACACTGCATCAAATTTATCTGCTTGACACACCACAACCGCAGGACCTAATATAACTCTATGGGAAAGCACAGCCAACCCTCACCAAGCCCATGGGTACACTGTGCTTCACCCATTATGCTGTCAAACTGTACTACATCATTCTGAAAGCAGCCTAACCAATTCTAGTTTTAATGTGTCCTGAAGTTTGATAGTGATATGTACAGGTAATATGATACCAGTGATACAACAATAGTCATAGCAACCCATGTGGCTATTATAAAGTCTAGGGTAGGAGGGGGCCCCAATAGGGTTCAGAGACACTGTGAATATAGCTGATCTAAATGGCTTTGTACCTTGGGATCATTGTGATCACACATGTAAATAGTGTAATGCTTACATGTGAGCGCCAACCCTTCCGCTTTAAACCTTTAACCCCTATACATCTAATCTACAGCTTTCCATTCAATGTGACCTGTATATTAACTCTGCATTTCCCATATCTCTACACCTGCACATTAAAACCCATTATCTTCATCCTCTCATTGTATGTGATCTGTACATTAACCCCATGGATCTCCTCCTCCCTCTGAGTATGCACTGCAATTAGTTCTCCATTACCTATGCTCCGTGTTTTAACCTCCTCAATACCAGCATGTTTCTTAATTCCAAAATTAGGGCAAAAAATTAAATCACTTTGTCTGCTTTCTGAAAGGGGATGTTTATAGGGGTGTTTGTAATATCCTGGCATTTTTATATTAAATAAAAAGAGAAAGAGTATTTATTTAGAGAAAGTCTATTGTTTAATATTATTAACATAGTAAAAAATAAATAAAAGAGTGATTATTAAATACCACCAAAATGAATATCTATTTGTCTCAAAAAATGATATAACATTTATATGGGTACAATCTTGTTTGACAGAATAGTCAGTAACACTATCACAGCTCAGGAAATTGAAAAATAGCCTGTTAATGATTGGGGTAATAAAAACTGATACTCAATTATTTAAGAAGTTTGCATTAGGGTTATAGTGTAATTGTGAACAAAATGATTCGTAAAATGTCATCACAATATAAAAATGTATATTATGTTTATTAACCACTTAAGAACCGCCTAACGCCCATATACGTCGGCAGAATGGCGCGGCTGGGCACAGGCATGTACAGGTATGTTGCCCTTTAAGCACCCAGCCGTGGGTCGCGCGCGCCGCCGCCGTCCCAATCCCAAAACGTTCCGAAAGCTCCGTGGCCACGCCCACGAGACCTGCAGGTCTGATCGCTGCCGGTGTCCCGTGATCGGTCACAGGACCTGAAGAACGGGGAGATGTGAGTGTAAACACACCTTCCCCATTCTTCTCTGTGGCAGTGTCACTAATCGTCTGTTTCCTGTTATAGGGAATTATGATCCGTGACGTCACACATCCAGCCACACCCCCTAGAGTAAGAATCACTACCTTAGGGCCCACTTAACCCCTTAGGGCCCCATAGTGGTTAACCCCTTCACTGCCATTAACATTTTCACAGTAATCATTTTGCTGTGAAAATGACAATGGTCCCAAAAATGTGACAAAAGTGTCCTATGTGTCCGCCATAATGTCGCAGTCATGAAAAAAAATCGTTGATCACCGCCATTACTAGTAAAAAAAAATATTAATACAAATGCCATAAAACTATCCCCTATTTTGTAAAGCTATGTAAGTTTTACACAAACCAATCAATAAACGCTTATTGTGTTTTTTTTCCACCAAAAATAAGTATATGAATACGTATCGGCCTAAACTGAGGAAAAAAAATTATATATTTTTTGGGGATATTTATTATAGAAAAAAGTAAAAAATATTGCATTTTTTTAAAATTGTCGCTCTATTTTTGTTTTTAGCGCAAAAAATAAAAACCGCAGAGGTGATACCAGCAAAAGAAAGCTCTATTTGTGGGAAATAAAGGACGCCAATTTAGTTTGGGAGCCACGTCGCACGACCACGCAATTGTCAGTTAAAATGACACAGTGTCGAATCGCAAAAACAGGCCAGGTCCTTTACCTGCATAATGGTCCGGGTCTTAAGTGGTTAAACGTATTGCTAAACAACAATTATAGCTTTTATCTAAAGCACTGGTTCATATGGTGTAATGACCACACTTATGATGGGTTGTTCAGCAGGTTGAAAAAAAAAAAGGACAGATCATTGTACTGTACTTACATATCCAATGTTAGTGCGGCGATCTCCCCACGGAGCTATTATGTTCTAAACCAGAACACCAGAACCCAGTGATCAGTGCTCACATTCATTGGCTGTGAGCTCCAATCAGATTCTGCTTTTTCAGCATGCTCCTTTGACAGAAGGCGGTCATAACATCGTCTTCTGTCGGACAAAGAGCTGTACACATGGGCTGAAAGTCAGCCAGTTCCTGCCCAACCAACTGTTTTCTGCTCATTTTTGGCCTGTGTGTAGTCAGCTTTACAGCTCTCCTGCTGTTCATCCTTGATTCAGGAATACTTTATGTTAAGATCAATGACAAATATTATCACAGTTGATACTGCTAGCTGCTATTGAGAGAGTTAGCCAGAGGGCCCCATGACATTTCTGCTATGGCACCCTATGATTCTTAATTACACCCTGTGTGATACATTTTCTAATTCTTCTAAATAGGCTCCTAAATTACATTTATTTCCCAAAATAAAAACTATCTGGTAACTATTGTGTAAAACAAAACATAAGCTGAACAATTAAGCAAGTATCTTTTTATGCAGACCACATGTGCTATCATTAAATTAGTTTACAGCTTGGTTCCCTGAAGTTTATAGTGCAATTATCAGAAGTAAAGTCATTTATCTTTTCTACCTAATCTGACTTAATTTATTTTAGGCACAGATGAGTATGTAATGGGAATATTCTATTCTATGATTAAGATTTTCCCCAGATACAATGTTTGGTCTTTCAGAAATGTTCACATAATTGTAAATACTACATTTTTTAACCTAACTTACTTTCCATTTGTTTTAAATTAAATATAAAAAAATGCTTCTTCATTATTATTATCATTATTATACAGTACATATATAGCACCAACAGTTTAAGCAACGCTTTAAAAAAATGACGGGAGACTGTACATAAAAAAAGGAAACTTTGAAAAAAAGCTAATAACTGTGTAAACGAGGTGTCTGAGAATTTAAAAATTCTAGTTGCTAGGTAGAGCTGGGATAGAACTTCCCTTAAAAAAAAACAACAACACCTAAGGGCAGATAGAGTAAGAGACAGCCAAAGAGATTTGGGTAAGGAGTTCCAGAGGTAGGTAGACGGATCTGGAGAAAGCCTGAAAAGCTAGAGAGCACGAGGTCTTGGGAGGAGTAAAGAGGACAGCTTGAGTGATATTTTAACCACTTGAGGACCACCTAACGCTGATATACATCGGCAGAATATCACGGCTGAACACAATCACGTAAGGGTACGTCCCCTTTAGGTGCCCAGCCGTGGGGCGCACGCGCACCGCCGGTGAGCTCCCGCGGCCCGGTCCAAAGCTCCCCGGCCGCAGGACCCGCGGACCCAATCGCCGCCGGTGATCGCGATCAGTCACAGGAGCTGAAGAAATCGGGGAGAGGTGTGTGTAAACACACCTTACCTGTTCTTCATTGTGGCAGTGGCAGCGATTGTCTGTTCCCTGATATAGAGAAAGACAATCACTGACGTCACATGTCCAGCCCAGCGCCCCTACAGATAGAAACAAATATGAGGTCACACTTAACCCCTACAGCGCCCCCTTGACCTTTTCACAGTAATTAGTGCATTTTTATAGCACTTTTCGCTGTGAAAATGACAATGGTCCCAAAAATGTGTCAAAATTGTGTCCGCCATAATGTCGCAGTCACGAAAAAAAACGCTAATTGCTGCCATTAGTAGTAAAAAAATAATTATTAATAAAAATGTCAGAAAACTATCCCCTATTTTGTAAACGCTATACATTTTGCGCAAACCAATCATTAAATGCTTATTGTGATGTTTCTACCAAAAATAGGTAGAAGAATACGTATCGGCCTAAACTGAGGGGAAAAAAATGTATATCTTTTTTGGGGATATTTATCATAGCAAAAAGTAAAATATATTGCATTTTTTTTAAAAATTGTTGCTCTATTTTTGTTTATAGTACAACAAATAAAAAACGCAGTGGTGATCAAACACCACCAAAAGAAAGCTCTAATTGTGGGGAAAAAAGGACACCAATTTTGTTTGAGAGCCACGTCGCACGACCGCACAATTGTCAGTTTAAGGGGCAAGGTTCTTAACCTGTATATTGGTTTGGGTCTTAAGTGGTTTAGACAAACTTGTTGATGTAGCTGGGGGGCAGAGTTGTGAATGGCTTTATACGGTATTGTTAATATTTAGAATTGTATACGTTCATAATATTTTATGTAGTGCATATTAACAAAATATTGAATTACATGTACATTACTTACAAACGAGACAAACATAAATCTTATAAAACATATTTTTTATAGAAATACTTTAATTGTAGGTCAAAAACACCTGTCAATAAACTCTGAATGTCCCCAGAAGTGTCTCAAATTGATGTCAAATGCAAGCAAATACAGCTGAAAGTAAGCTGCATTTATATATCGACATAAGCTCTAGGTCACTAAAACCTAAAAACTAAAGCTAGTTTCAATTCTAGGCATATAATATGTGAAAAAATAATGCCCTGCTTACTAGATAAACCTCTTATATAGAGAGTATTTAATATATTTCCTTCAGGTCCCATAACCCAGCATTGGTAGTTCTCATTGTGGGGATTATGTCACCGAAAACAAGGTAAAGTTTAAGTGCCTTTTAGTCAAGACTTTCCATTTGTCTTTGATTAAAGGGGTTGTAAACCTTCCTATTTGTTCACCATAATTCATTCTATGCAGCCATTGACTCCCGCTGCTGTCAATCAAATCCAATGACACGGGCGCCGGGGGCGGGGCCGAGTCTGGCATTTGTGTCTATGGACGCAAATGCGACCATAGACGGGACTTGAGAGAGTGCTTCCCAGAGGGGGTTATCTGATGCGGGGAGGGACCAATAGAGCCGCCGAGGGACCCCAAAAGCCAGTGTTCGGGCCACTCTGTGCAAAATGGGCTGCACAGTGGAGGCAAGTATTATTTTTTTTTATTTGAACCTTTAATATCACTTTAATTATGGAAGGGCTAACATCTTTATAACTTCTTTTATTTGCCTTCCATGTCCCTATTATGCAGATTTCCTCTCATTGCCTTTTAGAACAGAAAATCATGGAACATGTCTCCAACAGGGCCAAAGGCACACAAAAACAGTAGGAGTACAGCATTTTAAAAAGTCTATGTTGCTTTTGTACTTTCCAGCACTGCCCTCTCCCCATTTTGTTCAAGAAAAAAATATCCCAAAACCTGAAAGAATGCGTTATTCTTCTCCATTCCATTCTCACTCAAAAAACTGTTCTGTCTGACACATATGTCTTGCACAAAATATTAGCAGAAATCAAGCTATCGGGGCACCAACAGGCTATAAATTGTTGACAGAAGTTCTGAACTTTCATTGCTATGTTTTTATTGCTGACTAGACACTCTGTCTGGCACTCATCAACGCATGTGGAGGTTTTTTATCTCAACTTATTATTATCAAATAGATAGGAAGTTTGGAAACATTTTTTAAATTGCAACATGGGCAACAATACTACATTGTTTTAACCATTATTTTTGCTTAGAGTTGGGTCTTAATCGTATCTTTAATTTGACCTTAAAGCAGACTCAAAGCAAAAAATAATCAGACAAAAATGAATAAAAAATGAATAGCACATAAAAAAATCATATGAATACAGCTTTTGGTGCAATATTCGCCTTCAATCCAGAGATTTCTTCTCTGGGATTTTTCCGCCACTAGATGTCCTCAATCACCATCAACATTCAACTGATTTGTTTGAGCCCAGGTCACCTGGACCTGTCCTAGACTGTTACCCGACATTAGGGGCTCATTCAGGCCGGTAATTGGGCAAACATCAGCTGGAATCACAGGTGTATGTGAATAGCCTAAGCCAGGAAGCCTGTAAAAACAATGTCAGGCTGACAGAAGCTACAACTGTCTACTGCTATTTGCATGTATCCTCACATCGAGTGGTTACCTGCGGTTAACTGGGGGAGACTAGCCACCCCAGTTGCATCACCTGTTAGCCTGTCATTGCTTTCTACAGCTTTATTAGCTGCAGTGGTTTCCATACACCTGTGATTCCAGTCCCAGGAATCCACGGTCTGGCCATGTGCAAATGAGCCCTTTAAGGAGAAGCAACACAGTAACAAGCGCAATTCTCTTTCACTCTACTTTTTGTAGAGTGTTTCTTTTCAGAATATGAACAGATTGTTGTTGTTTTTTTCTGCTGCTTCCTCTTATACTAAAGTTGTGTTATACAGGGTCTGCAGATCCTGATACAGGATCTAATTCAGGTGTACAGGAAACAGCCGGTTCACACTGGGGTCCTGAAGACAACTTCAGAGGCGACTTGCAAAATGACTTCTGTATAGAAGTCAACGCAAGTCACCCTGAGTTGTCCCCAAAGTCGTACAAGAACAAGAAGAACTTGCATCGCTCCTATTAGAACAGTTCTGGGGAATAGAATGGGATGGGACTTGTCAGGTGGCTGAGTCTCCTGACGAGTCGCCCCAGTGTGAACCGGCTCTAATGATGTATTAATAATTTCAGAGCTACATTGATTTGTCATTTTATATCTGTTACTTCAACTAAAAGAGTCCCAGATAGCAGAAACATACAATATTGTAAGGCTTTTAATACATCCCCACTTTACCCACCCACTTCCCCACTTTTTGAGAAATATACACTTTAAAGGCCAGCACACATGGCCGGGAATCTTGTCAGGAAAAAAACATTGTTTTTCGAGATTCCTTGCAAGCTTTCCTTGCTCGTCGAGTTTACACATGGGCCATTCAAAAGAACCGCAGTTTTTTTGAACGGCAAGAACCTTTGACGTCATCGGCTACGACGAGAATGCGCTCGTCACATTTGATGTCTTTGCCGCCATCTTGCTACACCCTACACTTCCCTTGTAATCTACCGCGCATGCGTCAAGAACTCATCGAGCATTCGCAGGCTTACCGAGGACAGGTAAGCTTATATACATGCTTGGTTTTCTCGGCAAGAAAACACTGCAGAGAATCCCGATGAGAAAATATAGAGCATGTTCTCTTTTTTTCTCGTCGAGATTCCCGGCAGTTTTCCCGACGAGAAAGCATACACACGCACGGTTTTCTCAGCAAAAAGCTCTCCCGGCAGCTTTTTTGCCGAGAAAACCGTGCGTGTGTATGAGGCCTAATGCCGCGTACACACGACAGTTTTTCGGGATGTAAAAAATAAAAATTTTAATGGTCTAGTTTTCTTCAACCCGATTGTTGTTAAACCGGCCTTGCCTACACACGATCGTGAAAAACAAATGCTCTAGCAAAGCGCAGTGATGTACAACACATACAACGGCACTATAAGATGAAGTTTGATTTGGATGGCGCCACCCTTGGGGCTGCTTTTGCTGATTTTGTGTTAGTAAAAGACGATTCTCGCTTTTCAGTCTGTTACTGCGTGATGAATGTGCTATCTCCATTACGAACGCTAGTTTTACCAGAACGAGCGCTCCCGTCTCATAACTTGCTTCTGAGCATGCACGTTTTTTTCACGTTGTTAAAGCCCACACACGACCATTTTTACAACATTAAAAACGACAATGTTAAAAACAACGTGAAAAATTACAAATGGCTATTTTTCTAAATTTTTAATGGCTATTTTTTACGTCGTGAAAAATGCTCTGGAGCCCACACACAATCATTGTAATGACATTAAAAAGAAAATGTCATTTTTTACAACCTGAAAAACAGCAGGTGTATGTGGCATAACACTTAACCCTCCTGGCAGTATTCCCGAGTCTGGCTCGGGGTAAGATTTTTGTACCAAGAGCGGTATCCCCGAGCCTGACTCGGGCTCGCCTTGCAGCAGCCATAGACAAAGTTACTTACCTTGTCCCTGGATCCTGCGATGCCGCCGTGCTGTGTGAGCATCACAGTGTCCCTATGGGCTGCCGATCTCCATTACCTGCAACGTTACGACGCACGGGGTGGAGAACGGCGCCATATTCAAAAAAGTAAACAAACACATTACATACAGTATCTTACAGATTACAGTACTGTATGTAAAATATACACACCCCCTTTGTCCCTAGTGGTCTGCCCAGTGTCCTGCATGTACTTTTGTATAATAAAAACTGTTCTTTCTGCCTGCAAACTGTAGATTGTCCATAGCAACCAAAAGTGTCCCTTTATGTCAAAAGTGGTTTTAGAGCATCTAGAAAACAGCGATAATAAATTATAATCACTTGCAGAATTGAGCGATAGCGATTTGTGGGGAAATTCGTCATAAAAAAATAAAAGTAATGACAGCGACAATTCTGCAACTGAGTACATTTTAGTGATTTTGAGTTGATTACATTATTGAATATTTTTTATTATAATGATATTATTATTTGTTATAATTATTTATAATTATTTATTATATTATAATTTATAATTTTGTTTTTCAAACTTTTTCATACCTGGGATGCCTACTAGACTCTTGTTTGGTCAGATTTAAGTGAGTTATTTCTAAGAAACGCCAAATTTCCTTGCAAAATAATGGTACCGCTTTCAGCACCTAAAATCTGAAATAATCATACCGTGAGGTTAAACCAGAACAGTGTTGCAGATCTAAACCTGAACCAACATATATAAAAAAATATATAATCATGTCATTCTTATGCCAAAATGATGACAACGCTGATTTTGCTTATGCAACTAAAGGTAAAAGTTTTTATTTTTATTTTGTTGGGCATCTTTAAAATAACCAAAAATGAATGAATTGAAATGAATTCTTGATGATGCTGAGTTGTTTGACTTATCCTTGCTCAGCTCCCACACGCTATATACTTTGTATAGTTTCCTCGAATAATAAGCTGTCCATCACTGTCAAAGCCATTTTTTCACTTTCTCAAAATGTGCTCTTTTTACTGGTAGGCAATTTAACCATTCATATTCTGTACTGCTTATATTTTACACATTCTCACTGCTACACACAGTCAGAGTCAACGGCACATGCTAGGGACAAAACATACAAAGCCATATCAAAACATTTTTAAGTGTAATGGATGGTTTAAATAAGAGTAACTGATAATTGAAGGCATTTTGTCTCTCTATAAAGGAAATTATTTTTTTTGCATTGCATTCTGGATTTCTAGTATTCAAACATTAAACCTAATATAACACATATCTGTGTTCATATAGTTCTCACTGAAAAAAAATTATAAAAAAAATGGTGGATTTCCTGGAATAATTTGCTCATCTTTAAAGTGTCCAGGCAAAACTTTTTTTTTTGAATAGAGTAGAAGTGATTTGCCCTCACTGTTGAACAGACAGGAAGTGAGAGAAAAGGTGCAAAAGGGACACAGACACAAATATAAATCTGACTATTCTGCTAAAGAAATAATTGTTATTTCTGCCTGTTGTTGGTGGAGAGTTCCTTTCACTTCCTATCCAGGAAAATGTAAATTTCTCTAATGAAGCAGTAAAAAAAAGTTCTAATCCTTTGTTGTTATGTCTGTAATGAAAATATATATTTTTTTGTTTTGGATTGACATACGCTTTAAAGATAAGTGGTTTATTCCAGGAAATGTACCATTTTCTTTTTTTCTTAGTACTGTAAGCAGAAAATAATCTCATGTATTAGGTTCATTATTTCAATAGCGAAAATTCTGCAGTGACTTTAACAACAACAGCAGCAGCAGGAAGCTGACTACAAAAGCTGTCTGTGCGTGCATATACCTGCAGAAAGTCTGTCATCTGAGCTACCCAGTGCCTCCTGACATTGATGTGTAAAAAACAGCTTGTTAAGTTGCTTTTTGGGTATGAACAGGCACAACACTCCCACTGAGCAAATGCAGATACAAAAAAGAAACTTAGGTTTTACTTCTGCAGCAGTGCCAGATTACAAAATAGGTAGAGTAGGCATGGCCTATGGCCACCACAGTGTTTAAGGGCCTGTGACAATGAATCAAAATAATATTGATTTGTTCCTGTTTGATCTTGAAGGAAATGTTATAATGAAGTTTTTTTAAATTGCTTGCAAAAGATAGAAAAGGTGAATCAACTCAAAGAAATGAAAACATTACATTAAAGACTCTATACAGAAAATACTTTATTAATGTAATGCACCCAATAACAATTTAAAGTGCTTTAACTATAAACATTAGGTTTACATTACAGTTTTCTTCTCAAAAGCTCATTTACTTAAGCTGTCTATTTGTAAAAGATTGTGGTGCAACCTACGAAGTGTAATGTACAGTAGCTATGGTCATCTCCATCTAGCGGTAGACATGCATACTGCTTAGTTTAATATTATCCCACTACAGCACGCACACAAGAAACCTCCAGAAACTTGGAAGGGTGGCCCAAGAGTTTAATCCATCACTGTCTGAAGCTTTCACTTACATAATCCTTGGTCACCCTGCTTTGACGGCCGTTATTCAGGCACTTCCTGTTATAGGGTGACAACTGTCTCCCAGTTATGCTACTGCTTATCATGCGGTGACATGAGCATCTGAAGACATTCGCAAGTGGCCAGGTCAACATACATTGCACAGGCATGGTCCACTACTGTCATTGTGGTCATTAAACAGGTCATAAGCAATGATGTGCTTCTGATACTGCAGTAGCATGCAGACAAATACGTTGCGGAGAGAGGAAAATTAACAGTATTAATTAACAATATTAAGGAAAATTGCATATTACAATTGAATATGAAACACAGGAGTTGATTTACTGAAACTTGAGAGTGCAAAATCTCTGCAAAGAAACCAATCAGCTTCCCTGTGTATGGCCTGATTCACACCTATGCATTTTAAGTGCTTTTTGCATTTTGCAGATTTGCACTACAGTTCATTTAACATGGTTTGCTATGGAACATGTTCTGTAGTGCAAATCTGCAATAAGCTGATTAGCTACCATGGACAGCTGCACCAAATTTTGCACTCTCCAATTTTAGTAAATTAACCCTACAGTACATTAAACCTGTTACTGCCACTTTTACCTACAGGTAAGCCAATTAAGGCTTACGTGTAGGTGCTCAAAATATCTCCCAAACCTCCACGGTTTGGGAGATATTCGTCTTAGAAGCCAGCGCCGACATGAATGGCGCATGCGCACTAAAGAAAGGGCACGGTCCGTGCCCTTTCTATAGTGACCGTGTCGTGACCGTCTGCTCCTGGGTGCATGTGCGGGAGTGACGTCACGTGACTCCGGCCAATAGCAGAGCCGGAGTCCATGGCCCCGGAAGAAAGAGGGGTTGAAGATGGACGTGATGAGAGAGAGGGGACATCACTAACATTACAGGCTTCTTTTGCAGGTAAGTGGCACATAATGGGCTAGTGTACTAGCCCATTATGCCTTTACTTTGCAGGTAACAAAGAGGAAGTAAAACCCATCAGGGTTTACTTCCTCTTTAACAAACTAAATATCATCCAATTATAAGTTAGATTTACAGACCACTTTGTTTAGAAACACAGGGCATGCACCAGAGGCAAACAGTGTGTCCTGGTCTATAGAAATACACTTGAAGGCTTCACTTACAGCATTGCTGTGTATAAGGAAGCTGTGGAGGTTCGGTAATCATCTGTGTTACTATATGGAGAGACCTCAGCCAAGTAGGGAATTTCTAGTTTCTGGTCTCTTTGTCGTGTATAACGTTCAGCTACCATTGATAATGCTCATATCAGCCACTCCCCCAATAAATTCTTAGTACTGATCTGTTTTTATCTGTCTGCAATTATACTTTCTACTCTTAATCTGTGAGTTGTCCCAATACTGTAATATCATTTGTTAAAACATTAATTTAAAACATTTGTTAAAACAAAATTAAATATTTTTGAGAGCTAGTTTTTTATGTTTATTTGCAATTTTTTCTCCTCGTTATATTCATGCCTCATTAAATGACAATTGCTTGGGATTTCTTTCCAAGTCTATGCCATGCATCTGTGCATTTTGATTGATTACATTTTTAATTTAGTGTTTCTTTCCACTTTAAGAGGCACTCCAAATTAATCTAGATATTAAAATCCACTGCTGCCTGCAGGAAACATTCTTTCATGAACAGTTTGTGGATAAAATCAAAATGGGATCAGCATAATTTAATTTTAAACTGCTGTTTTATGACTTAGGGCTAGACTAATAGTCATATAAAATGTTTTAGATTTGATTAACATATAATGGATATCTTTTCCTGGGTGAAATCACTGTACATTCTCTGACCAAGCTACTGATCTCCTGTATCTTATATTGCCATTAGCCTAATATCTGGTGCTACATCTATCAGTTGTAATATGCCACCAGTCTACTATCTGATGATTAGCAGTAAAATTCTACAGAAAACCTGTAAAATGTAAATAAAACAGTATAAATTACAGATATAATGACATTATAGATAAAAAATAAAATAAAAAAAGTAACTTGTTACTTAGTATGAAGTTAGTTATAGACAATCAGTCTTATTTAAAGGGGTTGTAAACCTCCTGAAATGAAAAATTAACAAAGCATATGTTCATACAGTGTGTACTTGCTTCAGTGTATAGCAATTAGTGTGGATCCTGTCTGCTCTCTCTCTTTCTCTCTCTCACTATCGGCATGAGCCACTTCTGACACCATGAAATCCTTAGTGATGGCCTAACCCTCCCTGTCCTCTTATCTTCACAACACTCAGCAGGTGAGCAGGTGAGTGATGACCTCAGATGTGTATGTTACTCAGTGACTGTGTAGATAAATGTGTGTCCCTTCTCTCAACCCTGGTTTTAGATTACACTTAGCTTTGTGTTGTGTGGTTTATTACATCATACCCCCTGCCCCCTGCCTTTGGCAAGCTGAGGAATACCATCTAAATGGGAAAGGGTTAAACAGTACAGGAACCACAGTGTAGTAAAATATGAATATATTCTTAAATAGAATAAAATAACCTACTCAAAAAGGTGAGCCTCTGCAGGCATGTAATGATCCAGCGAAAAAAGGCTGCTTGAGGTGAAGTCAGGAAGTGCAGTTAATAAGAGTGTAATCAGTCCCAGTGTCTGGACTGCTGGGAAAATGTACGGTTTTGCATGGGGATGAACAAACCAGCACATTCGAACTGCGCTGTCCCAGCAAATTAAAGAGGAAATTTGTCAAACCAAAAGCCTTGTACACACGTGCAGGTTTCCCGATGGACTTTTTACCGCTGGGAAACCCGAGGCGAAAACCGAGAACCTGCTCTGTAACTTTTTTCCCCTACACACAACCGGGTTTCCTGACAGGAAAACTGCCATGAGAGCTTTGGTCGGGAATCCCGGCTGTGTGTATGCTCAATCGCAGTGTTTCCCATAGTGTTTCCCATAGGAAAACTTCCGGGTTAAAAAAGAGCTTCTTTTTTTTCCTGCAGTTTTCCTGTCGGGAAAACTGTGATGGAGGATACACATGCCGGTGATCCGGGCCAAAAGCTCTCATGGCAGTTTTCCCAACCGGAAAACCGATCATGTGTACGAGGCTAAATTCTTTGCAACCAGGCACTGCCTACCCCTTAAACCCCAATGCCTAGCCTTTGAAGTCTAGCCAGTTGATTTAGAAGGGCCAATAATGTGGAATTTGTTATGTGCCAGTTCTCTCACTATAAAAGCATGTGATCTTAGCAGCAATGTGTAAGTATGTGTTGGAGAGATGAAATCCTGTGTATAGCAAATTAATGTCTATACAGTGCTATCTCATCACACTGCACTCCACAGTAATTTAGCACAATATATTGTGCTAAATTACTGTGGAGTGCAGTGTGATGAGATACATATTCTTGTTCACCAAAGAGGTTGGTGGGAGCACCTTAATGAGACAGGTTGGCAGCAAATGCTTTAAACTACTTCCCCTCCTTCTCATTCCTCCATTTCCGCATTCCCCCACTACAATCTCTTACTGCATTTGCCCCAACATCTGTTGCCTCTAGTCTCAAGGAGGTAATTCTCACAGGGGATTTTCAAAGACATTTGAAATAACTTATGAAAACTCAGTAAAATGGGGAACAGGGTCATGCTGCTGGGCTGAGGAGGTTAAAAGGAAAGCTTGAACCTTG
This sequence comes from Rana kukunoris, assembly GCA_029574335.1. Classification (NCBI taxonomy): domain Eukaryota; kingdom Metazoa; phylum Chordata; class Amphibia; order Anura; family Ranidae; genus Rana; species Rana kukunoris. The sequence goes on along the minus strand of CM056053.1, from coordinate 112,954,865 downwards.
GCAGAATGTATCTACATTCACCTCACTCTTCACAGCTGCGAGAGCAAAAGAGAAAAAGTCATCATGTTCCTAAATCGCCCTCATGCCTGGCATCCTAATATAATCTTGGAAAAACTTCTGCACCTGCTTCTATCCCAGCTTATGAAATCAACTCCTTCCAAGTTTACAGCCAAAGCTACACCACAGTGGCAGGTACTAAGTAGCAAATAAGCAGTAATCGTGGGCAAGAATGCTAACTATCCTTTACAAACTTGGTTAATCTACTATCAATTAGGAAGATTTCTAGATGGGTACGCTGCTGGAGCTGGTGGTGCCTCCACATGTTATGTCCAGTGGTTATAGCACAGTCAGCTGTACCTGTTCCCTCACACTGGCCTCATCCTCAGACTCATGGGAACCAGCAGTTACCCTTAAGCACCCCAGAGCATGTGCAATGTCTCAGTCAAAACAGTGCCATTTTTGTTGCAGCTCATATGCCTTGTGTGTGACAATGGTATTAACCTACTGTCACTTATTTGGGAAAAATCACACATGTACCTAGCCTGGCATACATTTTTACCCTGATGGTGCAGTGGTTCATGACAAAGTACTGTGGGTTCCAGGGGGTGCTTCTTCATCCCAGATGGGTTTGTGGCCACTTTAGGTGGTCATACTCGTTCATGGCTCAACTGGCAGATATGCATCTCCAACATGTGATGCACGACAACCTCCTCAGGAGTGACATCCTCACAGGGGATGATAAATCTTTTCTTCTTTATAACTGGGAAGTTATAATGGAAGATGCCAATCTTTGAGACTGGGGAAGAGTTCCAATCCCTCACAATGCAGAGAACATAGTCATCAGTGGAACCAATCACCCCATTAACAGAAGCTTATACAATAAGGATGGCTCTGCAACAGGGGACCCCCTTCTGCAAGGACACCCAATATGGGTGTAGACAAACAATGCTATAACTGTGGCCTCCATCAGCTACCCAGGGGGCATCAAAAGTCTGGTAGCTTTGAATAAAGCAAGTCAAATTATCTCATAGACACCAACTGCTATGTATCTTGGCAATTTGAGGGTGAGGGGAAGAAAGGGTTTTTACATCTTAATGCTGCCAAGGTCCTGCAGATTTTTTAAAACCTGTTCCTGTCCATTTCACCACTCAGTCATAACAGGCTGCATGTGTTTTGTTCACAGGTAATATTTCTAAATTGTTGCTGGTTGCAATTGATTTTTCACAGCCTATTCCTGCCCAAATGCACTACATTATTTTGGACTGCAAGTTTTCTAAACCGTGTACATTTCCTCATCACATTTCCTAATTCTGTCCAAATGCACATTCCCTAATTGTTGTTGGTGGCATTTTCTTTTCACTGACGGATTTACACCTTTCCTCTCATCTACCCCATCATTTTCTGTGAATGCTTCTCTATAAATCTATAGAGAGTGTTTTCATTTAAAAACAAAACTACAGATGCAAACATATATAATCATACAAATATAGTTTCCATTCCTTAAGCAAAAGGCACTTATTTTGTTATTTTGACAAAATTGTTGGGCAGTGAGTTGCAAAAAAAACTGCAAACATCTTATGCCAGTCAAATTTAAAACCTTAAGTGTAAAGTCTTAAAATAGACCCTGTCTCTCTGCTGTCTCGCAGATATCTTTTACAGCAAATACACAGTAAATCCACTGCTTATTATTGTCAATACTTTCCCAGAGTCTTATTTGTTACTTAGTGTGAAACTATCTAACAACTTTGACATTTTACACCTAACTTTACACTCAACAATCTTTCTATATGCAATAATGAATATCTTTTTGCAAAAAGTTAAAAATAAATAAAAAAGTACAGGGTTTAAACTCACCCCAGGCAAAACAGTTTTAAACATATATATATATATATTTTTTATACAGTGGTGAATTTAGAAATGTTGAAAGACTCATTAATGAGTGTTCTACACACTTGCTCATGCAATAAAGGATGTTACTATTACAGGATGTTAAGGATTTTTTTTTAAAAGGGACATTATCAAGCACACAGGCAGTTGTGAAAATTCTGTTTTTTAGTATAGTGTAAGGCCGCGTACACACGATCAAATTTATCTGCTGAAACCGGTCCGACGGACAGTTTCAGCAGATAAATCTGATCGTGTGTACGGGCGAGCAGACAGGTTTTTCCAGCAGACAAGTTTTAAAGCATGCTTTAAAACTTGTTTGCTGGAAACCCGTCCGTCCGACATGTCCGCTGGTTGGTACACTAACCAGCAGACATATCTGTCCGCACATGCGTCAAATGGATTCGACTCATGTGTGGAAGTATTTTACTTCCTGGTTCGGTGACGTGGCGGCGTCAACGTCACCGCCACGTCACCGCGCTGTCTGCCGGCGGGGATTTTGGTTTGATGGTGTGTACAACCATCAGACCAAAACAGCCCAGCAGACATATCCGATAAAAACGGTCCATCGGACCGTTTTCATCGGATAAGTTTGAGCGTGTGTACGCGGCCTAAGTGTTAGAAACCGTGTTGGGTCTTTATTACTGCCTGTGTTCCCTATGCAGATTCTGCCCCATCATGTTCTGATAATGTGTCACCAGGACTAAAAACAAGAAGAAATATCCTCAAAAAAGTCACAGGCAAATTAAAACATTCTTGCACTTAAATTGCAAGGTCTGTTTATTCAGTGTGGCTCCCTCCCCCTTTCTACCAATGCTCCATTAACCACTTCAGCCCCGGAAAAATTTAGCCCTTCCTGACCAGAGCACTTTTTGCGATTCGGCACTGCATCGCTTCAACTGACAAATTGCGTGGTCGTCTGACGTTGAACCCAAACAACGTATATGTTGATGCATTTTTATAGCACTGATCAATGTAATAATGTCACTGGTCCCCAAAAAGTGTGATTTGAGGCCAGATTTGTCCACCACAATGTTGCAGTTCCGCTAAAAATCACAGATCGCTGCCATTACCAGTAAAAACAATAAAAAAAAATCAAAAATGCCTAAATCTATGCCAGGGTTTGCAGACACGATAACTTTTGCGTAAACCAATCAATATATGCCTATTGCATTTTTTTAACCAAAAATGTGTATAAGAAACTGAAAAACTGAAAATTAATTTTGTTTTTTTTATATGTATTATAGCAGAAATCAGTTTGATTTGTTTGCTGGGAAAGAGGCATTTTTTTTGAAAGGTGCACATTTGATGCTGCTTTAATAATATTAAATTTGTAACATTTTATAAATAATAAATGTTAATTTGTTTTGAAAGCCTGTTTCATGAGACTATTCCTTTTTTAAAACCATATTACTGTATTATTTGTATATACAAACCTTCAAACATATATCAAATACATTTGGAAAATAAGTTTTACCAACTTAAAAAAATGGAGTAAGTTACAAGTTAATATCACTTAAAAACAAGTAATAGGGCAGCACAGTGGAGTAGTGGTTAGCACGTATTCCTAACAGAAAAAGGGTTGCTGGTTCAAATCCCGACCACGACACTACCTGCCTGCAGTTTGCATGTTTTACCATGTGCTTGCATGGGTTTCCTCTCACACTCCAAAGACATGCTGGTAGGGTAATTGGCTCCTGTGTAAATTGGCCCTAGTATATGTATGCAAGTTAGGGTTCTTAGATTGAATGCTCCTTGAGGGCAAGGACAGATGTGAATGTACATTGTTTATGTAAAGCTTCTGTAAAGTGACAGTGCTACATAAGTACATAAAACAAATAAGTTAATGTATGTGTTCCTAACTAAAACTTTTCTATTGAGTTCCCACCGGGAGAATCTAAAACATCCCTTCAATTGGAATGGCCACACGAGGAGGTTCTAGCTTGCCATTTCTTTCATAAAGGCCGCTGTACTGGTGCTTTCCCTTTCTGGTCATATAGACAGCTGACTCACTTTCTTACATTCACAGACTCAAATGAAACATGGAGTAGACAACACCATTTCAAGCACTATACTCATGCACTACTCCACAAAGACATCTCATTTAATACACTTATGCCCTACTCCAAGCTGATGCTGGTCCTCCCACAACGCATTCCGTGCATGCCTCTTGGGAAACAGATTTACAATTGATACTCACGGAAAAGGACTGGGAGACCATCTATACGTTTGCCCATAAGGGATCGATGTATGTAGCGATCCAGGAAAATGGATACAAAATCATAACTAAATGGTACAGGACCCCAGCCCGCTTACACAAGTTCTCTCCTTCAATTCCAAACATTTGTTGGAGATGCAAAAGAGAAGTAGGATCCATGATCCATATTTGGTGGGAGTGTACCTTGCTTCAACCATTCTGGAAAGAAGTCCTTTCCATAATTTCTCGGGTCACCACCTTTACCCTGGATTACAACCCGGCTCAATACCTCCTACATCATACAACCCTACCCCAACGCACCTACCAGAAATCGTTGGCCATGCATATGGTCAACGTGGCCAGACTCTGCATTCCCAGACATTGGCGATCAACAGATATCCCAACCATTACAGAGTGGTTGACCAGGGTGATCAAAATAGAGGAGATGGAGGAATTAATTCACACTGCCCAAGACCGTATTCAGAAATTCAGTCCAATTCCCCCTAGCGTCTTGGGACAAACGAGTTTATCCCACCTTATTCGAGGGTGTTTGGAGAACCATATAAACTTTAGACAAAGTTTTCTGTACGTGTTAAAAAAAGAGGCAGGTAATTTTATTGGGATGGTTTGAATAGAGGTAGAGAATTCTAGGAAGAATATTCATTTTTATGATAGCAGCTCTACCAAACCAGGAATAGAAACCAGCATCCCACTTCAAAAGATCATCTTGGATAGATTTGAGAATGGGTAGGAAATTGCAGGAGTATAGATCTTTTAATTTCAATGGAATATGTATACCCAGATATGTGAGTGCGTGGGATTCCCATTTAAAGGGGACATTTTTCTGACAAAGAGAAACTACATCGGGTCGTAACGAAACGTTTAGGGCTCTAGATTTATCGAAGTTAATTTTTAAGTTGGAGATCAATTCAAAAAGTGAGAAATCTTTTAAAAGGACTGGTATCGTGGTAATAGGTTCAGATAAAAAAAGAATGACGTCATCAGCGTAAGCAGCCAATTTATAATGTCTGTCTTTTATCCTAATTCCTTTAATATCGGGGTTATTTCGGATCTTACAGAGAAAAGGTTCCAGAGTTAGTATGAAAATAATGGGAGAAAGGGGACAACCCTGACGGGTCCCGTTCGACACGGAGAAGGCGTCCGACAGGCAGCCATTTATTTTAATTCTAGCTGTGGGTGACGAGTATAACACAAGGATGAATTGTAACATATGGTCACCAAATCCCATTGCTTTTAAAGTTTCACGCATATACAGCCAATCGACAATGTCAAACGCCTTCTCCGCGTCAAGGGAGATGAAAAAACCCGGTTTAGACCTACTATTCAACCAATGGTGGATTGTAATGGCTTTTTGGGTGTTGTCCCTGGCTTCCCTTCCGGGAACAAAACCCACTTGATCTAGGGATATTAAGTTAGGAAGTAAGGGCAGAATACGGTTAGCTATTATTTTTGCATATAATTTTAGATCCACATTGGGCAGGGAAATGGGCCTATAATTGGATACTAGTAAATCATCTTTACCTGGTTTTGGTATCATCGTAATATGGGCTTCAAGGAGATCTTTGATATTACAAAGGGGTTGATCGGGAATCGTATTAAAAGCCTTCAGAAAATATTTCACTTTCAATTATAGTAGATAACCGACAGGCCATCTGGACCTGGACATTTTCCAATTTTAAGTTGTTTGAGTGCCCTGGTTGTTTCTTCCGAATCAATAGGTCTATCTAGGAGTTTTGCTTCTTCTTTGGAGATAGGTTTAGGACCATAAGTCGCTAAAAATTCAGTAATTAATTGAGTTTCTGCGTCAGGAAGAGTATTTCTCTGAATATAATTTGGAATAGAAATTTACAAATTGTTTAGCGATTTTGGAGGAGGAAGAGATTTTCTTACCAGTGGGATCTAAAATTGAGTGAATGGTAGATGCAGATTTCTTTATCTGTATAGCCCTGGCAAGCAACTTCCCAGCTTTATTACCAAATTCATAGTATAGCTTGCGTGACAAAATGAAATTTCGTTTAGTGTTTTTTTCGAGTTTCGATTTTTGTTATATAGGGATCCTTTCAAAAATATATATCTACCATCATTATCAGAAAGGGTGTCTTGAATTTGAATAGGGCAATTTTTCGAAATAAGAATAGAGACTCCCTTAGATTTAGATTCGGGATTGGTGGCATGAAAAGCAAAAGGGTATAAATCATGTATATCTATGCGAAGCTCCGCAATGGGGGCGCGTAGCGGCTCAATAGCCTGAAGACGTCATATGACGTCGGGTTAGGGTTTTGAAATCACTTTGCCGCCGTCCTTTTGTAATATGGCGGAAGGCAAGTGGTTAATGAATTGGGTTTAAATCCACTTTATTACACTGTACAGATGCACCACTTCACAGGCAGGTTAACCACTTAAGCCCCGGACCAAAATGCAGCTAAAGGACCAGGCCCCTTTTTGCACAGCGTCGCTTTAACTGACAATTGCGTGGTCAGGCGACGTGGCTCCCAAACAAAATTGGCATCCTTTTTTTCCCACAAATAGAGCTTTATTTTGGTGGTATTTGATCACCTCTGCGGTTTTTATTTTTTGCGCTATAAACAAAGATAGAGCGACAATTTAGAAAAAAAATGTTTTGTACTTTTTGCTATAATAAATATCCCCCAAAAATATATAATTTTTTTTCCCTCAGATTAGGCTGATATGTATTCTTCTACCTATTTTTGGTAAAAAAAAATCGCAATAAGCGTTTATCGGTTGGTTTTTGCAAAATTTATAGCGTTTACAAAATAGGGGATAGTTTTATTGCATTTTTATTTATTTTTTTGTTTACTACTAATGGCAGTGATCAGCGATTTTTTTTGTGACTGCGACATTATGGCGGACACTTCGGACAATTTTGATACATTTTTGGGACAATTGTCATTTTCACAGCAAAAAATGCATTTAAATTGCATTGTTTATTGTGGAAATGACAGTTGCAGTTTGGGAGTTAACCACAAGGGGCGCTGTAGGGGTTATGTGTTCCCTGTGTGTGTTTACAACTGTAGGGGGGGGGTCGCTGTAGGTGTGACGTCATGGATCGTGTCCCCCCTATAAAAGGGATGACGCGATCGATGCTGCCGCAACAGTGAAGCATGGGGAAGCCGTGTTTACACACGGCTCTCCCAGTTCTTCAGCTCTGGGGACCCGCGGTCCGGGTCACAAGTGTGCGCCGCGGACACACGCTCGTGACCCATGGCAGGGTAGTAGTACAGGACGTACCTGTACGTGGATCTGCCCAGCCGTGCCATTCTGCCGACGTATATGTGCAGGAGGCGGTCCTTAAGTGGCATCCCCTAGGCACGTTAGTTAAAGGAAATACACATTTTAGTGTTCCCCTTAAAGCATTATTGAAATTCCTCCCCACCAAAAAAAATGTTTGAAAAATATTTTTGTGCTTTCGTACAATTTAAAAATGTCTAAATTTCGTACAGTTTCAAAATTCCTTGCCTATTAGCCTAACAGCCTTTTAATTCCATTAAATGTATATAAATCCTGTATAATAATAATTAATTTAATTTAATGGGATTCGTATTTGGCACCTAAACTTTAGTCATGTTCTGAGAACACACTTCAAACCAAACCCAGGTACATATAGTTCTTCCCCACCAGAGACCAATGAATGTTCCCATTTAATATGGGCATATTATTCAGTCTCAGGCACATTAATGGAAAGATCACTTCTGTAAATTCTAGAGTTAAAATTATATAGAGGGTAGTGGGGGTAGTGGCGCTGTCGCTGATAGGTTGTACTGTTGGGCCAATTGATCACCCAGGTGGGTGGATGAATGGGCTCTAATGGGGCAACCTTCCCCGTCCTCTAAAAGGTGGTGGCAGTGTTTGCCTATAAATAAAGTGGAAAGTAATGAGAATAATGACACTCAAATGTATTTAAAATTAGTCGCTGTGCTTCCCAAATAAGGTGTCAACAGTATTGATTCATTACGTGCGTGAGAGAAGGCATCTAACATAAACTTGATGGCTATGCTTATTTACTACAGTGGGCTCATATGCATAGCCCACCGCATAGCCCACCGCTAGAAATAGAATAGGACCAAAAGGTCAAATGTACCAACATAAATACAATGAAAACAAGTGCCTGCTGTATGCAATATGAGACTAAAAGAGAGCCTCTATGTGAACAACCTAGATAGGTGAACTGCCACTGTGATCAAAAAATACAATATAAATATATAAGTCCATAAACATAAGTCCAAACAGAATAATTGCAATAGTGTGATCCAAGGTGCACCAAAGTGGGTAGGTGATCATCAAAATATATCAAAGTGCTTCTCGCAGTGGGTCCGGTGCTCCCCCTTATGGGTCCCCACTCACCAGAGGCATTCACCCCTGCTGGGGTAGAATGCGTGTCAGTAAAACCACAGCTGTTCCTCCGTGCTGTTCCCCCGTTCCTGGGTTCCTGGTCGGTGTCCTTGGCACAGGTGATTGGATTCAATTCGGTCTTACAAGTCCTCCAGGAGAAAAAAACACGCTACCATGGCGTAGTACGTTTAAAATTTTAATAGCACTGCCACTAGGGCATAGCACTGCACTTAGTCCAATAGTCGGTCGTATCAGCATGGGAACGGCGTGCGATCCACAGGCAATCAGCTGGTCAACCCGGAAGTGCATGGGAGTGTGCGTGTATCCGCTTTATGCACGTTTCGTATTGTTTACGTCTTCTGAAGCCACTTCAGAAGACTTAAACAATACGTAACGTGCGTAAAGCCGATACACGCACACTCCCACGCACTTCTGGGTTGACCAGCTGATTGCCTGTGGAAGGCACGCCGTTCCCATGCTGGTACGACCGACTATTGGACTAAGTGCAGTGAAGGATTTTTGCCTATCCCCTTGAGGGGATAGGCTAATGGAGTCTTTTATTTACTTATTTAGTCATTTTATATACTTTTATTGGCTGTTAGGCTGTGTAGGACCCTATATTGCCCTATTCAGCTGGCTGTCATTTTTTGTATTTTTGTATTTTTGTTTTATGCACGCCCTAGTGGCAGTGCTATTAAAATTTTAAACGTACTACGCCATGGTAGCGTGTTTTTTTCTCCTGGAGGACTTGTAAGACCGAATTGAATCCAATCACTTGTGCCAAGGACACCGACCAGGAACCCAGGAACGGGGGAACAGCACGGAGGAACAGCTGTGGTTTTACTGACACGCATTCTACCCCAGCAGGGGAGAATGCCTCTGGTGAGTGGGGACCCATAAGGGGGAGCACCGGACCCACTGCGAGAAGCACTTTGATATATTTTGATGATCACCTACCCACTTTGGTGCACCTTGGATCACACTATTGCAATTACTCTGTTTGGACTGTTTGGACTGTTTATGGACTTATATATTTATATTGTATTTTTTGATCACAGTGGCAGTTCACCTATCTAGGTTTGTTCACATACTGTAGAGGCTCTCTTTTAGTCTCATATTGCATACAGCAGGCACTTGTTTTCATTGTATTTATGTTGGTACATTTGACCTTTTGGTCCTATTCTATTTCTAGCCTATGCGGTGGGCTATGCATATGAGCCCACTGTAGTAAATAAGCATAGCCATCAAGTTTATGTTAGATGCCTACTCTCACGCACGTAATGAATCAATACTGTTGACACCTTATTTGGGAAGCACAGCGACTAATTTTAAATACATTTGAGTGTCATTATTCTCATTACTTTGCACTTTATTTTTAGGCAAACACTGCCAACACCGTTTAGAGGACGGGGAAGGTTGCCCCATTAGAGCCTATTCATCCACCCACCTGGGTGATCAATTGTCCCAACAGTACAACCTATCAGCGACAGCGCCACTACCCCCACTACCCTCTACATTTCTCTAATATACTCCTCTAGGGGAGTTATATATACGGGGGGGCTGCAGTCTTACACAACACTTGCATTATATTCCCCTAGTATACTATCTTAAGCGCAGTCCATCTATCTATAGAGTTAAAATTAACCCACATTTAATGTCTATGGTAAACCTAAAGAGACGTATTCGTATTTTTAAAGTCAGTGTTTAGACGGCTATGAAACGTAGGAGCTAATCAAGAGCTATCGTTATTCTGTGCATGTTGACAGGAAACATTTGCACAAAGGGAAACAGCAGGGAGACTTATTGGTGAACCTGTACTCCTTTATTGTTCAATTCAGCAGGCTATGGGGTGCTTTGACCATGGTTCTTGACCTAATTGTGCTTCAGTTCCTGTAGATGCCGCAGATCTGTCTGTGATCTCTGCAAAGATGTAAAGCCCTGTACACACGATCGGTCCATCCGATGAGAACGGTTCGACGGACCGTTTTCATCAGTTCACCAATGAAGCTGACTAATGGACTGATGTGCCTACACACCATCAGTTCATGAACCGATCGTGTCAGAATTTGGTGACGTAAAACACAACGACGTTATGAAAAAAACTAAGTTGAATGCTTCCAAGCATGCGTCGACTTGATTCTGAGCATGCGTGGATTTTTAACCGATGCTCGTGCATACTTTTTGACCTATTGGTTAGCCGTCCATCGGTTCAATTTTAAAGCAAGCCATCTGTTTTTTGACCGAAGGATAAGGGACAGATGGGGCCTACACACGATCGGTTTGGACCGATGAAAACAAACTTCAGTCCGTTTTCATCGGTTTGAACCGATCGTGTGTACGCGGCTAAAGACTTGCAAGATTTGCTCAACTGAATTACATATCCTCTGTCAGGTAAAACAGTTCCTATATTTTATATATGTTTTTTCAGTTATGTGTGTAGATACTTACCTTTAAATATATATACAGTGCCTTGCGAAAGTATTCGCCCCCTTGAACTTTGCAACCTTTTGCCACATTTCAGGCTTCAAACATAAAGATATAAAACTAATTTTTTGTGGAGAATCAACAACAAGTGGGACATAATCATGAAGTGGAACGAAATTTATTGGATAGTTCAAACTTTTTTAACAAATAAAAAAACTGAAAAATTGGCCGTGCAAAATTATTCAGCCCCTTTACTTTCAGTGCAGCAAACTCTCTCCAGAAGTTCAGTGAGAATCTCTGAATGATCCAATGTTGACCTAAATGACTAATGATGATAAATAGAATCCACCTGTATGTAATCAAGTCTCCGTATAAATGCACCTGCACTGTGATAGTTTTAGAGGTCCGTTTAAAGCGCAGAGAGCATCATGAAGAACAAGGAACACACCAGGCAGGTCTGAGATACTGTTGTGGAGAAGTTTAAAACTGGATTTGGATACAAAAAGATTTCTTAAGCTTTAAACATCCCAAGGAGCACCGTGCAAGTGATAATATTGAAATAGAAGCAGTATCAGACCACTGCAAATCTACAAAGACCTGGCCATCTCTCTAAACTTTCAGCTCATACAAGGAGAAGACTGATCAGAGATGCAGCCAAGAGGCCCATGATCACTCTGGATGAACTGCAGAGATCTACAGCTGAGGTGGGAGACTCTGTCCATATGACAACAATCAGTCGTATACTGCAAAAATCTGACCTTTATGCAAAAATCTGACCTTTATGGAAGAGTGGCAAGAAGAAAGCCATTTCTTAAAAATATCCATAAAAAGTGTTGTTTAAAATTTGCCACAAGCCACCTTGGAGACACACCAAACATGTGGAAGAAGGTGCTCTGGTTAGATGAAAACAAACTCAAACTTTTTGGCAACAATGCAAAACGTTATGTTTGGCGTAAAAGCAACACAGCTCATCACCCTGAACACACCATCCCCACTGTGAAACATGGTGGTGGCAGCATCATGGTTTGGGCCTGCTTTTCTACAGCAGGGACAGGGAAGATGGTTAAAATTGATGGGAAGATGGATGGGGCCAAATACAGGACCATTCTGGAAGAAAACCTGATGGAGTGTGCAAAAGACCTGAGACTGGGACGGAGATTTGTCTTCCAAAAGACAATGATCCAAAACATAAAGCAAAATCTACAATGGAATGGTTCACAAATAAACATATCCAGGTGTGAGGCCGCGTACACATGACCAAGAAACTCGTCGGGCGAAACACATAGTTTTCCTCGTCGAGTTCCTTGTTAGGCTTGTCGAGGAACTCGACAAGCTTGCTTTGTGTACACACGTTAAAGACCAAGTCTCGTCGTTCTCAAATGCGGTGACTTCAATACATAGGACAGCAGGGGAAGTTTGATTCCACTGGCACAACTCTTGGGGCTGGTTTTGCTAATCTCATGTGTTTGCGTGTTAAGTAAAAGTTTGGTAAAAGACTATTTGCACTTTTCAGTCTGTTACAGCTTGAAAAATGTGTTATCTTCATTACAAATGCTACTTTTACTCCCGTCTCCTACTTTTATCTGAGCTTGCGCAGGTTTCTTAGCATACACACGCTCGAGTTTCTCGTCGGAAACCAGCCTGATGAGAAACTTGACGAGCTAAATTTCGACTCCCTTCGAGAAAGTAGACAAACTGCTCTCTTTTTGTTTCCTCGGCGGTTTTCTCGGCGAAAAGTGTACACACGACCGGTTTCCTTGGCAGAATACGTCTCCCATCAAGTTTCTTGCTGGATTCTGCCGAGGAAACCGGTCGTGTGTATGCGGCCTGAGAATGGCCAAGTCAAAGTCCAGACCTGAATCCAATCGAGAATATGTGGAAAGAACTGAAAATTCACAAACGCTCTCCATCCAACCTCACTGTGCTCGAGCTGTTTTGCAAGGAGGAATGGGCAAAAATTTCAGTCTCTCGATGTGCAAAACTGATAGAGACATACCCCAAGCGACTTACAGCTGTAATTGCAGCAAAAGGTGGTGCTACAAAGTATTAACTTAAGGGGGCTGAATAATTTTGCACACCTAATTTTTCAGTTTTTTATTTGTTAAAAAAGTTTGAAATATCCAATAAATTTTGTTCCACTTCTTGTTTGTGTTCCACTTGTTGTTATTTCTTCACAAAGAAAATCAGTTTTATATCTTTATGTTTGAAGCCTGAAATGTGGCAAAAGTTTGCAAAGTTCAAGGGGGCCGAATACTTTCACAAGGCACTGTATATAAATATATATATATTGTGACAGGGTACACAATTGTATGTACACCAGTAAGAGACTGGAAAAGTCAGCGTTCCCTGCCCTGGAAGGGGTTAAGCCTGGCCAACAGGTAAAACCTCCTCTCTTCCCCTATTAATTAACACTCACCTGGTAAGGAAGTGGAAAGTGAGAGCTCAGTGAGAGAGGTATGCTGAGCTGGATGGACAGGTTGGAAACTGTCTGCATTGAAGGAACAAGGTCTGTCACAGATTTGTTTATTTGGACTGTTATTATGTTTGTTTTATACTGGAGGCTGGAATAGCCCCTCCAGTACAGTGTAGTGAGGGACACTACTGTCAGTTAGCCTCCTAAATTGGAGTAGGCCATTTTGTTTTGTATTATTTATTCATTTTAAATGCAATAAAGCCGTATTTATTGCTTAAGATCAGCGACTTTGTTGCATTGCATTGCATTTCTGCGACTTTGTCACAAGTGGTGTCAGAAGTGGGATGTTCGCTGTTGTACCGGTCAATTTACAGTTATAGTGGCCTTAAAGGTACAGGACCCAGAAAATGGAAGATATTGTGAAAGCCCTGTTACAAGCTGCCTCTGTGCAGCAAGAGACTAATAGACAGCTAGCTGCAGTACAACAAGAAACTAATAGACAAGCCGCTGCAGCACAACAAGAGATTAGTAGACAGGCAGCTGCCGCAGCTGCAGTACAACAGGAGACCAACAGGCTCCTGACTTTGCAGATTGAAGCTTTGACTGAAGCACAAAAATCAGACCATGCTGTTCTCAAAGCAACCCTGGATCAGATGACTACCCAAGGGTCTTCTAACCCACCAGCAAGGGGGGTAAGCCAAATACGTGCAAGCAGCTGTCTGCAGAAAATGACCCCAGATGATGATGTGGAGACTTATCTACTGGTGTTCGAACGGACCGCCACCCGAGAAGGCTGGGCCCCAGAACAGTGGGCTGGAATCATTGCACCCTTCCTCCTGGGAGAAGCACAGAAAGCCTATTTTGATCTGGATGAGGTGGCTGCTGCAGACTTTCCCAAACTGAAAGGAGAGATCCTGGCTCGCTTAGGGGTGACTTCCACAGTGAGGGCCCAGCGTTTCTACAACTGGAGGTTCAAAGAAGGAAAAGCGCCAAGATCCCAGATGTTCGATTTAATTCATCTGGCTCGGAAGTGGCTCAAACCAGAGACTCAAACCCCTGCACAGATTATAGAAGCGCTTGTACTGGACCGTTACGTGAGAGAGCTTCCAAATGGCCTCCGGGAGTGCATCACTCAGGGAAATCCCCTGGACTGTGATAGTATGGTCGCACAAGTGGAGCGGTACCTATCTACCAAAAATTTGGACCGATCTCTCTCTTCAGAAATTGAACGGGATTTCCTTGTGTTCTTGCCCCCCGTGTGAACTTAATACACAGCAGGTTTTCAGGAAAAGAGGTAAGCAGAGTGCCGAGACCTGACTTCACCAACTTAACTGATTCTCTTGTGCACTTTAAGGATGAATTGCACCGCAATTGCAGAGGAATCCTACATCAACTCTAATATACCACTGGTGAATCGGCGATAACATGAGGATCTGATTAAACCACATGTGTCTTAGCATTGTATAATAGAACAATTCTTGCAAACAAATTTGGCTAATCCAAATCCAATTCTGTATGGAGTCCATTCAGTTGTTTTGGCGATGGCCCACATGGTGAATATGGATGTTTTTTGACACCTTCTTACCACACATGTATTTAAGGTGGACTTACATAATTTTTACTTTTTAACTTTGTATCACATTCTGATTAGCGAAGCACAGTTTTGTTTATTTTATAGATTGCACAGTTGCGACTATTTCTATGACAAATGTGCTTTCCTTTTGCACATGCCTATGGAAGCAAGCAGGCCTCTCTATGCAGAAGACTCACAAAACATGGCACCTCTTCTAATGAGAACTTTAGCAACCACAGTGTTTCACAGGATGCACATTTGTTACATAAGTGTAATTGTAGTTTTCCAGTTTTTACAAAATCTCACAAAAATAGATACTCCTCTAATACTGCTGTACCCAAACACACATGTAAGTTGCCATAGCTGAGCCCTCTCTGGAAAATGCTTTTCTCTGGCTATCATGCTAATCCAGTGGCTTTAATACATTTATTGTTATTGACGCATACCAAGTATGCAGATAGTGTTTCCTGACTTAACATTTTCTGGATCTGACTGTTTGTTCCAGGCCAGTGACTCCAGTAGGGTGACCACGTGTCCCGGGTTGCCCGGGACAGTCCCGCATTTTGCAGGTCCGTCCCTGGCACATTCATTCCAGGACAATACAGTGTCCTGGAATGAAACAGACACAGCGCCCCCCGCCCCCAGGGCCAATCTGATGCCCCCAAAAAAGGCCACCAAATCACCACTTTTTTTTTTAAAGTGTATTTTGTGCGTGAAGAGAGAGGAGCCGGACTGCAGGAGTTGGGAGTAGGCAGACCCTCCCCCCGGAGGCAATCGCCATCCTTCTCCATGCCCCCGGTGGCAATGGCGGGTGTGAGGGGGGGCCTCCCACTCACCCCGCCCTACCTGCTCCACTTGGGAGCCCGACTGGGGCCCAACGGGACCCCAATGGGGCAGAGGGACTCCCCCTATGAGGGAGTGAGGGGGTCTAGCCCACCCAGCCAGCCCTGTAGGTCCTTCGCCTCTCTTTATTTTAGGAGACCCCATGGCCAAAGTGTGTGTGTGTTAAACCAATTTCGTGTGCGTGCAAGTGTGGTGTTTTTTTGGGGGGGGTGGGCATACTAAGCACAGGCGTACCTTGCATAGCACACCCACCGGGAGCCGGGCTGAGACCACCAAACTCAATTCACATGTAGCCGAGACCGGGATCCGAACCCTTGGCTGCAGAGGTGAACGGCTTGTCAGCGCAGTGCCAATCACGTTGAGCCACCACAGC
Source organism: Rana kukunoris (assembly GCA_029574335.1). Taxonomy (NCBI): domain Eukaryota; kingdom Metazoa; phylum Chordata; class Amphibia; order Anura; family Ranidae; genus Rana; species Rana kukunoris. The sequence goes on along the minus strand of CM056053.1, from coordinate 112,938,787 downwards.
TCCCACCAAATCACCACTTTACTCACTGACAATACTTGTCCTGGCCGAGAATGGCTGGAGGAGCACAATCCCGCCCCCTGCTTGTGAAATGTGGTCACCCTAGACTCCATTAATATGGTAGCCAGTGACCAGCAGGCGACTTGTATTTTCAAAGGGAGGAACACAGTTGTAATGGTAGGTGTTTAAATTATTCACTACTATACATTCCTAGTAGTAGTACATGTTCTGCCAAAGTCTGGGCAACTTACAATAATGCTGGACTTGCTCTGTCTGGACACCCATCCATCTCGGAGCCTTATATTATAACCTGCTGGGACTTGTAGTTCTCCATCTTCTCCTGGGGCTCAGGTGCATGCAATCCACACCCATCCACCTCAGAGCCTTATTGTATGTATAACCTGCTGGGACTTGTAGTTCTCCAATCTCCATGAGCCCCAGGAGAAGATGGAGAACTACAAGTCCCAGCAGGTTATAATATAAAGCTCCGAGGTGGATAGATGTCTGGACAGTGACAATTGGTGGCACAGTGGTGACAATTGGTGGCACAGTGGTGACGATTGATGGCACAGTGGTGACAATTGATGGCATGGTACAGTGACCGCATTTAATGGCATGGCACAGTGATTGCGTTTGTTGGCATGGCACAGTGGTGACAATTGATGGCACAGTGGCTGCATTTGATGGCATGGCACAGTGGTTGCGTTTGGCATGGCACAGTGGTGACAATTGATGGCACAGTGGCTGCATTTGATGGCATGGCACAGTGGTTGCGTTTGGCATGGCACAGTGGTGACAATTGATGGCACAGTGGTTGCGTTTGTTGGCATGGCACAGTGTTGACAATTGATGGTACAGTGGCTGCATTTGATGGCATGACACAGTGGCTGTGTTTGATGGCATGGCGCAGTGGTGACAATTGATGACACAGTGGCTGCATTTGATGGCATGGCGCCCTGTGATTGGGCGTATGTGGTCATGCGCTAGCGCCGGGGGGGGGGGGTTGCGAAAAAAAACGCCTAATAGAGTACCGGCACCTCTTTTGGCCCACTTAAAGCACTGTGTACACACGATCAAAACAAAATCCCCGTGGACAGACAGCGCGGTGACGTGGCGGTGACGTTGATGCCGCCACGTCACCAAACCAGGAAGTAAAATAAAATGGATTCGACGCATGCGGGAGATTTCGGTCCGCTGGTTAGGCGTACTAACCAGCGGACATATGCGACAGACAGATTTCCAGCAGACAAGTTTTAAAGCATGCTTTAAAACTTTTGTCTGCTGGAAACCTGTCTGCTAGCCCGTACACATGATCGGATATGTCCGCTTAAACTGGTCTGCAAACCAGTTTCAGCAGATATGTAAGATCGTGTGTACGCGGCATTAAAATTATAATCTAAGGGCAGATGTGACTTAACTTTTAATAATACATGTGTACTTTACAATAATACATGATAATAATAATAATAATAATAATAATAATACATGTCTACTTTATTTTTAGCAGAGAGTCTTTATTTAAAGCAGAGAGACTGATGCATTCCACATCATATTCTGATCCATCCAATTCAGTTTGCTTAAACAGTAATGGCAAGTGATGATAAAATCACTCAAATCTTGTTGGTTGTTCCAGATATAATGTAGACAGTGGTCGTGAAGAGTGGTGCACGAAGAAGATATGAATGTTATCTTAAGAGTATCTTTGGAACATTTAGCACTCCCTTAAACAAACACTCACTCTCCATATATAACAGGACCTTTTGGATATGTATCTGATTCTGGCATTACTTTGGTGGTGTGCTCCCATTGGCTGGTAGGTGCATACCTGTATCCAGGGTTCAATATCATATATATATATATATATATATATATAGACATATATATACTGTGTATATAGATAGATAGTATATCTATCTATCTATCTATCTATCTATCTATCTATCTATCTATCTATCTATCTATCGACATCTTTCTATATTATATTATTCTTGCGTGTATGGTCTTGAAGAAGCAAAAGTCAGCAAAACGTGTCAATAGATCAAGCATATTTAGAATGTATATAATGATGTGACTGTACAGTTTGCACTGTGTGATATAAAATGTATGTTTTTATCATAGCAAGCATTTTTTTTTCTGTGTATAAAACTCTATAAATATAAATAGTTTTACTTATATTTCTGGCATTCCATGTTCTCATATGCAATGTCCAGTACTACATGTTTGTAGCGTCCTTACTTCCCAACTTAAATCTTGTCTTTATTTCCAGCGTAACTAGTTGAACATATGGAAGGGTGATTTATTTTATGAAGACATATTATACTAAATGCACTGAATCAAATTTCACATAAGATAGAGGAAAAACATGCTCACTAATTGGGGAAACTATGCAGCAAAACACCAACTTCATGAAATGAACAGAAAAAGAAAAATCATTGTGATCATACAGAAATTTCTTACACTGGAATGTACCTTAGATGTTATATTTATGATAACATTATGTATGCATATTATATATTAAATTCCTTGGTGGCTTAATGTCTATATTTAAATATGAAAAAGGCTTTCCTTTACTCTAGGGCCTATGGAAAGCTACAAAGCTATATCCAACTGATTCTTTTTTTTGTTGAATAGTATATACAGTATAGCCACTGAATACACTATTTTACTCGTGTATTCATCTTTATTTTAATTTAATCTGCAGTACATGAAAAAAGTGAATTTGAACTAGCTCTGTCATTGGATATAATTTTTAAGTTACATATATTTATGCTAAGTATTGTGTTTAGATATTGTTTGTCTCCTACAGATATTACAGAACCCCCAGTACTGCCATCTCTAATTAAAGAGGTTGTTAAGTCTAGCTGAAATTCGTTTTTTCACCTTAATTTCATCCTATCTTGAAGTGTCCAGCCTCCAGCCCCCTGTTTTCCTTACCTGAGCCCTGAATTTTCGTGGGAGCATCCCCGCCAGTCTTCTCTCCGTGAAGTCCCGACTTTGATTGAATAGATTGATAGCAGCGCAGCCATTGACTTGACGATGCTGTCAATCAAATCCTATGATGCAGGGGGCGGGACCTAGTCATACACTCAGTGTCTATTGACGCCGAGTGTATGACTCAGGAGCACGCGCGCAAGGTAACCCCCTTGAGTGAGAGATTCCCAGAGGGAGTTATCTAATGCAGTGAGGAGCCACAAGAGCCATTATAGAACCCCAAAACAGGTTGATCGGGGCCACTCTGTGCAAAACGAATTGCACAGTGGAGGTAAATATGACATGTTTGTTATTTAAAAAATATAACCTTTAGTGTCACTTTAAGCACACTGTATTACATTTTAGAAGACTATATTATAAATACCCTTTTCCACAGTTCCACTGTGCAGTCACATGATTCCCCACTGCTCTCTGTTGACAATCTAAAGAGAGCAGTGGGAGGGGCTGAGATTTCCCACCAGCCAGCAGAGGGAGACCATACTATATAAACTATACATATACAGTAAACAAGAGGTGATGCAAGCCTTTTTAACATAGTATTGCACAGTGTACAACAATAGCGTCAGGAAGGGCGGGGATCTCACATTGAGCTGACAGGCAGGGAGAGAAGGGGAGAGGGGAGAGAGGGGAGAGACTTACAGCAGAGAGCAGATAGTGGAATTAGGGAGGCACGTAAACTCACCACGGTATCATGGATTAGCAGCCATAATAAACATGGTCAGTTTACATAGAGAGAGAGACAGCACCAGGCAGGATTAGCCAGGTATTGGGAAAAATAGAAAGGGAAAACTAACAGGGCAAATGCATTTTTTTTAGGTACTAGATACTCACAGCTAATCACAATAGTAAACATTGAATGAGTAGTTTGCTATCAGAAAATTGGTTGCTTATAACAGCAAAATGGACCATTACAAGCAATCATAGTGTGTACAAAAAAAAATCCTGATCACCTCCCCAGAGTAGTAAAGCAAACATGCTAAACCTCTGTTTTAATCTGGGTTGTTAGACAGGTTCAGGTTTTTTTGTGTGCAGGCTAGCAGGTAAGTGTGCTGAGAAATATTTGTGTTGTGTGTTGCCCATTCATGTGTACCTTACTTCAATGGCTAGTTATGAATTGTGGTGGTTGCCATCTTTTTATATGGCTTGTTTGCTGGATTTAGAGTGGGGATGCTTTCGATGCCTCCATAAAAAAATTATTTGGGGTTCCCCCAAATATGCATTCCAGACCCTTCAGGTCTGCTATGGATTTTAAGGGGAACCCCCCCAAAAATCCACACCAGACCCTTTATATGAGCACGCAACCTGGCAGGCCGCAGGAAAAAAAGGGGGGACGAGAAAGCGACCCCCCTCCTGAACCGTACCAGGCCACATACCCTCAACATTAGGAGGATGCTTTTGGAGTCTGTGACCCCTCAAAGCACCATGTTGCCATGTTGATGGGGACAAGGGCATCATCCCCACAACCCTTGCCCAGTGGTTGTGGGGGTCTGCGGGCGGGGGGCTTATGAGCATATCAGAATCTGGAAGACCCCTTTAACAAAGGGGACACCCAGATCCCATCCCCCCCTATGTGAATTAGTAATTGGGTACATTTCATCACTACCATTTCACAAAGAAAGTGTAACAACGGTAAAAAAAAAAGCACACACACCATTGAGAAAGTCCTTTATTTAAAAAAAAAAAAAAAGATTCCAGCGGTGGTAATCCACTCTCCGCTCCAACGCTGTCGGTATCCTGTGATGGATGATCTCCTCTCTGGGATCCAAAGATGAGAAGATTTCCTCTTCATCCAGGTCTAGGATCCAGTAATTGAACAATTTTTACAGGTTACATGTTTAGAGTTACAAAGGAGGTCTAGTGCTAGAAGTTTTGGTCTCGCTCTGACATTTACAGCGTATGTAACTGTAGCACTACCCCTGAAGGAGCTGCTGGTTTGTTTTGGGTGGCATGTTACCTCTAGTTCTCTGCCATCTAGGGTGCTTGATGAGAGCTGAAAAAGAGTCAATGTCCACACGTTACATTCCTTTTTCTTTGCTTTATTTACAGAACATGGTAAAAGAATGAACAATAGATTGAAGAGGTGGAAAAGGGTAATAGTAGTGGGTTCAGGTGTAAAACTTAGTCAGAAGCACTCCTGCTTCCAGTCATAAACTTTCATTGCCACTCTAGCCAGAGTGGGTATTGTGCCCCTGGATAGGCCTCTCTTACTAGTCCTAGCAGGCAGGGCGTCACACGGAATTTTGGTAAAGTCTCTGACTCGGACCTTCGGAAAGTTGGAGATACGTTCGGTCCAGAATCCTCTCACTTTAGGATTAAGCACCCGGATCCCCTCTTGAAGTAATTACTTGGTAATTCAGGATTTGACAGGCGACCACTGCTCAGCCTTTCAATATTAGTGCTTCCTTCTAGAAGTTCAGGCCTCCCCTGAGTGTACCAGCCTCGTGCTCGGTGCTCTCCAGAACAAGTACTTCATTCGGCAGCTTCCTCCCTCGGGATGGACAGCGCATAAACACTCTGTTGATGTAGACCCAGTCTGACTACTAGGCCTACCTGGTAAATCACGACTCCGGACCAACGTGGCCCCAGAGCCAGGAACTCTTGGACACTCATCACCGGCCAGGAGGGCCACACACTCATAGGTGGTGGGACGACTGCCCAGGACAGACGACAACGACCCAGAACCAGTTACGTCTGTCCCTTAAATATTCTCCCCCAGCATGCACAGAAAGGTGATCAACCCCCATTGATTGGCCGCTGAGAAAGGATACCCAAAACACCTTGATCTGACTGCTGCCACCCTCGGCCTGAGGTGTGTCGTGGGTTATGATACAAATAATAATAATAATAATACATTTATTATTTACTGGCAGAAATATGAAAGTTCAGTAGGCCTCAAAATTGAAGTGAACTATTGCGAATGGAAGCCTTTCATAAAAGAAAAAAAAACACACCTTAGCTCATGTTTACCAAGTGTCCAAAACATTAACAATTGGATTAGCTATCTATAACGTCTACAAGCTTAGGTTGAAAGTTTAGAGCAATGATAGTAGCTTTCTCACCAAACAAGATGTTTGAACTGGTTTCGAGTGAGGAGATATACCCATTGTGGGGTAGTTTTAGTGGACACTAATGTTGGCTCTAGCTTTCCTAAAAACAATGGATGGTGTTTGCACAGCTGAGCTATTATCCTGTCTTCATTAAGAGACAGTCTAAAGTCTGCTGATTTAGAGACTTTGTTAGAAAGAAAGAAAGAAAGAAATATATATATATATATATATATATATATATATATATATATATATATATATTTATATATATATATATATATATATATATATATATATATATATATACAGTATATATATATATATACAGTATATATAAGTCTAAATAGAAGTGTGATAGAAGCTAACCAACATTATGAAAGACATCAAATTGTGATCATAAAAAGATATTAATTGATTGAGGGATATAACCTGTGCAAGTTTAGAAAAAAAATGCTTCTAAAGATATACATTTATAAAGGAATATAGAAGCATGTTATTTAGAAATCAAAAATATACTAATTGTATTTTATATAATATAAAGATACCAGAATGTGTATATTTGTGTGTGTGTATATATATATATATTGTGACAAGAAGTCAGGTACATCTGTGGGTGTTGTCACAGATGGGAAATACATTTCTGCCTTGTTTAGACAATTCACCAATTACTATCAGGTGTCGGCTGCAGAAATAGCCAGAAAGGTTTAAGGGCGTTGGGAAGCTTCAGCTGTTCAGAATGAGGCAATTAAGGCCTCTATAATTTATCCAGAGGATGACTACTGATTGCTGCATCCTGAGGCTTTTTGAGTTAAGAAGAGCAGTGAGCTGAGAAAGACTTCTGAAGAGGAGAGGTGGTGTTGATTTTTCTGTGTGATAAAAATCAAAAAGACTATTGTTTTTCTGCTGTATGACCAGCAGTGTCTGCCCAGCAGAAGGCTGTGCCAGACTCCATAGATAGGTTCCTGTGTGGTGAAGGTAGACGCCCCAAGTGGCCAGGGTTTATTTTATGTTTTGTTTTGTTTATGCTGTTTGGATGCTTGCACTTGTTTCCAGCAATATGGAAGAATAAACCATAATCTTTGTTTTCAACCGTCCTCGGCTGCCTCTCTGTATAATTCAGTGTGTAGTGAACCCACCCAGGGGGTCACACACACCCTCTACCGAGCTAACCCCTTACAATATATATTTATATATATAGTCTCTCCAATAATATAAATATTAACGTAAAGAGATAATCTCCCAATAAAGGTGATACACCTGGTGGTTGAAAGTGATATTACTTATGGATCTCAAAGTACAGAGATCAGTTAATCATTAAGTGGTCAGCCAATAGAAACCAGACACATCTTGACAGTAACTCCCATATGTGCAACGAACCTATGAGTTAAGGACACATATCGGTTGGGTAGAATATAGTATAACTTTATAGTCTTATTGTCCTGATGGGTATTTAAATGGAGGAAAATTAGATCAGAGGGATCAATCAATCAATGAGGACTGGTCAGTGACTTATTGGGAAGGACCCCTGTAGGGATGACTCAGGACTGACTCCGACGGGGAGGTGAACACTAGCACCATGCATGAGGACATATTCTTAAGATCCAAAGAAAGCCACTGCAGCCATTTAACTCTGGCCACTTGCAAGTAGGAACTAGCCATTTTGGAATGGGTAATTATTTCATTTTTGATTTTATCTTGAATCTATTGTTGTTCTCTAAAATATTGAAGTATTGATGTTGTTCTCTCAAATATTGAAGTATTGAATATCTATTAATCAATAACCGGTAGATATTTCTCTAAAGAGTACATTTTTTAGATAATGTAGTACTCACATCCAAAAAATCCTCCAATATATTGGATGACTCAGAAGACCCAGATTAAGAAAAGAGAATAAAAAATGCACATAGCGTAAATCCGGATAAAAAATGTACTGAACAAAGTAAAACGTTTTACACTCACATTTGAATGAACATCATGCGGATAAAATCAGACAGGCAGTAGGGTCAAAGTGTTTCCCCGATGCATTTAATTTCCTAAAACATCCTCATGGGTACTGATGTTTTAGGAAACGAAACGCGTCTCTTTTCTTAATCTGGGTCTTTTGAGTCATCCAATATATTGGATGATTTTTTGGATGTGAATACTACATTATCTGGTCTCCTACAAACTTGGCTTGATGTGTCACTACCCTGTCTCAACATTGGAGTTTATCTGGAAACAGTCTTTGATGTCCTATAAGCATGTTTGACCTAATAAGTATACACTATTATCTGGTAAGCCTTTCATCATTATCACTGGTGGTGGAATATCTATCTGGATTCCTTAACCTCTTTCCGACCGCGCTATAACAAAAATACTGCTACAGCGCGTTGGAGTTATTTTGGGACGACGTCCCTGGGACGTCGTCCTTCACTTCCGCGATTGCGCGTCCCCTGGGACTCGCTCGCGGAAGTGTCCGTGCTCGCCGGGTCTAGAAGACCCGGCGCATCACGGTAAATTGCCGCTATCGGCCGTTTACCACGTGATCGCGCCATCAAATGACGGCGCGATCACTTGTAAACAAACCGGCGTCATTTGATGACGCCGGTTCCTCCCTCTCCTGAGTCTCCTCTCTGTACCGTTCGGTACAGTGTGCGAGGAGAGGGGGGGAGCGGGGTGTCAGCAGCTGTGCTGTGGCTGGATCTGTGACAAATGCAGTCACAGATCCAGCCATCCCTCCATCCATCCCAGCTCTGCAATACCCCAGTACTCTGCAATCCCCCAATACCCTGCAGTACACCAATACCCTGCAGTACCCCAATACTCTGCAGTACCACAGTACTCTGCAATACCCCAATACTCTGCAATACCCCAATACTCTGCAGTACCCCAATACTCTGCAATACCCCAGTACCCTGCAGAACCCCAGTACCCTGCAGTACCCCAGTACTCTGCAATACCCTAGTACTCTGCAGTACCCCAGTACCCTGCAGTACCCCAGTACCCTGCAGTACCCCAGTAATCTGCAATACCCCAGTACCCTGCAATACCCCAGTACTCTGCAGTACCCCAGTACTCTGCAATACCCCAATACTCTGCAGTAACCCAATACAGTGCAATACCCTGGCAAATACTCTGCAGTACCCCAATACCCTGCAGTACCCCAATACCCTGCAGTACCCCAATACACTGCGCGATACTCTGCAATACCCCAATACTCTGCAATACCCAAATACTCTGCAATACCCATTTTTTTAAAGCACCCCTGTCCCCGTGTGCTCGCATGCAGAAGCGAACGCATACGTAAGTCCCGCCCACATATGAAAAGGGTGTTTAAGCTACACATGTGAGGTATCTCTGCGAACGTTAGAGCGAGAGCAATCATTTTGGCCCTAGACCTCCTCCGTAACTAAAAACATGTAACCAATAAAAGTAATTAAAGCGTCACCTATTGAGATTTTTAAGTAGCAAAGTTTGGCGCCATTCCATCATTGTGCGCAATTTTGAAGGGTGACATGTTGGGTATCTATTTACTCAGTGTAACTTCATCTTTTACATTATGAAAAAAATTGGGCTTTTTTTTTAGCACAAAACTGTTTTTTTTAAAAACACGCGTTCAGAAAATACCATGCGAGATAAAAAGTTGTAACTGCCGCCATTGTATTCTCTTGGGTCTTTGCTAAAAAAGCATATATAATGTTTTGGGGTTATATGTAATTTTCTAGCAAATAAATGATGATTTTTACATGTAGGAGAGAAATGTCAGAATTGGCCTGGGTCCTCCAGAACGCCTGATGGTGCTCCCTGCATGTTGGGCCTCTGTATGTGGACACGCTGTGTAAAAGCCTCACACATGTGGTATCGCCATACTCGGGAGGAATAGCAGAATGTGTTTTGGGGTGTAATTTGTGGTATGCATATGCTGTGTGTGAGAAATAACCCGCTAATATGACAGAAACAAGATTTTTTTAATTTTTTTTTTACAGAATTTTCAGTCGTTTCTCTTTTATAGCGCAAAAAAAAAAAAACCCAGAAGTGATCAAATACCACCAAAAGAAAGCTCTATTTGTGTGAAAAAAGGACACAAATTTCAAATGGGTCACGTCTTCATTGACCTGGTTGGACCTTTCAGAGACTATTTCAATACTAAAGACACTTTTTTGAACACTATTGGTGGCAAATTCTGTTTTTCTTTTTTTCTTTTTTTCTTTCTGTGTTGATCATTCATCACCTTTTCATTATTTATCACCCATTTTAGCACTACACGTTTTTTTCTTGTCCTTCATTTTGCTAAATTGAAGGACATTATTATTATTTAATTGTGTTAGCTGCCATTATTGGGCCAGATTCAGGTAGATGGGAGCATCTTTGCTCTGGAGTAACGCTTCTCATTTACGTTACGCTGCCGAAATTTTAGGAGAAAGTGCTGTTATTCATGAAGCACTTGCTCCTAAAGTTGCGGCAGCGCATCGCAAATGAGCCGGCGGAATTCAAATTGGGAGGGTCCAGGGCGTGTATTATTTAAACTAAGCGCGATCCCGCGGCGAACGTACTGCGCATGCGTCGAGTGTCAATGCATCCCAGTGCGCATGCTCCAAATTCTGTCAGTGAACGTCAATGACGTCACATCCCCATTCATGAAAGTTTTACGCAAACGACGCGATTTTTTTTTTCCGACGCGATGACGACGCCTATACTTAACATAGGATACTCCACTAGGGGGCTGCTTTATCTTTACGCCGCGTATCGCTTACGGAAACGTCGGAAAGTCACTGCGTCGCGCCCGAATACGATCGTGAATTGCCGATTCCCGCTGATTAACATATTTTTTCAGCGTAAATCAGCGGGAACGCCCCCGGCGCCATTTTTAAATTAAAGTTGCGATGCGATGGCGAAATTTAATTGCGCCGATCGCATTGGAACACCAACCCGGCGTTTCTTGTTTTCTGGTTACAGAAAACAGAAACGCTGGCTTAAAGTGACAGTTAGGCTGGAGTATCACAGATACTCCAGCCTAACTCTACCTGAATCTGGCCCATTGTGTGTTATTTGAGTAGCGCGGTGAATGTATATACTGCTCTATATACTACATTTTGTTACCTGCAGGTATAGTAACGGGTGAACAATATATATAAGGAAAGACTGATGTGCTACTGTGAGTAAACGAAGGTGAACTAGAGTCACATCAACTGATCTGAGGCGGCTCAATCTAAAGTGTCCACAAAACACAGGTGTAGAAATAAATAAAATAGTGATAAGCGCTTCAAAACGGAAATGTGTAAACACTAAACCAATAATACAATATATGACAAAACCATAAAACACTTCTACAAGTCTTAAGATGTGTGAAGAAAAACAGTAGTGATAATGCTAAATTATCAAACTAAAAAGGTCCCGTGCAACAAGTGCATCTAAGTGCCAATAGATGAAATCCTCATCAACCAATGTGAGTATGTACTGTGTGTCAGATACGGTTGATACTGGACAGTCTCTATAGAGTGGCGGAGTGGTTAGCTGGGTGTAGAGTGATTGGAGTCTTCACTTGAAATGCTGTACAAGATCTTTCAAATCCAAAGGAGTGTTGTAGTTCCCTTACCTTAGGGCTGCTATATATAGGCATATAGTGATGGATCCTGCTGCATTTGAGGTCTCGATTTCTCAGTGAGATTCCCTCTTCCTCTTCCTTGTAGCTGGGATGGTCCGGGCTCAGTGCTCCACAAATGGGATGTAGGGAATGTGGAGGGAGATAAAGAAAAAATGCCTGTCTCCATGTGGTTATTAGAGCCTCTAATAACCACATGGAGACAGGCATTTTTTCCGTTTTGAAGCGCTTATCACTATTTTATTTATAGGTATAGTAACGGTTGGACATGTGAAATAGACGCTTTGTCTCATTGCCATTTACACAAAGTTATTAAAAACACATTGAGAACTTATCATGGCACAAATGTCAAGTGTACTGCATGCCCATTTTGGGGGTATTTTTATTTTGTTCATGTAACGCAATTTAAATTTTAATTTCATGTAAATATTCATATTTTTGTCAACCAATATATTAGCTATTTTGTATGATCATACGTCTCCGTGAATAAGCTTCATAATATAGACTATGTCATATAGATTGACTTGAATTCAAAAATGTCTTCATTAAAAAAGAATTCAAAACAATTACTGTGCGGGTAAAAATTACCTTAAAAAAGCACAACAGGTGGAACCGACACCCCAGACAACAATGTGTTCACTGCAGCACAGCCATGGCTGGAACAGAGGCCCGAATTAGAAAAAAAAACAGTCAGAGATAACTAATCCTCTGACTACCTTCTAAATTTAAAGCAGGGTCAGCAGAGAAAAACAGCTGCCCGCTACATAACCTTTGTGTATCTGACTCTGATACTAGCCAGTACCTCACCAGCCACTGACCTCACCACATGTCCCTGATAAGGAGACAACCTTCTACCAAGATGGAAGCCTCCACATGAAGACACAGTCCTGTACACGGAATGGCAAGTCAGTAACAGGGAAAGGTCACTTGCAGGGAGACTATAAGCACTAATAGTGACTAGTCCTTTGCTCTCTAGTTACCAGTGTCACCCTTAATAGCATCATGGGACCCTGGTGCTAAGTAATGTACTGTGGCTTCTACCATGGCGATGGTGACCTGCGTCATGTGTAGTGAGTTGCAGCATACAGTGCTTGTGGCTAAATTATGCACCAGTTATGAATGAATACAGTGAGTGATCAGTACTGATAACTTGCTGTGTTCTCTTAGAAAAGGAAGAAACCCGTAAATGACATATTTGCAGACCTCTTCCCCACTCTTCATCCTGAAGATCCCCTGTGTGCCTGCTGCCAGTGGGAAAGGAGGGAAGTCAGCAGCGCTGCAGCGGGCAACTGGGGGGGTGACACAGGGGGTCCCAGGCAGCAAGGGAAATCATATAGTTATCAATGCGGCAGGTGGGGGAAAGAACTGTAACTCATCTCTTGTGGCTCACCCTTCAGCTGGCTTTAGTTATTTCCCCACACTGATCACCCACTCTGTGTTCACATGCGATTCCCCTGCTGGGGGATAACTGCAGGCCCCCCCATGCATCTAGGGCACCTGGGCAGTGCCCATGTGAAAAGACATCCCTGCTAGTTACCTCTTTTGGTTACAGTTTCCATGTAACAGGTCCTGTTTAACATTTTCTCAAGTCCTCAAACTCACTTCAGCATCGTGTCCACTTTTCTATTTTAACCTTTTATTTTGAAAAATTATCGTTATAATGTTCTGTTTGTCATACTAATACTAAGTGGTGGAAAGTTATTTAGCACTTTTTATAAACACTCCTGCAGAAATAGCTATCTAGTGCCCAGTGGACTTGTCAATAGCTGTGTATTGAGCCATCATTGGACAGCTTTGTACACAAACATTATCCAAGAGGCTCTGTACCTTGTGATCTATAGACAAATACAGCTAATACAAATGTAAGCGTACTACTTTTTACAGTGTCGATCTTCCCCTCACAACTCAACTGTTAACCCTTTCAACCCCTTCACTTCTACATGTCTGATCTCCAGTATCTCCAGTCTGTCTCTGTGGCTGATCTGTATATGAATCCCTTCATCTGCTTTACCTTGTGCATTTGCACATTAACCTCTAAATCTGAATCCTGCCACTGTATATGATCTGTCCATTAACCCCTCAACCTCCACCCTTCTCTATGTATAACCTATAAGTATCTAGTGCCCCATTACTAAGCTGCATGTTTTAACCAGCATTTCTTAATTTTCAAAACATTGTGGGAAAAATGTAATCACCTTGGGGTGTCTACTTTCCAAAACAAGGTTATTCTGGGGGGCTTTCTGGCATATTTAGTTATAGATTGGAACACTAATTTTGCTATTTACTTCCTTGTACGAGTTCAGGAAAGAAAAAGTGGTGCTGATTAATATTTGTGTACCCTTTTTTTTATATTGTTTAACTTTCTTTCATTCTGTGAAGAAAACCTAAAATCATATTAATAAATACAAATATTAAAGGAGTTGTAAAGGAAAAAAATGGTTTGCCTAAAATTTTTGGGCCAGATCCTCAAAAGAGATACGATGGTGTATCTCAGATACACCGTCGTATCGCAGTTTTTTTCAATGGGTATCTATGCGAGTGATTCTTAGAATCACTTACGCATAGATACACTAAAGATCTGACAGGTGTAAAGCAAATACACCGTCGGATCTTAGATGTAATGACAACGCCGGCCGCTAGGTGGCTTTTACATTGTTTTCTCATTTGCCTATGCAAATGAGCCTAATACGCCGATTCCCAAACGTTTTTACGCCGCCCCGTCGCTGTTTACGTAGTTTGCGTACGCGTAAGGTTACCCCTGCTGTATGAGGGGTATGTTTCCGAAGTGCCGTCGTTGTCATGTTAAGTATGACGTCGGGTCAGCTCCGTCTTTTTCAGTCGGTTACGTCGTTTTACTAAGTCGTTTGCGAATAGGGAATTGCGTAAGTGGCGATCACGTCGTTTTGACGTCAGTTTCAACAATGCTTTCTGACGTGAGCTGGAGCATGCGCACTGGGCTTTTTTACAGGCCGGCGCATGCGCACTTCGTTTGAAGTGGGGGCACGCTTAATTTAAATACAGCACGCCCCCTCCTTCAGTATTTGAATTACGCTGCCTTACAATGCCGCATTTACGCTACGCCGCCGAAAATTACGGAGCAAGTGCTTTGCGAATAAGGCACTTGCTCCAGTAATTTGCGTAGACGTAGTGTAAATGCAATACGATATGCAACGCTGCCAGATACGCCATTTTTTGAGAATCTGGCCCAATGTCTGCAAGCCAGGCAGACAGAATAGTGTAATGATTCTGTTAAAAAACAAGTAAATACCTATTAAATGCATTCATCTATATCAGCTCCGGTGTTCTAGTGTCTGTTCTCTCATTCGCTTCCTGGTTTGCGGCGCTCGTTCATGTAAGAACTACATTTCCCAGTATGCATTGCGGCACGCCCAGTAATTCACACCTCCTTGAAGTCTCTAACACGTAGAGAGCTTCCTGCCACACAGATGTAGTTCCCAGGAGGGGACCAGCACGTCACTGACCACCGCAGTAAAGCCTCCCTTCGCGGTGGTGAGTAACAATCAGACAAGCAGGAAGTGAACAGAACAGAGAAGAAATAGAGCAACTTCTGAGCAAAAACGAACAATGAGGAAGTAAAAAGAGGAATGTCTGCAGGTAAAGGATGCTTATTATGATTTTTTTTTTTCCCTTTACAACCCTTTTAAGGCTATTATGCCGCGTACACACGGTCGTTTTTTGCGATGAAAAAAAACGACGTTTTTTAAAACGTCATTTAAATTGATCGTGTGTGGGCAAAAAAAAAAATTCCAACATGCTTGAATTTTTTGTGTCGTTTTTCAAAACGTCGTTTTTTGTTTCACAAAAAGTCACCGTGTGTAGCAAAAACGTCGTTCAAAATGACGTTTTTCAACCCGCGCATGCCCAGAAGCTAGTTATGAAGCGAGCTTCAATGGAAAAGAGTGGTGAACGTAACCTCGCTTTTTGTGAAAAAACGATGGTGTGTATGCAAAATTGTCTTTGAAAAGTGACGTTTCAAAAACGTCGTTTTTTACTTCACAGAAAACGTCGTTTTTTTTCATCGCAAAAAACGACCGTGTGTACGCGGCATTAGGAGAATGTTGTTTGGAACAATATTAAGGCTAATAAGAGAATGTTGTTTGGCACAAAAACAACTCCATATTAATTAAAAGAAACGTTCATAGTCATCATTTAAAGTTAATTGCACCCTTAAAAAAACACCAAAATGCCTACATTTTGCTTTCTCTATTGTCTCCAATATATTTTTGAACTCTCACAGTTCTAACAAAAATTTCAGGAAAAAATAAATAAATCACATATCCCTAGTCAAGATTTGGACAACAGTCATAACATCTCTGCATTCATGCTTCATCATGTAGCTAATAACCACCTTTGAAGACTAAGTTAGCCGTCTCCAAAGACTGGAGTTTACTACTCTGGCTCAACTATTTAGAAGATGTCTGGGAAGGGACCAATCTGCCTGCTACGCACCTACTTTTGCCAACCATTCAAATTCAGTAGAGACAAAAACAGGTCAGATTGCCTTCATTTCATCTGATACTATACATCCACATGCACAAGAAATCTGTTGTGTGCAGTTTAGTAGATAACTTAGTGAATGTCTTGCTCAGGATGTAGCTCTATATTGGCACTGATGAGATTTAAAAAATTCTATACAATACAGAATGGCAAATAAATAAATAAATAAATAAAATTATTAATATATAACAGACCAGCTTTTGTTTTTGCTAAAGCCCAACATTTTGTTTAGCATCAGTCCAAAATTGCATTCAAATCTAAAAAGGTACTAAAAAAAGTATTATGTATTATGTTCTATTTAATGTTCACTAACACATAGCCAATCCTGCATGTAAAGAGGTTACATTTTGGTTTACCTGTATAGCTATTGAAGGATATGTTTACTTTTAAAAAATATATACATATTCCACCCAAATTTAGGGTGGAACATGTAACATGTTCCAGCTCCTGCTGCCTCCACCCCCTGCTCCCCTTCTCTCATGACAGTGGGCAGGGGTTCCTTCTCCTGCACTCGCTATCACCTTTTCAAAAGAGCCATGCAGATTCCACCCACACAATTTCAGCATTCATTCACAGTTTCTTGCGCATTAATCAAATACAAGTCCTGATACCTGTCTGTCACCATGACAGATGGCTTGTAGTTCTAAATGGACTGTGAATGTGCTGATGAGCGCCCTTGTAGTTCATTCACAGGCCCTGCAGCTTTCAAACTGACATCCCATATGTAGGTATGGGCTGAAAGCTATAGCTCTTATCTGTAGGAACCTGGCATTAAACCCATAATCTACTGATCACAGATGTAATGTTTTACAGTCTTCTTTGGAAAAACAATTATACATGCATTTTTTTTCCTGCAGAAGCACTGTATGTACATTTATTGTTATTTTTTTTTCTTCAAAGGTGAACCTATCTTTTAAATTATATGGGAATATAAACATTGCTTATGTTATTGTTTTTCTTAGAAAGTCAATCTGACTGAGCTAAGGACATTGTCAAACATAATAATACAAACTTCAATAATTTAAAATGTATTTATTTACCTTGAAATGAAAATCCTATACTAACCTTTGAAAAGGTTGCTTGCTCATAAATCAGACATTCATTAAGAGCTTCGGCTATTACCATTTACAGCTCTTTCCTGTAATATGAAACAATTCTTCCTTTTAATTAGCCTAAAACTGTCAGTTTAAAAATAGGCTTCAGCTTTTTCACAAATGGAGCAGATGATTACTGGAGGTAAACCTGTAGGTCTAGCAAAGAAGTATCAGTGTCCCATGGCTACATATAGCCATTAGTCGAAGAACACTGTGTTACACCAAAATATCTTTATAAAATAATTTATAACATTTCCTTGTGCCTCGTTTTAGACCTAAAAATATATTTTTTGTTTTTACATAGAATATTTTTAAAGATAACCTAGATGAAGCAAAGCCAACTGACCAAATTATTAATTATCTCATGTTGCACAAATGCAGGGAGGTCAAATAAAAGGCCTATCTTTTAGCCAAAAGAACAATAAACTCCTCCGTATTAACCACCCCTGATTACCAGGGAGATTTTTTAATATAGTCCTGAAAACATGTATTCCTTGGAAACATCCAGCCATACCATATATTCTAAATTTTAGCATTGTATATTGAATTGATTTCATCAATTAAATTGTAGCCTTGTCTGTCTTGGAGAATTTAGGCATGGGCCCTGAATTTATTGGCTGGATAAATCTTGTCTACTCCTGTCCAAAATTTAGGCTACATATAAATGGCTCAATGTTTAAGTAGAAGCAAAACACAGAGTTGTCTCTTGTCACCACTTATTTTTCAATAGCAATAGAACTTTTAGTAGAGGTGATTTTGAGGAGGAAAGAGAAATAGCCCTTACTGGGGGGGTGGCAGGCCGCAGAGCAAGATGGATGGCTAATCTCCCAGCTCCGCTCAGCCTTAAGTTCCATTGCAACTATCCAAAGCTCCCAGCAACTTGTTTCCTCTTCCTTTTACACTGGAGGGGAGACAGAACATGTAACACCCGGGGGGTATGACTAGAAAGAGGAACAACAGCCTCCTGAAACCACGCCTCCTCACAGATTTCTTCAGCCCTTCAGCTATGCAGAACAAGCAAGATGGCACCAGAGTGGTGTTGAGCTCTTTTCCTCTGGATACTTGCAATCCACAGGGCAGCAATAACCCTGAGTAGGACATGGATAGCACAATACCGCAGCCCAATCTGCCTCCACTCTCGACTACTGATCAAGGTAAGCGGGCAGCACAATCACCAATACCTTCTCCCAAATAAAAGGCAGCACTGGGAAGCTTCTGGAGATGTAAACCCTGAGGGACACTGTACTGACTTACTAGCCCCCTATCCTGCCAGTGATCTGCCTGCATCTTAGCACACTTTGAAGCGCATGCCACTATCCCTGCAAAATGATCTCCGCAATGAGCTGCACTCCTCCATATCAAATCTCCATTCTAGAATTGACCAAGTGGAGGACCGCATGGATGACCTAGAGAGATTAATGTCAGAGCACTCTGCAGCATTTAATGAAATGGCTGATGCCCACGATCACCAAGCTGAGAAAAGCCGATTTTTACAGTCTAAATTTGCAGATTTGGAAGACCAATCGAGGAAGAACAATACAACATTTAGGGGCATACCAGGAACTGTTAAACCTCCAGATCTGATCCCTTACATTCAACAACTGGTTCTTAAGCTCCTTCTACAACTATGCCAGGCTGATCTCATCATAGATCATGGTCACCAAATTGCCAAACCTAACAACGTCCCTGCATCGGTTCCTCATGATATACAAGCACGCATTAATTTGTTTCAAATCAAAGAGCGTATTATGGTTATAGCCCAATCAGCACCATTATTGTCAGATCCTTACTCTGCAGTGACTCTTTACATGGATATTTCTGTAGCAACAGCTTAAAAACACAGAGAATTCTCCAGAGTCACCACAGTATTTAGGATAATGTCTCCTACAAATGGGGTTTCCCCACCAAACTAGTAGTGACTTACCAAAACCAGTCCACCAACATCTTCAATCCAAAAGAAAGCATCAAAATATTGCTAAATTGGGGCCTTCTCATCTCACCTCCACCTGACCCACAACCGCAATGTCCTCCTATGCATAACCAAAGCCACAGGGGCACTTCGCACCCTAATACTCATAGTTTATTGCAGCCTCTGCCCTAACCAGCACCACCAGGTGACCATGATATTATCTCAATGCTCTTAGAGCTTTCTTTTTGAAGTCATGAGGGACCTAACTGAGCTTTGCTCTGATAGCGTTTCTCATATTCTTTCTCTCCCTGAGAAGAAAAGGGTGCCAAGCACTCCAGTACAAATTGTTTTGTGTTTGTTCTTTTTATTTCTTACCTTTCAGGTTAAGGTTGTTTTGTTGGTTATTATAGACACTGTGCATTGCTTGCCTTGCCATACAATTCAACTGTTCTTTTCTGATTGTCACTTATAAACTGTACTTGCTATATAATTGCTCCTTTTTATGTGCAACTCTAGAAGGAGACATCTTTTTCTCCCCCAGGAAAACCAACCCTATTACTACCAATCATGTCCATCAATATTACATCTCTTAATGCTAAGGGTTTAAACTCTCCTTTCATCCCTTCAAAAGGAGTTTACCATAATACTGACATATTATGTGTTCAGGAGACTCACTTTATTTCCCAAAAGCCTCTGCTTGCTGCCACAGGCAATTCCAGCTTTTTTTTCTATGCCAACTCCACTAGGAAAAAAGCTGGGATACTGATTGCCATATGCTCCTCGGTCTCCTTTAAATTGCTCCACTCCTAGGCTGATCCTGATGGTAGATTTCTAATATTGAAGGCCTTACTCAATGACCATACTCTGACCATCGCTAATGTTTATGCTCCCCATACCAACCAAAAACAATTTTTACAACATGATATTGGAGAAACCCACCCCTTTCAGACAAACAACAATAAGAAATGTAAAATTTTCAACCAAACAGTAGACCCAACATTGGACTCCTCCAACCATGCCCACAAATGTTCCACAGCTCTTTATTCTCTCTTAGGCTCAGAAGACATCTATGACCCATGGCCTTGTCTTCAGGATACTGAGAGTGATTATACCTTCTATTCATGCACACACAAAGTCTATTCTAGGATAGATATGTTTCTGGTAGATAAATCAGTTTAGGAAGCCAAAATAGGTATAATCACATGATCCGATCATGCCCCCATTTGCTTAAAACTATTCCCTACCCAGCGTAATAAAAAAGGGATGACATGGAGACTTAACACCTCCCTAATTTCCCAGCCTTACTACCAGAAACATATCAGAGATTGAGAATGTTTTTAATTGAAAACTGACTCTGTTACCAAACCCACTGTTTTATGGAATGCCCATTAGCCCATGAGAAAAAAACAACATAATGTTACTACTGACTGCTGCATCGCATTCGCATCCTCAAATGTGCCAACAATGCCCAACCCTCCCTACAATTGGATTCTAAACTATATCTCACAAGAAAATCCCATAGTGCACACCTCCATAACAATTTTGACCCTACACTTTAATGACTTTGCCTCCATTTCTATGTGCAAGACAACACACCTGCAGCCTGCCTGGCCAAACAACTTAAATGATGTCTATCTTCTACTAAAATACACCTCACCTCCCCCACCCATGTACAACTCACTAACCCTAAAGACATTGCAAACCAATTTAGTTCTTTATATGAGACCCTATACAACAGTACCTCCACTAGCTCTGTCTTACCCCGTCACCCGAAAAAATCCACCAATTCTTAGACCACCTGCACTTGCCACCTATACCTCTTGATTAGCTAAAAACACTCTATGCATCCTTTATTCCTATGGTAATGCTGGAAGCCACCATCACGACCATCCCTAAACCTGGTAAACCCCCCGACCATCCTGCCAGCTACAGACCCATCTCTTTATTAAACACGGACACCAAACTCTATGCTAAATTACTAGCCATGCGGCTCTCCAACATTATCCCTCAACTAGTTCACGTCGATCATGGGGTTTGTGGCTGGTAGGCAAGCGTCAGATGGCACACACCACTTCATTGACTTGTTTCAATGGGTAGAGCATCACCGAACACCTTCTCTGCTCATGTCTTCATGTTTAGAGAAAGTTTTTCAAAAGAGTCGATTGGACTTACTTAAGAGCTGTTCTTGAAAATGTTGGCTTTATAGGACCTAGTTTGCAAGCCATAATAGCCCTTTACTCCGATCCCAGTGCAACGGTCATCACCTTGGTTATCCTGTCAGACCCTTTTAGGGTATATAAGGGCCCCGCCAAGGCTGTCCCAATACGCCCTTGATTTTTGCACTAGTTATGGAGCCCCTTGTTCTCAAGTATAACAATTGGTGACCAAAATTGACCTCTATGCCGATGATGTAATCATGTCAATGACTAACCCCATCCAATCACTCCCACATCTTTACTGCACCCTAAATCTATTCAGTAATGCTTCATTATACAATATTGAGTATGCTAAATCCTTGTTAGGGATAAGCCTTGACCAATCCACTAAGAGCAACATTGCTGCAAATACCTCTTTCTCATGGCCCCTTAATTCTACCCTCCCATACTTAGGTATTCAATGAACTATTCCTACCTCTCAACTTCTTCCTCGTAATTTGTCCACACTTATTGCAAAGCTTCAAAAAAGCTGCTGTAGATCTCCAACATGTACACGCCTCCTTGGCAGGCCACATCGCTCTATCCAAGATATATCTTCTACCTAATGTCCTCTATGCTTTTCGCACAATGCCTCTCCCCTTCCTACAGACTCAGCTTCATAAAATACGAGCTATTATAACCTCCTTCATCTGAAATGGAAAATGTCCCAGAATTAAACACACCAACTTATGTTCTTCTGTAACTTCTGGAGGAATGGGAGCACCGAACATCTCAATCGACTTTAAAGCAACCATCTTTGATCAAGTGAGGGCATGGTGGAACCCCATACTTCAATCTACGTGGCTCCAGATAGAAAGATCTGTCCTTGCAACCCAACCAAAACTGGTCCTTAGTGCCCTACTGTATCAACATACCAGGGATATCCCCCACCACTTACTATCCCTCCTCCCACTAAAGGCCCTGCATCTTGTTATCCCAGATATATAGCTATTGGAATGGCGTGCTGCCGCAATCACCACTGTTGGGGATCTATTTTAAAGCTCCATACTGCTTTTCTTCCAACAACTACAAGTCAAATGCTAGATCTCATCCAAAGACTTTCCCATATACAGTGGTCAGAAAAACCCTTCTTCACAAACCTCCTCACACTCTATAAATGATCATCTCTACACAAGAGAGGTATCTTCTGCATCTACAAGTATCTCACTGAATCTTCTTGCCTACCCAAAACCTCTGTAATGCTACACTTGGAACAACTCTTACACTGTACCTATACATCTCAAAAATGGTTACGATACATCCAACTACTCCAACGGATCTCACACTGAATACTCCACTGGGAATCCCCCCAGAAAATCTTTTATAATTGGTATCTCCCTCAAAACTGGCACTGATCTACCCCCATACCTCTAACACCTGCTGGAGAAATGGTATTCTCTCAGGGACCTCTTTACACATGAGGTGAAACAGTCCAGAGCTCACCACTTTCTGATCCTCCCTCAACAAATGTATCTCTTCTATTCTATATCTCCCTGTTCCACTCTCCCCCCAGCTGGTCCTATTGGGTCTAAGCATTAATTCCTGGCCTCACATCTTCATTAGTATTCTGTCCCATATTTTCATTGCTGTGTGATTGGCTATTGCTAGAAAATGTAGATCTCCACTTCCCCCCACTACAACAGAAGTGATATCCATTTTAAATAGCCATTGCCTAATTTCCGCTTTCAACAAATATTGGGACCTTTGGCTTACACACCAACTAAGTGCACAATCTTACACTAATCTCTCAACCTTCCAGTGGGAAAGTTCTTCCCTTACACCCATTATGACCACCTCTTCACTCATCTCCTCGTTTAGTCTTGCCTCTCGATATTATAAGTGACACTCCTTCTCTTGAATTGGCTCCACCAATCTTCCAATCACCTCTGACAGATTCCCTGCACCTTCTGAAGAAAATCACCCCCATGTTTCGCAGTGGGGATGGTGTGTTCAGGGTGATGTGCAATGTTACTTTTCTGCCACACATAGGGCCAGATTCTCAGAGGCGCTAGTGATTCCTAGAATCACTTAGGCATAGATACGGGTGAAGATCCGACAAGTGTAATACAATTACACTTGCGAATCGTAGATGTAATGACAACTCAGGCCACTAGGTGGCCTTTACGTTGTTTTCTCATTTGCCTATGCAAATGAGGCTAAAACGCCGATTCCCGAACGCTTTTACGCCGCCCCGTCGTCGCTAACGTCGTTTTCGTCCGCGTAAGGTTACCCCTGCTAATATGTGGAGTAACCTTATGCAGTACCGTCGGGTGCCGTCGGTGTGCCGTTGGATGCCATGTTAAGTATGGTGTCGGGTCAGCGTCGGCTTTTTCCGTCGGTTACGTCGTTTTACTAAGTCGTTTGCGAATAGGGCATTGCGTAAGTGACGATCACGTCGTTATGACGTCGGTTTCAACTACGCTTTCCGACGTGAGCTGGAGCATGCGCACTGGGCACATGCGCAGTTCGATCGGCGCGGGGGTGCACTTAATTTAAATACAAGCCGCCCTCTTTGAATTACGCGGCCTTACGCTGGGCCATTTACACTACGCCTCCGCAAACTACGGAGCAAGTGCTTGGAGAATACGGCACTTGTTCTGTTAAGTTGCGGCGGCGTAGTGTAAATGGCTTACGCTACGCCAGGGCAAATCTATGAGAATCTGGCCCATAGTGTTTTGCTTTTAGGCCAAAATGTTCAATTTTGGTCTCATCTGACCAGAGCACCTTCTTACACATGTTTGCTGTGTCCCCTGTATTGCTTCTCACAAACTGAAAATGGGACTTTTTATGGCTTTTATTCACCAATGTCTTTCTTCTTGCCACTCTTCCATATAGGCCAGATTTTTGAGGTGCAGAACTGATAGTTGTGCTGTGGACAGATTCTCCCACCTGAGCTGTGGATCTCTGCAGCTCCTCCAGAGTTACCATGGGCCTCTTGGCTGCTTTTCTGATTAATGCTCTCCTTCCTCGGCCTGTCAGTTTAGGTAGACAGTCATGTCTTGGTAGGTTTGCAGTTGTGCCATACTGTCTCAATTTTTGAATGAAGGATTGAACAATCCATCGAAAGATGTCCAAAGCTTGGGATTTTTTTTCTAACCTAACCCTGCTTTAAACTTCTCTACCACTTTATCCCTGACCTGTCTGGTGTGTTCCTTGGCCCTCATCATGCTGTTTGTTCACTAAGGTTCCATGACAAATCTCTGAGGGCTTCACAGAACAGCTGTATTTATACTGAGATTAAATTACACACAGGTGGGCTCTATTTACTAATTAGGTGACTTCTGAAGGCAATTGGTTCCACTAGATTTTAGTTAGTGGTATCAGAATAAAGGGGGCTGAATACAGATGCACGCCACACTTTTTTACATATTTATTAGTAAAAAGTGTTGAAAACCATTTATCATTTTCCTTCCACTTCACAATTATGTTCCACTGGTACTGTTTTTATTTAGCAGGCGGTCAGCTTTATCATGAATCGGGTCTGATTGGGTAATAAATGGCTCAATGTTTAGGTAGAAGCAACACAGAGCTGTCTCTTGTCTCCACAGCTTTTTCAATAGCAATGGAAATTTTAACACAGGTGATTTTGAGGGGGAAAGAGAAAATAGCCCTTAACCACTTGCCGACCGCAATATGTATATATACGTTGCGGCTTGTAAGTGGTTTACCTGGATTACGGCTGAAGATATCAGCCATAACCCGATACTGTTTTTTTAGCAGGCGGTCGGCTTTCTTATGAAATCAGTCTGATCGGCTCATGAGCTGCTGGAATGGTTTTTGAAACAGTGGGAGAAGATAGTTCTTTTTCACCCCAGATTTATTCATAAAGAGGACCTGTCATTCTTATTTTTTATTACAAGGGATATGTACATTACTTGTAATAGGAATAAAAGTGATAAAAAATAAATAAAGGCACAATGTAAGAATAAAAAATAAAAATTGAAATGAATAAGAATAAAAAAAAAAATTAAAGCTACCCCATCCCTTCGTGCAGAAGAGAACGCATACGTAAGTCGTGCAAGCATATGTAAACGGTATTCAAACCACACGTGTGGGGCAAAGCTGCGAACATTAGAGCAAGAGCAATGATGAAACTGTAGCCATTTAAAGTGTTGCCTATGGAGATTTTTAGGTCCCGTAGATTGTCGGCATTCCACAAGCACGCACAATTTTAAAGCATGACATGTTTGGTATCTATTTATGCGGTTTAACATCATCTTTCACATTATACAAAAAATTAGGGTAACTATTGTGTTTAGTTTTTTCATTCATAAAAGTGTATTTTTTCCCCAAAACAATTGTGTTCACAAAAATTGCTGTACAAATATTGTGTGACATAATAAATTGCAACGACTTGCAATAGGCATTATTAAGCTAAGGTCAGAGATCTGATCCTAAAGTGTCCTAAAATGTCCTAGATGCAGTAGCGAAGAGGGCACACTGGTACATATTCTATGAAGATGTACTCAAATTGCACTGCTACTGGCAACAATTCATATCTACAATTAATAGAGTCTTTCCACTAATCATTATACCTGACCTTAGCCCGCTGGTTGAACAAAAAAAATAATAATAGTGTGAATCTAGCTTAAGCCCACATAGGTAAATCTCATCAAGCATTCTTTGAGAAACCACTGTGCTTAGTGCAAAACATGTCAGAATAGAACTTGTTCCTGCTGGCTATAATATTAAGGGAAGAATATTATTTTGCATGCTGGCTGTGGTATTCTTGTTGCTGGTACCACAATTTTTTTGGTGGAGACTAGCCAGGCCAGCACGTGAGATGTGATTGGCATGTGGAGCTTGGTATCACCTAGAGTAATAAGTGAAATATTTGACATACCCTCAAACAGTTTAAAAGGTAGGTACTTTCAGAACCAGATTTATTTTAACAGCTTGTCAACTTTGTTAACCTTTTACAAGTTATGAATTTCCACAATCTGAAATATAAGACCATATACATCTTACACTTTACTCCTAGAGCCGCAAGCATTGATCACCAACCTAGTATAATTTTCCCCTCATATCTGATGAGTGGGTATAGGAAAACTGGTTATTGACATTCTGTTTTCCTCTCTACACCACACCTGTGACTGTAAAGCAGTAATTGAGGTCATCTTTGTGTTTCACACCATATAACCATGCTCATCTTATTAGGTTATTTGTAAAACTGGAAAGAGATTCATACATTCCAATACACAGCTAGATTTATGTTTGTAATTACACCAACACGGCACTAGAAAACCTCTATTAAGAAATATTAGTATAATAGATTTTAACTATCACTTTTTGTCCCTCTTTTAGGCTTGATATAAAGAACTGTTTATACGTCTAAATGTTATACCTGGCTTTAAAAAGTATTTGTCAAGTTTGTGGAGTTTAAAAGTGGGGATTGTCTTATTGTTGTCCCTGCTAGGGACATCTATTGTGAGTTCCATTGTGATAACACTATGTGCAGGATAACAAGTATCATACCCTTAGTAGGGATCTTCCAATGGTGTTGTGTATGGTTATCACTGTTTTAACTCTATGTTATGTCATTGTTTTATATCCAATAAACTTTATCTTGTCTTCAAGTTTTGTATATTGATGCTGCTATCTTTTTACTAGTACCGCAATAGTCCTACTGGCCCCTTGCTCGCTCTGGGTTCTTTGGTTTGGGGACCATAGACCCATTTATCTATATTAAGTAAGAGGAAAAGTTCTCCAACAGGGGCACAACAATAGTAGAAACCATTTTTTCCAGTGAGGGAAAGATAGAAGTGCCAACATTTTATCAGTGTGTCCCCAGTTGAGATTTCTCTTCTGGACTGAAAACATTGTTACCCCAAATACCCCAACAGGGTTAAACACAATAATAAAAACCTGCCAGATGTTTTACTTTCCCCCCGCTCTATTTTAACTATTCAGCACGCGTCGTTTTAACTGACAAATGCGCAGTCATGTGACGTGGCTTCCAAACAAAATTGGCGTCCTTTTTTTCCCACAAATAGCTTTTTCTTTTGGTGGTATTTGATCACCTATGCAGTTTTTATTTTTTGCGCCATAAACAAAAATAGAGCGACAATTTTGAAAAAAATTCAATATTTTTTTACTTTTTGCTATAATAAATATCCCCAAAAAAGATAAAACATTTTATTTTTCCTCAGTTTAGGCCGTGACCCTTGGTTCCGCATAGCCGATGACCTGAACGGGAGGCTACCTTGTGGAAGCGCTAACTTTCCTTTATAAGCCTGGACCGACTAGCTTTCTTGACTGAGTTGTAGCCCCATGCCTTGGGTACCGACAGAGCCAGTCCCTGACTCCGCAGCATCGATGGATGCGGAGATATGTCCTCCAGGGCGGAGACCGCGGTTCCCCCATAGACTCCAATGTTAAACCGCGGTCAATCTGGCCGAACTTTGGGTAGCGATTGCAGGTCGGCCATGGGTCCCAGCGACCCCTCCTTTGGTGGAAGTGTAGTGCAAGCCTTGGTCTACCTTCCAGCCTAGTTTGGTGCCTTTTGAAGGTAACGTATTTTTCTACCTATTTTTAATAAAAAAAATTGCCATAAGCGTTTATCGATTGGTTTGCGCAAAATTTAGGGGATAGTTTAGGGGGATTGTTTTATGGCATTTTTATTAATATTTTTTTTTTGTACTAGTAATGGCAGTGATCAGCAATTTTTTCTTGACTGCAACATTATGGCGGGCACATTGGACACTTTTGACACATTTTTGGGACCATTGTCATTTTCACAGCAGAAGGTACTATAAAAATGCACTAATTACTGTGAAAATTACAATGGCATTAAAGGGGTTAACTTCTAGGGGGCGCTAAGGGGATAAGGGTGCCCTAAGGGAGTGATTCTTACTGTAGGGGGCGTGGCTGTGGGTGTGGCATCACTGATCATCGTTCCCTATATTAGGGAACAGGCGAACAGTGTTACCCTGTTACCCGTTCGCGGAACACCGGTGGCGATCGGGTCTGAGGGTCCTGCGGGCGCGGTCACGAAGATTCGGACCGGGCTGCGAGCGTGACACCTGCGGCATGCTCGCGACCCCATCGCTGGGCTCTTAAAGGCAACGTACAGGTACGTGCCTGTGCCCAGCCGTGCCCTTCTGCTGATGTATGTCCTATGTACAGCTACACAGAACTGGTCATTTCTGCTGCTGCTGGATATCTGCACTCAGTATCTCTTATAGCCAATCAGCGGAAACCTTGCATTCATTCATAAAATGCAAAGCTTTCCATGAATGACTGAACAGCACTCAGCCCAACTCAATTTTTTTCTGGGAACAGAAATTTTTGTAGCTGATGGTACATACAGTTATTACAGTGCTGACAGCGGGCACATCTGTTAGTAAAATAAATAGTTTGTTTGGACCAGATTGGTCCAAAAAAAACTATTTACAATTAAATGAAACCTGGATTTGAGCTTTAAGAGAGGACGCAAGAGATAGGCAGCTTGGAATTTTAAATACCAAGCCCGTCTATCTTCTGCTTAGCTTCTTCAAGGTTTAAGGACCTCATCTTAAACTGTTGGTTATCAGAAAATGGGTACACCTTGCAGAAAACTCAATTTATTAGGTTGAGAGGACAAGTTAAAATAAAGAATACATTCTGAAAGTGAACTTATAATGTAAAACAACTGATGTTTATAGTTGTCCTGCTTGATTTAACAGGGGGTCCTCCTTTGTGCTCACACCCCCCCTTTAGCTATAATAATGAGCCAACACAGTATTTAACAACTGGAATTACACTTGAGAAGCGCAATCAACTAAGTACTGAACATCCCTTTTAATGAAATTGCATGGCTAAAAACATGGAACAAAGCCAATGTTAGACATTGTATATAATTGTAATAAGTGCGCATGTGTAAGCCCTTGGTTACAAAGTAATAATTTATAAGTGCAACAGTATATTTTCCAAATGATTTATTTATGATGGATACTAAAAAGAAGAACAAAAGGAGCACAACACATTATATTTAAAGAGAAACAGCTACCAGTAAAATTGCAAGGAATGGCTTATGCCTACAGTACTTGATAACAAATGACATCTAGTTTTTATGCAAAACTATTTTGCTTTGTGCAAAACATTTTAAAACCGATTTAAATTAACAACTTGCCATCTAGCATACGTATATATATATATATATATATATGTCCTGGAGAGCAGGCGGGTATGGTATATCAGAATCATGGATTTAACAACCAGCTTTCATTCAAAAGTGGTCCAAGCAGCTTTACAGCCACTCTCACTTTTACAGGGCTTGGAAGTGGGCACTTCACCATTTGATAAAGAAAAGCATCAATGCTGTGGTGTGCAAAATGGAGTTGTAACATCTATTGGTAGCCTTTTTTGATACAGTGCCTTGAAAAAGTATTCACACCCCTTGAAATGTTCTACAGTTTGTCATGTTACAACCAAAAATGTAAATATATTTTATTAGGATTTTATGTGATCGACCAACACAAAGTGGCACATAATTGTGAAGTGGAAGGAAAATGATAAGTGGTTTTCAATTTTTTTTTTTTTACAAGTAAATATCTGACAAGTGCGGCATGCATTTGCAACCAATTGCCTTCAGAAGTCACCTAATTAGTAAAGTCCACCTGTGTGTAATTTAATCTCAGTATAATTACAGCTGTTTTGAGAAGACCTCACAGGTTCGTTAGAGAACCTTACTGAAATGGCATCATGGAGGCCAATGAACATTAAACATCTCACAGAGCACTGTTCAATCCTTCATCCAAAAATGGAAAGAATATGGCCAAGGTAGGGATAGAGGGCCAGATTCAAAGAGCGATTATGCCGCCGTTACAGGAGATGCGCGGCGTAAGTCTAAATTTGCGCATGCGTTTCGATGCGCCGCATCCCCAAAAACGAGATACGCAAGAAATCTACTTTTTTTGACCGGCGTAATTTCGATAGACCGGCGTATCCGTCCGTGCAAAACTGCGCTAGACACACCATTGATTTGCTATTCAAATATGCAAATGAGGGAGTTACGGGGATCCACAAAATAACGTTGGTGCAGCGCAGGCTACGCGCTGTGCGCAACAGCTGCACGTCCTGTCTAAAATTAGACCATAGAAAAGGTGGTATAAAATTAGACAATCCGTCTACATGTCAGCGAAAGCAACACTGTTAGTGAGGAGCTGAGCAGTCACACTTGCTGCACAACAAACTGTATGCCAACAGGCCACGGGCATCCATGCTCATAGCTATACTATTGACTTTAGATGAGCAAAGAAGGAGGAGGGCACGGAGGAGGGCACTGAGGAGGGCACGGGAGAGGATTTTTTTTTTCGAAAACCTTTTTCTTTGCTTTTAGAAACATTTTTACCAAAAATATACATACATATTTACATCAATACATAACATACATACAAATTACAAACACGGTCTCACTATCTTTCAATATCCCTTTAAAACCTTAATGCAGGGATCCTCAAACTACGGCCCTCCAGCTGTGGTAGAACTACACATCCCATGAGGCATTGTAACACACTGACATTCACAGACATGACTAGGCATGATGGGAATTGTAGTTCCTGAACAACTGGAGGGCCGTAGTTTGAAGACCCATGCCTTAATGGATATAATAATCTAATCTGATACAAGCCCCTCACTCTTCACTTGATATATCGCACACGCATAGACATCTTTGGCATGAGTGATTCTGAGGTGTCTCGCATCTTCAGATTCACCCCTCATGCCATCCTGGAATTAACCACAACCCTGCAGAAGGACATCACCAGCCCAACACATGACACCACCCATGACACCCATGACAGCTACATATACAATCCTAGCCCCATTCCCACAGATTTCGAACAGAACATGTATGGGGACAGCTGGCTGATTCGTGAGTGACATGGGTGGCATGCATGACTGTCCCCCCATGATGCACACATCACAAGGGGCACATGCACTACTAACATCCTCCTGTCTTATCCCTTCAGGCTGACTCTGCATATGCACTGGGACCCCATCTCATGACTCCTATAAGGAACCCCCCATGGTACCCTGTTGTATTCCCCAAACTTTGTGTGCCAGATCATCGGTGCAAGTTGCATGCTGCACAACTTCGCAGTGAGAAAGGGCCTGCAAATTGACATAAGTGATGACCTGACCCCTGACCCAGACAATCCCCCCTAAGTAAGGCTACCCCGTCTTCTGAGGGAAGAGCAGCCAGCAGACAGCTCACATTGGCATCTTTGCATGTTAAACACACACATTAATCATGGCACAATGAGAATGCATGCATGCACACCACTGTGGTCCCTAGATCACACACACCACATCCTCATTACATTGGATTAGCACAAGCCCACCATGCAGGACTTGTGAGCAGCAACGCCACGCCACGGCTCCAATTATGTCACTGTACATTCATACACCATTCACACGGACCTGGGGATCACTTCTCCCTGGTCCTGGGGATCACTACTCCACCACAAATGAGGGTGACACCCCTTTTCCTGCCGGAATGTCACCCCCACATTCCAAAATCATTCACAAACAGAACCAAAAAAAAAAATGACCAGACAAAAAAAAATTGCCCAGCAAAAATATAATTTAAAAAAAAAATAAAAAAAATAAAACACAGAAAAGACAAAAATCACTCTGCAAAACAGTCCCCAAATATCTCAAAGACACGTCACAAACAAACAAACAAACAAATGCTAATAAAAAACAGAACAAAAGCACCTTGCTGTATAGGAAGGGATACAAAGGGATGTACTTTTGCAAAGGAAGGGCGTTTGTCTCTGTCTATTTATGCTGTCTGCGTAGTTCACTAAGTTGCCCGGGTCCACTTCCAATTTCACTGATTGCGCCGTTCCCGAGTTGTGAGCATGCGCACAGAGGTGCTGACCATGGTCTGCTTCATGTGCGCATGCGCGAGCCGGCCGGCCCTTCATTTGCATGGGGTCACGGCTCATTTCAATGAAACATGCCCACGTCCTTCCCAATTTTAATTACTCCGCCTTACGCCTCGGAATTAACGTTACTCCGGCGCTAATTTCTGCGCAAATACTACGAGGATACGGTGATTGCTCCTCTACATTGCGCTGGTCTAACATAAATGAGGTGCCAATGTACGTGAATCTGGCCCAGAGTTTCTAGGTCTAAGATGAAAGGTACTGAGTTGGATAATTGATGTTCTGGGGATGTGTGAGCTACAAAGGCACACAAAATTTGGTCAAGATTGTTGGCAAGATGAATTCAGTGTGTTATCAAAAAATACTGCAGGAACATTTGCATTCATCAGCCAGGAAGCTGCGCATGGGATGTACTTGGACATTCCAACATGACAATGATCCAAAACAAAAAGCCAACTTGACCTGTCTTTGGCTACAGCAGAATAAAGCGAAGGTTCTGAAGTGGCCATCTCAGTCTCCTGACCTCAATATCATTGAGACACTCTGGGGAGATCTCAAATGTGCCGTTCATGCAAGACAGCCCAAGAATTGACAGAAACTGGAGACTTTTTGCCAAGAGGAATGGGCATCTTTACCATCTGAGAAGATAAATAGCCTCATGCCGCGTACACACGATCACTTTTTGTGATGAAAAAAAACGACGTTTTAAAAAATGTCATTTAAAATGATCGTGTGTGGGCAAAACGTCGTTTTATGTCTTCAAAAAAACGACCAAAAAAAAATTCCAACATGCTTGAATTTTTTGTGTCGTTTGTCAAAATGTCATTTTTTGTGTCATAAAAAGTGACCGTGTGAACAGAAGATCAGTGATTCCCCCTAGTGAGGCCACCCCCCATACAGTTAGAACACACCAGGAACACACTTAACCCCTTCCCTGTCCCCTAGTGTTAACCCCTTCACTGCCAATGGCATTTTTATAGTAATCCAATGCATTTTTATAGCATTGATCGCTATAAAAATGCCAATGGTCCCAAAAATGTGTCAAAATTGTCCGATGTGTCCGCCATAATGTCTCGGTGCTGAAAAAAAACACTGATCGCCACCATTACTAGTAAAAAAAAAATATTAATAAAAATGCCATAAAGCTACCCCCTTTTTTGTAAACGCTATACATTTTGCGCAAACCAATCAATAAACGCTAATTGCGATTTCTTTTAACAAAAAATATGTAGAAGAATACGTATCGGCCTAAACTGAGGAAAACATTTTTTTTTTTAGATATTTTTTGGGGATATTTATTATAGCAAAATGTAAAAAATATTGCATTTTTTTCAAAATAGTCGCTTTATTTTTGTTTATAGCGCAAAAAATTAAAACCGCAGAGATGATCAAATACCACCAAAAGAAAGCTCTATTTGTGGGAAAAAAAGGACGCCAATTTTGTTTGGGGCCACATCGCACGACCGCGCAATTGTCAGTTAAAGCAACGCAGTGCCGAATCACAAAAAGTGCTCTGGTCAGGAAGGGGGTAAATGGTTAAAGGGGGCAATACGCGGTATGAAGAACTGGGGTATGTAAACTTTTGATCAGGGTCATTTGGGTAGTTTCTGTTGCCTTTATGGTTTAAAAAGAGTAAACACAATCTGGACCTAATGAAATAACTCCTATTTTGGATTACTGACGTCTTCTCCTCTATATTTCCTTCACTCCCTCCTCCTCTTTCCCTTATTTATCTTAATTAATTTTGTTCTACTTTATTTCCATTCAAGATAAATGTATCTTTCTATATTAATATATTATTTGTATCCCTATAATATTTTTAAACTTTTAAATAAGAATTTATTGAACTAAAAACAGTAAACACAGTTGATTGATAATAAATGGCTTCAGCCAAAAACGAATCATGGGTAAAAGAAAGGTTTTTGTGTTATCATTCATATTCTCTGAAAAATGGCCAATAAATCATGAATTCTTAGTATGTAAACTTATAAGCACAACTGTAGGTCATTCATTTATGTGAGCAGGGTTGGACTGAGACCAAAATGTGGCCCTGGACTTCATCCAGATCGGCCCATTTTAAGTTTGCAAACACGCACAAAAACAGTATATAAACTATACGCAATTGTGCAAAAAAACATAAATAGCATAACATAAGGAGTCCTCACCTCTTTTATTATTTCACTTATTTCCTCTGTATTTTTCTCATCCTTCTCACATTACTGCATGAAGTGGAGGGCGAGCTGCGCAGCCATTACTTTGACAGGCTGTCACTGAAACTGGCCCACTGAGCCATTGGCCCACCAGGAAACTCCCTGTAGTCCCTATGGCCAGTACATGCCTGTATGTGAGTAAATGATCTCAACCTGTATTCACCACTATCTGGTGCATCACATATAGCGAAAATCATTTTTTTTTTCCCTCTCGCAAGAATTGGGTGTTTAAAGCAAACTGAACACAGGTTCACCTTATTTACTAGTATTGACTATCCAGGACCTATTCACACCACAACAGTTTGATACACACATTTGCATGCTTTGAAGTGTGTTGTGGTTTACCGAGTTAGGCAGCCTATTAAAATAAATGAGCTGCAATATAGCTCAACACATAAAAAAATAGGTGCAATATGCAACTTTTTCACAACTGCATTGTGCTGCTCTGTGCATTTTGAAGGTGTGTTCAGGTGCCATTCATAATGAATGCATCAACATGCAAAACATGTACATTTAGAACCTGTGACTTCAAAATAATTGGTGTAAACGGGGGCTAAAAAAATACCAGAATATGCGTCTCATTATATATAAAAAAACTTTTTTAGATTTTTGATTGTTTAAAATGTATGTATTTAAAGGCAAGTATGGGAAAATTTAAAACACCCTTTAAGCTGGCCATACAAGGATGGAAATTTGTCTGGTTCTGTCCATGTATGGGCTAGCTGGTCTAGAGATTGATTTGTGTACAACCAGCTTGTTTGGCTTTTCCTGAATGTTCAGTGCTGTCAGCTATACAGTGCATTGAAAAAGTATTCACACCCCTTGAAATTTTCCACATTTTGTTATGTTACCACAAAAAATTAAATTTTTTATAAATACATATGTGAAAAGTGTTGCTTGCGTTTGTAGAACCACTTTTTGCTGCAAAGACAGCTGACAGACTTTTTGGGAATGTCTCTACCAGCTTTGCACATCTAGAGAGTGACATTTTTGGGCATTCTTCATTGCAAAATAGCTCAAGCTGTTAGATTGGATGGAGAGCATCTGTGAACAGCAATTTGCCACAGATTCTCAATTGGATTTGGGTCTGGACTTTGACTGGGCCAATCTAACACATGAATATGCTTTGATCTAAACCATTCCATTGTACTGTAGCTCTGGCTGTATGTTTAGGGTCCTTTTCCTGCTGGAAGGTGAACTTATGCCCCAGTCTTTTGCAGACTCTAACAGGTTTTCTTCTAAGATTGCCCTGTATTTGGCCCCATCCATCTTCCCATCAACTCTGACCAGCTTCCATGTCCCTGCTGAAAAAAAGCATGGATTGTGTGTTCAGGGTGATGTGCAGTATTAGTTTTCCGCTACACATTACGTTTTGCTTTTAGACCAAAAAGTAAAATTTTGGTCTCATCTGACCAGAGCACCTTCTTCTACATGTTCGCTGTGTCCCCCTCATGGCTTCTCGCAAACTGCAAATGGGACTTCTTATGGCATTCTTTTAACTAGGAACTTTCTTCTTGCCACTCTTCCATAATGATGATGAATTGAATAGTGCCCTGTGAGATGCTCAAAGCTTGGGAATTTTTTTTTGTATAACCTAATCCTGCTTAAACTTCTCCACAACTTTATCCCTGACCTGTCTGGTGTGTTCCTTGGCCTTCATGATGCCGTTTGTTCACTAAGGTTCTCTAACAAACCTATGAGGGCTTCACAGAACAGCTATATTTATACTGAGATTAAATTACACACAGGTGGACTATATTTAGTAATTAGGTGACTTCGGAAGGCAATTGGTTCCACTAAATTTTATTTTGTAAAAAAAAAAAAAAATGATAAATTATTTATAATTTTCCTTCTACTTCACAATTATGTGCCACTTTCTGTTGGTCTATTACATAAAATCCCAATAAAATACATTTACATTTTTGGTTGAAACGTGACAAAATGTGGAAAATTTCAAGTGGTATGAATACTTTTTCATGGCACTGTAGGCAATCATTGTATTCTGCTGGTAGGAAAGGTTTCCCGTCGCCAGATTACAATAGTACAGTGGGAGGGATTGCTCCATCCACATAAAATGTGTGGATGGGGGAATTGGTTAATTTTTCAGCATGTCCTAAAAACAATGGCCCAGATTCATAGAGCAATTACGCCTGTCTAACTGGTGTTAGACAGGAGTCATTTCAAATTTCGCGCGCCGTATCACTAGTTTGAATCCTCAAACCATGATACAGCGGCTTCGGGCTTCGATTCGAGAGGCTTACGTCTCCGTAAGCTTTCGGATCTACGCTGCGATATTTTTGCGGCCGCTGGGAGGAGTTTGTGTCGTTTTGATGCGTCGGGATATGCAAATGTGTTTTTACGGCGATCCACGAAGATACGAGCGGTCTTCGCAATCGCTTACATCTATTTTTTTTTACGTACTGTTAGACCAGCTTATGGCCGTCGTTCCCGCATCAAATTGAATTTTTTTTTTTTTTTTACGTAACTCGTTCGGGAATAGAAATGTCCGTAAACGACGCTACTCAAACAACGAATGACGTAACGACGTGATTTCGCGCAATGCACGGCGGGAAATTTGCGAACGGAGCATGCGCAGTTCGATCGCCGCGGGAACGCGCCTATTTTAAATGCTTCACGCCCCCTACTCGCGTAGATGGATTGCGACGGGAGAAATACACTACGCCGCCGTCGTTTACTGGACAAAATCTACCTGGATTCCACGTAGAGCCAGGTAAAAAACGGCGGCGTAGTGTATTTCTGATACGCTACGAGAATCTAATTCTCTCTGAATCTGGGCCAATGTTTTTCCAACTTCATCATTAAAAACGATGTTGACCACACACCATCGTTTTTGAAAAATGATGAACAAAGCGCAATGACGTACAACACGTATGACGGCACTCTAAATGGGAAGTTCTTTTCGCCTTTGGGCTGCTTTTAGCTGATTCCTTGTTAGTAAAAGACGATTTGCGCGTTTCTGTCTGTTACAGTGTGATGAATGTGCTTACTCCATTATGAATGGTAGTTTTACCAGAACGAGCGCTCCCTCATAACTTGCTTCTGAGCAT
The DNA here is from genome assembly GCA_029574335.1 of Rana kukunoris. Classification (NCBI taxonomy): domain Eukaryota; kingdom Metazoa; phylum Chordata; class Amphibia; order Anura; family Ranidae; genus Rana; species Rana kukunoris. The sequence goes on along the minus strand of CM056053.1, from coordinate 112,901,306 downwards.
GCACAGGTTTAAAACGTCATTTTAGCCCACACACGATAATTTTTTACAACCCGAAAAACTATTTTTTTTAAAACGATGTGAAAAAATGCAGCATGTTCGAATTTTCTTTTGTCGTTTTTCAGAAGATAAAAAACGATGTGAAGCCCACACACGATCATTTTAAATGACGTTTTTAAAACGTATTAGTCCTGGAATGTATTTATTTTTAAAATCAGTTAATCCACTTTAAATATTATCCATACATGTAAAGTTGAACCTGTCACCTTCTGTTTAAAATTGAAATACATGAGCAAAATGCAGTACAATTTTAGAACAAATCCCCAATTATAATATATTTGTTTAGCCCTTTTAATTGTTTTGTACTGTAAAAACTGTACTGTAAAAACGATTTATTAGGATTACATGTTACATGATGTGACATATTTACTGTCACGTCACATTTATTCAATAAGAAGCACATCTAAAAGTTATATTTATATCACACATTTGCCCATCAAGACAGGTTTCTTCTCCTGCCTTTTTTGCTTGGTGCTTGAAATATAAGCCTGATGAGATGGTTGTGTCCTGACAAGTGACATGTTGTAGAGATATTCTCTAACCATGATTGCAACTTGTCATTGGTACAGAATTCTGAGTAAAATCAAACCTAGAATATTTTTAAAATGTATTATATTTGATATAATTGACATATGCCTAACTTATCTAGGTTTGCCATATTATGTCAGAGCAGAACAGTACAATGTTACAGATGTTTCAAGTCATGCAATGCCAGCTACTGTAACAGACAGAATTTAATTATTCGTCTATGAAGCAGGTTCATTTTTTGAAGAAAAAAGACCATGTTTTGAGATGTAGAACTTAAAGTGTCACTAAACCTTCACATAAAAAATATATATATATATATATATATATATATATATATATATATATATATATATGGTATCTGACCTAATGTTCATACATTCTTTGTAGTTTTTTCTCTGATATTGGCAGCCGGTCCATGATTTTTTATATCCATTTTTGTCGCCATTATCCTCGAGTGGTGACAGCCTCCGGGCAAACCATATCTCTTCTCCTCCCCTCCCTTTCCACCCCCTCTACCTCCTGTTGATATCTACTGGACTTACTTGAACTGTGTACTGCTTGATATGCCATATTTGGCCAAGGGACATTGTAGTTATATACGCATATATAATATGCTCTATAACTAATTAACCCCTATATGACTGCCCTGAATTATTCACTATTCATCCAGTAACCTTCTTTTCCATGCTACATACCTACGGGTGGACAGGCAGTCCTTAGAAATCTTCATAAGCTGGCAGACTAATACTGCAACTTAGGCTATGGCCCCCCTTACAGCTCTAAGTGCTTGACTTACCTGTTGATGCAATCCTTCTACACAACAACATCATAAGCCTGGCATATGGACATGCAGCATGTGTAGCCCTGCTATTATTGATTACACAGGATCAAGTCCTAATGTTGGTTTAATTTTATATAGCAGCACCATTTTCTTCTTCTCCCTAGCTAGTTTATGCATGTGTATGTGAGTGTGGGGCCTCGAGAATGGAGCCATCGTGTGACAACATTTTTCTGTTTGTGTTTTTTATTGTGGGGAACACTAGGGGGGGGGGGTGTTTCCATACACCCCCCACCCCTTGACATCTTTAATAAATCTATTTTTTACACTTGTAACTTTAATAAAGCCATTTCCAATATAATATACTGTGGCTGACCATCCCTATTGCTTTTCTGTGGCATTCTTTTGCTCCATCACCATCAACTTTTTTTACATGTATATCTTCCTAGGACAATTTCTGTGATGAGAGCTCTCTAACATAGCAATTCCTCTTATTAAGGTAAGCAGGACTGAGGCAGCATAAAAAAAAATCTCGATTTTTTTTTTTTAACCACCTGAAGATTGCACATGCCAACCACCTTCCTGTCCAGGTAATTTTTCAGTTTTCAGCACTGTGATACTTTGACTAATAATTAGTTGGTCATGCAACACTGTACCCAAATTATTGTTACATCTTTTTTTTAAACATATAGGGCCAGATTCAGAAAGTATTTACGTCGGCGTATCAAGAGATACGCCGCGTTAATATTAAGAATAGCCGGCGTATCTTTTTTCTGTATTCAGAAAACAAGATACGCCAGAATTCTGCTAATATACGAGCGGCGTAAGTCACTTACACCGTCGTATATTAGTTGCATATTTACGCTGGCCGCTAGGTGGCGCTTCCGTCGCTTTACGTGTCAGATATGTAAATTAAAGAGTTACGGCGATTCCTGAACGTACTTGCGGCCGGGCGTTGTAGTTTACGTTGTTTGCGTAAGGCTTTTTCCGGCGTAAAGTTACCCCTGCTATAGGAGGCGTAGCCAATGTTAAGTATAGACATCGGGACAGCGTTGAATTGTATGTCGTTTACGTCGTTTGCATAAATCGTTCGGGAATGGGGCTGTATGTAAGTTACGTACACATCGTTTACTTTGACTACTAGCGACGTGATTTTGACGCATGCGCACTGGGATACGTCCACGGATGGCGCATGCGCCATTCAGAAAATACGTAATACGTAAATTGCGTGGGGTCATGATTCATTTACATGAATCACGCCTCCACATTAATAATTTTAATTAGGCGCCCTTATGCCAGACACTTTACGCTTTGCCACCGCAACTTATGGAGCAAGTGCTTTCTGAATAAGGCACTTGCCCATAAGGGAGGCGTAGCGTACAGAGCATACGCTACGCCGCCAGATAGATACATATTTGTATCTGAATCTGGCCCCCAGAGTTTTATTTTGGTGACATTTAATCACTAGATTTTTTTTTCCTTTACTATATAAAGGAAAAAGGATCAAACATTTAAAAAGCCTTAAAAGTTCATAAAATTTGAATAAAATGTATTCATAGCTACATTGCCACAAAAACAAATATTTGTATATTATTTAGACTGTGTGAAAGTCTACAAACTTTTGGTTATGCATATAGTATCGTAAATGTATCAACCCTAATGTCCTCATTTCTTGATGCCCTAAACTGACAGGACAGGACAAACACCGACAAAATGACTAATTTCTGAAATGTGTATACACAAAATATTCAGTAAGGAGCATGGTATGTTTTTTTGACAATGTAATTTTCACCACAATGTTTTGGAAAATGTAAAAAAAAAAATCATATATGAAAGTTGGAATTTTACCAAGTTCTTTCCCACACTCAGTATAGGCATACTTATAATACACCCCCCCCCAAAAAATCTTCTACTCCTCCCAAGTATGAGGATACCACATGTGTGTGGCTTTCTTGTATAATATTTCCTGACTGACCGTTACCATTCTTGAGGCCCTGATGTTAACATTCTTGCTGGCTGCATCGGTCTGGTGAAACTGATACTGCTGTGGAGGCAATCAAGAACACTGTTACTACTGGTCTGGTGACACTCGGATTGGTGTGGTGATGATCAGGAACACTTTTGCTAGTTTACAATGGTCTGATGACACTGGGACTGGTGTGGCGGATGACACTGGAATTGCTGTGGAGTAGGGATGAGCCAAACACCCCACACGTTCGGTTCGCACCAGAACCTTTAAACGGACCGACCGTTCGCGCAAACATTTAGAACCCCATTGACGTCAATGGGACTCGAACGTTCAAATTCAAAAGTGCTCATTTTTATTCCCCATATGCAAGTTTTTGTCGGAAAACGTCTTTGAGAACCCGTGTCTTTCCCCAGGGAACATGTATCAATGGAAAAAAAAAGTTTTAAAAACGGTCGTTTTTTCTGGTGCAGCGATTATAATGGTGCTTAAAGTGGGGAAAAAATTAAATTCCTTTAAATATCGTACCTGCTGGGTGCATGTTTAGAACTGTCCCTGCACAAAATGACACACAGGTGGACTATAGTTGCACAAAATGAGATTACTATAAGAAAAAGGTAATTTTAAACTGCTTGCGGCTTTAATGTAATGTCTGGTCCCTGCAATATGGATGAAAATCACTGAGAAAAATAGCATGGGTTTCCTCGCCCCCCCTCCCCCAGGTCATTACAAGCCCCTTTGGCCCTATATACTTTGAACAGCAGTATACAGGTTTGTTGTTAGGTAGAATTTGTTTGTAATTTTCAACTGGTACTTCTTTAAAGTATAGCTTCAGCCATAGAATCTTTTTTTAAAGGGGTGTTCCACCCAAAAAAATGACCTTTTCTCAATCCACTCCTCACCCCCATACATGCCACATTTGGCATGTAATTTTTTTGGGGGGGGAGTGGGGGCTTCAGTAGGAGTGGGACTTCCTGTCCCACTTCCTGCTTCCGCCGAGGGGCTGGTTAGGCGATTAAGCTTAATCGCCTACACCAGCCCTCTCCCTGTAGGCGATCACATGGGACACTGACAGGTCCCATGCGATCGCCTCTCCAATCAGCGGCGAGCCGCGCCGCGCACGCATGCGCAGTACGGCTCGCGCATGCGCAGTGGGTGCCCGGCCGTGAAGCCGAAGGCTGTCACGGCTGGGTGCCCACAGTCAGGATGGAGACGCCGGCCGGGGAGGGGGGCAGAGGAGCGGAGCCCCGGTCGGCGCGTCGCTGGAACGCAGGAGCAGGTAAGTGAGTGTTTATTAAAAGCCAGCAGCTACACTTTTTGTAGCTGCTGACTTTTAATAAACACAACTTAGGGCTGGAACACCCCTTTAAGCTTTTCTGAAAACATAGAGAAGGGTTATCACTCCTGTAACATTTGTTTTGCTGTCTGTGTGCATCTGTTCAGAAGATTGCACCTCACTTTCTGTCCCAAAGACAAATGATTATTTTATTTTTTTGTAACAAGGATTGTGATAAAGCATCGATGGATAGGAGACACCTTTTACAGAAGAGAATTTCCCTTCCTAGGGGTAGCTTTCCTCTCACTTCCTGTTGTCTCCTTCCGTTTGCAAGAAGGATTCGCTTGTAAGTTGGATGTTTGAAAGTAGGGGCTTGCCGTATATACGCTGCAGAAATTTGGGCCCTAGGTGTTGGTTTTGCTACAACACTGCAACCCCTCACAGATACTCTTGGTGGGTGCTGGAATGCCCTGCTGTGAAATATTAGATCAAGAATTGTAATTACACGCCCCTGTTGAACAGGGGCAGAAAAATTGTTTGCGTCGGGTCATTCATAATTATAATAAAACACGCCCCCTCAATTTGAATTACACCCGCGAATGCTGGCCCATCGGTGCAGCGTAAATGGGACACGCCGCGCGGGCGTCCCATCTATGTGGATCTGGCCCAATGAGTTTATTTTACACCTAGATTTCTATATGCAATATTCCTACTGGTCATATATATTTTGTTAATTGTACACACCTAATTCTACACCTTCAGTCCTATCAGTGCAAGCTTCAGAGAGGACTGAGGGTATAGTGGGGTTGGGAATCCCAGCTGATGAGGGGCAAGAGAAGGTCCGCTTTGTTCTTTGGTGTGGGTCTTTCAGGTATGCTTGCCAAAGAACTGCATGGCAGGTTGACATATGCCTGGTCAAGCATGTGGTGCCCAAAAGGGTGATGTTTTGGCCACGAAAGATATGCTTGAGACATATGTTGCAAATAGCAACGGTGCAATCTGATGCACATGTGTCAAAAAAGGCCCACACCAAGGAACTTTTGCAGTAACGCTGAGACACAGCAGCGCCCTGCACAGGCGTAGCTCTGTGATGTAATGCAGTTGGTGTGCTGCCCTTAAGCTGTCCCCTGGAGGGCATCCTGCCTCTTTGGAGATGTGCCTGTGCCTCCTCCTCATCCTCCTCTCTCCTCTCTCAAAAACCTGGAAGTATGCTGCAACTGAGGGAACATGAGTGGCAGACTGCTGTCCTTCTTGGGCACCCCATCTCTCTGGGCTCACATTACTGCCTTCCTCTATCTGTGTTCCATCATCGAGCCTTCAAAACACTGCGCATCTTCATGCAGCATGTACCCAACACTGTGTTCAAACAGTTCGTGGGACTCCTCAGGAGGACATGGTGGGACTAGGGAAGGAGTAAGTGATGCCATTGAGCAGAGGGAAGAGGATGCCTTGGCAGCTAATTTGCCAGACAAAGTACCCTGAGCCTGGGTGAGAGAGGATGAGGAGGATGAGGAGGATGAGGATGGCTTGGTCATCCACTCTACCAAGTCTTTGGCATGTTGCGACTCAACACGGCCAGCTGCCGAAAACAAGGACGAGCGTGTCACACGTGTGGTTAGGTACAAAGTTATGAGCACACTTGCACTATGCACCAAGTGGGTTTAGTTGCAAAATAATGAGCACACTTGCACTATGCACCAAGTGGGTTTAGTTGCAAAGTAATGAGCACACTTGCACTATGCACCAAGTGGGTTTAGTTGCAAAGTAATGAGCACACTTGCACTATGCACCAAGTGTGTTTAGGTACAAAGTTGTGAGCACACTTGCACTATGCACCAAGTGGGTTTAGTTGCAAAGTAATGAGCACACTTGCACTATGCACCAAGTGGGTTTAGTTGCAAAGTAATGAGCACACTTGCACTATGCACCAAGTGTGTTTAGGTACAAAGTTATGAGCACACTTGCACTATGCACCAAGTGGGTTTAGTTGCAAAGTTATGAGCACACTTGCACTATGCACCAAGTGGGTTTAGTTGCAAAGTAATGAGCACACTTGCATTATGCACCAAGTGGGTTTAGTAGCAAAGTAATGAGCACACTTGCACTATGCACCAAGTGGGTTTAGTTGCAAAGTAATGAGCACACTTGCACTATGCACCAAGTGTGTTTAGGACAAAGTTATGAGCACACTTGCACTATGCACCAAGTGGGTTTAGTTGTAAAGAAATGAGCACACTTGCACTATGCACCAAGTGTGTTTAGGTGCAAAGTTATGAGCACACTTGCACTATGCACCAAGTGTGTTTAGGTGCAAAGTTATGAGCACACTTGCACTATGCACCAACTGTGTTTAGTTGCAAAGTAATGAGCACACTTGCACAATGCACCAAGTGGGTTTAGTTGTAAAGAAATGAGCACACTTGCACTATGCACCAAGTGTGTTTAGGTGCAAAGTTATGAGAACACTTGCACTATGCACCAAGTGTGTTTAGGTGCAAAGTTATGAGCACACTTGCACTATGCACCAACTGTGTTTAGTTGCAAAGTAATGAGCACACTTGCACAATGCACCAAGTGGGTTTAGTTGTAAAGAAATGAGCACACTTGCACTATGCACCAAGTGTGTTTAGGTGCAAAGTTATGAGAACACTTGCACTATGCACCAAGTGTGTTTAGGTGCAAAGTTATGAGCACACTTGCACTATGCACCAACTGTGTTTAGTTGCAAAGTTATGAGCACACTTGCACTATGCACCAAGTGTGTTTAGGTGCAAAGTTATGAGCACACTTGCACTGTGCACCAAGTGGGTTTAGTTGTAAAGTAATGAGCACACTTGCACTATGCACCAAGTGGGTTTAGTTGCAAAGTAATGAGCACACTTTCACTATGCACCAAGTGGGTTTAGTTGCAAAGTTATGAGCACACTTGCACTATGCACCAAGTGGGTTTAGTTGCAAAGTAATGAGCACACTTGCACTATGCACCAAGTGGGTTTAGTAGCAAAGTAATGAGCACACTTGCACTATGCACCAAGTGGGTTTAGGTGCAAAGTTATGAGCACACTTGCACTATGCACCAAGTGTGTTTAGGTGCAAAGTTATGAGCACACTTGCACTGTGCACCAAGTGGGTTTAGTTGTAAAGTAATGAGCACACTTGCACTATGCACCAAGTGGGTTTAGTTGCAAAGTAATGAGCACACTTTCACTATGCACCAAGTGGGTTTAGTTGCAAAGTTATGAGCACACTTGCACTATGCACCAAGTGGGTTTAGTTGCAAAGTAATGAGCACACTTGCACTATGCACCAAGTGGGTTTAGTAGCAAAGTAATGAGCACACTTGCACTATGCACCAAGTGGGTTTAGTTGCAAAGTAATGAGCACACTTGCACTATGCACCAAGTGTGTTTAGGACAAAGTTATGAGCACACTTGCACTATGCACCAAGTGGGTTTAGTTGTAAAGAAATGAGCACACTTGCACTATGCACCAAGTGTGTTTAGGTGCAAAGTTATGAGCACACTTGCACTATGCACCAAGTGTGTTTAGGTGCAAAGTTATGAGCACACTTGCACTATGCACCAAGTGGGTTTAGTTGCAAAGTAATGAACACACTTGCACTATGCACCAACTGTGTTTAGTTGCAAAGTAATGAGCACACTTGCACAATGCACCAAGTGGGTTTAGTTGTAAAGAAATGAGCACACTTGCACTATGCACCAAGTGTGTTTAGGTGCAAAGTTATGAGAACACTTGCACTATGCACCAAGTGTGTTTAGGTGCAAAGTTATGAGCACACTTGCACTATGCACCAAGTGTGTTTAGGTGCAAAGTTATGAGCACACTTGCACTATGCACCAAGTGGGTTTAGTTGTAAAGTAATGAGCACACTTGCACTATGCACCAAGTGGGTTTAGTTGCAAAGTAATGAGCACACTTTCACTATGCACCAAGTGGGTTTAGTTGCAAAGTAATGAGCACACTTGCACTATACACAAAGTGTGTTTAGGTGCAAAGTTATGAGCACACTTGCACTATGCACCAAGTGGGTTTAGTTGCAAAGTAATGAGCAAACTTGCAGTATACAGCAAGTTGGTTTAGGTGCACTGAGCACACGGGCAATACAACACGTGAGAACACTGCAGCTAGCGCAATCAACTGCCTGACAGATTAGGAAGAACTAATCTAACTAAACTATACAGTGTATAAAAAAATGTACAACTCCTGGGATGTATATATATCCTCTACACCAGGGATCCTCAAACTACGGCCCTCCAGATGTTGTAGAACTACACATCCCATGAGGCATTGTAACACACTGACATTCACAGACATGACTAGGCATTATGGGAATTGTAGTTCCTGAACAACTGGAGGGCCGTAGTTTGAAGACCCATGCTCTACACACTGTAAATTTAACTGACTAGCCTGCCTGCTCAATCTAGCTAGAAAATAAGACAATCTCTCTCTCTCTCTCTGTCTAATCTGGAACAAGCCCGGAACACACCACACAAGGTCGCCCTGGAGGCAGCCTTTTATAGTGTGGGGCGCGTGCTAAAACCCTGAGTCATAATTGGCCAAAGCCACCCTGGCTTTGGCCAGTTATGGCTCTCTGTTTTTTGTGCTTTGTGATTGGCCAAGCATGCGGGTCATAGTGCATGCTTGGCAAATCATCAGCGCGCAATGCCGCAGTGAATTATGGGCCGTGGCGCACCACTCGAATTTGGCGCGAACGACGCGTTTTGTTTGTATTTCGACAAATGGTCGAACAGACGATGTTCGAGTTGAACATGAGCTCAACTCACACACGAAGCTCATCCCTACTGTGGAGATAATCATAGCAACAATGGGAGACAGTAATTACATGCATTTGTAGTGCCACATCCAGTATATAAACCAAAGAAGAGAAAACCCCTAAGATGGACTTTTAAGGCACAATTTGTAAAGTTTAGAGCATAAAGTAAATTTTTTAAATAGTTTGAGGTAAGAAAAAGTTTTTTATTCAAAAAATTACATTAAAGTCAACATATAAAACACAGAATGTATTGTATGTCTACAACATTATCATCATAGGTTAGAAGGAAAAAAATCTGCACTTAGGATGTGTAATGAAGCTGCTGCCTCCCTAAAGGATCTCAGAAGAGACCAAAATTAAATGTGTAAATGTGGGGATGGTGGCGCTGCTGAACCGATCACGGTTTGAAATGATTGTGGGTATCATTAGTGATAGAAATAAACAAGTGTTGAGTAACCTGTAAAAGGGCTTGATCCAAGAAGTGTGGATTCCCTGTGAACATGCTTTAAACCCAAGGGGTGCGTGTAAAGGTTGCCCCGTTAATAGTGCTGAGTAATCCTAATTCCCAAGTGTGTGGTCAGTTAATGGACTTCCACCATGAGATGGTGTCCAATGCCTTAAAAAATAAATGATAAGAATTAAGTAAAAAGAAAAACATGCAGTTTAGGTCAGGACTCTGTGCAGGCCAGTAAATCAGGCCAGCCCTGCGTGAGCCTTCAAGCAGATCTGTGATCCAGAGTGTACAATGGTGACTCAAACCCTGATGGCCTTAAGCAAGAGCCTGGATTAGCCTGGCTCTCAAGGGCATCAGCTCAAATTAAATGTGTAAAACCTGCGGGTGTGCAACATCAATAAGTGCCACCAATTACCAGCATTAAATATGTATGAACTGTCATTCCCTTGTGGAAACACAATAGATGATAAATACTACCAAAAGCACAAGCAGGATACTGTGCAGGCTAGTAGTTAAAGTGTGAACGACAATAAAATACTCTGCGGGGCTCCTATGGATGCCCCTACAGTGGGCAGTACTAACAATCCTCAATAAATATCAAAAACGTGAGTAAAAAGCAACTATGACATCCCCCTAGCCAAAACCAGGAGTCCTCAGAGATGCTTAGTCTCAAGACAGGTGGATTCAACTAGTCCTGATGGAAGAAAAGTGGGGTCATAGTTCAAACAGCAAAACAAAATAAGGTGTAACAAAGTGGCTGTGTGGTGACTTAGGTACCAGTCTCTCTCTCAGATCAATTCTCGGTGACTGTTGTGCTCCCCCGCTTAGGTCCCCACTCACCAGATGTCGGCACCCCTAAGGGGCAAGAGGCGGGAGGTCGTGGTACCTTGGCTGCTCTGTTGCACAGTCCTCTGTGTCGGATTGCAGGCGCTGCAGCTGCTCACGAGTGTGGGAAGCACACTGGGAGTGGTGTTGAATCAGGCACTGTAGATGTCACTCAAAAAATATAAAAAAAAGGAGATGTCCACATAGTGTGATATGTTTTTAAAAAAAATCAATGATACATTTATTGAAGGCAGAAAAAATAAAAAATTGTGGAGATCTACACGGCAGCTCCCAGAGGCACCTGGGTTAAAATGAAATGAAACTAAAAACAAAAACAAAAGCAAACAGTCCAGCAGAGATGACCTAGCTGTCCACCCATCCCGTGTAAGCTAAAGAAACAAGGCTGCCGACACCGCTGGTATATCTTATCCGCAGGCGTCTATGTCAGTCTGGGCAGCTCGTAGCTGGGATGTTTGGCGTGCGGACAGGCTAGTAGACAGACGTGCGTACGTGCTTGAATGGTGGTCAGCTGACGCGTTTCGTCATGTGACTTTTTGAAAAAACGTGATCAGTTCAGCAGCGCCACCATCCCCACGTTTACACATAACATTATCATCATGTAGTTTTCTTTTCTTTGGAGACAATCATAGAACACTGTTACTGGCTTACACTAGTCTGATGACACTGGGACTGCTATAGTGGTGATCAGGAAACTTGTTGCTGGCTTACACTGGGACTTTGGTGACACTGGAACTTGTGTAGAAGTGATTAGGAACAATATTGCTTGCTGACTGTATTGACATTGGCACTAGCGTGGCGGTGATCAGGAAAATTGTTGCTAGCTGACACTCATCTGGTGATACTGGGACTGGTGTGGCTGTAAACAGGAACACAGTAGTGGTCTTACACTGGTCTGGTGACACTACATTTGGTGTGGTGGAGATTAGAAACACTGGGGGTTATTTAAGAAATCCAAATACGCTTTGCACTACAAGTGCAAACTATAAGTACAAAGTGCACTTGAAATTGCACTGAAAGTGCACTTGGAAGTGCAGTCGCTGTAGATACGAGGGGGACATGCAAGGAAAATAAAAAACACCATTTTAGCTTGCACATGATTGGACAATAAAATCAGCAGGGCCCCGCCTCATTTCAGATCTACCCCTCAGATTTACAGCGACTGCACTCCCAAGTGCACTTTCAGTGCAATTTCATGTGCACTTTGCACTTGTAGTTTGCACTTGTAGTACAAAGTAGATTTCCCGTTTGTAAATAACCCCTACTGTGTTTTGGCAATCAGTAATACATTTGCTCTTGTGGTGGTGCTCAGAAACACTGCTGCTGGTGTGGTTGCAATCAGCTGCTGGCTTACACTGGTTAGGTGACACTGAGACTGGTATAGTGGTGATCAAGAACATTGTTGTTGGGTTACACTGGTCTGGTCACTGGGACTCATGTGGTGGTGATCAGGAACACTGTTGCTGGCTGAACTGGTATGATGAAAACAGTGCCATACAGTGTTACCAGAGTAGCCAACTAGTGTCCCTGATCACTAGCCACCCTAGTACAGTGTCTGGTGCAATATTGGCCACAATGATCATAGGGCCAATTTCACTTTCCCTGTACCCCGCTCTGTTATCTGCTGTTTTCAATGGACACAACTATCACATGGCATGTTGCTGTGTGCACTAGAGAGGTTTAAAAGCTCCCTACCAACCTCAGAAGTGAGCTGTCCAGCTGCTTAAATACAATGGCTGGACAGCAAGTGATTGAGATTGTTGGACTTCCTCCTCCAATCTGAATTAAATGAAAAATGTGTCAACGATCTACTTACCAGCCCTTTCCCAGGCTTCCTCCTTCATTCAGCTCTGCTGGTCCTCTTTCAAAAAACAAAACACCAACTGATCAAAGGTGAATCAGCGCTCACAGACATCAAATGAAATACATGTTATTACACTAATAGCTATAGGAAATAAAGTCCATAAAGTCCAAATGTGGCTGGGATATGATTAGAAGACAAGGAAGAAACAGAGGATTCAACAGGTGGTGACGTGGGCAGCAGCTCCTATTAGGGTTTGGGATTCCCTCAGAGACAAAAAGAAAATGAAAAAAGCTTCCAGGTCAAAAGGACAGCCTGAAGAAGGAGGTGGGGCCTTGGAAACGCATTGCGGCCTGCCCTTTCCCCTGTTTGTGTCTCTTTGTGTTTGCAGCGGTGTGTAAGAGGCCACTGACGCTGGTCTCCAACCAACCTACTGCTGCAGCAGGTCCGGGTCGATGCGAACGGTGATCTCTTCAATCTAGCATTCTGACAGAGACACTTTGGAGTCTACTGGCGCGCCTTTTCTGAGGGTCTATGTTTGTGTACACCCAGTTGTCCTCCAGTCCATCCTGCCTACTGCCTTTATCACACAGAACACCACAATGCCTCTGCTTACAGCACAAGAGTCCTCTATGTAAGTGGATATCAATAAATGATTGGTTGTTTTTACTAGCATTGACCTGGTGCTTTTTTTGTTTACTTTTCACTGGTCCTCTCCTGGGCTGAACAAAATTCAGTGTCATTCTACCCATTTCTTGTGAGCTCAGCCTGTCACTGACCCACCACCTGGGAATGTGTCATCAAACAGGCTGGGCTCACAGTACTCCAGGTCTCAGTGGTGTTCACATGTCATTAAGCAAGTGCCACTCAGTTCAGTAGGAAAGGCCACCATGGATAAAGCAGAGAAGGAAGGAAGGACTGATAATGTCACCAGACTGGCTAGAAGAATTCAGTGAAAATATGTATATCATATTTTATTTTTGTAAAGAAGGGGAGGCCTCAGAGAGTGGGGGTGGGGGTGGAAAGCATAACACACAGCTGGAGTTCCAGTTAAATCACTGCCTACTCTATCCAAAAATAAAAAAATAAACCTTTTGCTTTATATTAAAGTATATGTAAACCCTCACATTGTAAAACAACCCATTCAGTTTAAAATAGAAATGTAATGAAAACCGAAAGATCCGACATAAAAAATGCTTTATTTTCGATTCAGAAATAATAGATTCGACATTACAGACAATAGATTTCGATTTATGATAAAATAGATTCAACATTATAGAGAATAGATTCGACATTATTACTAGTCATACAACATTAGAATTCTTGTAGGCGGAATATTCGAACGGAAACGTACGATTCCACGTAAAGATTTGACGTTCCGTCGAATATTCTTTTGACCATTCGACAGAAACCAAGTATTATTGGATTTTCGGACAAAAGCTATTCCCCAACGAAAAACGAAATGAATCAAAACGATTTTCAGGAGTAACTAAATAAATTTATTTTCCAAACGAAAACGAAAAAACTAAACGAAATATTCCAGTCTGCACATGTTTAATATTAAGAGAACAAGATACTTTTTCATACAAGTACATGGTATAGCAGGTACATACCAGGAATATGAAATTATGGATTTAGAGTACATACTCTTGAACTTTAAAAAAGCCATTTAAAGGTGTTGTAAAGACAAAAATATTTTCCTCTTAAATTAAAGTCTGACAGTAGCTGATAAAGTAAAAAGTAATGTTTTGCATTATAACTAGTTTGATACCTGTTGAAATCGAGCTGTTTTATTCACCCCCGTCACTCCTGAATCATTATTCTCACTGCTACATCACGGCCTAATGGGAACTACAGTTCCCATTAGGCTTCGCCTCCATGCCTGTGAGGGATAAGAGAGCATCTTGACGCAGGGCTGTAGTCATATGGAGGGGGTGAGCACATTCTGCTTTCCATCATGCAAAACGGATCAGAAGCTGGTGGAAAGCAAGTAGAGGAGAGACAGGAAATGGCAGTTTTCAAACCTGGATTACTGTATTTTGGAGGTCAAAAGGAAAAACGAGGTAAGTGATATTTAAATGCTCTAGCTTACAGCAATCAATTGATCTAATAAAAAACAAACCTTTAGTGTTCCTTTAAGTCCAGCATATTGTAAAATTGGTAAAATAAGACATAAACAAACTAACCAGGCTAGAGGCTTGCTATTTGGCTTATTTATTACCGGTTTTGAGCAAGTAAAAGTCTGCAAAATGATTGTAGATTACAGCTTCTAGGGGAAAAATATGAACATAATTAAAAAGCTTAAAATGGCTAGAGATTCATGGGGTGACCGAAAAGCAATTATACCCAAATTATGTTGGTTGCAATTAGGAATAATAATGACACACAATATCCGCACAGGGACTGACCACTTTAAAACATGAAAGCAAATGAAGCACAGGTCTTACTATAGTTTTCTAGAAGTTTTGCATCTGCTCTGTCCTCCTTCATCCCAAGCTGCAATTATCTGCTCTCTATGGAAATGCAACTTGAAAGGGATACATTTGAATGTGAAAAAGAATAACAGCAAAAAAGCAGTGGCACACGGTACCATAGATCAGCATGCTCTTCTCATATGGTAGTACCTGTGAGATTTATACAGTATAATTAAAAGAAACTGATCTTGTTTCATCAAACCAGGCACCTTCATTCAAATCCAAGAAAAAGATTCATTGAGCATGAAATTAGCTGAACATCAAGGGGGACTAACTAAAGCCAAGCAGATTTTTTAAAAGCAAAAGTTAGGCAGCCATCATAAAAAGATAAAAATTAAGCGGCAATTTAGCAACACAAGTGGGTTTCATGATCCTGCTCATGTTCAACTCTTAATTTCAACTACCATCCACTACTGACTCATAGCAGGTCTGGTCACAATCCGATGTTAGTGTAATTTGCTATATTGTTTGGGAAACATGTAATAGATAGCAGACAGTAGTGATGATTCTCAGTCAGGTCTCAGTCTCAGTGATAAGATGGTACAGTATGGAACCAGTCAAAAACATACTGTATGACAATAATTAGTATATATATAATTATAATAATTAGTGTAACGGCTACCCAAGTAGGGAGAGTGTATCAGCCGCTGACGACGTCCTTTTCCCTGGCAAGTTGCTATATAAGTAAGTCCAGTATAAGCCCATCCACGAGATCCAGAGGGAGAGTCAGGTCCAGTTGTAAGAGGCACAGAATAAATCCCATTGCATTCCCTTCCATAAACGAGACAGGCTACGTTTGAAGGGTCCAGTAGACTAACTTTAATGGGACATTTCTTGGTTTATATCTTAGTTACAAACTTGTGAATAATCAAGGAACAATGGGACTCTCCGCCCCCTCCCTCCACAGGGGGGGCCTCAAGTTAGACACACTGTCACCAGGCTAAAGAAGCCACATTCCTTTCTCAAATACAATTCAATCACAGATAATCCCCTCCGTAGCTAAACATTTCGGCTCCGCAAAGCCTGACAGTTCTTCTGAACATAAGTGACATGCTATTTCAATACAACTGGCCGGATACTGCTAATTTGGAATACAATATACAATCTCTTAAGGATAAACACAGGTCTTTCACACACACAATAGATCAATTAACCTTTGGGAATAGAGAGGTGAATTAGCATACTAAAGAGAGGTTTCCAGAGACAGGCTGATTCAGTTCTAATCTACATCTTTACAGACAGAGGATGTTCACACCTCATAATATACCACTGCATGATTATTATAGATGTACAGGCAGAATACATAGTTCCGTTACACTGCTCCCCTTTTGTGGAACACTCCGGCAGACCCGGATTGATCCTTTTCGGGTCAACTTGGGGATGTCCGGTCTGCTGTTAGGGTAAAAGTTCCGTTTGCCTGGACAGTCCATCGGCATTGCCATTAAATCTGCCAGGTCGGTAGCTGATGGTGAAGGTGAATAATGGAATTCAGTTCTGGAACAGTCACTTGCTTTGCTCTCTCAATGGCTCCCAGGACCTGTTGCTGATGCTCTTGGGAGAGATAAGGCACCACCTGAGCGCAAATCCCATTTAACCTTCTGACAATTTCAGCCTGTTTGTGCATTTCAATGTTCAAGCCACGGGACATCTCATAATACATGACGTAGTGTCGTTGCATCTCCGATTTCTCACTGGCCAACTTGTCACATTCCCATTTTAGACTGTGATATTGGGCCGGATCTACAGTACATGTCGGGGAAGGTAGTCTTACCCGGGTCTCAGCAGCAAGCAAGTTGGTTCCAGCAACGCAGGTTGGGGCACAGTTAGTCACTGTGTAGGCTTCAGCGGGGCACATCGGGGCGTACGCAGAAACAAGGGGGGCCAAATCATTCCCCAGTAGGACATCTGCTGGCAAATCCTTCATCACCCCCACTTTCACATGTCCCGAACCAACCCCCCAATCCAGATGAACCCGGGCAACGGGTAGCCGGAAGACGGTGCCTCCTGCTACTCTTACGGCTACGGTGTCTCCGGTGTGCTGGCTCTCTGGGATGAGTTTCTTCTGTAGCAGTGTCATCGTGGCCCCCGTATCGCGTAACCCGTTGGCTGCCTTTCCATTGACCCAGACAGTCTGCCTGTGTTGCTGCCTGTTGTCCTGATTAGCTGCTTGTATCGGATCTGCCTCATGCAGAACACCCCAATGTTCTACCTCCCCAACGCCGTGGGCCGCAGGCATGGATGTGTGGGGGTTCCCCCTTTCTGGCTGTCTCCATGACTGTGACTGCCTGGGTACATTTAATGAACAGTCTGACTTTTTGTGCCCTGGTTGCTTTTGAATCAGAGCGATAGTAGCCTCGGTATCTCTTAGGCCTTGTGCTACTTGTCCATTCACCCGTACCTCCTGACGGTGATGCTGACGGTTATCTGGAGAGGCCGCTTGTATTGGGTCTGCCTCATACAAAATTCCCAGACATTCCTCAGGGCCCACCTCAGTCTCTAGGCAGTGGGCCGCAGAGGGCTGTGATGGAGTGACCTCTGTGTTGGGTGTTGGGCGTCTCCAGTTGTTATTTGTAGCTCTCAAAGGACAAAAACGAGCAATATGTCCCGTGTTGCTGCAGTGATGGCACGTCACCCTAGACGAATCCCGGGGGTAGTTGTTAGGCCCCTGAGGACGTGGTGGTCCTGGTGGGACTGGAGCGCGAATCTCTGGGCGTGGGGTGTCGGTTGGAGTACACGGTTCTACCTTATGAGCCAGGCGTGTAGTACCCTGGCTTACTTTCCTTGTTTCCGTGTACTCATCTGCTAGCCGCGCCGCCTCGTTTAAGTTAGCGGGACGGCGATCTCGTACCCAGTCCTGTATGTCTGCGGCCAGGTCTTGGAAGAAATGTTCCATTAGGAATAGCTGCAATACTTTCTTCCCGGTGTTGGCCTTGCACCCTTGGACCCAATGGGATGCCACCCTTTGTAACTGGTTGGCCCATTCCATGTGGGAGTCCACAGCCTTCTTCTTGGATTCCCGGAAGCGGCGGCGGTAGGTTTCTGGAGTTACGGCATATCGGGTTAACAGCGCCTTTTTCACTTGCTGATATTGTAAAATATCCTCTGGAGCAAGAGCCCGAAAGGCTTCATTGGCTTTGCCCGACAATTTTCCAGACAAAATAGTGACCCATTGGTCTGGTGGTACCTGGTGTAGTGAGCACTGCCTCTCAAAATCCGCCAAATATCCATCTATTTCCTCCTCACTTTCTACAAAAGCTTTAAATGCAGTGAACGGTATTTTCTTTCCTGTAGCAGCGGGTGGGGAAGTAGGAGCTGCGTGTGTAATGGGCTGTCTAGCTCTTACCAGTTCCAGTTCTTGTCCCCTCTTGGTTTGAATCTCTTCTCTTGCTTCCCGGAACAGCTGGTTTATTAGTTCCGTGGATGTTTCTGGATACAAGGATAATCTCCGCTGTACAATATCCGTAATTACATCTTCCTCACTGACAGGTGCTAGGGGCTCCGCTCCTTCCATGGATACATCCATTTGGTCCAGCTCCAGCAGGTCACCTATCAGCTCCCTCCGTGGTCTGTTACTGGCACTCCTACCACGACTCTCCAATAAATCTTTTAGTGTGGTTCTTTTCAGCCTGGCATACTGAGACTCCATTCAGAACTTGCTCCTTGGATAAAAGGACCATCCCACCGCTGCCAACCAATGTAACGGCTACCCAAGTAGGGAGAGTGTATCAGCCGCTGACGACGTCCTTTTCCCTGGCAAGTTGCTATATAAGTAAGTCCAGTATAAGCCCATCCACGAGATCCAGAGGGAGAGTCAGGTCCAGTTGTAAGAGGCACAGAATAAATCCCATTGCATTCCCTTCCATAAACGAGACAGGCTACGTTTGAAGGGTCCAGTAGACTAACTTTAATGGGACATTTCTTGGTTTATATCTTAGTTACAAACTTGTGAATAATCAAGGAACAATGGGACTCTCCGCCCCCTCCCTCCACAGGGGGGGCCTCAAGTTAGACACACTGTCACCAGGCTAAAGAAGCCACATTCCTTTCTCAAATACAATTCAATCACAGATAATCCCCTCCGTAGCTAAACATTTCGGCTCCGCAAAGCCTGACAGTTCTTCTGAACATAAGTGACATGCTATTTCAATACAACTGGCCGGATACTGCTAATTTGGAATACAATATACAATCTCTTAAGGATAAACACAGGTCTTTCACACACACAATAGATCAATTAACCTTTGGGAATAGAGAGGTGAATTAGCATACTAAAGAGAGGTTTCCAGAGACAGGCTGATTCAGTTCTAATCTACATCTTTACAGACAGAGGATGTTCACACCTCATAATATACCACTGCATGATTATTATAGATGTACAGGCAGAATACATAGTTCCGTTACAATTAGTATATATAGTTGTTATATATATATAAATATATATATATGGAGAGAGTTTTTTTAATTCATGTTCTTCAGAGACATAACTAGAACCTTCAGGGCCCCGTTGCAAGAAAAAATAAAGTCCTCCCTGCCCCCACTTTAATCCAAGCCCCAGACTTCCAGTTCTGGGAGGGCATCCATGGACATCCTCCCAGAACCCTGCCTCCTGTGTGCCCACAGGGGGTGTACATCCAGTGCGCTCTGTGACTTTTGTGTCCTTCAGATCTGATCTACCTGATTTACCTGATCACAGATCACGGTAAAGATCCAATCACAGTGGGCCCTTACCATGTGATCGGCTTATCACATGTAAACAGACTTGCCAGTTATTGACAGTCCTTTCCTCCCACTCTGTGTCTGTGTTAGGAAAGGAGAGCCATTATTCGACAAGACTGTCAGTACATGGTTTACACTTATAATCAGTGTTCATCAATGCTGCCTATGAGTGCCCATCAGTGTCACCTTTCAGTGCTGCCTATCAGCACCACCTATCAGTGCTCATCAATACCGCCTATCAGTGCCCATCAATGCAGCCCAGGAGTGCTGCCCATCAGTGCCTCCTATCAGTGCTGCCTAATAGTGCCGCCTATCAGTGCCTCCTTAGAAGGAATCTACCAGGAACTATCAGGGTTGCAAAGTTCACACTTGCGATTGGCCACTGGCTTTGTGCCACTGTCGGGTGGCCCCCAGCGCAAGGAATTTCAAGGAAATTTTATCTTGGCTTAATGAATGAGGGGAAGTTCTACTGACTTCCCTTATGCAATCATGTTCAAGCAAAATATATATTTTTTTCATTTTCTTTGCACAAGATTAGGTTTTCCTTGCAAAGTAAAACTTCCTCTGAAAAGTCAACTGCCTATATGTCTTTTAGTATTTTAGTAAATAAATCACATGGTGCCAAGAAGCTTTACAACTGCCTTCATGCATCTATATAGACTTTTCAATAAAATACACTATTTGGGTTGATTATTTTGTTGTTTTCAGTTCACATATTATAATATCAAATTAACAATGTTCAATAGTTTTATATCAAATAATGCTTATACCCCACTAAAAAATATAATCTTGTGTCATGTTTTGATAATCTACACCATTCACCTCAATCACATCCCATTCACACAGGCACAAGTAATTGTTCCAAATGTTTGGACATCACAACGGCAGTTAGAACAATAATACCTCACAAATCGAGAGAAAGTAGGAGCCCAAAAATAATAGATTGGATATGTGAAATGAACAAAATACAATATATGGAAAAACAGATTAGAGAAGAAGGATACATAAATAGTCAAATGCCAGTAATATGGCAAAAAATTGGATGAATTTCGGCTCTTGGAGGGGATGAAAGAATATATATAAAAAAAATCAGTAGAGACACAGAGAGAAAAGAGGGGGAGATAGGGGTACATTTTTTTGAATAGATGTTAGGATGAATGGACATGGAAGGTAGTAGGATAAATGATGAAATGTATTTTGCTTGATAAAGTAACTAATAGATATTCATCAAGATTCTGTATATTGAAGAATTAATGGGAATAATGTATATTGCAAACAAATCTTGCATAAATGTAAAATGTTTTGTATTTGAGAAAAAGAATAATAAAAAGAAATTGAAACAAATGTTTGAGTCTCTAAATTTGAGACAGCAAGGCTGGAACTTTTTTTCAAAATATCTTTCTCTAGTTTTTCATCTTTTAACATTTCATTTGACTATATATATATATATATATATATATATATATATATATATATATATATATCATAATAGAATATAACATTTAACCTCCCTGGGTCCTCGCTCGATTCACACAGTGCCTCTGTCTGCCGTCGATCTCCGTTTCCTGCGACGTTATGATGCACGGGAGCGGAGAACGGCGTCAAATTCAAAAATGTAAACAAACACATTACATACAGTATACTGTATGATTTTTTCTGATTTTAGGTGCTGAAAGCGGTACCATTATTTGCAAGGAAATTTGGCGTTTTATACTGTAGGCCTGTAATTCTTAGGAATAACTCACTTAAATCTGACCAAACAATAGTCTAATAGACATCCCGGGTATTACTTTTTAAAAAAAACAAAATTATAAATTATAATATAATAAATAATTATAAATAATTATAACAAATAATAATATAATTATAATAAAAATTATTCAATTATGCAATCAACTCAAAATCACTGAAATTTGCTCAGTTGCAGAATTGTCGCTGTCATTACTTTTTTTTTATGACGAATTTCCCCACAAACCACTATCGCTCAATTCTGGAAGTAAATGTAATTTATTATCGCTGTTTTCTAGCTTATCTAAAACCACTTTTGACATAAAGGGACAATCTACAATTTGCAGTTGCTATGGACAATCTACAGTTTGCAGGCAGAAATAACTGTTTTTATTTTACAAAAGAACATGTAGGGCACTGGGAAGACCACTAGGGACAAGGGGGGGTGTGTATTTTTTACATACAGTACTGTAATCTATAAGATTACAGTATACTGTATGTAATGTGTTTGTTTACGTTTTTGAATTTGGCGCAGTTCTCCGCTCCCGTGCGTCGTAACGTCGCAGGGAACGGAGATCAACGGCACACAGAGGCACTGTGTGAATCGAGCGAGGACCCGCTCGCTCACACAGCGCGGATGCATCGCTGGATCCACGGACAAGGTAAGAAAACCATGCCTGTGGATGCTGCGAGGCGAGCCCGAGTCTGACTCGGGGTTACCGATCGCAGCACAAAAATGTAACACTGAGTCAGACTCGGGAATACCGCCAGGGAGGTTAAACATTTCAAATCTAATCATTAATGGGTTTAATAAAATATTTCCCTGCTGCAGATATGACTGAAGTCCACCCCCCCTCTCCCATTGTTTGAGTAAGTTTGAATTTAGACCACCATTAATAGCCTGAATAATTGGGCCGTTCTTGTTTGTGTTTATAAACTGTATCTGTTATTCTTGTGCACATGAATGATTATTAAGAACAAAACTGAAATATACCCTTATCCTGATTAGGAAAACCGATGCCTTTACCTGTAAGGATGTATATTGTTGGCATCTAGGAGTGCATGGTTTTCTTATTAATTTAAAAACATGGATTAAACCTGTTTAATGTAATGGGGTGGTATCTTGATCGGCAGAGTCTGAAATAAATATAGATACTTGGGTAGGATACTCATCTTTAAAAGATTACATCTAACAAACCACAAATACAGTCCCCGGTTCCATGTTTCTAATAGAATGCATGTTCTAGTCAATAGGGGAGGAAAATAAGTTCAAAAACTCGTAATAGATTGGAGGGGATATATGTTCCTAGGTATTTCAAGGCTGTATCTGTCCACTTCAATCTAAAATGTATCTGTAAGGTCTGCAGCCTCTCGGTAGGAAAACCTACCCCCATTGCCTATGATTTGTTAAAATTGGACTTTAGATTAGACAATCTACCATTAATTTCAAATTCTCAGATAAGATCCGGCAATGAAACCAAAGGGTTGGTGATGGAGAAGAGCAAATCGTCAGAAAAAGCTGAGACTTTATGTTGCTCCTCTCTCACTTCAACTCCAGTAATTTCTGGGTTCAGGCGGATCCTACACAAAAATGGCTCCAGGGAGAGAACATAAAGAAGAGGGGACAATGGACACCCTTGCCTCGTCCCATTTGAGATAGGGAAAGGGTCTGAAAGAACGCTGTTAATTTTAACCTGTGCCGTCGTGTGTGAATAGATCCCCCAGACCTATATAATGTAGAACCGCCATCAAAAATGTCCAGTTAACTCGATCAAATGCCTTTTCTGCATCTGTTCTTATCATAACACATGGGGGACGCGTCTCCCGTACAACATGGACAAGGTTTAACACTTTCATCGTATTTCATCCAAATGTATCATAGAGTGTAGATGTTGTGCAATTCGAGTGGCAATGATCTTCGTAAATAATTTAAGGTGACATTTAAGGAGTGATATAGGCCTATAGCTACTACAGCAAGTGGGGTCCTTTCCATCTTTGAGACTTACAGTGACGTGTGCTTTTAGAGTATCTCTAGTGAAGGATGTTTCAGAGCTTACTTTATTAAACAGTTCCACCATATGGGGGCCTAAGATTGAAAGAAATTTCTTATAATACTGTAATGAAAACCCATCTAGGCCTGGGGCTTTGCCTAATTTAGAGGTCCTAATTGCATTCTGAAGTTCGTCTAAAGTTATTGGCGCCTCTAAATTTTCTCTAACCTCTGTGGTCAACTGAGGGAGCTGAGAGGAAGCAATGTAATTTTCTATTTGTATCTGAGTGGAAGATTGTTCTGGGAGGTTATATAGTGAGAAATAGAAATCTCTAAAACCCTGTGTAATTTGCTTGGGTAATCCCACTTTTTGACCTTGAGGTGTCGTTATTTGGGGGATGTATGTAGCTAGTTTTTGTTCTTTGACCGAGCGTGCTAGCATTCTCCCACATGTATCTCCCGACTCATACACAAATCTACGACATTGTTGTAGAGCAGCTTTGGCTTGATATCTTAATAAATCTGTTACCTGTTTAAGAAGGGAAAAAAGTTATATAAAAGTTATAACGAGCGCAGGGCTCGTTATATGTTTATGTTGGACTTATGCTTTGTAAATTTTGTGAAGAAGAGCTGCAAGTTTCTTCGTCCACTGACGTTTAAGCCATGCACCGTGTTTAATTAAAACACCTCTTATAACTGTCTTATGGGCTTCCCATAGGATCCCTGTATCGCAATTGGCTTGTTTATTTATATAAAAGTACTGCTCTATCTCGCGCTGTACATCCTCCACTATCTTGGGAGTCTGCAGGAAGCTTTCATTTAATCTCCAGAATCTAGTCCTGGAGCTTCGGTGGTCTGAAAGTCTATATGTCAACTCAATCGGTGCGTGGTCTGACCATGTAATTATGCCAATTGTTGTACTTTGAACTGCCTGTAGATGTGTATGTGGAATCAGAAAGCAGTCTATACGTGAATAGAGTTTATGAGGAGAGGAGTAGAATGTGTAGTCTCACTCGTCTGGATGTTGTAAGCGCCATATATCGATTACTAGGCCTAAACATAGTGGAGGAATAGCGCTCCCAGATGTACTTAAATATCATAAGGCTGTACATATGGAGAGACTCATAGATTGGAATCTGCACTCAATAAACAAACTCTGAGTTCATATTGAACAAGAGCAAACAGATGTTTCACTGAACGGGGCACCATGGTGTTACGATAAACTTTCACTTGATCTAAAGAGGCATCCTCTGATAGGTCCTACAATTTGAATCTGCTCACAAGTGATTGTTAAAACCTCTCTTTTGACAGTGGACTTACCTCTGATGCCCATTCTTGGGAATCTATAATTCCCCCCATGCTTGAGAGACCACCACTTTTCTATTATGCAACAAAATAATCGCTTAAGAGCATCACATTTTTTAGTATCGGAGGGTTGGCATAAGCGCTTTAATGGAACATGCAGGCTTTTTCTGTTTAACCTTCTGGACTGCTCTGCAGCTTCCCCCCCCGGAACAACCAAATCTATCTTGGATAGAGAAATGGGAGAGAGAGATGAACTGTAGCTTTACAATCAGCCAACGACAAAATATGATTGAACTCTCACTGAAAAGATTTGCACTAAGATCCAGGAGATAAATTATAAAATATTAACAAGATGGTATTATACCATAGGAGGGAGGTACGATGTTACACATTTTATGGTCATGTCCAAAAATAACATCTTACTGGAAGGCAGTACAAAATCTTATTCAAATATTCACAGACTACAGGATACCGGAGGATACAGCTTTTTTTTTGCTACATGTTATTGATATCCCAGTCAAAAAATATAAAAAATCTATCTTGCATCATCTAGTAAATGTGACCAAAGCTTGTATCCCACTTAGGTGGAAAAATACATTATCCCCTATGGTTGGAAGTTGGCTCCATAAAGTGGAAGAGATAAATAAGATGGAAGACCTCACATTTTCAACACAAAACCAACAAAAAATGTATTCTGAGATGTGGAGACAATTGAATATGTTTATTGCTTCTGAAGAAGGTCTGATCTGGCTTAACTCAGGATGATCAAATACAAGTATCTTAACTAGTTATCCATTACTTACTCATGGTAGTCCCTTTCCTTAGCCTTTCCTTGCCGTTTTCCCCCTTAATCCCCCCCTCCCCCTTAAAAAATGTTTTATTTATTTGTTATCCCCCTTTTTTTCTCTGTTTTTGCTTAGAAAATGGAAAATGTATAGGGTGAATCCAGATACAGCATATGGGGGTGGCCCTCCCGCTCGCTGTAATATCAGCATGATGGCCTCCTCAGGGGTGTATGGAGGCTGCCATGAAGAATGTGACTATTATCTTGTGTTTAATGATTAGTGATCATATCTGTTATGTTATTGTTTATATGTGATTGTTATAAAAACCTGGATTCTCCCTTGGCGGTAGAAATAAAGTATTTGAAAAAAAAAAATGTTTATTGTAATTGACAATTTAGCAACTGAGTGTCAAAGGCAACCCTAGGATAATGACTGGCACCAATATGTGTTTGTTTCTGCTAAAGAAATCCTTGAAGTACCATAATGTTCATCTTGATTATATTTTAACTATATATTTACCAATAAATATTTCATCAGTATGATTTAAATCATACTGATGAAATGTATGTTTTCTCTGTAAACTCTGTGGAATTCCTCAAGGAATTATTTAATTTTGAAATGCTTAAGCTATTATCTTAAAATATGTGGAACACACTTTTGTCCTTGTATGTTCAAAAACTAATAAAACTGTTAGTTCTCAAAAAATATGTGAAACACTCTGTCTGGGTGTGTGAATATACTCTGAATATATAGGAATTCCAGATCACTTCCCAGTCCCTTGTCTGGTTCAGCTTGGGTTTGAGGGGGTCAGGTGTTTTCTCTGGCTCCGGGGTTATGATGTGCAGCAGCCTGTACCCCCCCCCCTTAGTGGGGGGGGGCTGCCCTTCTGCACATTGACATCATGCTTCAACGCTGCATTAGTGGCATCTTTGAAATCAATTTGACGTCCTTTTCCATCCCTGGCCATGTACGAGATGGGCGGGGACCCACTGCTGATGGCTCCACCACATGCAGCTGGGAATGCCCTCCCCGCCTCCCTTGTGTAGAGTGGCCAATCAGGCATGATGTTGATGAGTACCCACTTGGGAATGTGAGTATATAGTAGCCTTGGAGCAACTGATGGTTCATTTGCTTGACTCAATTACAAGGAACCACACACTGATCCCACACACTGGTCACCCTTTTCGCTGGGAGCTCAGTCACTATCCTTTGGTATGTGTTTGTAATGCCATGAAACGTGTTGAGTGCCACCAGATGCCAAAAGTTATTTTTTTCTAATACATATGTTTTTCAATAGATTTATTTTACCATGTCAATTTTCTATGTCTATTTTCTTTTTGTATTGCATGCCATGAGCAGCATATTTAGTGTAAGTCTTGTGACTACCTATCTATTTGATACAAAATATAACTGTAGACATTTTCGTTATCATGTTTTCCACAAATAGATTTTAATTCATCTGTACATTTATACTTTTACTTCCCATTAAGTCAGCTGTTTCAAGATCAGACTTTAGCATGTGTCGCTTGTAAATACGCCTATAGCATGAACTCCTCCCTAAATCTGTTCTACAATACATTGTTTATTCATGTTTGTATACTTAACATTGTCCTAAACCATCTTTCAATACATATATCTCCAAATTAACCAAATGTCTTTGACGCTGAATATACTTAGTGGGTTTTTCCTGTTTGAACTGTTATAATTCCAGAAAATAGTGATACAATTTGCATTTTTCAAACGAATTCCAGTTTGGAGATGGTTATTTTGAAAGGACACCAAAATAATAGTTGCACAGTCACTTTTCTTTTCATTATTTCCTGTAGATTTATAATTAATATAATCCACATTCCCAAAAATACCCTATTGAATAAGATATTGTGGTGATACTTACATTTTTTTAAATAATCACATTCCCTATTCTGATCATTTTGGTTCTCACTTGAACTGAAGTATTAGATAATCCCATACTCTAAATATATATTTTCTGTGTCAAAAACGATATTTCTGTTTTTGCTTTTCCTGCCTTGCGAGATTGTATCATATTTGTAGAATCTTTTTTTAAGCTACACTTCAAAACCCCATTTCTGGTCAATTGAATTTTCTGCATTCCCATGTACTTGTCTTATTATCACGGACCACTGCATTTTCACAAATTTGTTTTGGATTCTATTCTTGCTCATTCTCCATTGTCATGAACATGTAAGAAAAACAATTCCATACAAGTATACCCATAACCTACATAAACATATCCAAATATGTCAATAGATATATCATTTGTGTCCTCATTGAGTCTTGTTAATAATCTTTTGTTTGCCATCTATTCATTCCTGAATTTCAGAAGTAATTATTGAAAAGTAAACGCAGCATCATAATCTTGACATAAACATTTTTCACTAAATTGAGATGTCATTGGTCTTGTATCATATCTCTTAAACTGTCTAAAATTTCAAATTCACCTTCCAAATTACTTGTCCATGATCCACTTTCCTAAAAGATGTTATCATGACCTGTATTACTTTCTCAAACTTTGGGCAATGTGGAGGTACCAATCTTTGCATGCAGGATGGTGAAAATGCTTCTCTCTATGGTGTAGACAGAGAAGGTTCATGTGGGAACACTAGTGACATTTTTCATGGGCTAGCACAAAGGTACCTTAAATGAAAACACAACACGAAGATATAGTACAACACATATTTATTAATTGGAAAATTATATGGCCACAGTGTTATCCATAGGGGGTTAATTAAATGTATTCAAATAAATAAATAAGCCAACTTGGCTAAGATATATTTTACAGAGAATAACATGGTGTCCATCCAGGCAAAGCTGGACGACTAATCCCCTTTTTGGACAACAACATGACTTAAGGATAGGGAGGGAGGGTGGGCGACGCTGGCTGACAGGACGGACTGAGGAGACCGCCGCGCTGAAGCCCTTTTATAACCTTCTTCTGCGCGGCTAAACCCTGCTCAATTTAACCAATCAGCTGCTCCTCTCTGACCGCCAATTACATGGCTGTTGCTGCCCAGGACGGCGCGGATACCTGGTGATAGAAAAAACAAGCAGGAGAACTGCACGCAATGCATATTCTCCTTTGAACTAGCCCATGTTGGTCCAGGATATTGCTAGGACCTTTCATCCTGTCTTCAATTCAAATGGAGAATAGTGTGTTGTTGAGGCTGTAGTACTTCTGATATTCATCCGAACAAATAGTAAAGCTCCCTAGACTCCAGCTCTAGCAGATCTAGTGTCGTTATCCTGTTTATTGTTTCATGAAATTGCTGTATTTTTTCATGAAATTGCTGTATTTCCAAAATTTCACACATTGCCTGCATGATATTACCTGTATAGTGATAGGCAGAGTCTGTACTGATGTTCCCCAGATTGAGAAGACTTGATTAATTAACAATTAACACGTTCCCAGTGCCTTAAAAATACCAAATGTCAATTTCAGTTTTCAGATATTTCAAAAGAAACATCTCTACACACTGAAGCATTAACATTTCCTGCCCCATTAAATCCCACAATTGCGCAAACTGATGATCCTGATAACAAACATAATTTTAGCCTTGTCACTGATAGTTGTGTTCCTGTGCCAATCAAAACTTATTTTTTTACTTTCTGTAATTTTTTTTTAGCTTTTTCATAGCTGAAGTCTGCATTGGTCCAGATTAAGGGGATACACATAATTGAGACAATGAGACTTTAACTCCCTTTTTTATTACAATCCTCAAATTATTCCTTTTCTACTGCAGAGTCTTCTGAAATGTAAGATGAGTGCACAACATCAAATTCTAAATCGGTCTTTTTACCACCTTTTTTTGTGAGCACGGTAATCTTTTTGATATTATTCTGCATTTTTAAAATATGTTTTTCATCAAGATCCTCTAAGTAATCACCAAGGATCACGCAGTTTAGACAGTTAGAATCAAATGCAAATCCTCATGCATTCCTTTAATAAAAAACATAGTTTTATTTTCCAACAAATTGGAGAAGTTCAGACAAACAATAAGGTACATATTTGTATAAGTGAATATTAAGCAACAGTGTTACATTGTGAAATAACAAAACATCTTATTCTAAAACAAAATTGCCAGAACAGACAAAATACCAGACAGAGGAACACCATGCTTCAATACTTAGGCTAGGTTAAAAAAGGCTCTGAAGCCTACGCCAATGCATTATTGGGAAATTAGTACGAAAGCTGGAAGAAAGAAAAGAACAGTTAAATGAAAAAAAAAGGATGAAAAGAGAAGAGATATACAGTCGATCACCACGTCCCAGACTGCCGGACCCTGTGCCACCCCACCTAATAGGGGATTGAAGGTATCTAATCCAGGGGTTCCAAACTTTTTCAAAGCAAATTTGTTTGTCCCGAACCATACTAGCCAATTTTTCAATAATCATGAACTAAAAATGTTTGTGTTTTACTAATGCAAAGTTAATCACAGGGGATTTCCATGCTCGTGCTAAAGTAATTTTAGCTGTTAGAAAAATACAGAAAGCTAGTGTTCGGAGATGTTTGTGTAACTCATTTGATAGGTCGGAAAATAATTTTGTCTTAACATTTTTGGGGATATTCAGCCTGGTCACCGAATATATCAAATCTAATATTCTGGTCCAGAACCACTGAACCTTCAGGCAGCTCCACCAAATATGGAACATATTGCCCTCCTGCCCGCACCCCCTGAAACAAAGAGGTAAGCCATTGGGCTAAATCTTAGTTAACCATGATGAAATGAGAAACCATCAGGACAATACTTTATAATTTGCCTCCACCAGGGAAGTATTGAGGATTCTCTTGTGCACCATGGTCAACCATTGGGACCAAACGTCCTCCTCTATAGTCTTCCCCAGGTCTGACTTCCCAGCTAATTAGCAATGGTAAGAGAGTTTAAAACCTTTATTTATGAACAGAGTGTACAACTTGAAAATATTGTCATGCATCCCTGAACCACACAAACACCGATTTTTATAGAAGGTCCAGGTGGAGATATCCACCTGATGCCAACACAGCATCTATCAATAGTGAGGCAGAACATCTCCATGGGGGGAATTTGTAAAATCTCCGGAAAGTAAGAGGGTTTTCTGATTGTTTTGTGGTCTTTAAAATGGCCTAATCTGTAGAGGTCTTTATTAACACACCATGTAAATTGCTGGGGATTTTGTCCAGGGGGAAAACTTAGGTTTCCAGAAGGGAGAGCCACCAGAGTGTGTGATGAAATGATAGAATATATCTTGCACACTGTTTTCCAAAGACATAGGGAATGTGATAGATTGTGGCTGAGAATGGCTGTATGCTCTTTAAGGGGTAGCCAAAGTAAGAGGTCAGTAGGGAGTGGGGTAATAGCTTGCATCTCTAACTTAACCCAATCAAGTTTGTA
Source organism: Rana kukunoris (assembly GCA_029574335.1). Lineage (NCBI taxonomy): Eukaryota > Metazoa > Chordata > Amphibia > Anura > Ranidae > Rana > Rana kukunoris. The sequence continues at coordinate 112,870,423 of CM056053.1, read as the reverse complement.
GGTCATAGAAAAGATTTGATAAAGCTGTACTAACTGGGCAGCTCTATAATAGCAGAGGAAGTAGGGAACTCCCAGACCTTTCCACCATTTGGAAATGTACAAAGTAGAATGAGCTACTCTACAACCTCCAAAGCTAAAAATAAATTTGAAAACCAATGAATGAAGTTACTTCAGGAATGCTATTGGAACTGGAATTGGTAAAGAACGAAAATAATAAAGAATCTTGGGACTGGGCATCATTTTGATCTGCCCAATTAGGAAACATAATGGACATTAGGAAAATTAAAAAAACACGTGGGACTCCTTTATGAGGCCAACTAGATGTACCTCCATCCCCGATAGGTTTGAGGAAAGGAACTAATTTTGGGACTTTTTGATGAAGCGTGCAGCCAGGGAAATAGCATTGCATAGTACTATAATACTGTCTGGTGATAGAGCCATCAATAATGTCATATAGTAAATGCATAGACATAATAGCCATCATAGTAAGATAATAAAACCTTTTGTTCAATGACATGATACATAGTAGTAAAAAACAGAATAGCATAATGACACAATGATAGTATGTTGGCCTAGAGCCACAATAATATCATATTAAAAACACACCAGACTAGTTGGAATGTATTTCCACTGTAGATTATAGGTTGGCATATTCCAGTAAACCGTAGTAATAGTAGCTTAGATAAAACAAATTATATAGCAGGGAAAAGCATCTAATTAGCTTGACGCATTTCGTAGCTGTAGCGCTACTCTTCAGGAGCAAATGCACAGAATTTGTCTATAGATATTAAAAATAGATTTAATAATGAATAGTCATGTAACAACATAGTTGAGACTGTAGATAAAGTATATAAAATCTATCACTCATACTTGCAAGTCAGATCGGAGTCTGAGCATGGACCTGGAGACTGGTGGTGGGCCAAGAGGTCAGTTAGCGACCAGAACCCCAAACCAAGGATGGAAATTATCACTAGGGAAAGGCATTTCAATGGTAGTGACCCCATGGATTGTGAAAATAGTGTGAATCACGAGAATGAATCTATCTAAAAAATAGAAAAAGATATGGAAATAGTATAATGATAGATAGTGCCTGGCTTAGTGACATGTGGTAGGTAGGGTAAGATTACGTCTTATTAAAATTAATAATGGTAAACTAGTGGTAACAATGTTTGCAAGTAAGTGAGCAACATGTGGCACAGAGGGGATAAGTCCCCCCAAACACTATGAAAAGGAGAGTGAGAAGGTAGAGAAAAATGAAAAGAATTTAATACTATAAAGTGGTGATAAAAGTGTATAATTGTAGCAATGTCATACCTGAGTCGCCTGAAAGGTGAGGTTAATACAAAGTAGTAGTGCAAGGTGTACATGAGGGGAGTCCCAGAGAATGCTTCTTGGGTGGACTGAAGTACAATGACTGCAGTTGTGGGGTTAGCCACCAACGTCACGTCGCGGCACACAGAGAGGGATGGAGCCAGAAGACGAGTGAAGCGTAACGCTCACCCGCCCATCGCCCATTACACATCACCTAGTGTGTGGCGCCAATGTTATAGACGTCACGCCAACGCACCAATGCCATCAATGATGACATAGCGCGTATGGGGTGGAAAAGGGTGTGGCGTCAATCGGCAACAGGACCAATTAGGAAACAGTATGGTTCTGCCAGTTCTTTAGATCACAAATTGTGGAAGAATAGAGAGAAACATAATTTGCCTGATACAGTGTGTCTACATCAGGGATAGGTTTTATTCTCAGATAAGGAAGTGCCTGTGTTCACCAATTAAAAGGAAAAGAGGCACATACTAAAGCCAAAGTGGACGAAGGAAGCTTAGTGTCTCAATGGAGACAACAAAAATAAGGGGCAAGAGAGGACAGCCCTGTCTATTCCTGGTTCTGATTTGCAGTAAGTCCAACTTACATCCAAATTCTACAATGTTAGCTGAAGGAATTGAGTACAGTACACAGAATAGTGAAAGAAATTTGGATCCGAAATTCCATCTCCACAATATGAGAAACAGAAAGGGCAAGAACAGGGAAGCAAAGGCCTGATGTAGATCTAATGACAGTAACATTCCCCATCTGGTGCCTAAACCGTTATTTTTTTGTTAATTTACAAACTTTTTTTGGGGAAGTAAACACCTGTGGTACAAAAGAGAAGTACATCCCATAGCGTATATAGACCACATCTTTAGGAAAGCTGCTGATAAAACAATACAATTAAGAAAAATGCAGAAAATAAAGGCATCAGAAAAACAGTGAACTGACAACTAGACATGTGCAGACTGGAATATTTTGTTTAGTTTTTTCGTTTTCGTCTGGAAAATAAATTTAGTTAGTTACTCCTGAAAATCGTTTTGATTTATTTTGTTTTTTGTTGGGGAATAGCTTTCATCCGAAAATCCAATAATACTTGGTTTCTGTCGAATGGTCAAAGAATATTCGACTGAACTTCGAAAATTTACGCCAAATCGTACATTTCCGGTTGAATATTCCGCCTACAAGAATTCTAATGTTGTATGACTAGTAATAATAACATTAAATAATTATATTATTATTACTAGTCATAGTCAACCAACATTAGAATGTTTCTATAGCCTATGGGTGGAGCATTAAAATGTACGAGTGCAGTATATCTTCTCCGTCAAATCTGCTTAGCACTTTCGATATACACCATAAGCCTTCTATTTTCTATAATGTCGAATCTATTCTCTATAATGCCAAATCTATTTTCTCATAAATCGAAATCTATTCTCTGTAATGTCAAATCTATTATTTCTAGTGTCGAATCTTTTCTCTATGATGTCAAATCTTTTCTCTATGATGTCGAAAAGTACCGTATGTGTGTGTATATCAGGTTCGATAGACAGATTGCTATTCATTCACTGTATTCAGTCAGTGTCATGTTGAATCTCTCTATATCGAATTTTTACCGCAACGAAAACTAAAATAAAGCAATTTTTATGTCGGGTCTTTCGGTTTTCGTTCCTTGCGCATTTGTTATCGTTTGTTCAAAACAATAACGAAAAAAAAATGATTTTTGGACGAAAATGCATTCTAACAAAAACGAATGCACATATCTACTGACAACTAGTCCATACTAAATCTCAGGGATGATTTAATCAAAGATGTTACAGTTATCAAGCCATGGGTTGCACTTCTTGTGAAAACGTTTTTCAACTCTACTGATGGAATCCACTCTCAGTTTGAAACGGAGGACATTTTCCAGTGCAGGGCATCTACCCATTGGATGAGACACAAATATGGAGTATTAGAAGTGGAGACCTCCTTTAGGGGAAAATAAAAGGGACTGAGTGGAGTTAAAAGAAATACGGTCACCTTCTATTGCCAATGCAAATGCAAATTTTGATTTTGTGTGGATCGTGTGGAAATCAGCACCTCATTTACTAAGGTAAGAGAAAATTTCCTTATAAAATAAACAGCATATTATCCTTTACAATAGAGAAAAGGGAAGACAACTGCGCTAACGTGAATACAAAACGTGCTAATCAAACCAACAACGTAATGGTGACTCAAATGTAAAAAAGCTGCACCTGACTGTAGTGACAAATACAGAAGAAACAAAGTGGCAAAAAAAGGAAACAGGATGCGCTAATATATAACAATAAACTATACACAGTATTAACAGTAAGTGAAGATCTAAGTGGACAAGCTCAGGAAAAGTCCAAACATAGTGCACACAAATACATAAATGTCCAATAAGTCCCAAGGGACTAGTAAGTGATGAATTCTTGAGATAAAACACCAGTGCAAAGATGTGTTGATATCAGCTAAACGTAGACATTATTCAATGTGCAGTGCTGATAGAAGATCCTCCACCTTGCAAGCAACACTAACTGCTTACCAGAAATCCGGTGGTCTCTTAATGAAAAGAGGACCCCAGAAGGCATGTATATCATCAGATGAGGGAAGTGGTTGGCCGGAACAGTTGTCGATCCCCTTCAGACTGGCCGCCTCACATAGCCCCGAAGCCCGACACCTTCCTCTCCCCGGCTGTACTCAAGTCTTGGCGGCTTCCTGGTTACCAGCACTCAGAGGCCAATCATGAGCGAGCTCGTGCACGTACCCTCTTCCTGGACAGCGCCAAGGACGCGCACGCTCTAGACAGGAATACAAGCTTGAATGTAAATGGCGCGGTTTAGTGCAGTGTACTAAACCGCGCCATTTACATTCAAGCTTGTATTCCTGTCTAGAGCGTGCGCGTCCTTGGCGCTGTCCAGGAAGAGGGTACGTGCACGAGCTCGCTCATGATTGGCCTCTGAGTGCTGGTAACCAGGAAGCCGCCAAGACTTGAGTACAGCCGGGGAGAGGAAGGTGTCGGGCTTCGGGGCTATGTGAGGCGGCCAGTCTGAAGGGGATCGACAACTGTTCCGGCCAACCACTTCCCTCATCTGATGATATACATGCCTTCTGGGGTCCTCTTTTCATTAAGAGACCACCGGATTTCTGGTAAGCAGTTAGTGTTGCTTGCAAGGTGGAGGATCTTCTATCAGCACTGCACATTGAATATTGTCTACGTTTAGCTGATATCAACACATCTTTGCACTGGTGTTTTATCTCAAGAATTCATCACTTACTAGTCCCTTGGGACTTATTGGACATTTATGTATTTGTGTGCACTATGTTTGGACTTTTCCTGAGCTTGTCCACTTAGATCTTCACTTACTGTTAATACTGTGTATAGTTTATTGTTATATATTAGCGCATCCTGTTTCCTTTTTTTATCCTTTACAATAGTCCTCATTCATCTATTAAATTCTCTCAATAAAAAAATATTATTTGGGCTCAATATTTGATTCTGTTTAGTGTACCGTATTTATCGGCGTATACCGCACACTTTTTTCCCCATAAAATCAGGGGAAAATAGTGGGTGCACGATATACACCGATAGCATACCTCGGAGGGGAAGGAGGGTAACGAGTGTCCGCCGGACATCACCGAGTCGTCATATCCTCTCGGCTCTCACTCGGCTGTCACGTCACACACGCACAGTCCCGCCAGCATTGGACCAGTGTTCTGTCTGTCACAGGAGATGGTCCAATGCTGATGGCGGAGGCAGGACTGTGCATGTGTGACATGACAGCCGAGTGAGAGGAGATGACGGCTCAGTGATTTTTCCGGCGGGCACTCGTCCCCCTCTGAGGTATGTGAGGTCTCCATCACTCGGCACCGGCTCGGCGGCAGGTGGAGGTGTTCAGCGGCGGCTTTTGTTCTGCCGGTCCCCTGTACGGATGAACAGCGCTCTCTGTGGGGTCACCCTGTGGAAGGGCTATGGGACGTCCTGGCCAAGAAGAAAGTGGTCATGGGAGCGCTGCCCTATTATTGTAGCGGGGAGGTGGTGAGAGGGTTCGGCAGAGGGAAGGGGCTAAAAAAAAAAAACTGTCAGATCACTTTCGGGGGTGAAAACTTCCCAGATCTCAGGATATATTGTCCCTGACAAGATATTTCTTGCTTTATTGTCCTATAAATGCTGCTTGCATCTGTACTCTGTAAATTTGAAGCCGCTAGAATTTCAAGTTAGCAGAGGCCAATTCATTTAAATATACACCAGCTAATTTAGAATACTGCAATATACTGCAATTTAAACTGTTCTTAAGGGTATTTTAATATACATAAAAACAATTGCACAAAAAACAAAGAAAATGCTCTTTATGAAAACTTGTATATTTAATTATTTGTTTCATTAAATAGGAAGTACAAAAAAGGTAAAATATGCTATTAAGTCTATAAATACATTTTTTTCCAGAAAATTCCCTCTTAAAATTGGGGTGCGCGTTATACGACGGTGCGCGTTATATGCCGATAAATACGATAATTCTAATATTATAAATTTAATGTTTGAATGGAATGATGTAATTGTTATAATATATCAACTAATTCTTCAGTTTGCTGAATTGTCTTTCCAACAGTTCTTTACAAATTCTATATATACAGTAAAAAAGAAAAAATAAATACTTTTAATTGTACCTATGTTATTTCACAAAACTCCCACAACCAAGAATGACAGCATTTGGAGCTAGTCATCTTCGAGTAAATGGTTTTAGTAAATGCACCCTTCTCTCCCATTACAGTATATTCCAAGTTTATTCTTTTATTTTCCCAAGTGGATTATCCGGTCTTTAAACATCATCCTAGAATACAAGCTTTCTTTGGCTGCCTCTCAATTTAATCAAAGAGTGGCAATGTAATTAGTATGATAATTACGTATGTATGTTTTTCTGCAAATTCATTTGCACATTTTACAGCATAGGGTATGTCTTTCAGTAGTAAAAGCAAATGACACATACCGCTATAGCTTTCAGTTTTAATTAGAGCAGTGATCATGTATACATGTTATTTGAATCTGAGATGAATAAGAGATTTTTTTGCACAATGGTAGCTCAATACACCAGCTGCCCTTCTGAATCTCTAGTAGAAGAATGTACAGCATTAGGGCTCATTTATACCGTATGCAGTGCAAGGGCTTGTTTACACTAGATGCGGTTGAATGCGTTTTTACACGCAGTAAAATGCATATGAAAGAACAATGAATGCATTTCAATGAGTCTAGTTTGTACTCTGAAGCAAAAGAGCCACTGCAGACCAATGACATAATTGTAATCCAGTTTTATTGCACAGATAGCCACAGCAGCAGTCCCCTTAGTCCTTAGGTAGGAACCACTACTGTGGCTATCTGTAAAATAAACTTAAATTATTGTCATGTCATTGGAATGGGGCGGCAATGTTTTCAGTGTGTTTTGATGTTGTTCGACCTTGATCCCAGTAACCGGCACTAATGGTACAGTGGGAAAGTCCCATTTGGAGCAGAGGAGGAAGTTCTGTTTTTCATCAAAGTCCAGTTTACATAATATTAGTGCTTTCATTTGTGTTTAAAAAGTACATAATACTGCATTTTCTTCACAGTAGAGCTTTCCAAAATGCTTCCAAACCACTCCAAACACATGTAAATGTAATTAAGTAATATTAAGTATAAAAAAAATGCTAAAAAACACACTGCAGATGTGTAACAATTGCCCCTAAAATGCATATGAAATGTGTGTAAATGTGAAACCACACACTGAGGCCCCATACACAAGAGCAGACACATTTGTTCAAATCGGTCAGACAGACCGATTTGAACAAATCTGTTTGCTGGGGACATATTGGTTTGATCGTGTACACACGATCAAACCAAAATCCCCACCGGCAGACGGCGCGCTGACGTGGCGGTGACGTTGACGCCGCCACGTCACCACACCAGGAAGTAAAACACTTCCGCGCATGCGTCGAAACCTTTCGACGCGTGTGCGCAAAGACATGTCTGCTGGTTAGCGTACTAACCAGCAGACATGTCGGGCGTACGGGTTCCCAGTCGACAGATTTGAAAGCATGCGTTCAAATCTGTCGGCTGGCCAAATCCGTCTGCTCGCCCGTACACACGATCGAATCTGTCTGCTGGGACAGTCGGGCCGACCGTTTCCAGCAGATAGATTTGATCGTGTGTACGCGGCCTCAGTGCATGGAATGTAGTGTAAACTAAACAAGACCTTAGTGACGTTTCAGTATTTCTCTTTTCAATGCATTTTTGTAAAATGTTAAATGTATAAACAAAAGGGATTAGTGACAACAAAAATAGGCTGGCATCTCCATTCCAAAACATTTTTAAGGTGTACTGCATATTCAGACTCATAAATGTCCTCATCAGTTAGACAGGAGTACAAGGCTGTGTATCCAATTCAATCTTGATAGTGAGTGTGTAGTTAACGCATTATTGCTGAAACCAAGTCAGAGTTTCCTGGTGGAAAGAGTAAAATCTAGAAGCCTCTCACATTAGGGTGGGTACCATGGAACCATTGTATCCAGGGGTGCCAGTAAAAATCTGTTTGTGTGTAGCGGCCCGTGCTAGAGACCATTATCAGTTCGTAAGAGCAATGGGTTTGAACAAGGTCTATAGTGTCCAAAATGGTAGGACGATGAGTGGATTGCCATAGCCTAGCTACATTAAGTCTTGCTGTAAGGAGGATATGTGTGACTGTATGTCTAATAGGGGAAGCAATGACATCGGTTTATAAGTTCAGTAAAGCTAGCCCTGGTGATGGGGGGATGACACTATCAGCAATATCGGATACAAGTTGGAAGATATGCCAAAATTGGGATATGAGTATACAGTTCCAGAATTTATGGAAAATATCATCCTTTTCTCTGCACTCTTTCCAGCATAGAGGGGAACTATTTCGACCAAATTTTGAGATCTTATCGATGATCAAGTACCAACAAAAAGAAATCTTTTGAGTTCTTATAGAGAGAAGCAGCAAGTCACCGTATATATCAATTTAAACGCTCTTGTCCATTGAAATTCGGTGTAAGAGGCTCCTAAATCTACTTCCCATTAAACCAGAGGTTTCAATTTGTCAGATGTTTCTGTTGAAATAAATTATAAAAGAGTGTGATACCTTTCTAAGGTGGAGGAATAATATAACCAAACATTTGGAGGCAGGATGTATGGAGCGCTAGGAATGTGAGTAAGACAATAAGATATGCAAAGATAACTATATAAAGCAGAGGAGGCTAAATGATAATCTTGTTGGAGTTGGTAAAAAGGTTTAATAATGTCTGCAGTAAACAAATGATTAATAGTATGTATTCCATCCACTATCCATAGGGTAAATGGAAGGTCAGTTACAAGGTACTTCAGCAATGAAATAGGTATAGTGGATGAAATTGTATACTTATTAATAGTAAGCTAAATCAGTAATTTTCCTCCAGGCCCTTACAGTAATTAGAAGGGGGAAGTGAAGGGGTAGAAGTGCCTAACCATATGCCACACAACCAAGTGTAAAGATTAGAAACCTGAGTTAGAGTGCATACAATTTGCCCCTATAAAGTTGCAGGGGATGGGAGAAACCAATCTTTCATTTGCAATAAAAAAGTGGCATAGTAATAATCTTGGCATTAAGTATGGCTGAAAGCCCCAACAGATCTATGTCAAATAAGCTTGATCAGTGGCGGAACTACCGCCATAGCGACCCACGCAGGCGCTATGGGGCCCGCAGCTAAAAGAGGATAAGGGGGGCCCGGCTGTGTTGCCAACCGTACAGTATATTTACATACAGTCTGTGAATTTAACCCCTTTAAAAAAGATGGCCGCGAGCCGGGCATACAACTGCGCATGCGCCATTCCGGTCGGCGTACGCGCAATAACGCGATGGCGCCGCTGGTGCCATTTTCAAATAGAACACAGCGGCTGGAGGTGACCTGCCCAGAACCGCAGGAAGATGTCGGTGGAGGTGGTCATGGACGGGCCAGATCAGAATAAACGGGGACACCTGACGGCGATAGTCCTGGCCCGGGGAGTTATCAAGGGGATCCCGCTGAAGAACATCTGGACACTGGCTGTGGGAAGCTGCTCATCACCTGGGTACTGCAGGCCACCATAGACTGCAGACAGTTTGACAGGTCAGAGACACGCCTCCTTTTGCAGCAAGCCTCCTCTGCAGATTTAATGATTAGGAACATTTTTGTGCACATTGGAAGATATGGCTGCAGGGTGCAGACCACGGCTGACAGTGTATCAGATGAGGCAGAACTGCTTGTTAGGGGTGACACCATCCAATTGATATTTCTTTATTTTACACACAATATAAAGCTTCTGAAAATACACCCAAAAAGCTGGAAGATGCATTTGTCTGATATTGCCAAATTAATAGCAGAATTTTAGGCAACTCTTCCCTCAGGGGGGGAACGACATGCAATCAAATATGCGCCATTACCCTCTTGTGTAGTTTGCTAGACTGCACCAGTGTAGATGACAGGTCATGCTGTATGGGGCGCAGGTCACGCTGCATTGACACTAGGGTGGCTGTGCGGGAGCCCATACAACATTTTGCTATGGGGCCCTGTGATTTCTAGTTACGCCCCTGAGCTTGATGTGCACACAGCAAGGTTTTTCCCCCACCAGATGCATTGGCTTAGTAAGGTCTGGAGGTATTTAAGGTAGCTTTGTGGGATAGGAATAGGAATTGTTCTAAAAAGGTACAGCAATTGTTGTAGAAGCATAATCTTAAATAATCAGTCTACCAGGCCAGGAAAATTCACGTTTAACCAGTTGAAGTAGTTGTTATCATTTTTGGCGAAGGGTAAATAGTATTTGGAAAATAAACCTTTAAGGCCGCATACACACGATCAAATCTATCTGCTGGGAACGGTCCGACGGACCGTTTCAAGCAGATAGATTAGATCGTGTGTATGGGCGGACAGACAGGTTTTTCCAGCAGACAGCATGCTTTAAAATCTGTCTGCTGGGAACACGTCCATCCGACATGTCTGATGGTTAGTACGCTAACCAGCAGACATATCTGCCCGCGCATGCGTCGAATGGATTCGACGCATGCGCGGAAGTGTTTTTACTTCCTGGTGACGGTGACGTGGCGGCGTCAATGTCACCGCCACGTCACCGCGCTGTCTGCCGGCGGGGATTTTGGTTTGATCATGTGTACACGATCAAACCAATACATCCCAGCAGACAAATCCGATCAAATCGGTCTGTCAGACCGATTTGATTGGATTTATTTGGTCGTGTGTACGCGGCCTAACAGATTTGGTTGCCTAAATAGAAAATGCTAGAGTCAGCCCAATGAAAGGTGAATTGATTTTGCAAAAAAGGAGAAAGGAGAATTTGCTCTTCCAGAAAGAAGTTGAACAAGTGGGAGATCACCTGGTCTTGTTTTATTTCCCGGAGGCTTATTGCCATGTTGGCATCAGCATGGTTTAAGCAGAAGGTGTTTTCGGATCTTGATCAAGGAGAATGCCCCATGAGTGTAGGAGTTGTAATCCATAATTTAGCTTTGTAATGACATTAGTGGAGCCATTACATGTGATCTTTAGGGTAGCAGGATATGGTATGGCCATTGGTAAGCTATTTTGTGGTTGTGTATTTCATTCATCCGCAGTGCCGCTCAGGCTGCAGAGAAAGGGACTGTCTACCCTTACAGCCCCCCCCCATACATTTTTTTAAATAAGTAATTAAAATAAAGTTGTAAGTTAAGTACATTTTATTATAAATGATTACAAATAAAGTTGTAAGTTATGTTGTGGTTTTGTATGCAAATAAGGGTTTTGGTGTTTTTTAAATCTTAAGGTTAAGATTTTATATTTAATAGAAATTTAGCAGGAATTTTGTAAAATTTGATGTGTTTGTATCGGCCAATAATGATTTTAGTATATTTTTATTGAACATATTGTTTTGATAAACATTTGCGCAAATATAGTGGGACCCTAAAAATTAGGAAAGCACCTTCTTTTGTTTCTAATAGTCATGTGCTTTTAAAAAATATATGGTTTGGGGATTATTTTACAAACTCTGAGAGCTGTAAGTCAAAAATTAAAACCTCCAGATTTTTTTTTGGCATATGTTGGAATTTCACCATTTCAAAACATTTATAATGTACACATATTTGTTATTTATTACCTCAATACAGATGACGTTTTTATATTTAGTAGGAATTTAGCAGGAATTTTGTAAAATTTGCTGTGTTTGTATCCGCTAATAATGCTTTTAGATTATTTTTCGTGAAAATATTGATTTGATAAACATTTGCGTAAATATCACGGGACCTTAATAATCTGTACCACCTTCTATTTATTCTACGGGTCATGTGCTTTAATAAAATCATTGGTTTGGAGCTTCTGTTACATACTCTGAAAGCTTTAGGTGAAAAATTAAAACCTCCAGATTTTTAGAGAAAGGTTTCTCTTAAATTAGATTTTTACCATTTCACAACATTTTTTAATAGACTCTGAAAGCTTTAAGTGAAAAATTAAAACCTCCAGATTTTTGGAGAAAGGTTTGCTTACATTAGATTTTCACCAGTTCACAAAAAAATTTAATAGACAAATATGTGTTATTGATTCAGTCAATACAGGTTAAGCTTTTCTATTTAGTAGGTATTTTACAAACTCTGAAAGCTGTAAGTGAAAAATGAAAACCTTCAGATTTCTAAAGAAATGTAGTTATTTACATTTTTGTGTTCCTTCGATTTTCACCTTTTATATTTAGTAGGAATTTAGTCTGGATTTTGTAAAATTTTCTGTGATTGTGCAGAAAAACAATAGGAAAATAATTGGAAGCTATGGGCCAGATTCACAGAGCGATTACGCCGGCGTTACAGGAGATGCGCGGCGTAAGTCTAAATTTGCGCATGCGTTTCAATGCGCCGCATCCCCAAAACGAGATACGCAAGAAATCTACTTTTTTTTGACCCGTGTAATTTCGATAGACAGGCGCATCCGTCCGTGCAAAACTGCACTAGACACACCATTGATTTGCTATTCAAATATGCAAATGAAGGAGTTAAGGGGATCCACAAAAGAACATTGGTGCAGCGCAGGCTACACGCTGTGCGCAACAGCTGCACAACCTGTCTAAAATTAGACCATATAAAAGGTGGTATAAAATTGGACAATCCGTCTACATGTCAGCTAAAGCAACACTGTTAGTGAGGAGCTGAGCAGTGACACTTGCTGCCCAACAAACTGTATGCCAACATGCCAGTGGCATCCATGCTCATAGCTATACTACTGACTTTAGATGAGCAAAGAAGGAGGAGGGCACGGAGGAGGGCACGGAGGAGGGCACGGGAGAGGTTTTTTTTTTTTTTTTTTTCTTTGCTTTTATAAACATTTTTACAAACAAAATACATACATATATACATCAATACATAACATACATACAAATTACAAACACGGTCTCACTATCTTTCAATAGCCCTTTAAAACCTTAATTGATATAATAATTTAATCTGATACAAGCCCCTCACTCTTCACTTGATATATCACACACGCATAGACATCTTTGGCATGAGTGATTCTGAGGTGTCTCGCATCTTCAGATTCACCCCTCATGCCATCCTGGAATTAACCACAACCCTGCAGGAGCCCAACACCAGCCCAACACATGACACCACCCATGACACCCATGACAGCTACATATACAATCCTAGCCCCATCCCCACAGATTTCAAACAGAACATGTATGGGGACAGCTGGCTGGTTGGTGAGTGACATGGGTGGCAGGCATGACTGTACCCCCCCATGATGCTGAAATCACAAGGGGCACATGCACTACTAACATCCTCCTGTCTTATCCCTTCAGGGTGACTCTGCATATGCACTGGGACCCCATCTCATGACTCCTATACGGAACCCCCCATGGTACCCTGTTATATTCCCCAAACTTTGTATGCCAGATCATTGGTGCATGTTGCATGCTGCACAACTTCACAGTAAGAAAGGGCATGCAGATTGACATACGTGATGACCTGACCCCTGAACCAGACAATCCCCCCCTAACCGAGGCTACCCCGTCTTCTGAGGGAAGAGCAGCCAGGAGCCAGCTCACATTAGGCATCTTTGCACGTTAAACACACACATTAATCATGGCACAAAGATAATGCATGCATGCACACCACTGTGGTCCCTAGCACAGACACATCACATCCTCATCACATTGGTTTGGCACAAGCCCACCATGCAGGACTAGTGAGCAGCAACGCCATGCCACGGCTCCAATTATGTCACTGTACATTCATACACCATTCACACGGACCTGGGGATCACTTCTCCACCACAAATGAGGGTGACACCCCTTTTCCGGCAGGAATATCACCCCCACATTCCAAAATCATTCACAAACAGAACCCCCCAAAAAAAATGACCAGCAAAAATAAAAAATGCCCAGCAAAAGTCTAATTTAAAAAAAATAACAACAAAGAAAACACATAAAAGACAAAAATCACTCTGCAAAACAGTCCCCAAATATCTCAAAGACACGTCACAAACAAACAAACGCTAATAAACAACAGAACAAAAGCACCTTGCTGTATAGGAAGGCATACAAAGGGATGTACTTTTGCAAAGGAAGTGTGTTTGTGTCTGTCTATTTATGCTGTCTGCGTAGTTCACTAAGTTGCCCGGGTCCACTTCCATTTTCACTGATTGCGCCGTTCCCGAGTTGTGAGCATGCGCACAGAGGTGCTGACCATGGTCTGCTTCATGTGCGCATGCGCAAGCCGGCCGGCCCTTCATTTGCATTGGGTCACGGCTCATTTCAATGTAACACGCTCACGTCCTTCCCAATTTGAATTATTCCGCCTTACGCTTCTGAAATTACGTTGCACAGGCGCTAATTTCTGCACAAATCAAACGAGAATACGGTGATGTACGTGAATCTGGCCCTATGTTTCTGGGACCTAAAATGGTGGACTATAGTGGCAACATGACAGGAATATCATAAAAATACATTTTTATTGTACAAAAGATAAAATATAATTACATAAAATGTATGTCTATTGTTGAACAAAACGCTTATTTCCATCTGTTGAAATTAATATTAATATAAATAAGTTTAAATATGTACTAAACATAGACATATGCTCTTTGAGAATCCAAATAGGGTCTGAAAAACCCCACCTAAACAAAATGTGAAAAGGCACTATTTGAATATAGCATAAAAATATATATTTATTTTCTCAATACGTATTCAATTCCTAGCTGAGCATGAGGGAGTAATATTCTCCATAGTAATGAGAAACATACCATTCAAAATTTATACCAGCTGAAATCTTGGTTTTTAAACAAATAAATTCCAAAAAACTCCCTCCTGCAAACCGTATCTCTGCCTCTTTCTGCCTTTACAATCTCCCCTATACTCCGTATCTTTAAATGTTATAGTCAAATTGTGTATGTCAACAAATGTTTAGGAACATTTGTTCTTCTATCATTAATTATGTTACCTAAATGGTCATTCAACGTATTTCTTAATCGCCGATAGTGTGACCGATAGTGTGACCTACATACTGAATATTAAGTTTCTCACAAATTATCAAACATACAATATAATGTGTGCTACAGTTAGTAAAATACTTTATGAGGAATTTAGTGATGCAGATATAAATTCTTTGGCCCAGATTCACGTACATCGGCGCATTATTGGACCGGCGTAGCGCACCGCCTTTACGTTAGACTTGCGCCATCTAGCCGCGTAATCCCCCGATTCACGTAGCTTTTGCGCAGGAAATTGCGCAAGCGTAAGGTTTTTTCCAGAGGCGTAAGGAGGAGTAATACAAATTGGGAGGGACGTGGGCGTGTTACATTGAAATGAGCCGTGACCCCATGCAAATGAAGGGCCGGCCGGCTCGCGCATGCGCGCGTGAAGGAGACCATGTCAGCTCCGCTGTGCGCATGCTCACAACTCGGGAGCGGCGCAATCAGTGAAATTGGAAATGGACTAGGGCAACGTTGTGAACTACGCAGACAGCATAAATAGACACACACAAACGCACTTGCATTGCAAAAGTACATCCCTTTGTGTCCCTTCCCATTGAACCAAGTGCTTTTGTTCCTGTTGTTCGTTGCAGTGTGTCTTGTAGTTGTCAGATTAGTGTTCTGTGTGATCAAGTGCTTGTTGGTATATTTGTGAAAGTGTTTTTGATAAGTGTTTGAGAGACTGTTTGTTTAATTGATATATTTTTGTTCGTTTGTTTTCTTGCTTTATTTTTTATTTTATTTTTTTTGGTGACTGTTTCTTGCTGAGTGCTAGTGTGATTTTTGGGTGTTCGTTTTCTCTTTGTGTGTGTTCTTGCCTGATTGGTTGTGCTTGTATTTGTGACTGATTTTTGGAGACTGGTAGTGAGTTTGTTTGGAAGTATGACTGAGAGAAAAAGAAAGCTTAATTTTACTGTGGGGGAAAAAAGAATTCTTGCCCGGGCCATTAGCGAGTATGGGCGTTTTCTCCACGGCCCGCAGAGTGCCACCACCACCCCGGCCAGGAGGAGGGAGATATTGGATAGGATCACGGAGCAGGTGAATTCATCGGGGGAGGGGGAGACACGGACCCGGTCTGGGATCGAAAAAAAAATAAATGATCTCCGGCGTCTGGTGAAAAAAAAACTGTCCGCAATGCATGCCCATGCCAGGGGCACAGGAGGGGGCCCACCATGCCGTATTAGGCTTACAGCGACGGAGCATGTGGTGGCCCTGACCTTTCACCGGCATGAAGTGGAGGGCCTGCCAGGCTTTGACACAAGTCCGGTCCCCGCGGTGCCAGGTAAGGTTTTTTGTTCTATCAGGTGTGTAGCATGTGTGGGGGAGGGGGTGAAAGGGAATATGTGCCAAGTGTGTGGATCCTCCAACCTGTGAATGGTTTGTGTCATCCACAGATGTGCAGGAGGGTGCAGGGCCATCTGGCCTGACCGCTCCAACACCAGGACAGCAGCCTAATGAGGCCCCCCCAACAAGGCCACAGTCCGCGGAGGAGGTTCGAGAGGAGGAGGACGATCATGAGGAGGAGGACGATCATGAGGATCATGAGGAGGAGGACGATCATGAGGAGGAGGAGTCAGGCACTGGACGAGTGGTTTGTGCGGACTCTTCCCCTCTGGCTGGCAGAAGCCTGCCCTCCCTAAGGGGGAGCCCTCCCCCCTCCTCCCCCAACATGGCTCCCCTCACAAGGGCCTCCCCTTCTCCCCGCCCACAACCATCAGCTGGAGGCAGCATCCCAGAGCACCAGGGGGGCGCCCAATCTCCTGCCCGCCAGTCTGCGAAGGGACCAGGCCCTCCAGACCCGCCATCTGGGACAGCTCTGCCAGACTTTTGGGCGGGTGGAGGAGAGCCTGTCCTCCATGAAGGATACGCTGGGTAACCTGGACTCCCACTCCCGGGCTTTCACAACCTGCCTAAATGAACTGCAGACTACAGCAGCAGGCGTTGGGCAGGATGTGAGGGCCCTTACCCAGGCTATCCAGGCCAACACGGCAACACTTGGTGCTTCCCTGGACAGAATTGCCGTGGCCTTGGAGGGCAGGCCGCCAGGTGGGCAGATATCAGGGGCTGCTCCTCCTTCCCCGGCTTTGCCCCTCCCCCATGAGTCTCCCCTGAGGGGCCGGGGCCGTGGCCGGGGGCGCCCCAGGCGTGGCTCACGCAGAGGGCAATAGTTTTTTCCCCCCCTTTTTTTTTTTTGCTGACATTTTTTGCATTTTTTTTGCTGACATTTTTTGCATTTTTTTTTGCTGACATTTTTTTTAAATTTTGGGTTGTGCATGCTGTTTGAATGTGGGGGTGACATTCCTGCTGGAAAAGGGGTGTCATCCTCAATTTTGGTGGAGAAGGGTTCCCCAGGACCAGGGAGAAGTGATCCTCAGGTCCGTGTGATTGGTGTATGAATGTTCAGTGACATAATTGGAGCTTTGACGTGGCGTTACTGCTCACCAGTCCTGCATGGTGGACTGGTGCCAATCCAATTTGATGAGGATGTGGGGTGTGTGTGCTAGGGACCACAGTGGTGTGCATGCATGCATTCTCATTGTGCCATGATTAATGTGTGTGTTTAACGTGCAAAGATGCCCAATATGAGCTGCCTCCTGACTGCTCTTCCCTCAGAAGACGGGGTATCCTCGGTTAGGGGTTGATTGTCTGGTTGGGGGGTCAGGTCATCACGTAGCTCAACCTGCAGGCCCTTCCTCACTGCGAGATTGTGCAGCATGCAACATGCAACGATGATATGGCACACAAAGTTTGGGGAATACAACAGTGTACCCCCAGACTTATCCAGGCATCGGAAACGTGACTTCAGGAGGCCAAAGGTGTGCTCCACCACTGCACGGGTTTTGATGTGTGCTTGATTGTATCTTTCCTCCCCTGGGGTTTGGGGGTTCTGGATAGGAGTCATGAGATGGGGTCCCAGTGCATATGCAGAGTCACCTGGAAGGGAAAAGACAGGAGAATGTTAGTCATGCATGTGCCACTTGTGAGGTGTGCATCACGGGAGGGTATAGTCATGCCTGACTCCCATGTCACTCACCAACCAGCCAGGTGTTCCCATACACGTTCTGATCGAATTCCATTCGGATGTGGCATTGATTGTAGATGTAGCTGTCATGGGTGGATCCGGAGTGTTTGGCATGGACGTGCCATATGAGGCCTTGGGCATCAACTATCACCTGTACGTTGATGGAGTGCCAATTCTTCCGATTGCGGTACATGTGCTCTGTGTCATGGGGGGGCTGGAGTGCCACATGTGTGCAATCAATGGCCCCGATGGTGCGTGGGAATCTGGCAATTCTGTAGAAATCTGTCATTGCCTTCAGCCGCAGGTCCTCAGTGGTGGGTTTGATGATTTGGTTGGCCAAGCGTGTGAGGATTGCAGGGACAACCTGGTGCACACATCTGCTCACGGAGGATTGTGACATCCCAGCCACCACTCCACTTGTACGCTGAAAAGAGCCACTGGCAAGGACATGGAGTGTTGCCAGTACCTTGACCAGTGGCTGCACTGGATGTGAGCGTTGTGTTGGGCTGGTGATGTCCTCCTGCAGGGTTGTGGTTAATTCCAGGATGGCATGAGGGGGGAATCTGAAGATGCGATACACCTCAGAATCACTCATGCCAAAGAGGTCTGTGTGTGTGCGGTATACCCTCTCCCGTGCCATCCTCCGTGCCATCCTCTGTGCCCTCCTCCTTCTTTGGTCATCTAAATTCACTAGTGCAGCTATGAGCGACGATGCCCCTGGCATGTTGGCAGTCAAATTGTAGTGCAACACGTGTGTGTGGTCTGCTCCTCAGTAACGGTGTTGCTTTCTGTAAAATGTAGACGTTTTTTCAAAATTTAGACCAGCTTTTAGGTGCTCTAACTTTAGACAGGACATTTTGCTGTTGCGCACATCGCGTAGCCTGCGCAGCAACTGCGTTTTTTTGTGGATCCCCGCAACTCCCTCATTAGCATATTTGACTAGCAAATCAATGGTGTTAGACCAATGGCGCATTTTTGCGCGGACGGATGCGTCTGTCTAACGAAATTACGCCGGACAAAAAAAAGTAGATTTCTGGCGTATTTTGTTTTCTGAATCGCGCGCATCTAAATGCACGCGCACATTTAGACTTACGCATGCGCAACACCAGTTGCGCAGGCGTAATCGCTCTGTGAATCTGGGCCTTTACTTTTACTTTTTTCTTTACTTACTTTTACATGGGCACAACAAGGACAATGACCACTACCTCATTTAAATGTGCCCTTAACTTATAAATCATGTGCTGTTTCTTCTTTTTCTAAAGACCATAGTAGGGGTTAAATAATTACTTATATAGTGGGAGATTTTTTTTTTTTGCTACCACTTTTGCACCATTTTTAACATTTCAGCATACACAGGATTCCCATACAGGCAAATACCTTTGTATAATTGTTTTCATTTTCTCAAATTCAAGACTACATTCAGTAACAAGTTATCTAGTCATTGTTCCTCTTAGCTGATTTGTTTTTTTCTCTATCATCAATTCCTGCCTATTCTTACTAAAAGTGATGTTGAAATCTCTATTTAAGTTTTAAATATAATCCATATAGCCCTTTTCTTTAAATGGTTATCTTATTTCATCTGTCATCTATTTCAAAATTAAGATGTAGCCAAATAAACTGTCCAACAGGAATTTCTCTGAGGCCCCGTACACACGAGCAAATACATCTGTTCAAATCGGTCGGACAGACCGATTTGAACAGATCTGTCTGCTGGAATGTATTGGTTTGATCGTGTACACACGATCAAACCAAAATCCCCGCCGGCAGACAGCGCACTGACGTGGCGGTGACGTGGCGGTGACGTTGACGCCGCTTCGTCACCGCACCAGGAAGTAAAACACTACCGCACATGCGTCGAATCCTTTCGACACATGTGCGAGCGGATATGTCTGCTGGTTAGTGTACTAACCAGCAGACATGTCGGACGGACAGATTCCCAGCAGACAGATTTTAAAGCATGCTTTAAAATCTGTCGGCTGGCCAAATCTGTCTGTCTGCCCGTACACACGATCGAATCTGTCTGCTGAAATCGTCTGGCCTGACATGTGCTTATCTAGTCTGTAAAAGAGAATTACTCCAGCTGGGTTTCCTTTAGCAACTTCATCTCTGTGAAATAAAGTGACATCTAAAAATGTGATGTAATCCTTGCGTGTATGACTGGTGACTTTTTTTTTTTCATTTTTTTCATGCTTTTCTACCTCTCCACGACCACTAGTTCAATGTTCATGGAAATGTCGTAAATGCTGGATGAGGTTGCTTTCCACTTTGTCATCTGACAAATGCCAATGGTTTTTATGTTTATGTTTTTGAGTGTAAATATGCTTTAAAATAATGTGCTAGTCAAAGAAGAAAGAAGTCTACCAAAAATGGCAATCTTCAAATTGAATTCCAGATCTTGTAAGAATATGGTTTTCTACACATAAAATTAAATTTGTGGTGAAGCAATGGACACAACATCTATTTTTTATTTTTTTTATGGAAACTATAATAATTTTGGATCAATTACATGTATATTTTAGGTATTTTTGAATTGCATGTCCGACCAAAACCTTTTTTCGGTGGTTTTGGATAGAGCTAGCAGGGGTTTTACTGCTATATGTGTCTCTGTTAGAATAATCCCTCCTGTCTGCCCTGAGAAAGAGAGAGTGAGATAGAAAATTAGGAAAATATTTTCCAAGTTCTAGTTTGAAACAAAAATGGCACGCTATTCTTCTGACTGAACTTAAAACTGAATAAACAGGCTTTTCATATCAAAGAAAAAAAGTGAGCGCCTAAAAAAATTGGAAAAGGAGCCTAAAGCTCCACCTGGTGTCTCAAAATTAGAGTGCAAATTATTACTATGCAACAGTTCAAATTTAGCTGACTGAAAACACAAACAATATTATTTCAAATCGTATTATTATTAGTTGTGACCTTAGTAAATACTGAGATAATGGGTTTTCTTATACCTTATAAATTGTTGCACTTCTTACCTTATAACAACATTACCTTGCTGAGATACTGGAACTGCTAATCAAGGAATGACTGCTAGCCCTAGTCTGGTAAAGTACTGCCTGTGTAGAATTTTTTCTTTAGCAGGGAATCAGTTAACATTGGATTTAAATGTGTAGGTCATGCCTTTTCCAGATGAGTGCTATTACAATTAAAACTTTGCAATTTAAACTACACTTCTAGAATGACTGATGCTGTCTTCACTAAAATACCTGTTTTTACACAGTTGTAGGTTAATTGAGATTCTCAATATATCTGTGCTCTACATACTGTACTGGCTATAATATATTCTAAGCAACCGCTTGTCCCCCATAAATGAATGGTTCATACAGATGAATGCAATAAATCAAACACATGCAGAATGTGCACTATAAAAATGTATACAGTATATTAAGAAAAATAAAATATAAATATATCATATAATATATATTATATATATATATATATATATATATATATATATATATATATATATATATATATATATATATATATATATATATATATAAAACATATCAGGATGAGTTTGCATTTAAGTACATAAAGTTCACGGCACTTTCATTTAAATAATACAAAATAAAAATAAACCTTGCTGTATAATGTAATCTGTTTTCTAAAGTCTGAGGGTGGCCACTGTCTAACTTGGCTATCACTCACTACCCTTATGAAAATGACGCTGAAGGTTTGGAAGCAGACCAGGGTTCAAAATTGTACGAATTAAACTTACTCTCCCTATACTCTGCTCTGGGGTAATCCTACACTTTCTCACCTGTTCACTTGACCAGATTCTACCATCTGGGCTCAGTACGGCATAAGGATACTGGAACATATAATGGCCCGTGTGCTCTTCTCTCCTCTGACAAGCTTTAACGCATGTACAACCTGCCTAATCAGATGTTCTTGCATTTTTTTCAATTGCGGCTCAATTTCCATCCTCCCCTGTTACAACAACGGATCCCCTGGAACGCGTGTTAATAGAGGAAGACTTGCCTAAACCTTTGTCAACCATCTACTTCTTACTGACCACTCCTAGAATGCAGTCCCTCTATAGTATAGAGTCTATACTAAATGGCAGGCGGACATCCCATCCCTGACAGAAGATGACAGGACTGCCTTCTGCGATATAACCCTACCATGCTATCTGCTAGTGATCACTTCATACAATTTAAATTCATTCATAGAGTATACTATACTCCTCAGTGACTGCCTGCAATTTATCCTTACAGGAT
Source organism: Rana kukunoris (assembly GCA_029574335.1). Lineage (NCBI taxonomy): Eukaryota > Metazoa > Chordata > Amphibia > Anura > Ranidae > Rana > Rana kukunoris. The sequence goes on along the minus strand of CM056053.1, from coordinate 112,848,367 downwards.
AGAGGTCTGACCCCATGGCAACATTTGCCCATATGGTCTGGTCTTGTTCAAAGTTACATCCCTTTTGGATTGAGGTATTTGACACTATCAACGCAGTTAGTAACCTGTTTCTATTGACCTATTGATACTGTTGCTAGGACTCACTGATCTTGTGGAGGCATCTAAACATACCAAGTTGTTATGTTGGAAACTGCTGACCCCACCTACGGTTTCTGGCTGGAAAGCAGCAGTTAATGGTGCTCTTCTCCTATATAAGCTTACATATATAAGCCGGAACTGTCCAGCAAAATTTGAAAATATTTGGGCTGGCTGGGGGAGGCACAGGGTCTCACTGTTTCAGGCAGTAATACCTCCAGTTCTATATTTGGGGATTTAAGTGATACCTAAGTACTATATTTTTTCAAGCTGCCACCCCCTCTTTTTTTTCAGTTTTGTTACTGTCTCTTTACATTAGGCACAGACAACACACCAAGCACTTGTTTTCCATTATTACTTAAGTGTAACTTATGTAAAGCACAACACTTTCTTAAAAGCCTGTATGACTCTTTAGGTTCCTCATATTTCCTGCATGATTTGATGTATACTGATGATTGACTAAGCTTATTTGTACCTCTGTTTGTATGTACCACTGTACATATCCAATGAACGCAATTGTTAAAAAAAAAAGTCTGAGGCAAGTCTACAATACTTTGTAAGAACAAAAATTGTGAATTTTTAAAATGTTGATAAAAGAAGCATATCCTGTGCTATGTGCTCTCTTTAAGTTGCTGAACAATTGATATCCCAGAGTATCCAAAATAAAAAAAAAAGTGATAATGCAGCGTTGTGTCGTATAACAAATAAATAGGTGAAAAGAATTCCATAGTGTGCAATAAATAAATATAAAACACTATAGTTCACCTCCCCTCCCCAATCAATATGTGTGTTTTATGTAAATAAATAAATGTCTTGTGATATAATTGGCTCATGAAAGGGGGGGTGTGTGTTGTAGTACAATGGGGAGCATATCCTCCTTATTTGATATAAAAATGTGTGCATGATATTGGTCAAGAAGCAGCAGTAGAGGTTGGGAAAGCACAGATCAACAAAACAGATAAAGAAGAAGCAAAGTAATCCTTAGGGCTTGTTTTCTCTTGTAACTATCATTGCCCACTCTGAAAAGTGATCCGTAATAGATCATTTTTAGAGGCATTTTCAGGGGCATTTGATAGGTGGTTCTAGATTGCCTACTCACCTCTTGTTTTAGCCTTTAAAATGCCAGAGCACCACAGCGCAACACACTTGTTTATCAGCAATACTGCCTCCCAAATTCGGCTTGTGGTATATTTATGACATCGCTACTATGAGCTGGATGGTTGGGGGTAGTAAAACCAGGTATTTTTTTCAGTGGGAAGGTGGGGGGGAGTGCTCTTCTGGCCCCCACAGCACTGAATGTATGCAATGGCAAAGGGGTGCTGGAAAATCTATGTTGCTGGCTGCATGGGGGTTTATTGTTGCTAGGGGGCATATATTGTAGCTGAAGGGTCAGTTGATGCTGGTAGCGTTCTACTTTTGGAGAAGAGGTCTGTTGTTGCTTGCTGCTGGAAGATCTGTTGTTGCTGCTGAGGGTCTATTACTGAGGTGGGTAATTTGTAACATGGTGCCAATTGTTGGTGGGGGACATCATTTTGTGTGAGAGATATTTTGTTGTGGGGATCTATTATTGCTGGAGGGATCTATTGTTTCTAAGATGGGGTCTTTTATTGCTAGCTGAATATAATGTTGCTGGGGGATCTATTGTTGCTGGGGTGGGGTCAATTGTTGCTGAGTGGACCTGTTTTTGCTGGGGAGATCTAGTGTGGCTGGGATGGGGTCTATTGTTGCTGGGGTGGCGTCTATTGTTTCTGGCTGCAGGGGATATATTTTACTGTTTTTTTGTTATCAATAACAAATTGCATACACATTATCTAACATCACAAAATAATACCTAGTATTCTTTAAAAGGGATGGTACTGGGAAGTGAGTAAGGAGTGGAACCAATGGATGGTACTCTGAGGTGAGTAGGGGGCTGAGACGAATTGGTTACTCAAAAGGGGAGAGTTCCTGCATCTATTCTCTATATAAGAAAATAATCCCTGGGTAAAACCATGGCTCAACTGCCCATTTTTTCTTCCTCTCAGCTACCTGTGTAAATAAGGCATTTGGCTGCAGGTTATCAGGTCCAGCTTCCTCTCCCGCAAAGAGAAAAGTGAGCAATAGTGACATCACCAATTCTTATTTCAAGCATCGCAAGACTAGCAGTCAAGGGTACAGTGCCCTAGATCTTTTCAGAAATAACTGTAAATTATAAAAAAATTCAGGGTTCAGCTTAATTACAATTAACATTTCTAGATCATCTCTATATGATCTCTATACTATAGCAGCTTAAGGACCAGTGCACGACTATATATGTTGGCACAATGGCACGGCTGGACAGATGGATACACCTGTACGTCCACTTTAAGATGCAGCATTGTGGGCACGCGGCGCAAACTCCGTGAGTCCGACCGCGGGTCCCGCGGACTCGATATCCGCGGGGATACCTGCGATCATCTCATGGAGAGGAAGAATGGGGAAATGCTGATGTAAACAAGCATTTCCACAGTCTTCCTAGTGACAGGACACTAATCACCGATCCCTGTAATTGGGAGTGGTGATCAGTGTCGTGTCACACATAGCACATCCCCCTACAGTTAGAAGCACTCCCTAGGACACACTTAACCCCTTCAGTGCCCCTTCTGGTTAACCCATTCACTGCCAGTGTCATTTTTACAGTAATTAGTGCATTTTTTTAGCACTGATCGCTGTATCAATGACAATGGTCCCAAAATGGCGTCAAAAGTGTCCAATGTGTCCGCCATAATGTCACAGTCACGACTAAAATCGCTGATTGCCTCCATTACTAGTAAAAAAAAAATGACATAAAACTATCTCCTATTTTATAGACGCTATAACTTTTGTGCAAACCAATCAATAAACGCTTATTGCGATTTTTTTTACCAAAAATATGTAGAAGAATACGTATCGGCCTAAACTGAGGAAAAATATATATTTTTTACATATTTTTGGGGCATATTTATTATAGCAAATAACAATATATATATATATATATATATATATATATATATATATATATATATATATATATATATATATATATTTTGTTTATAGTGCAAAAAATAAAAACTTCAGAGGTGATCAAATACCACATATACCACAAATATGTCAATTTTGTTTGGGAACCATGCTGCACGACCACACAATTGTCAGTTAAAGGGAGGCAGTGCCAAATCCCAAAAAGTGCTCTGGTCTTTGGCCAGCCAAATGGACCGGAGCTTAAGTGGATAGTCAGGAAAGTTAAAGGTTAGGTCTTTGGTTAATGCTGTTTTCAAAATATTTCCACAGTGACTGGACGATGATGTTTTATTCCAGTTCCAAGTATAATACAAAATGTAAAAATGCAAATAGGTTTATGATGATACTCAGTGCAAAATATCTTACACAAAAAAAATGTATGTAGTAGCTTGTATGGACTGAGTATATTTTCCTTTCATATTTGTAAGCACAAATCTATGTTTGCAAGCATTTCAATAAGCAAAAGCTCTTACACACCTTATACATAAACATTAACGGATGGATTTACTAATGTGTGGCTTGAGAATTCAAGCAGAAATGCATTCAGGAATCTGCGCTCTTCAGGTGCAAATAAGCATAAATAGAGAGCGAGTTTATTATAATGTGTGCAGACATCAAGCTGAGCATACTGTAGGGCAGAAAATAGAGACTACACACATTTAGAAAACCAAAATATGCAGATATACAGGAAAAATGATTACAGAGTTAGATTCACCAAAACATCATTAGAGACACGGAGGTTATGTTAGCCTACCATGCTTCATGCTCCTGAGCATTAATAATCTAGAAAGTATGATAGCCGTGCTTTCAACAAAAATATTGAAGGTGTAAAATGGATACAACAGTGATAAGCAAATTAAAATATCCCTTTTTGAGTCAAGCATGTTTTTTTATGTGTACATATTCTGAAAATATGTCTAAAAAGGCTGCAGAATAAATCAGCATTGCAAACTCCTGAGTTTGTTGATTTATTGATGGAATTAACTTACTATTTTTAGATACATTTCTAAAGAGGCAATCTCATGATCTCATATGGTGACCCAGACCTACAGTGTATGCTGTAAGACACTGTGAATAAATTGCCAGTTCATCCAATCCAATGCCTTTTCTGCATCTGTAGAGACCGGGAGCAATGTTTTTTTTGTTTTTTTTTTCAAAAAGTGTTTATTTGAGTTTTCAGAAAAAATAAAACATTGGTACATACAATGCAGTGAATAAATGCAATTCGACATAGGTAAAACAGGAAAGGGGGGCGGAAAAGAAGTGCAAAAAGAAGAGGGGGTAGGACATGAGGGGCGGTGACAGATATTGCCCGCCCCCTACAGGGGTGGAAAATATAAAAGACTAGCCCTACTGGGTCTGAACTGGTGGGATCTGAGAGACAGTCTAGTAAGGGGGATCAGGCGGCCAGTAAATTGCAAAAAGCAAAATATCACTGCGGTGACACAAAAAAAAAAACAACAAGAAAAACAGTTGCAAGTCCTGCTAAGCGGAGGGGTAGGGGGAGCTAAAGGGGGAGGGAGAGGCGGGGGGGAGGAAGGGGAGCACCTAGAGGTTGCACATTTAGTGACTGGGTGAGGGGAGGGTGGAGGGGGGGTGACATCCAGGGCATCGGTTGGTATCAGGATGAAGTGGTGGATTGAGCAGCAGGGGGTGGGTGACCGTCCGGGGGTCCAGGGGGGGGGGTTTGAAGTACGAAAAGGAGTAGTGTTCAAATGCGATCAAATCCTCCTGGGATAGCGCTGAGTCCATAAAAGATTGCCAGATCGAGAGGAAGCGAGACTTAGCAGTGGCTCGTTTGAAGTCCGTGGTGGCTCGTTCTCTGTGGAGGAGAAGAAGGAGGTCATCCGTGACCTGGGTGATGGATGGGGGTTGAGAGGAGATCCAATTTCTGAGGATTGCCCTGCGTGCAACAAGGAAACAAATCAATGGCCATTGCTTGCTGGTTTGTGAGGTGGGTGCCGTGGTTGAGGCGGAGGAGACAGCTTGTTGTGACCTCTGGAGCAGTAGTGGGTCCCAGTAGCCGAATATGAGGAGAAGGGGGTCTTTGGGTAGCTTCATTAGAGTGATCTTAAAGGTGTATGCCAGAACCTGGTCCCAGAAGGCTGAGATGAATGAGCATGACCAAAAACGGTGTGTCAGGGATGGCTTCGGATGGTGGCACAGAGGGCAGATAGGACCGTCTGGATCCTGTGATGAGTAAAGGAAGGGGATGTGTGCTCGGTGGACAATTTTCAGCTGGGTTTCTCTCCAAATTTCGTTCGGGGTGATGCGTTGAACTGTGTTGAGGCCTTGTAGCAACTTGGGTATCAGATCGTCAACTGGGAAGTCCTCTCCCCAATTGGAGGCAGATGTTGCGGATAAGGGGGATGCGGATTCGCTGAGTAGGGGCTTGTATATGTCTGAGATTTTGTAGGCGCCTTCTGAGAGAAGTCGATCAGCAAAAGTAGGAGAGAAGTGTTTGCATGGCTCAGTGCAGGAGGGGAGCAATGTTTAAGGTAAATTACTCTAAGGGTGTAATTCCTGATGCGCCACAAATCCTACTTGGTCATTACAAAACAATTGGGAAATAAAAGGATGAAGACTACTTGCCACTTACTTATCAAAAACCTTCAGGACTACATTAAAGTGATTGTAAAGGCAGAAGGTTAAACAAGATGCTTTAAGATAAAAGGCCTTCTGGATGCAGCAGCTCCCCTCAGCCCCCCTAATACTTACCTGAGGTCTCGCTAACTCTAGCAAAGTTGAAAGGATATCTCAGCTGTCCTGGACTCCTCATTGGCTGCTGTCAATCAAAGTCGTTGTTCAATATATTTTTATTGAAAAGAAGAAAATATAAATTACAGGCAGGTACACACAATAATACTGGGCAGACCGAATCCAACAAAGGTCTGAAGAGTAAAAAACAAACATTGCAAACGACAAAACAAACTTCCACAGCCAAAAGGGGTCACTTGTGGAAGCATAAGGTAGAGGGTTAGACCTGCGAAGATGGATCCACAGACAAAAAAATAAAATAAAAAATAAAGTACAAATGTACTAATACATTTCCAACGTAGTTGCAAAAGGCATAACATGTTACATCTATAGACCCTCCTAACAAGCCCTTAGCCTAGTGTCTGAACGAGCCCATCCTATGACACCATAGCAAGTCCAGCCCGTATTTTACTATAGAATATCCCAAATTAAGTACCTACAATAAAAGAAAAAAGAACACAAAGGAAAAGAGCGAAAAGGAGAAGAAGATGAGAGGGAAAAGAAGATGGGGGGGGGGGGGTTCTCCACCTCCAGACGCCAACATGTGTTAAAATTAAAATAAAGTAAAAATAAAATAGAGAGGCAAACAGTCAAAGCAGTGAATGGATAGACTGCACATAAGCCCAACACTGCACACATCCAGGACACGCAGCATGTGCCTACACTGGCTGGGACATGAGCTCTGCAAAAGCTGAGGTATACCTAAAAATGAGCCAATCGGACCATATCTTCGAGAACAAATCAGATTTATTCTTAAGGGAGTGAGTAAGGTCCTCCATATAGTAAACCCTATCCACTTCTACCAGCCACTGGCGTAAAGTTGGTACCACTGTCTGTTTCCAATAACGTGGAATGAGAGACTTGGCAGCATTCAATAAGTGAGGTGTTAAAGACTTTTTATATGATCCGATTGACGGTACAGTGCAGTAAAATTACCCATGGATCCTCTGGGATTTCAGAGCCCTGAATTTCCTTCATCCAGTGCAAGACTGATGACCAGAATGGGCGGATAAGTGTGCAATTCCACCAGATATGTGCGTGCGTTGCCTGTTCACCACATCCGCGCCAACAAAGCGGGGAGGACAGTGGAAAGGCTTTATGTAGGACCGCCGGAGTATAATGCCATCTCGTAAGCAACTTATAATTAACTTCAGCCATTTTAGAAGAGATGGAGGACGTATGAGCAAGGATCAAAATAGTATCCCATTGGCAGGGTGATAGTTCCTTGTGAAGATCTTTCTCCCAGTTGCGCAAAAAGATATACGTTCCCTTTGGAGACAATGTATGTAATGCTGTATAAAAAAATGAGAGGGGCCTCTCCACTGGTCGATCCTCGACAAAAGCACATTCCACCGGGTTCAATTCTACTAATCCTCTAAGAGGTTTCGGCAAGGAAGAAACAAAAGCCACCAATTGGCAATACTTCCACAGAACCATAGGCATAATCAGAGAAGAGTCCACAAGATCCGCTAAAGGGACTGTACCTGAGGCGTAAACGACCTGATGGAGTAGCGTAGTGGATCCCAGGGACCAGGGTCGCTGCAGAGGTTGTGTGTGGCCAGGTGGGAAATAATCATGGCTGGTTAGGGGCAACAGAGGGGAATTACATAACCACCCGTGGGATCTACCCAGCCCATCCCAAACCATCAAAGTGGAGTGTGTCAGAGGGGATGTCATAGGGGATAAGCCTCTAAACTTACGCGGGATCCAAATTTGAGTGTAGAGATCCACCCCAATCAAATCTATCTCCAAAGACACCCACAACTTAGATTGGGTGTGGTATTTCCAATCAGAGATTCTGGTGAGAACTGCGTCCAGGAAATAACGTTTAACATCCGGTAGAGCCAGGCCTCCTTCCCGTTTGGGTCTAGTCAACACGGATCTCGCAATTCTGGGCCATCTCCTGTTCCAAACAAATCTACAGAATAGTGATCTTATTATTGTAAAGAATCCTACCGGAATTCTGTATGGGATCATTTGAAATAAAAATAACAAACGGGGCAGAATATTCATTTTTAAGATACTAATCTTGCCCAGCCAGGAGTGGGCAAGCTGTGACCATCTATGCAAATCAGCCCTGATCTCATTCAGTAAGGGAATAAAGTTAGTACGAAACAAGTAGGCGGGATTGGCCGTAAGGAAGATACCTACGTATTTCATTGCACGGGCCTGCCAACTAAAGGGGAAAGAAGCTTTCAAATGAGGCACAATCCGGGCAGGAACGGAAATATTCAAAATTTCCGATTTGTTCAGATTAATTTTAAAATTGGAGACTACTCCAAATGCTTCAAACGCGGCCATTAAAGGTGGAAGTGTAAGAACAGGTTGTTGAACATAAAATAATATATCATCCGCGTAGGCGGCGTATTTATGTTTAATGCTACCTACTGTAATCCCACGTATATCCGGATTATGCCTAATTGAAGATAAAAAGGGTTCAAGGGAGAGGGCGAATAAAATAGGTGATAGGGGGCACCCTTGACGGGTCCCATTGTGAAGTGTAAAGGAGTCACTTAACGTGCCATTAACACGCAACTGAGCCGTGGTAAACTTGTATAAGGCAGAAATACGAGAAAAGAGGGTGGGACCTATCCCTAGATGGGAGAGCACTGTCAATCAAAGTCAAACAGCCAATGAGAATATTCTAAACACACCTTAAATTTGGTATAACGCACATACATATTGTGAATATTAATATTCCAACGATTCCATACAAATATCAATTAATACATGTGATTAAAGTATAAAGTTAATATAGAATTATATAAAAAAAATGTATAAAATTGGAAAACATTAATATGAAATAAAAAATGAAATAGTCCAAAAAGTGAACATTTACCACAATCGTATGCTTCACAATAGGTGTTTATCTTCAATTCACTCCTCTGTGTTTAAAGGGGTGTTCCAGCCAAAACTTATGTTTATTAAAAGTCAGCAGCTATAAAAAGTGTAGCTGCTGGCTTATAATAAACATTCACTTACCTGCTCCACGTTCCAGCGACGTGCCGGCCTGGGGTCCGCTCCTCTCCCCCCCTCCCCTGCCGGCGTCTTCATTCTAACTGTGGGCACCCGGTCGTGACAGCCTTTGGCTTCACGGCCAGGCACCCACTGCGCATGCGCGAGCGGTACTGCGAATGCGCGCGTGGCGCGGCCCACCGCTGATTGGACAGGCGATCATCTAGGACCTGTCAGTGTCCTAGGCAATCGCCTAGGGGAGGGGCTGCAATAAGGCGATTAAGCTTAATCACCTTACCAGCCCCTCGGCGGAAGGAGGAAGTGGGACAGGAAGTCCCACTCCTCCTGAAGCCCCCAATCCCCCCCAAAAAAATGTAAGGGGGTGTGGAGTGGATTAAGCGGAAGTTCCATTTTAGGGTGGAACTCCGCTTTAAAAACAATCCAAGATGTGTATCACCACAGCCCCCCCCCCCTCCAGGAGTAATATCACCTGAAACTACAACTACTGTAAGTAGGATCAAAAACTGCTTTTTAGCCTCACCAGGTCTACACCATAGCAACTAGACATGTGCATTCATTTTCATCTGAATGCATTTTTGTCCGAATTTCGGGTAATTTCATTATTGTTTTAACAAACAAAAATGCAGAATCAGAAATCCGAAACATCCGACATAAAAAATGCTACAAAAGTTTGATATAGATAGGAGATCCGACATGACGCTGACAATAGCAATCTGTGTCTATTGAACCTGCAGTCGAATGTGCCTAACCTTAACTCTGGGGGCGTGGCCAAGCCGAGCTAGGAGATGGCTGCCTGATTGCTGAGCTCCTGCCACCTCAGAGCGTTTATCACAATTTGCAGTGATTTCTGTCCCCTGCTCTTGCGCCAAACCATGGGCACTTCATCGAGGCAATCCTCGACCTCCTGATCCCGCTCCCCCAGGGAGCACAACGACGCCCTAGGCCAACATATCCCGGAGATGTTCCGGACCGGTCGAGGAAATATGGCGGCAACCCTTGTCTTCCCAGACACAAGACATCATCCTATCTACGACTTCACCCGACCTCCCGCCAGTGTCCCAGAGGAGACCAGAACACACGCTGCCCCCCGCGTCAGCAGCATCACCGATCACTATCCTGGACCTTAAGGCCATGGCGACTGACATCAAAGATGCGCTCACGGCGGGCCATAGCGGAACTGCGCCTGGACTTCAAAGCCCTGGACGGGAGAGTTGCAGCAACCGAGAAGACGCTGAAGGACCACAACCTCGTCCTCCAGCGCTCCACCAGGAAAATAGACGACCATACCTTACAAATGAGGGAAATAAATCGGCATTTGGAGGACCTTGAGAACCGGGGAAGGCACCATAACCTGCGTGTGAGAGGCCTACCAGAAGCCATCAAAGGGGGCCAGATCGTGCAGGAGGTGACAAAAATGTTCAATTCGATCCTCCAATGGATACAACGATCGCCATGGAAAGGATCCACAGGGCGCTGCGACCTAGGGGCAGAGACGCAGACCCTCCCAGGGACATTGTCTGCTGCCTTACCGACTTCGGCCTGAAAGAGGAGATCCTAAGACAAGCTAGGGGCCAGCGCCTCCAACACGTGGGAACCCCGATCCAGTTATTCCAGGACCTCTCAGAAATCACTTTGAAGCATCATCGGGACCTTAAACCCCTGCTGGATGTCCTGAGGGCCAAGAACATACGGTACAAGTGGAAGTACCCCTTCTGCCTGGCGGCCTCTCACCAGGGCCGCACCGCACACTTGAAGGTTCCTGAGGACCTCCCACACTTTTTTGAGACCCTGGGCATACCGCCCGTAGCTGTCCCGGAGTGGTACGCCATCTATCGCTGCTCTGTGGGCCGCTGGAATGGACCCCAGGCAGAAGATATGGAGACGCAACCCACGAGGTCCCTCAGGAGATGCTCCCCTTCGAGCTCTCGCGCCTCGACCACTGCGGCGGGGCCCAGGAGAGACCGTGACCCGCTCTTCTCTCCGGGAACGCGGAGGGCCCGGAGGGATTACTGACTGGCTGGCCTGTTATCTGTCGGAACTGCTGCACATTGAACTGTTGGAAAGTTTATTCCCCTGTTGCCATGTTGTGTGTTCACTACATTTACTTTGACCCCCGGGGGACACTGTCTGGCTCCGTGCTCTCACCTCCAGCCAACGCCCTACGTGCTTTCGTGCACAGGCTGTTACTACACCTTACACACGGTGCCCGAAGCCTCTGCCCACTCCCGGCGTAAGAAGGCGCCACCTGACTCCTCCCCGGAGGCTTGCTGGTACTCTCGAGCTCCTCCCGCTCTTGACACTACAACACCCAGGATCCTTTGTGAAGGCCATTACTTCCAGGACCAGAGCCCTGTGACCCCCCTCTCTTCCGGTGCGCCACGCCTACGTCACGTCCAGGGCGACGCCGACATAGAGGCGAGACAGGAACCAGCCGCCGATGCCGAGACCCTCGAGAGCCACGGGCACATGTCTGCCGTGTTCACCGCGGGACGACTCACCCGGTATTCCTGTTTCTGGACGTGGACTGCTCTTCATGGTGTTCAGAACGATCAGCTGGCCACCTGACTTTCTCCCATAGGAGATGCCGCTAGCGATCCAGACCCGGTCTCCCCCATCTTCAACTTTCAAGGACTACCAGCCCGCTCGCTGCACTCTGCCCCTTGTCTGCAGGTCACCCTGGAACGTTCAAACCCACCGCTACGTGATCATTGACGAGTGGCCCCGGAGGGCCCCAACACAGCACCCACCGGGATGTTCCCCGCTGATGGCCTCCGATTCGACCTGCCTGGCCCTCGTCCCTGGGGACTGCGACGCCTTTACTACACCACAGACAGAGCCGCACGCTGATGGACATGTCCTCACACCCTCGGATGAGTATAATCAGCCTTGCCTATCCTTGTTCGGACTTATCCATGAGTTGGAAATGGCGAGTATTGCAGGGCTACGGTACTGGCCAGGGGCTATTGATTAATTGTTTTATTGTTTGATTGTTTAATGCTATACCTGTGTGCAACGGGTTAGTGACGGGAGGGGGGCGACGAGTATATCTTTCCCCCCCCCCGCGCCCCCCCCCCTGGGCGTTTCAGGAGAGCCTCGGGGGGATGTCGTTCGCGGAGACCATCCAGCGGGTGGAATGCCAAGCCCCGGTCCTGTACTGCTACCAATCCCTGGGGTCGTAGCTTTACAAAGGGGAGCTATATCAGCAGGCTTCCTCTTCAGCAACGGGGAATTCGGATTTTATTTACACTCTGCATTTGTACGCCAGTTGACAGACCACTATGCCCTCTGCTGACTGTGCCCCATTGGGATCCCACCCCCGGCTAAAACACATAACTATACGCTCTGGGGTGGCATACCAATCCCGGATATCACTCTCATCACCCAGTCGTTTTCGGGCAAGGCTCAGGTCAACCCACGAGCGGTGTCATGTGTCGGTACCCGTGTCCCCTTCACGACACGAGTGCCCCACACGGCCGCACCCTACCAATTGTCCTTTTAGAATAGGCAGAGGGACTGTGTCCCCCCCACCTAAATCGGTTTCATTCCCTCTCCCCTCCCAAAGAAGGGGAGAACTGGGAATCCCCCCCTGGTACACCCATCTTCCCAGGGGGAACCACCCCTCACATACCAGATACCCACTGTGCCGTGACTCCGGTTGGAGCTCCCCAGTGCCATTTGCCCCCAGTCTCGCTCCTGTACCACCCCCGCCCCCGACACCTCCGCATACCGCCACAGCTTGGACGCCTGCGCCCATAACACACCCGGACATACGACTGTGCTGATGGTCGCAATGGCAGGCTCACCCTCAAGTACTGACAACCCCACGTTGAAGGTGATCTCCCTTAATGCACGGGGGCTAAATCTCCCTGAAAAGCGATCTCAGCTCCTCTTTGCTCTACGCCGAGCTGGGGGGGAAATCGCATTCGTGCAGGAAACGCACTTCAAGTCAGATGCTATACCAAAATTATACAACGTTCACTACCCAGAAGCCCACCACGCCACGAATATGCACGCCAAAACGAAAGGGGTCTCCATTTTGATAGCTAAGCACTGCCCCTTCAGGCTGGTGGAGAAGTTGACTGACCCGGAGGGAAGTTATCTATTTCTGAAAGGCTCCTATCTGGACCGTACTATCACGCTCGCTGCTGTGTACGCGCCTAACTCGCGACAGGTATCCTTTTTCAAAACCGTATCGGCCCTGCTGACACCCTTTAAAGCAGGGACACTGGTGTTTGGAGGTGACTTTAATGTCCCCCTCAGCCCCGCGCAGGACACATTTACGGGCACTTCGTCCACCCCATACTCAGCTCTGAGGAGAATCAAGATACTCCTCCAGGAACTTCTCCTGTACGACACTTGGCGTACCCTGCACCCTACGGGAAGGGATTTTACGTTTTACTTGACTCCCCATGACCGCTATTCCCGACTCGACTACCTATTTATAAACCAGGAAGATCTGCCCCTGTTGTCCTCCGCGTCTATAGAGCCCATGTGGTTATCGGATCACAACCCGATCTCGGCAACACTATCACTTCCCCTCTGCCGCCTTAGAACGCGGGTGTGGAGGCTGGACATGTCCCTGCTTACGGATCCGGTGCTAGCTAAAGACCTTGAATTGACTTTAGAAACATTCTTTCGGGAAAACAATCCGGAGTATACGGCTCCCGTAGTTAATTGGGAGGCCCACAAGTGTGTGGTCAGAGGCCTTCTGATAGCTGCCGCTGCCAAACGCAATAAAGAATGGCGCAAACAATACGACGACCTCCTAGGGAGGATCAAACAGCTGGAATCCGTGCACAAACACTCGCAAGCCCTCGTGACGCTACAGGACTTAAACCAGGCGGGAGCCGAGCTCCTAGAGGTTATCAGTAAAAAGATTAGACGTTCCTACGCCCTAGCCAAAAAATCGTTTTACGAACACAGCGACAAAGTAGGCAAATTACTAGCAAAAGCCCTGCAATCTAAAAAGGCCAAGGCGACCGTCCACTCTTTGACAGACGAAAGAGGCGTCAAAATACAATCTACACCAGACATAGCTAAGCTCCTTGTTAAATACTACACCAACTTGTACAACCTGCCCTCTCCGACCATGCCAGCTGCGCAAATCACTAGGCAGGGCTTAATTGACGACTTTCTACGCCAATACGGCCCCACCAAGCTGTCGGAGATGGCTAGGACGGAGCTGGACAGACCCCTCAACGGCGCAGAGGTGGGACTGGCCTTAAAACAACTAAAGCCCGGGCCCTGGCGGTCTGACTGCTGGGTATTACAAGACCTACGCTAAAGTTCTTACAACTTTCTTCCTCTCGGCCGACAACTCTCTCGCCAACGCCACCACCCCTCCTCGAGACCTTCTGACTGCTCACATTGTAGTACTCCCCAAACCCGACAAAGACCCGAATATTGTATCCAACTACAGACCCATCTCACTCCTCAACGTGGACCTTAAGTGGTTCGCCAAAACGATCGCGAACAGGCTGCTGCCATACATGCCCACTCTAATAGACCCTGATCAAGCCGGATTTATCTCTGGTAGGGAGGCGCGCAATAATACCCTCATGGCCTTAAACATACACCATTGGCTCACCTTCAGCGGATCCCCGGGCTTTTTCACTCGCCTCGGAGAAGGCGTTCGACAGGGTGGCCTGGGATTTCATGCAAGCTACCCTCAAGGCCACGGACCTCCCACTGCTCATGTTAAGCCTTATCTCTGCACTATACACGGGCCCCACGGCGAGGGTTAGAGTGAACAACCACCTGTCGGACGCCTTCTCCATTGCGAACGGGATCCGCCAAGGGTGCCCCCTCTCCCCTCTAATATTTGTCCTTACCCTGGAGCCTTTCTTAAGATGGCTCAGATCCAATACAACGGGTTGACATTAAAAGCCACACATACAAACTTGCCGCGTTCGCGGACGATATTCTCCTTTTCCTCAGGGACCCCCTCACCACCGTCCCTAACTTGTTGAAAGACTTTGCAGATTTTAAGATGTTGTCCAACTTTCAAATCAACTTCTCCAAATCGTCTGCCCTGAACGTTTCCCTTCCCAGGACCTTATGTAACCTGTGCCAGGCCAATTTCCCCTTCAAATGGAATGCTAGAGCTATCACATATCTGGGGATCCAACTCCCTACCTCCCTCTCCGACCTGTACTCCCTTAACTACACCTCATTGCTCCAGACTATACTTAGAGACTTAAAGTAATGGTCCCCTAAACACCTAACTTAGTTCGTGAGGATCGCAGTGGTCAAAATGAACGTCCTGCCTCGGCTGCTATACACCATGCAAGCGATCCCCATTAGGCTCCCCCGGCTTTCTTTTCGTCCTACAGGTCGGCCTGCATGAAATTCGTATGGCACGATGCCCGCCTGTGCTTAAGCTACGCCAGGCTCACGGTCCCTAAACTTAAAGGCGGCCTGAGTCTGCCGGACATCCATAAATACAACCTGGCTTGTGGCCTCACTAGAATCGTTGACTGGGTAGCTAACGGGGAACGAAAGAATTGGGTGAGGCTGGAACAGGCATTCTCCCCCCTTCCCTTATCCCATTTACCATGGGTTTCGCAAGGCAACACACCACGTGACTGCAAAGTACACCCTCTCAAACTCCCCTCCTTGCAAGCCTTCCGGGAGGCCTGCACCAAGCACAAACTATCGGACCGACACGACCCCATAACCCCCCTTAGACTAAACCCCAACTTCCCACCGGGCAAGCACCCCACCTTCCTGTCTGACAGCTGGCCCCACACAACCGTAAGGGCGGGACAATTCTTTCTGCGGGGTAGACTCATGCTACAACCAGAACTAACCATCTACACTCACAGAGACGAATTCCCATTTTGGACTTACTTACAAATTCGACACTTTCTGGACAGGACAGCCCCGAGTTCCCGCTGGTCTAGGCCTTGCTCCCCTTTCAAAAGCCTATGCTCAAAAAGGGAACTACAGAGACACCTCATCTCAACGATCTACAGTCTATTATTTTCTTCACACTCCTCCAAACTTCACTGGGCCAACCAACGGTGGGAACGGGACCTTGCACTGGACATCACGGAAGAGGAATGGGAAACCGTCTACAGACTGGCCCACAAAGGTTCAGTCAATGTTCAAACACAGGAAAATGCTTACAAGCTCCTCTCCAGATGGTACAAAACCCTGCTCAAACTGCACAGAATTAATCCTGCTCTCCCAAGGGTTTGCTGGAGGTGCCATCTGGAGACTGGCTCTTTCTTCCACATTTGGTGGACCTGTCCCAAACTCCAACCCTATTGGGCGGAGGTCCATAGACTCATTACAAAAATCACGACTGACAATTTAGAATTCACGCCGGCCCAGTTTCTTCTCCACCATGCCCAGGCTCTCCCAAGGGGCTACTACCGCTCCCTGGTGATGCACATGGTAAATGCTGCACGGATGTGCATCCCGCTTAAATGGCTCTCCCCACACCCCCCATCTCTGGCTTACTGGTTCGCTCGCCTCCAAAAAACGATGGAGATGGAGGAACGCATCCACCAATCTAATGATAACCCTGCGAAGTTCACCGAAACTTGGGCCTGTTGGATCCATTTCACCACAACCAACAACTACAAAAATATCAGACCCTGACGACTATGACCAGATTTCCTCATCTCCCACTACCTTACCAAGCTGTATCGGTCTGTCTGTTCCCCCCCTCTCTAACCTGGACCTCTATCCCCCCCCTTACCTCTCCAATAATCTATAGGACACAGTTGAAGGCCCTATACTGCCGGACATCACCACTCTGACCGATAGACAGACACTAGGGAGACCGGCTTAGGGACTAACTGAGATGATAGCACATCACTCGTATCCTGTATTCCTCACAGTTGTCCGTGCGACAACTGTGAGTCGGAAGCAAAGGTAACTCGCTCAGGTAAAGCTCTACTTATACTATGTTGCATTAAGATGGTGCTGAGGCGGCTGCGTCCACATTTAACTTCCACTGTCAGCCACTGTACAATGCTATGTTATTTGTCCCTGTTGTAAACCTTAATAAACACTTTTGAAAAAAAAAAAACCCTTAACTCTATTAGTCCAAGATTATTCTACATGGAGAGAAAAGATTCAACATAGAGAGAAAAGATTCGACATTATAGCGACAGTGTTAGGGGAGAACATTCGACATGAATGACAAAGATTCGACAAAGTAGCGAAAAACATACAAACGTTGAAGCTGTCATTGAAGGCTTATGGTGTCTGTCAAAAGTTCTAAGAAGATTTGACAAGCAGCTAAACTGTACGACGCCACAATCGTACATTTCCGGCCACGTGCTTGGTCCATAGGCTATAGAAGAATTTGAATGTTGGTTGACTAGTAATAATAATTTATAAATATAATTATTAATAGTCATAAAACATTAGAATTCTTTTATAGCTTGTAGGCAGAACATTCGACCAGAAATGTATGATTGCAGCATCGTACAGTTTAGCTACTCCGTCGAATCTTCTTAGAACTTTCGACAGACCCCATAAGCCTTCAATGACAGATTCGACCTTAATTAATTAGTATTTTCCGACTAATGCATTTTTTAACAAAACAAAATAAATAAAAATGAATTTCGGGAGTAACTAAATACATTTATTTTTTGGACGAAAACGAAATTCCGAAACAAAATATTTCAATGTGCACATGTCTAATGGCAACTCCAGAATTCCTCCCCACTCCTTGCTCCCAGGTAGCCGGTAATGACTGGTAAAAAATGTAGAGAAAAGCTAATAGTGCTTATATCATTTAAAAATGGGAAGCAATATAGTCCTCTTACAGGAGACCGACTTTAACCACTTGAGCTCTGGACAATTTTACCAGGACATTTTCTGCTATTCAGCCCCAGGGTAGTTTAACTGCTAATTGCATGACTGTTCAAAGCTGTACCCAAACAAAATTTGTATAATTTTTTCATACAAATAGAGCTGTCTTTTGGTGGCAATATATTTTTTTTGCAATATAAATGAAAAAAATACCTCAAATTTTGTTATATAAAAGAAAAAAATACTTTCTGCTATATAACATATCCAATATTTTTTTTTTTAATCAAATGTCTCCATAGATTAAAGCCAAAATATATCTGCTACCCCTACCCCATTGTTACCCTAGCATTTCACAAAAATGTCCTGCGGTTTCCCCTTGGAGTTGAGTTGAGTTGAGTTGAGTTGAGGTGCACTTTCTATAGCGTGGTCAATTACCCCGAAGGATCCCGACACGCTGGCGACGTCCCTGGGTAAACCCAGGGACAAGTGGACAGCAAGATGGTACGACTAGGACTGATGTTCCTGCTCGGATGTTACACTCAGGCCAACTGACGCCTTAAGCCGGGTAGGCTTGATGGAATAGCCATGTTTTTAAACTCCGGCGAAAGGCCGCCAGTGATGCCGCCTCCTGGATGTCCTCCGGGAGGGAGTTCCACAGCATGACACCCTGGTGGGAGAAGGACCTGCCACCCCGACGAGTTTTCTTAGGCACCGGTATGCTTAGGAGGCATTTCCTGCTAGATCGCAGAGTTCTTCCCGGGGCTCTCTTGAGGAACCTTCTCCGCAGGTAGCCAGGGGCTATGCCTTTCAAGATCTTATACATAAGGCAGCCGGCTTTGAACAGAGAGCGTTGAACAACGGGCAGCCAATGCAAGGCTTTCCGGGCAGGGGTGATATGTTCCCTCAAGGGGACACCCGTGAGTAACCTTGCCGCTGCATTCTGAACAAGCTGCAACCTGCGGGTGGATTTCCTTGGTAATCCTAGATAAAGAGAATTACAGTAGTCTAGGCGACTACCGATCATGGCGCAGACCACGGTCTTTTTATCTGGTGGCTCCAGGTACTTAAAAAGCACCCGAAGTAGCTTGAGCTGCCAGTGGCATGAGCTGGCAACCCTGCTTATCTGCGGTTCCAGAGTCAATCTGGAGTCCAGGATGAAACCCAAGTCCCGCACCTGGGTACCAACCACCGGTGGGGCGCCAAAAGAGGCGGGCCATGGGGGGAGGTTAGGTGGACAGGACAAGTCGCTGAAGATGATACCCTCAGTCTTGTCTCCATTCAGTTTTAAAGAATTGGAGGCCATCCATGTGTTGACATCCTCCAGACAGGAAGCCAGTATGAGACTGGGAGTCTGGTTCCTGGGCAACCTCAGATAAATCTGGGTGTCGTCTGCATACACTTGATACTGGACTTTATGGGTCTGGATTACATCAGTCAGTGGCTTCATATAGATGTTAAAGAGTAGGGGCGACAAGGCCGAGCCCTGAGGCACCCCACAAACCAGGGCTGAGTTGGTGGAATAATGAGGGCCAAGTTTGATCTTTTGCACTCTGCCCTGGAGAAATGAGGCCACCCATGCCAACGCTGCGCCATCCATGCCCAAAACAGATTGCATACGTCGTAGTAAAATCGTGTGATTGATGGTATCAAAAGCAGCCGACAAGTCCAGCAAAACCAAAACTACCGAATCTCCATCGTCCAGGCTATTGAGGACATCGTCATAAACACATAGAAGACTTGTCTCTGTACCACGCCCAGGGCGGAATCCAGACTGGTGTTCATCCAGAATGTTAAAGGACTCCAGATAACTCTGCAACTGGATCACCACCAGTTTTTCCATGATCTTGTCCAGGAACGGTAGGTTAGAAATAGGCCGATAGCTGCCCAAGACAAGGGGGTCCAAGGAGGGCTTTTTCAGCAGAGCAGAAACTACTGCCTGCTTTAGGCTCTCCGGGACCACACCCGTCAGGAAACAGCTATTGACTACATCCCGTATAAACGGGGCAAGGAACTCAGCGGCCTCCTTGATCAGAGTGGCCGGGCAGACATCCAGGGGGGAGGACGACGGCTTCAAAGAAGTTATCACCTCAACCACCTGGGAGACCGTCACCATCTGAAAGCAAGAGAGCCCCGGGGCCGACCCGGAGTAGCCGGACGCCTCTTGGGCAATAGCGGGCGAGATGATATTATCTCTAATGTTCTCAATCTTGGGTGGGGTCACCCACATATGTGGCAGGTGGCCCCTCCCTCAGCTATTTAAGAGCTGAGGGCGGATCCATCCGACAGGTGTAGTGTTATTCGAGGGGAACCACCCATGGGGATCGTATCAACGTTTTTTTCTCTCCATTATTATTTTTTTATTTTTTAATAAAAGACTTGCCCCAACCTGTCTTCTGTGTTTTTAATTTTTTTTTTACACTTTAAGCTTTAATAAGCCCCCTGCCTGCAGACCCCAAAAACCACTGGGCAAGGGTTATGAGGATGAGGCCCTTGTCCCCATAAATGGGGACATGGTGCTTTGGGTTCCAAAGCATCCTCCCCATGTTGATGGCATGTAGCCTGGTACGGTTCAAGAGGGGGCGCTCACTTTTCCCCCCCTCTTTTCCTGCAGCCTGACAGGTTGCGTGGTCGGATAAAGGTCTGGTATGGATTTTTGGGTGGAACCCCATGGCATTTTTTTTATTTTGGTGTGGGTCTCCCCTTAAAATCCATACCAGAAATTAAGTGCCTGGTATAGAATTTGGAGGACCCCCACACATTATTTATTAAATTTTGGTTCGAGAGTTCCCCTTAATATTCATACCAGACCCAAAGGGCCTGGTATTGGACTGAGGGGGGGGGACCCATGCCATTTTTTATAATTACTTTTATATGTGTTCCCAGAGCCGACAATTCATCAAAGCCGAGAGTAGTTTTAAATGACTTTTTTTCCTATAGAAATTTAATTTTGCGCAGGGACTGTTCTAAACACGAGAAACACGCGCCACTTTACAGGCATACTATAGACACCCCCAGGTACGAGATTTAAAGGAATATTTAACTTTTATTGTTTCACTTTAAGCATTATTAAAATCACTGCTCCCGAAAAAACTTTTTTGCATTGATACATGTCCCCTGGGGCAGGACCCAGGTCCCAAAACACTGTTTATGACACTAACTTGCACATTAATCTTTAAAATTAGCACTTTAGATCCAACAGACTTTTAAAGGGTAATCCGCGACTTTCGAATTTGTGACTTTTCGGGCTCAAATCGCACCGCAAATTTGAGCCCGAAAAGTCACAAATTCATACAAAATGAATGGGCTTAAATTGTACTGCAAAGAATCACATGTGATTTGAACAGGAATGCTGTGAGATTCCTGTCTGAATCGCATGTGATTTCCCCCATGGCTCAAGTATAAACCTAGAAGCATAGATGGCAGGAGTGTGTCCCCCCGTATCCTTCCCATCCAACTGACTGCTTCTAGGCTCTCCAGGGTATGCGTGCTGGGGAACTTCCATGGGTGGATTGAAAAGGCCTTGGGTATCAGCTCTTCTGCCTCCATGTGTCTCTGCTGACTCTTGGCACTTTGAATGGAACATGGTTTCATAGCCCATCTCTCTGCATAATTTTTAACCCCTTACTGCACCCACCTCCATACATTTACCCTTTACTGCACTCACTCTATCACCATACATCAACCCCATACTGCTCATCACCACATCTCTATACATAAACCCCTACTGCACCTATCCATCTCTAAACAGTTACTTATTAGTGCACTTCCCCATCTCCATATGCATTCTATATGCACACTATACATTGACCCCTTTCTGCACCCTCCACTCTAGCACTGTCAGGGGAAGGACTGGCCTGTGAGCTGGAACTAGTTGGGAAGAAGTGAAACAGATGTAATGGTATCTCATGCAAAATGCTCCAATGCTAAAACCATAATTATACTGTTAATATTTTTGTAAATACTGTTAAATGTGTAATATATATATATATATATATATATATATATATATATATATATATAGTATGCAACCCTTTCAATAAATGTATATTACAGATAAAACTACTACTTATGTTGAAGAATCCTCAGATTTAGCTGTATATATGTGAAAACAATTTTAGTGACTGGAGTGTATTCACATATACACATACTGTAACATAGTTAACAATATCTCCTGTTTCAAATGCAGTCTAAAAAAGTTGATCAAATGATGTACATGATCTACATCCATCCCATCCCGGCATGTCAGGGTTTTAAGTATAATCCTGGACTCAGAACTCTCCTTTTGACCCCACATCCAATCATTGTCAAAAGCTTGCACCTCAACCTATGTAACAATTCCACACCTTCCTAACCAATATTACCCCCAATCTTCTAGTTTACTCCCTGACACCTCCCTCTTCATTGGCTTACATTTATATAGGCCATCTCCCTGCAGTCCATCATGAATGCTGCTGCCAGGCTCACCCACCTTCAGTGTCTACCACCCCTCTCTGTCAATTCCCCCATTGGCTTGTGCTCACCTAACAAACTAATTTCAAAATACTAACAATAACTTACAAAGCAATCCACAACTTTGCCCCTAGCTACATCTCTAACCTAGTTCCAAAATACCAACCAAACCATTCTCTTCATTCCTCTCAATACCTCCTTTTATCCAGCTCCCTTGTCCCCTCCCCCCATGCTCTCCTCCAGGACTTCTCCCAAGCTTCTCTCATCCTATAGAACTCACTACCCCAATATGCCTCTGTCCACTTTTAGGTGATCCCTGAAAACCTTTTCTTCAGAGAAGCCTATCCCACCTCTAACAGCTGTATTTCCACTTTCTCCATCAGCTCATCCCTCACAGTTATTACCTTTTGTATCGCTTGACCTTCCATTTTATATTGCAAAGATCTAGGAAGCAGGGCCCTTCAATTCCTCCTGTATTAAATTGTATTATAAACTTTACTGTTTGCCCCCATGCTTCAAAGCATTGCGCAAACTGTTGCGGCTATATGAATCCTGTATAATAATGATAATTACTATAAGTAACTACATTTTTTTGCCTTTTTTTGTTATTATTGAAATACATACAATCTATTTTTGCATTATTTATAGCTGGCTGGTGTGTATCCTGTTCAAATTTCACTATAGTATATTTTTCTTTTATTAAAACCTGCATGGTGTCTACCTCTCAGGCCACGTACACACGATCGAACATGTCCGCTGAAACTGGTCCACAGACAGTTTTTTCATCAAGTCGTTGTGTCGTTGTGTTCTACGTCACCACGTTCTGGTCCGAGGGGATTTTGGTCCGATGGTGTGTAAGCACATCAGACCAACAGACCATCAGTCTGTGAACCGATGAAAATGAACTTCAGTCCGTTTTCATTGGTTTGGACTGATCGTGTGTATGCGGCCTAAGTGTTAGAAACTGCTTTGGGTCTTTATTACTGCCTGTGTTCCCTATGCAGATTCTGCCCCATCCTTTTCTGATAATGTGTCACGAGGACTAAAAACAAGGAGAAATTTCCTCGGACATGTCTGATCGTGTGTACAGGGCCTCAATGTGTGGCCTAATAAAACACCTTACATAATGGGCATCAAGTCTGTGCAACTTGTTTGGCTTTCTTTAAAATAATAAAAGTTTCCTTGATATTTTGATCAAAAGAATGCTTGCCCACTAATTGTACAACAATTATGGTTTTTCGCAGAAATATATTCTTGATTATAAAACCGCCTGTTGTATCCCTGTGAATCTGCAGTCTACTAAAGTAGATCACCAAAGGGCTTCATTTTATAAAGCATACCCATATCAGGTACAAGGAAAAATTTATATATTTTGCTTGTACATGATTAAATAATGGAAATCATCAAAGCCTTCTCAGATTTACTAAACTCTTCGAAAAATGAATTGCACCTGCAAAGTGAGCAGTCTATTTTCTTTAATTAAAATAACCACATAGCGTGCATGGACAGAGCATTTTTTCCATTTATTTTTTCCAGTTAAATAATACACTCTAATTTTTTTTTCTTAACATTTTTGCTGCCCAAGTCGATTTAGGATTTTAGCATACATGTTAAAAAGCATATTTTAGGTCTGAGAATAAGTTAAAACCCACAAAGCATAGACATTCCAGAAAATTAAATTATGGTAATTTAAATTTTATTATGTCACCTGATATTACCACAATGCTTATCACACCCATATTTTTAGTAAAGAAATACACCAAAAATAATTTTATTACACACAAACACTATATTACCCAATTTCATGCACTCGTGAATAAACTATGGTATTGAAAAATGTCCATAGACAATGCATTTAAAATGTTTAGACCTTTTAAGTTACAGAATCCTAGAATTATTGCTTTTACTCTGCCATACACATCGATGAATAAAGTGTGTGGCGCAATCATCGTTCTCATAAAAAGGCAAAACCGATGCATGCATTTATCTTTGTATGTGTGTGTTCATGAGGGCATGAGTGTACTTACATTTTTTAACCTTTTTTCTTACTTAAAGCGGAGGTCCTTTAAAAAAAAAAAAAAAAAAAGTCAGCAGCTACTAACACTGTAGCTGCTGACTTTTAATAAGGACACTTACCCATCTTAGTCGCCAGCGTTGTCGGCCCCCGCTGAGGCTGATCCTTGATCCTGGCAGCTCCAGGCGCCGCCATCCATAATAAGGGAAACAGTCACTGCCCGTTTCCTACTGCACATCCGCGAGCAGCACGACGCTTTGTGAATGGGTCGGCTGCTTTCTGGGATACACACAGTTCCCAGAATGCAGCGCGCCCCATTCACAAGAAGAAACAGACTGTAGGAGGAGGAAGAGAATCGACCGTGGAAGAGACGAGGCAGATTCGGCACTTCCACATAGCAACAGCTATTTAGGGTAAGTAAAAAAATGTTTTCTCATTTTTTTTTGGTGGAAAGATTTTTTTAGGGTGGAACTCCGCTTAAATATTATTGCCATTGCATAGGGGACTAACAAACCACTACAGTATGTGATAGTATAATGTACATGACAGGTCTTCTTTAACCCTTCTGGTGGTATTCCTGAGTCTGGCTCGGGGTAAGATTTTTGTACCAAGAGCGGTATCCCTGAGCCAGAGTCGGGCTCGCCTCGCAACAGCCAGAGACAAAGTTACTTACCTTGTCTCTGGATCCGCCACCGATCTCCGTTCCCTGCAATGTTACGACGCATGGGGGCGGAGAACGGCGCAAAATTAAAAAAAGTAAACAAACACAGTACATACAGTATACTGTAATCTTATAGATTACAGTACTGCATGTAAAAAATACACACCCCATTTGTCCCTAGTGGTCTGCCCAGTGTCCTACATGTACTTTTGTATAATAAAAAACTGTTCTTTCTGCCTGCAAACTGGAGATTGTCCATAGCAACCAAAAGTGTCCCTGTATGTCAAAAGTGGTTTTAGAGCAGCTAGAAAACAGCGATAATAAATTATAATCACTTGCAGAATTGAGCGATAGCGAAATTCGTCATAAAAAAATTAAAGTAATGACACAATTCTGCAACTGAGCAAATTTCAGTGATTTTGAGTTGATTACATTATTAAATAATTTTTATTATAATTATATTATTATTTGTTATAATTATTTATAATTATTTATTATATTATAATTTATAATTTTGTTTTTTAAACTTTTTCATACCCGGGATGAATACTAGACTTTTGTTTGGTCAGATTTAAGTTAGTTATTCCTAGGAATTACAGGCCTACAGTATAGAATGCTAAATTTCCTTGCAAAATAATGGTAACGCTTTCAGCACCTAAAATCTGAAATAATCATACCACCAAGGGGGTTAAGGAGACATTATACCCCCCCCCCCCATATCACCTATTCACCTGTTCAGGGAAACGGAAGTGATGAGAAACGTGTTGCTTCTGTCTTGATTCAGTGCAGAAATTATCAGCAAATGGACCTAAATGCGAGGGCAATCCACAAGAAAGCTGAAAGTCAGGGCAGGGAATCAGCAATTCCAAGAGTTTTCTTTATTTTCATGACTATGAAAATTGTAGAGTCACACTGAAGGCATCACAACTATGAATTAACACATGTGGAATTATATACATAACAAAGTGTGAAACAACTGAAAATATATGTCATATTCTAGGTTCTTCAAAGTAGCCACCTTTTGCAGCAGACACATCTCTAGAACAACTGTTAGGAGGAGACTGTGTGAATCAGGCCTTCATGGTAGAATATCTGCTAGGAAACCACTGCTAAAGAAAGGCAACAAGCAGAAGAGACTTGTTTGGGCTAAGGAACACAAGGAATGGACATTAGACCAGTGGAAATCTGTGCTTTGGTCTGATGAGTCTAAATTTGAGATCTTTGGTTCCAACCACCGTGTCTTTGTGCGACGCAGAAAAGGTGAACAGATGCACTCTACATGCCTGGTTCCCACCGTGAAGCATGGAGGAGGAGGTGTGATGGTGTGGGGGTTCTTTTCTGGTGACACTGTTGGGGATTTATTCAAAATTGAAGGCATACTGAACCAGCATGGCTACCACAGTATCTTGCAGCGGCATGCTATTCCATCCGGTTTGCGTTTAGTTGGACCATCATTTATTTTTCAACAGGACAATGACCCCGAACATACCTCCAGGCTGTGTAAGGGCTATTTGACCAAGAAGGAGATTGTTGGGGTGCTGCGCCAGATGACCTGGCCTCCGCAGTCACTGGACCTGAACCCAATCGAGATGGTTTGGGGTGAGCTGGACCACAGAGTGAAGGCAAAAGGGCCAACAAGTGCTAAGCATCTCTGGGAACTCCTTCGGGACTGTTGGAAGACTATTTCAGATGACTACCTCTTGAAGCTCATCAAGAGAATGCCAAGAGTGTGCAAAGCAGTAATCAAAGCAAAAGGTGGCTACTTTGAAGAACCTAGAATATGACATATTTTCAGTTGTTTCACACTTTTTTGTTATGTATATATTCCCACATGTGTTAATTCATAGTTTTGATGCCTTCAGTGTGAATCTACAATTTTCATAGTCATGAAAATAAAGAAAACTCTTGGAATGAGAAGGTGTGTCCAAACTTTTGGTCTGTATTATATAAAAAAAAAATTAAAATATACATGTGTGTATATATATACATATACAGGCATGTGTGCTTGATCTTTGGGGTGCACACCCTAATGCAAGCCTATGCTCATCAATGCTGCTATTTCTGTACTGCACTTTGCACTGCTCTACAACCGTTATGGCTGCAGAGCAGATGTTAGGATACTTTGTTTTCCATCATTAGGCAGCGAAAATAGAATAGAAAGTTCAGTAGAAAGATAATCACGTCAAGGTTACTGTATAAGGCCAAAGGGCATCCTTTGCAGCTTTAGGAAATTAGCTTTAATCTTCACTGGTGAAAAAAATTTTTGCTGCGAAAATATATTCTTTCGCATATTCTAGAAGATACTACAATATAGATAGCTTTAAAAGGGTTGTTTTGTTAAAGTAAAGAAATAAATGATACCTCAATTCACAATTGTTGTTTTGTGTGACTTGATGTTGTTGATTTAGCCTGCTCTGACATTTGACTTGTGGTAAGTATTTTACTGGTCTTTTCTTGGCACCATACAGTATCTGAACAGCTGATTTAGTGGCCTGCTCGACTCTTTGTCCTGTTTTCTCCCTGTTTGACAATCAAGCACTATTTTACCTTTTCTGGTTTGACCTCAGCCTGTTTTAATGTAATTAAAGGTTTGGTTTACATTGCCTACTTTGTTCAGGTTTGATCATCTAGTCTAGAAGGGCCTAGTACTTTGACATAGAGCAAGCACATAAGCTTCTGAAGGCCTTACGCTATTGGCAGTGGTTATTGTATCTTAACAAATGCTGACAATTACAAAAGATTTAGACCACTTTCACACTAAGGCATTTTTCAGGCTCTTTTGGGCTAAAAATAGCGCCTGTAAAACGCCTGAAAAACGAATGAGGGCTTTCACACTGAGGCGATTGGGTTGGCAGGACGTTAAAAAACCTCATGCAAGCAGCATCTTTGGAGCAGTGAAGGAGCGGTGTGTACACCGCTCCACTCCCCCTGCCTGTTGTAGTGGTGCTTTGCCTGCATTTCTAACCATTTTTCGGCCACCAGCAGGGTTAAAAGCATCCCGCTAGCTGCCGAATACCTCAGCAAAAACTAAAAATGCTGCTAAAAATTGCAGCACTTTACCGCCCACGCCCTAGTGTGAAAGGGGCCTTATTATTATTTATTTTTTCACCTTTCTCTGGATATGCTAGTTCCTAAATATTTGAAGTCCTTTGTAAGACTTGGAACTTGGCTCTTTCCGTTCCACATGTTGACAGTGTTGGGGTTCCAATCATAAGGCACCAGTGCTGTTATGTGAAAGAAAGAAGTGATTCACATTATTCCTATAGCCAGTGGCACTATGTTTTCTTTTTGCCACCTGGAGCTGAATGAAGCAGTGGGGGAGTCAAACAAAGGTAAGTAAAGACAACTAATAGGGAAGCTTTTAAAGTGAACCCAATTTCACAGAAAAGTCCGGGCCATAAAAAGCCAAATTGGTAGAACATGTAAGGATGAATACAGTGTATCATTTCTCATATTTAAAAAAAAAAAAAAGAAAGCTCTCAACTTAGATTTTTTCTGTGTAATGTCTTTTTTTTAATGTCGAACTACAGGCATATTTCTTTTCTTTGTATCTTTCTATTCCCTATGTTCCCACTGGGGTAACTTTCTTTAAATTATTTTGGAAACAAAATAAAAAAATATATAAATATAGATAATGGGATAGACCATCTTTGACAAATCTCACATTTTGGATTTCTCCTCAGTTGCTGTCCTGGTGATCCAGGGAGAATGGGGAAGGGGAAGATGTCAGATTTAAAAAGTAGTGTGGTTTAAGTAAAAGAAAATGTGATTGGTTTTCATTTGTTATTACACTTTAGACATGTGTACACTGAAATATTTTGTTTCGGAATTTGGTTTTCGTCTGAAAAATGTATTAATTTAGTTACCAAAATGTGTTTTTATTTATTTTGTTTAGTTAAAAAATGCATTCGTCTGAAAATCCAAATTAATTAAGGTTGAATCTGTCATTTAAGTCTTATGATGTCTGTCTAATGTTCTAAGAAGATTTGACGGAGCAGCTAAAATGTATGACGTTGAATGTTCCGCCTACAAGCTATAGTAGAATTCTAATGTTGTATAACACTAGTAATAATTATATTTATAAATTATTGTTACTAGTCAACCAACATTCAAATTCTTCTATAGCCTATGGGTGGAGTATTTGACCGGAAATGTACAATCGTGGCGTCGTACAGTTTAGCTGCTTGTCGAATCTTCTTAGAACTTTCGACAGACACCATAAGCCTTCGGCTGTGTACACACGATTGGTCTTGACTGATGAAACTGGCCTTAAGGCCAGTTTTATCGGTCCAAACTGATCATGTGTACGGCCCATCGGACCGTCATCCGTTGGACCAAAGTTTTAAAACTTGCTTCAAAATCGGACTGATGGACGCCTGACCATCGGACCAAACCGATGGTTAGTACGCAAAAGCATCGGTCCAAAATCCCGTGCATGCTCAGAATCAAGTCGACGCATGCTTGGAAGCATTGAACTTCGTTTTTCAGCACGTCGTTGTGTTCTATGTCACCACGTTCTGACCTGATCGGATTTTGGACTGATGGTGTGTACGCACATCAGACCATCAGGCCACTTCAGCGGTGAACCGATGAAAATGGTCCATCGGACCATTCTCATCAGATTGAACCGATCGTGTGTACGTGGCCTTCAATGACAGATTCAACATTTGTATGTTTTTCATTGCTTTGTCGAATCATCGTCCATGTAGAATGGTCTACTTCAACACTGTCTCTATAATGTTGAATCTTTTCTCTCTATGTTGAATCTTTTCTCTGTGTATTGAATAACCTTGCACTAATAGAGTTAGGTTAAACACATTCGACCGCAGATTCGATAGACACAGATCGCTATTGTCATCATCATGTCGAATCTCCTATCTATATTGATCTGTTGTAGCAACAAAGATGAAAATAAAGCATTTTTTTGTCGGATCTTTCTCATTTCGGATTCTGCGCGTTCCTTTTCGTTTGTTAAAACGATAATGAAAATACCTCAAATTCAGACAAATTCAGACGAAAATGCATTCGGACAAAAATGAATGCTCATGTCTATTACACTTTGCTTAGCCATAATGGATTGATAGATTCATATCAAGATTAATACTTCAGTTTTGGGTGGCAGTTGATTTGAACTGCCCACTGGTTGGGTATATATATGTTAAAAACTCTCTGGAGAAGTCAGCCTAATATGCCGTCATTTAATCTCACTTCTGCTGCAATAATAAAAGTAAATGAAAACATGAACTAAAAGAAAAAAACAACATTGAGAGTAAGACGTGTTTCTTTTGAGTAAGAGCTAGATGTGATGATCGCAGTGCCAACATTTCTGACAGATATAAGAAGTCAGATTGTGATTCAACAAATTTGTATTAAAAAAAAACTGTCATGTTAATATGAATTTTCATTTTCATTGCAATATTGTTTTGATTTCCCTCAAACATACTTTTATGGATTGATCCACCAGCCTGTAAATTCAAAACACACTTTTAGAAATATAATTATTTGCTAAGAAATTTGGCATGTTGTACATAAAGCTATCTGTAAGCAGCATGGGTTAATTTTGTTCCAAAAAATAACTGCTCAGGAATACTTAAACTGTAGTGAGATTAAGAGTCACCACCATCCTACAACTTAGTTATTGATGAGAGGCATCAGTGATTTAAAATACTTTTGGCAAGATTGAATAATAAATTTGAGGTAAATATTTATACGAATATATAAATATAAAATACGCTAAGTAGTAAATTGTTGTAGTGTTATATCTGGAATTTAATTTAATCATGCATAATTCATAAAGCACTCAGTTGGCAACAAGATGTTCTTTATACTGTGGAAATAGTACTAGAGATTTGTGATTATCAGCCATCAGTTTCCTGATTTACAGATACAAATGTACATTAAATCTCACAATATTTTAAATCCGAGCTCTAGAATAATTTTGGTTTCCTATAATACTCTCCATACAAGCGTTGGAATCTAAAAATAGGTTGCTGTAAGATGTGGGTCATTTGCAGATATCTAATTTCTGTGAACTGCTTCCCTAATTGCCTGCCCCAATCTGCATTCAATGCTCAACCCCAGCTATAATCAGTTTTCTTTATAAAAATATCTTGTGGGGAGGGTTTAAACCCTGTCTGTATAAAATACTATTTGCATTTTTCATTAAGGATTTGTTTCTGTCAATTACAGTAATTGTCTGTATGTTCTGCCTTATTCTCACAATTGTTAAGCTTTCCACAGCTTTCTATTCTGTCTGACACCTGTCAACTAAACAGGAAATGAGGAGAAATCTCCTTTGTGGGCATATTTGCAAGAATAAAATACTGGCATAGCTTAATTCTAATAGAAAATGTGTTTTATTATTGTCTGTGTATCAACTAAATGGATGTTCTCTTTCCGTTCTATCTGAAACCTATCAAGCACACAAGTAGTGGGGAGATATTCCCTCAATCCAACTGCTATCAAATGCAAAATGAAAAAGAAACATCCCCTAGCAAATAAATACATCAATAAAAAGATGATTTAACATGTATCTAAACCCAAGGCAAAAATGCATTCAGCTTACCAGTTGTTGGATGTGGTAGATGCATTTGTTTTCTTTTAAAAAATTAAGAACATTTTCTCCAAGTCCCGAAAAATACCTGCTAGTCCTGTCAGAAATCAATGGTGCTTTCATCACCAACTGACCACTTTCTACATTCCTATGTTCTGAGATAAAATCTCAGTCAATATTTTTAGTTCTTGCCAGTTCTGTTCTGTGAACTGCAGAACCCATACAGCTTATGTTACTGAGAGGAAGAGGTGATTTTAGTCCTAATACAGGGAGCCTCCTTGGATGACAATGCAGTTCCTTCATAGATAAAGAACACTGAGTACAAGTTGTCACTGTAGCATGGGATGTGTGTTACTGGAAAGATCACCAGGTAAAAAAAAGGAACAAAGCCGCAGCAAGTTGCAATATATATATATACTCTATTTTTTGTTTTTTATATTCTATTTTTGTTCTTGATTTATATATATATATTTTAATTACTATATAAAAACACAAACTGTTATGCCGCGTACACACGACCGTTTTTCATGACGAGAAAAATACAATTTTTTAAATTGATCATTAAAATCGATTGTGTGTTGGCTTCAGAGCATTTTTCTCTACGTGAAAAATTGGCATTAAAAATTTAGAACATGCTCTATTTTTTCTCGTTGTTTTTCACGCCGTGAAAAACCGTCGTGTGTAGGCTTTAACGATGGGGAAAAAACGTGCATTCTCAGAAGCAGGTTATGAGAAGGGAAATTTGCATAATCAGCCCAAAGGGTGTCACCAGTCGAATGGAACTTTCCGTTGTACGTATTGTACGTCACTGCGCTTTTCTCTAGCATTTTTTTTCAAGATCATGTGTATGCAAGGCAGGCTTGACAAGAATCACGTTGAGAAAAACGTCGTTTTTTCCATGACATTAAAAATGGTCGTGTGTACGCGGCATAAGGCGTGCATGTGCTCAGTGACAGTTTGAGAAAAGCAGTGCAATAATAGAAAAGGAAACAAGTGGAAGAAAAAGGTCAACTGGTTTGCAGACGTGGTATAGCAGAAACATAATGAAGACTTTTAATTGTTAGTACACATTGGAGTTGATTATTACAAATATTAAATGCAAATAGGCTGTTTATTATGCAAGATTAATTGTGCATTCACCCAATCATGTGTAAGCAAAATAATATTTGTTATCTTCTTTGCACGTGCTCAGGTATTTTTTTTTAAAGTGAATTTTCTCCACATTCACTAATCTAAAAGATAATTCTCTTGCAAAATACAAAGTTCCTTGCAAAGTGAACAGCCTACTTGTCCTTAATAAATCAACTTCATAGTTTTTCAGGCAGAATACGGCATACTGGGTAAAAGCAGAAATTGGAAAAATATCTAACTAATATAAAAAATAAATGGTATGGTTATATAATATCTGTACTACAATTATTGTTACAATACTCAAAGCACTTACACTTGATGGAAATAAAAATAAAAAACTAGTATCATGTAATTATTTTATTATTAGTTTGTTTTTCAGAAATACTGTAAAAATGGGCTAACCTAAGTAAGTATTGAACTATTCTGTTTCCTTTTGCTCTATGCTATTACAGTGTTTTCTCAACATCAGATGTAATGGCGATTCTTTTCAAAGCAGATGTTGATGCACTGTGCATTCTGAGAGAAATAAAAAGATAGTGTATCTTTTTTTCTTTATCTATTTTTAAAATGCATTCACTAAGTTCAAAATAAAAGTGGTACATTGTAAGTGAAAGCTAACATAAAGAGTAAATCTTTCAGAAAAAAGTATGCTCTCAGCTAATGAAGTCAGCTGTTTCCATAAGCAGAGCTGCAATAGAAATAACTAATAATATAGAAAAGGAAAGTCCTTGAATAATCTGATACTTTTTACCTCATTAGTTACAAATATGGACTATCCACAACTGGGACTTTGCCATACATTTGTTAATATTCAGACAGAACTTTGTAATTAAAGTAGATCTTTGTTTTAACATAATGGGAGATATTTACTATAACCAGAGCACTCAGAATCTGGTGCAGCTGTGAATAGAAACCAATCAGCTTTTAACTTTGGCTTGTTTGAGTAGGCTTTTTTTTCTTTAAAACTGCAATATTGCAGATTGTACCTTTGCTATGTTGGAGTCTTGTGTTTTTAAAAACTTTTTAAAAATCTTTAAAAATAGATTTATACAAATTAAGAGCTATTCTAACGATAACGTTGCATATAGATTTGCACAAATTAAGAGCTATTCTAACGATAAAGTTGCATATAAAATGTAGATAACTTGGACACCAGAAAACTCCCAATCCTAGTCCATACCTGTGTTGTTACTTGGGAATATAGGGATGTGATATAATGACCATAGTGCTTGTCCAGACACAGAAATAACACATAGCATAATCTGTTAAAGTTTCATAAAACAACTCAGGGTCACAAAATAACCTTGAAAAAGTGGGTGTATCGTTTGTGAAGCAAAGATTTAAAAAGAAGATCCCAGATCAAACTAGTTATATCTAAAAACATGAAGGACTACTTCCTTGTTGAAAAAACAATCTAAAAAGTGTGTTCTTGTTTGATTTTTTTTGTGAATTCTTTTGACAGTTTTGACAACTAACCTGGATGTATACCTGGTACTTTTAAGTGGAATAAGCTTTACATGCTCATATTTTATATTTATACTTCTCCCTTTCTCTTATCTAAAATCCCTCTGCTAGCTTCAATCTTGTTTATCTTAAAGGTAGGCTACTGTCCTAATTATTCCACTGAAAATATCCACATTAAAGTTGTTAATGATTTACTGAGGACAAAATGTAATGGTAAAGTCTCACTTTCCCCTCTTCTTGCCCAGGACAATTTTTAGCTTTCAGCATTGTCGCACTTTGAATGACAATTGCACGGTCATGCAACGCTGTACCCAAACTACATGTTTTTCATTTTCTTCCCACACATAGAGCTTTCTTTTGGTGATATTTTATCACCTCTGCGGTTTTAAATTTTTGCGATACAAACAAAAAAAATGGCTGCCAATCGGCTCTCCCTTTCAACATGGACCGAGAAAAGTTGTTTACCGACACTTCCTGGTTTACACGATGATCAGCTGGGATTGGTTACAGCTGATCACATGGTAAGAAGCCTCTGTCACTCTGCCAGGTGTGGTCATGTCCACTGCTCTTTGCACACTACACATCCCATATTCCATAGTTCCTAGACCATCCCATGTTTGAGTAAGAGAGGGTGGCTACATTCCTATATACAGTGGGACCAAGGAGTATGATTATAGCCACCTTTCAACAGGAAGTCAGATCACAAAAGAAGAAAAAGTAATTTGGAGAATTGGAGGAGGCTGAGACCAGTAGCAATGACTTTTTTCATTAATAATATATACTTAAATATAACATGTTTATTTAACCAGACTTTAGTGTCACTGTAAGATATTCAAATGCACTGTAAATTCGACCATAGATAGCGCACAGGTTGAAAGAAAAAAATCTCTAAATTCCTCCATCAACACAGTCCGGGTTGATGGGAGAATCCCTCCCATGGAGAACACAGTGATTACTGCTAGGGGCTATAATACTTACTAGAAAATAATTGCATGTAAAACTCAAAAAGCTGGTTATTACCAAGTTAATCGATTGATCAAATTGGCACATTCAGCCTGCCCATACATGGTTTGAAACGTGTCTGATATACCGACAGAGATTTGAACCGTCTATGGCCGGCTTAAAAAAAAATCACTTCTACAGCAAACTATATAATTTGAACTAATATACTCTCAGTAGTCCCAGATCCATTATTGTTTTTTGTTTTAATCTTTTATTAGACAAAGCAACAATTGTCAAGAGATGGATCCAGTAATGCTTTCTCCTCCACTGTCAGACATTAACTGATTTAATAAGTGAATAGAGCCTACTTATCTAGCAAAGCGTGTTTGCTTTTGAAAGTGTTAGTAACTGAATAGAGTAAAGCTGTGTTGCATACCCAATCACATGCTATCAAAATTACTGACATTTCCCTCACACATGATTGGCTATTAAAAGTCAACTCAGAATTACCAAATGTTTCCTTAATGTTCATTTTACATAGTGAACATACACTTTTTAAAGTGAACAGTCTTTTTGTCTATTGCTTACCCATTCCCTCACTTCTTCTTGTTGCTTCATGTTTGTATTTTTGCTATACAGATTGATGTGTTTTATTTTCTGTCTGTATCTGCATCTTTTGTATTTTTCTACCATCACTTTGTACAGTGCCATTTCTTGTTCTGCTTCTGTATTGTTTGAGACTGGCCACCCAATGTATATGTGCCTGCTTACTACTGTAATAGAGAGGATTCTAGCATTTTACAAGCACTTACTCTGTTCACACTGGGGATTCCTGACATGCAGGGAGGGAGAGGGGGGATAATTCATGGCAAGCCCTACCCTAAAAATAAGCCCTACTGTATTTTTGGTGGCCAAAACTTATATAAGACCCAGGCTTATTTTTGGGGAAACATGGTAACTCACATTAAAGATATCTCAACGTTTTTAGTTTTTTTGACCTGGGATCAGCCTCCTGCTGTCCCTATATAGCAGGACAGGAGTTTGAGAAGGAGAAGCAGTACAGGGAGTAAATCAGTTAATTTGCTGGCAAGAACGATGCTGATTGGAAGACAGTGTAGAGTGACAAAGAGAGATGAGTTAATCACTGCTGTGGGTTGAATGATGCTGGCCATCTGAGGACATCTAGTGGCAAAGAAAAGTACTGCTGAATAAATACTGAATACAAGTGGAGCTTCTGCTCATCTGATTCCTCCTCGTTCTGGTGCCACAATTGGCATCTTTCTTTATCAGGTACCCTTTGCTACTTCCAGGAGCCTCAGCCACGGATATTGATGTCACGGCTGGGGCTCCCTCCTCCTTCCCCTGTCACCGGGCCAGTAGGAGAGAGGAGTGGGCCTAGCGCATGCGCAATAGGGTTCCCAGCGTGAAGCTGAAAGGCTAAACTGCCTAGTATCCTTACCCGCAATGGCAGCGGTAGCATCCGACAGCTGATGGAAACATTGCTGGACTCCAGAACAGGTAAGTGTCCTATTTTTAAAAGCCATCAGCTGCAGTATGTGTAGCTGCTTGTTTTAATTTTTTTGGGGGGCGGACTCCTAATGGGGTAATTATTATTATCTTTTTGATTTTGGCAGGTTTTAATTTTAATCAGGTGCTAGTCTAAGCATGACTATTCTATTCTTTTTCTGCCTCAATCAGCTGCATCAATGTAGGGGCGCCTCCAAAAAAAGGACAGGGTCGGGGGTAGTGGATAATCAGGCCATCATTTTAAGAAAAAGTGTGAAAAATCCATTAATTTTTTGTTTATCATTTGTGGATTGCAAACTATGGGAATTTCAGGAACATGAATCTAGTAAAGATAATGAACACTTCTGCTGATAATGGACATCAGACAACCCCAATATCAAGTTACCTACCCAAAGGACATTATATTTATATTCAAGTCAACTTATTTTTCTTTTTTTAAATAACAAACATGTTATACTTACCTGTTCTGTGCAGTGGGTTTGCACAGAGCAGCCCTGATGCTCCTATTACTGGATCCCCTGTCAGCGCTCCTGGCCCCTCCCACCTATCAAGTGTCCCCAGAGCAATCAGCTTGCAATGGGGTCACCTGAGCAGGCTCCCCATGCTCAGCCCTGCCCCTTCTCTCTTCTCATTGACTCACTGGTTGTGATTGACAGTAGAGAGAGCCATTGGCTGACTTAGCCAATGAGGAGGGAAACTCTCTGGAAATTCAAGGCTCTCTGGTAAGTATGGGGGATTCTGCCCCTTCTCTCTTCTCATTGACTCACTGGTTGTGATTGACAGCAGCAAGAGCCATTGGCTGACTTAGCCAATGAGAAGGGAAACTCTCTGGAAATTCAAGGCTCTCTGGTAAGTATGGGGGATTCTGCAAACTAAAGGTTTTGCAGGAAGGTAAAAAGCCTTCAGCCTTTACAAACACATTTTTACGTTTTTAGACATATATATTGGCTCTTCGGGACTGATTTGAGCCAAGCTTCATGATGACAACTGCGGTGAGGAATATAAGAATTCCTATCATTGCTCTTGAAGAATGTTGAGGTTACAAAACCTTATCCCTCACCCTAATCTTTAAATCCAGGAAGTTAATCTCTGTCTGGCTTCATAATTTAAAAAAGATTGCTCTAGTTTTATTGTTTAATTCCTCAACGAAAAGGTCCAAATCACGTCGGCTACCATCCCACTGTAGGAGGACGTTGTCTATGTACCTGGCCCACAACACCACCTGAGGTTTCTAATGGGCATAGAAGATGTTCTCCTCCCACAAAGCCATAAACAGATTTGCCAAACTGTGGGCATATTTGGCCCCCATGGCAACCCCTCTGTCTTGTCTATAAAACTGTCTGTTTAACCAGAAATAGCTATATGAGGCTGCAAATGAGAGCAGTTCCATGATATATGTGATTTGTTTATCGAAAAGACCCTTATCCAAGCACTCAACCTGGCAGGCCACAGAAAAAGAGGGGGGACGAGAGAGCTCCCCCTCCTGAACCGTACCAGGCCACATGCCTTCAACATGGGGAGGATGTCCCCATGTTGATGGGGACAAGGGCCTCATCCCCACAACCATTGTCTAGAGGTTGTGGGGGTCTGTGGGCGGGGGGCTTATCGAAATCTGGAAGCCCCCTTTAACAAAAGGGGACCCCCAGATCTGCCCCCCATGTAAATTGGTAACGGAGTACATTGTACTACCATTTCACAAAGAAAATATGTGAAAATATTAAAAGTGACAGAAGACGACTTGGGGCAAGTCCTTTATTAAGAATAAAAAAAAAAAAGCATCCATCTGACATTTAGCAGCGACCTGGAACATAGGGCCTTAAATTACTTGTCATTTTGCTGCATGGACTTTTCTAAGCATGGGAAATATGCGCTACTTTACAGGCATACTATAGACACCCCCAGGTACGAAATGTAAAGTAATATTTCACTTTTATTGGTTCACTTTAAGCATTATTATTATTAGTATCACTGCTCCCAGAAAAACGGACACTTTTAAAAAAAAAATTGCATTGATACATGTCCCCTGGGGCAGGACCCAGGTCCCCAAACACTTTTTATGACCATAATTAGCATTTTAACCTTTAAAATTAGCACTTTTGATTTCTCCCATAGACTTTTAAAGGGTGTTCCGCAGCTTTTCGAATTTTCAAATTGTTCGCTGTTCGGCGAGTAGGCGAACAGACAATGTACGAATCTGGGGGTCTGGAAGTTTTTGCCATAAAATGTATGTATACACAACATACATGTACATTATTGTGCAATTATCTTTGCGTTTTGCCTCTTCCATCAATGAGCTCTGCATTGCTCCTTTGTTGTTCCTTTGCCATTTCCAACCATTTCTCTTCCACACCTAGCATCTTGCTCTCTTCTGCTATTATATAGCCTGGGATGATAAGACTCTTGAGCAGCATGAAACTCCTGAGCATGATGAAATGCCTGTTTCATTATCATGGCACTCAGCTCAATTCTGTCTGCATCTTACAGAGACCTAGCATGAACATTACACTGCATACGTGCTGCATTTTTTTCAAGTTCAGCTAACCCACAAAATGTTTCAAGTACATTTCTTGAAGTCCTAGAAGTTCCATTCAGCTCTATTGTGGGAGTGCTAAATACAGATCTTTGTTGGAAAGTTGGTTCTAGCACTACATACAGTACATTTTCAGAAGGCTTCAGACTCTTATGATGTTTACTAAAGCATGCTGAAAGCTTGCTTGAAGTTACAGCCAGTACTCAAGTTAAAGTGACATTTAATTTAATTTAAAAAATATCTATTCAAGTACCAGTATATACTCTTATATATCTTCTGCTGCTCACAGCCTTCTCTGAATCTCCAAACTTATTTTTTCTCCTGGAATCCGACTTCCTGATGCCAAAGGATGGCTATGTTAATTTTTCATAATCCCACTGTATTTAGGAACATAGCCACCCTTTCTTTCCGGTTAAATATAAACTATGGATTTTGTAGTATCCATGCACTGCAGCTAATATGTACTGCTCATTTCAAGCAAATGGAAGTTAGAAGAAAAAGTAAAGGGTTCAGGAGCTCAAGAGGGATGTTAAAAGAAGGCATAAAAACACCTAAATAAGAACTGTCAAAGCACAGAGCAGGCAGTCAATGGGACGCCTTCCAGGAGACAAAAGCATTTAAATTTTTTTCTACTTTTTTCTATTTTTTTGGGTCCAGCGGGCATCGTGATTGATGATGGATTTACATCAAGGGACATCATTTTTTTTAAGTTAGAGGACTGGTCAAAAACTGTCTCTTGTGGTTATTACTTTGACACTTTTTTTGTGAATGGGCAGGGGCGTGATGTACCTGATGGGGGGTGGGATCTGGGTGACCCTAGTTTAAAGGGGGAATACAGATACTGACAAGCCCCCCACATGCAGACTCTGACAACCCCAGCCTGGGGTTGTCGGGAAGAGTCTTTTGTCCCCATCAACATGGGGACAAGGTGCTTTGGGGTAGGAGGGCAGAGCCCCCTGCCCCAAAGCTTACACCCCCATATTGAGGGCATATGGTCTGGTATGGTTCAGGAGGGGGCATTCAGAAACATTTAGGAGCATTAAGCTGGTTTTCTGCCTTAAAGCTGTGTTCCTACTAAAATAAAAATATTAAAAGTCAGCAGCTACAAATACTGCAGCTGCTGACTTTTAATAATTGGACACTCATCTGTCCTAGGGTCCAGCGATGCAGGGGAACGAAGCCCCGCTCATCTCCTCCTCCTCTCCGTGGCGCCGGAAACACTACTGTGGGTGCCCAGCTGTGGGCTTCCCCTTAATATTGCTTCCTAACCAAATATTCTCCTTTGCCTAAGCAACCTCCTGCCTTTCCAAACACATAACAACACAAATTCTAAACAGACTTTAGAAGCAGAGTGGCACTTGGCTCCTAGCAAAAAGAAGTACCCACCGGCTTATCTATGGCTATGTGTCATGCAACACATCAGAGCAAAATAATCGCTAGTGAGGGGTCCCCCAGTTCTGCACAACAATGCTTTTTGGCTCTGTACAGAGAAGGCACTTAACTTTTATGGTGCTCCTGCGTAGCCTTCAAGATCCTTGACCTTACAAGGACTCCTGCATATCAGTCAAGTGCGGGTATTGCTTATCCAACACACTAAGGTGGAAACCATTGGTGCAAGTCCCATGCTCCGGCAGTACCCATAGTGAATAGTCTTATAAAGTAAAACAACACATAATCCCTGATATACATAATCCCTAATGTGTCTGCATGTAACGATGAATATGTCCAAGATGCCAATAAATATGGAACACAACTGTAGCTGCCAAGATGATCTTGCACTAGTAAGAAGTCATATCATATTCCAATATATAATATCATATCAATATTTATCATTTTAAATTCATCAATAACTTTTAAATCTGCCATTAAAAACCATCCATCTGAAATAAAAAAAAATAAAACTCTTGCAACGCAAAGTTTCTCAATAAACATGATACAGAGCAATCACAAAAGCAATATAATAGGCCCTGTGAATTTCAGATCCTTATAGAGCTTTTGATCTAATGAAAACCTGATAGAGGTTACTCGACAGATAGTGGCAGATGATTACATAATTTTATGCTAAGAGCAGATAATCTTTAAGCTACTGTTTTTTGGCATGCAGCAAAACTACAGTATAGAAAATATTGCAAATAAAACATACTCCATCTGTTACATATATACAATATTTAACCACTTAAGACCTGGACCAAAATGCAGCTAAAGGACCTTGCCCCTTTTTGCGATTCGACACTGCATCACTTAAACTGGCAATTGCGCAGGCGTACGACGTGCCTCCCAAACAAAATTGGCGTCCTTTTTTCCCCACAAATAGAACTTTCTTTTGGTGGTATATGATCACCTCTGCGGTTTTTATTTTTTGCGCTATAAACAAAAATAGAGCGACAATTTTGAAAAAAATTCAATATTTTTTACTTTTTGCTATAATAAATATCTCCCAAAAATATATAAAAAAAATTTTTTTTTTCCTAAGTTTAGGCCGATATGTATTCTTCTACCTATTTTTGGTAAAAAAAAATCGCAATAAGCGTTTATCGGTTGGTTTGCGCAAAATGTATAGCGTTTACAAAATAGGGGATAGTTTTGTATTGCATTTTTATTAATTTTTTTTTTTACTACTTATGGCGGCGATCGGCGATTTTTTTTCGTGACTGCGACATTATGGCGGACATGTCGGCCAATTTTGACACATTTTTGGGCCAATTGTCATTTTCACAGCAAAAAATGCATTTAAATTGCACAGGGGGCGCTGAAGGGGTTATGTGTTCCCTAATGTGTGTTTACAACTGTAGGGGGGTGTGGCTGTAGGTGTGACATCATCGATTGTGTCCCCCCTATAAAAGGGATGACACGATCGATGCTGCCACCACAGTGAAGAACGGGGAAGCCGTGTTTACACACGGCTCTCCCTGTTCTTCAGCGTTCCGGGGACCGATCGCCGCACTCCAGCGGCGATCGGGTCTGTGAATCCATGAATCCATGAAAGCTTTGGACCTGGTCACGGGTGCACGCCGCGGACGCATGCCCGTGACCCACGGCTGGGTACTAGCACAGCTTGTACCTGTACGTGCATGTGCCCAGTCATGCCATTCTGCCAATGTAAATGTGCAGGAGGCGGTAGTTAAGTGGTTAAACAAGAAAAGGAAAAATCCTTCTACCTGCCTTCCCAGTGATCTAGGCAAGCTGGTTGGTTCCACAATGATAGCCTGGAAGCTGCATTTTATATTTTACAAACAGCTGTCTAAACTGTTGTAAAGGAAGGAAGGGAAACTCTCTTTCATCATCCCATTTTCCACTTTTTTGTTAAAAGCAAAAAGCAACCAAATTAAGAAAGAAAGAAAAAAGTCTATCTATCTATCTATCTATCTATCTATCTATCTATCTATCTATCTATCTATCTATCTATCTATCTATCTATCTATCTATCTATCTATCTATCTATCTATCTATCTATCTATCTATCTATCTACACACACACATATATATATATACAGTATGTATATATATATATATATATATATATATATATATCACCTGTTTTAAGCCCTACTTCAAAGATGTTTTCATGTTTTGATTAGAGTATTTATAGGTTCCAATCTCTGTTGGATTTTAAAGGCTGACTTAAGTCACAGAAATAGATATAAAAGAAGAAGGACATTGTACGAACAAGCTAATTTTCCTTTTTCTAGTTTTATTTCCAGTAGTTGTGGAGAGTGTCTAAATATGACTGTGCAGTCCAACAGGCACCAGATTTAGAAGTACTGCACTCAGTAGTCAGCACAAAAAAAAATCTGATATACCCCTCATTTTGCTTCAATACAAGTCTATATAAGAACACTAATGCCGCGTACACACCATCACTTTTTGTGATGAAAAAAAATGTCATTTTTAAAAATGTCATTTAAAATGATCGTGTGTGGGCAAAATGTCATTTTATGTCTTCTGAAAAATGACCAAAAAAAAATTCGAACATGCTCGAATTTTTTATGTCATTTTTCAAAATGTCATTTTTTGTGTCATAAAAAATGATCGTGTGTGGGCAAAACTACGTAAAAAATGACGTTTTAAACCCGCACATGCCCAGAAGCAAGTTAGGAGACGGGAGGTAAAACTACCATTCATAATGGAGTAAGCACATTCATCACGCTGTATCAGACAAAAAAGCAGGAATCATCTTTTACTAACAAGTAACCAGCTAAAAGCAGCCTCAAGGCAAATAGAACTTCCCCTTTAGAGTGCCATCACTTTGTTCATCATTTTCCAAAAATGATGGTGTGTACGCAACGTCATTTTTTAAAATGAAGTTTGAAAAATGTCATTTTTTTTCATGAAGAAAAATGACATTTTTTTTCATCACAAAAAGTGATCGTGTGTACGGGGCATTAGGTGGAGAAGTATGATTGTAACTCAACTATTCTGACAGAGCACTGGAGTGTGAATGCAGAAATCAGCATTTTTTACTGAGGGAGAAACGTATTGGAAGCCTGTCTTACATTACATTGTAAGGCTCCCATCCCTTTAAAAATAAACTATGTTAAAGTGTTACTAAACCTAAAAACATTTTTGACCATAAAGCATTGTTTGCTTTAAGGTAAAAAAATAAAACGTTTTGTGCCTCCTTCTGCCCGTTTGAAGGATAAGAGAGGGGAAAAGAGATCGGCGATGTGCACGGCTGCATCTATTATCCCCTCTTTTCCTCTTTACACATAATTAAAGAAGCATCAGAAGTCATTGGCTCTTGCTGCTGTCAAATAAATGCTGTGAAAAGGATGTGGGGCAGGCTTAATTCCTGCTGTGTAAATCAATGGAGTGCGGCTTCATAGACACACAGGTCGAGATCGTACAGACTACACTCTCCCCATAGCCAGCTGGGATGACTTGGGTAGTCCCAAAATGAAGAGAAGGACCCAAGGATGCCACTGAGGCCCCCTGAAGAGGAGGAGGCACAGAGCAGGTAAGTATACCATGTTTGTTATTTTACATACACTTAAATTCCTCTTAATTGGGTTCACGTACACTTTAATTCCTCTTAATTTGACATGTATCAGACAATCAAGAAAGCAAAGAAAAAATCTCTCCAATAAGGACATGACCAACAATGAAAACATATTTTTTTAGTGAGAAATTATGCAACTAAGGGCAAGCACAGTGAAAACTCTATTTAATCGGATTACAGACAGCACCTAATTTCAAATTGTTGGATGATGTCACATTGCTTCTAGATCCTTGGGAATACAGAGCAGCTAGAATCTTGCAAGAAGATTCCCTCACAATGGTTTCTGCTCACAAGATCTTGCCTGCTCTGAATTTCCCAGGAATTTGAGAAGTATGGTGACCTTACGGCCAGCAATGTAGATAGCAGCAGTAAGAGGAGAGGAGTATGAAATTCTGAAATTCAACTGAAAGCTGAAAATTGGTCTGGGCAGGAGGGGTGTTTAAGTGCCCAGTAAGCAAGTGGTTAAAGTGTATGTGAACCCAAAAATTAAACTCCCCTAGTAACAGCTTATAAAAAAGGAAAATCTTGCGCCACATACAAGAAAAATAAATAAATAAGTAAAAAAGCTGCTCCCCAAAAAT
This sequence comes from Rana kukunoris, assembly GCA_029574335.1. Lineage (NCBI taxonomy): Eukaryota > Metazoa > Chordata > Amphibia > Anura > Ranidae > Rana > Rana kukunoris. The sequence goes on along the minus strand of CM056053.1, from coordinate 112,803,864 downwards.
TAATCAAAGAATTATAAACAGTGAGTAATATAAAGAAAAGGGGGCGCTAAATTAATTAACTAATTAGTTATAATGATAATACCATAACAATAAGTTAATAAACCATATTCAAAGAAACACCTCCCATTCCAGCAATAAATGTGTAGGGCAACAAAATAAGTATGAGTTAATAAACCCACAATAAATTAAATACAATACAATAAAGTAAGTAACATAAGTTAATCAGTCATCCATAAAAATGTAATGACGTTTAAAAATAAACAGTAGTGCAAAAAAAGTTCATAAAGGAAAGTCCTTGAGAAGATTTCTGTGCAATCAGGTTGTGCAATATTGATCGGAAACCGATGTGATAATCCACCTTCACCAAAACATATAAGATCCACCCGAAGTGATAAGAAGCAGATGTCTACTTACCAAATGGAGTTGACCCCAGTTTGATACCAAAAAGGGAATCAATAAAGTGCTTGATCAATTGATGATGAAGGCTTGCACCTATATCTTTCAATAGCAGTGATCTCCATTCATGTGTGCAAAAGATCAGATAAATGCCAACATAGCGTAAAACCGTTTATTCATGCAGAGACAATAAAACAAAGCCAAATGGCTGCTTACTTGGCAAAGTGCCCTGAACCTGGCACTGAGGCTTGGTCGCGTCTAAGGGTAGACCGTCCCGGATCTACAGCTAAGATAGCGTGCGTGCGTTCCACACATCAGACGCCGTGAACCAAGGAACCGGATGTGATGACACCGTGCGTGGTCAAGTCCCGCCTCGTCGTATGTTTTGTATTACGTTCTCAGAAAGCGTACTGGACCACGCACTGACAGGTCAATTTAACAGTCAATCAATTAAGAATAGGGGAGGGGAGATTGAAAGCCTCAGGGCCGATTCAAGCAACGATGCCTAATCAACCACGGTACGGAGGCTGGTAAGCCTCAAAAAAGTAATATTACATACAATTCATGGGCTAATGGTGATAAACGGATACCGAAAAAAAACAAATGCAATTAAAATATGAAATCATATTATATAAGTTTAGTTTCCTTCGGAAAAAATTCACAATCCACATAATATGATAAAGACTAACTATTAAAAATAGCTAGTCATGCATAAAAGTAACAATTCGTTATTATGCATAACCACTCATAATAATTAAAAATAAATAATAGATTCAATAGAGATAAAATAAATTATATTAAGTCAATAAAAACCCAAAATAAGATTCTGATTTAAATTGAAAAGCTCCTTAAAATAAAATAAAATGGCAGTACCTACATAGATATTACATATTAGTAAGAAAGCAGTTGAGGTCTAGATCAATGTTGAGGCCCTGCGGTTGCATGGTCCTCAAATGGTGTATCCACTGAGTTTCATTTTGGGATATGGCTTTAGTCATATCAGTGCCCCACCAATGACAAATAACCTTATCAATCCCATAAAATGTGAGCAGACTGGGATCATGATTATGAAACTGATCAAAATGCCTTGACACACTGTGATTTGGAAAACTTTTAGTAATGTTGGCCACATGTTCATTTATCCTGACCCTCAATTTACGTATGGTCCGTCCCACATATTGTAGGGAACAGGGGCACTCAAACACATAAGTCACGTGATGTGAGTACACACCTAATGAGGGGCTTGATGGAATAATCCATCTGGGTTACATTAGATTTAAATTTGCTAATTTTCCTATATTTTCTAGTGGTGGTTTTACAAGACTTACATCTAGTACAGTAGTGGAAACCTGACCCATCTAGAAAAGTGGGAGGTTTCTCAGGAGGATCTGGTACATTGGGTGCAATTATTTTCCCCAAACCTGGTGCCCTCCTATACATAAATTTAGGTCTGGGGGGTAGAATATTTGCCAGATCATTATCCCTCAATAAAATTGGCCAATGTTTTTTGAAAATGTTCTCTATATTCCTATACTGTCTATGGAATCCTGAAAAAAATGCTACATCTCCTGCGAAAGGGGGTTTCTTTTTGGAAACTAGAAGGGATTCTCTATCCATAGTGGAAACATCATTGACTGTGTTTTCTAATACATGTGGAAGATATCCTTTTTCCTTACATTTCTCCATTAAGAAGGCAGACTGGGATATAAAATCATTCTGATTATAGCAATTACAGCGAATCTGCATATATTGCCCCTTAGGGATAGCACCTAGCCACTGGGGATGGTGACAACTATTAACAGGAACAAAAGCGTTCCTGTTGGTGGCTTTAAAGAAAGTGCGTGTGCTGATTTGGTTACCATTTTTTACCAGAGTTAAATCAAGGAAGTTGATAGTAGTCAGGCTAGACTCTGCAGTAAACTTAAGTCTGTAGTTATTGACATTTAATCCTAGTAGGAAAGTTTCCAATGTCGACCAAGGTCCCTTCCACACCAGGATAATATCATCAATATACCTTTTATAGTAGGCCAAGGAAGCGTGATTGGCTTGGTAAATGGTTTCTCCTTCCCATTTGTTGAGCACCAAGTTTGCCACGCTAGGGGCATACCTAGCCCCCATAGCTACGCCTTGAATTTGATTATAAAATTGTCCCAGGGCCCAAAAGTAATTGTTACCCATGGCCAACTTCAATCCATTTACTATAAATTGTATCTGGATCTCCTCAAGTTCAGATTCAACTCTCAATGCCATAGTCACTGCCTCAATTGCATCTTCCTGTTTAATGTTGGTGTACAAAGACTCTACGTCAACGGTAAATAACCAGGTACTATCTGTAATCACCAAATAAGATATGGATTTTATTAGTTCCCTGCTGTCTTTTAAATACAATCTCCCCTTAACAACTAGGGGTTGCAGAAAGATATCAATGTATTCGCCAACTCTAGAATATAGCGAACCAATACCACTAATAAAAGGTCTCCCTGGAGGGTTTATTTTATTTTTATGCACTTTCGGAAGTATATAAAGGACAGGAGTACGTGGTACATTAGGGACTAGGTATAAGGCTTTGGGCCAGATCCACAGAGAATTACGCCGGTGTATCTACAGATACACCGGCGTAATTCGAATTTCCCGCTGGCGTGTCTTTGTTTTTCTATCCAGAAAACAAGATACGCCGGCCTTACGCTAAGATACGACTGGCGTAGGTTTCTTACACCATTGTATCTTAGCTGCATATTTACGCTGGACGCTAGGGGCGCTTCCGTCTATTTCCAGCGTAAAATATGCAAATGAGCAAGTTACGCCAATCCACAAACGAACGAGCGGCCGCCACAAGCCTTTTACGTCGTTTGCGTAAGCGTATCTCCGGCGTAAAGCTACACCTGCTATATGGAGGCACAGCCAATGTTAAGTATGGACGGCGGACCGCGTCGTATTGGACGTTGTTTACGTCGTTTGCGGACGCCAATCCAGAATGGGCCTGGGCGTAAATTACGTTCACGTCCTTTTCATTGACTATTTGCAGCGTGATTTCATGCATGCACACTAGGATACATCCACGGCCGGCGAATGCGCAGTGTAAAAAAAGCATCGTTTGCGTCGGGTCATTCATAATTATAATAAAACACGCCCCCCACTAGTACATTTGAATCACACCCGCGAACGCCGGACCATTTACGCTATGCTGCCGTAAGTTACATCGGCATTTCATTGAGGATTAGCAATACGCCGATGTGACTTACAGCGGCGTAGCGTATATGGGACACGCCGCACGGGTGGATGGTGTCTGTGGATCTGGCCCTTCATTTTTATCCAAGATAGATTTGGCAGACCCTTCTTTAGTCCACAGTATAAGTTCCTCTTTGAGTTTATCTAGAGGGTCCCCACGTAGGGGTTTATACATGTCTGAGACTCCTAATAGTGTTTGGATTTCACCATAATAATATGGCGTATGATTATATTTTTGTTTTTTTCCAGTTTTTTTATTCCTTCTTTAATCGTACAGTTGGTTTTTGTTTGTTTAATATCTAATTCTTTAATTTCTTCTTGTATCATGTGCTTAAAGACCTCAACGCGATGGTGGGTACCTTCCTTGGGATTAAATGTGGAATTATTTTTAAGCCCACTATGTGAAAATCCATCACTAGGTGGAGTGAGTGTATCTATAGTTTGTTGGGCAAAATGTTTTTTTATATTGAGTTTCCTCACATATTTTTCTACATCTATGAAGACCTCAAACTTGTTGATATTTTTATCTGGGGCAAACTTCATTCCTTGTGATAGGACTCGAAGTTCAGCCTCAGCGAAAACCACCCCTGCCAGATTAAATAATCCCTCTCCTAATTGTCTTGAGGTCTTTTTCCTTGGTTCACAGCGTCTGATGTGTGGAACGCACGCACGCTATCATAGCTGTAGAACCGGGACCGTCTACACTTACACGCGACCAAGCCTCAGTGCCAGGTTCGGGGCACTTTGCCAAGTAAGCAGCCATTTGGCTTTGTTTAATTGTCTCTGCATTAATTAACGGTTTTACGCTATGTCGGCATTTATCTCATCTTTTGCACACATGAATGGAGATCACTGCTATTAAAAGATATAGGTGCAAGCCTTCATCATCAGTTGATCAAGCACTTTATTGATTCCCTTTTTGGTATCAAACTGGGGTCAACTTCATTTGGTAAGGAGACATCTGCTACTTATCACTTCGGGTGGATCTTATATGTTTTGGTGAAGGTGGATTATCACATCGGTTTCCGATCAATATTGCACAACCTGATTGCACAGAAATCTTCTCAAGGACTTTCCTTTATGAACTTTTTTTGCACTACTGTTTATTTTTAAACGTCATTACATTTTTATGGGTGACTGATTAACTTATGTTACTTACTTCTTGTATTTAATTTATTGTGGGTTTATTCACTCATACGTATTTTATTGCACTACACATTAGTAACAGCTTATGCTGAAGGACCAGCTTTTGTAATACAGGCTTTCTCCTGTGCTTGTTATAATGTTTGATCCTGCCAGTAAGGCACGTCCTGCCCTAGCGTGACAGCACTCCAATACCATGTTTTTTTTTTTATCCAGAAGCAACATTTTCAATTTAGGAGCTCATTACCGCTGGGGCAACATGACAAGCACTCTGCTGTCTACAGGATTTGCTCCTTCATAATTTTTTTTAACAACATTATCAACAAATGAAACACTACATTTCCAGAAACATCTGTTCATCACACACAGATAAGTGCCTGGACTCGGAAGCATCTAGAGTCAGCTAAAATCTAAAAATAGAATTACAAGTATATAAAAAAAACGTAATCAAAGAAGGGCATACTTACATAATTTATATTACAATATTATAGGATTTTTAAAATAAAGTTTTGTAATACTTTTAGGTCCCATTCACACCACAAAAAATGTCCTCCAAATTTGTTTTGAATGTGTTTCTGCAAGCACGTTTTCAATGTGTTTTTGATGAGTTTATGGATGCATTCCAGATGCTTTTTTTTTCTTTATTCCTGTTGTTTTCACTGTACTGGGGTCCACTGATGTACACTGGTGTGTTTTTGATGCATATTTTATGCTTTTTACAGCATTGCAGTACCGTTCTGTGCAGGAAAAAAGCAAAATTTTGCAAAAAAATTCAGGAACTGAAAATCACTGAAACACACTGCACTGGTGGGAACTCTGGAACCCATATAACCTAATTTCGTTTTTTTATGTAGAAAAAAAATACTGCACTGTATGTGGTGTGAATGGACCCTAAGGGAAAATCTTCAAGATAGGCACACAAACAGCAATAAAAAAATGACAAAGGTCCTAAACCTTTTCCACTTTATCCAAAATGCATGTTTTAAAAGTCCAAAGTGCAGCGCTTCAGTGAAAAAAACATGTGTGTAAAAGTCCATATGATGAAAACAATATGAGATGAAAAACTGGTATAAACACCTCCACCAAGCTTCAGTGTGCTGGAAGAAAAACACACCACACCAACTTGCTCTCAGTCTGCTTACCTGAAATATGTGACAATCAGGCAATGTGATCATAAGATGCAGGTGGGCAGTAATAAAGGCAACACTCCTAACTTGATAGATGAATAGTGGATATCATCAACATCAAAATGAAGGGACTCCAGGACTTAAGCCCTGTACACACGGCCGAGGTTCTCGGCAGAAACCAGCGAGAACCTCGCTGGGAGCCGCATTCTGCCGAGAACCTCGGCCGTGTGTACGCTCTCGGCGAGCCCCGCCCGTTGGGAAACCCGTCGAGCAAATAGAGAACAGGTTCTCTATTTGCTCGACGGCCCATCGGGATGAATGGCTGGTTGCCTTTCCCGACGGGCGGGTCGCCGAATCTGACGGCCGGCAGAGAACCTCGACGGGAGGAACGATGTGTTCCGCCCGTCGAGTTTCTCTGCCGTGTGTAGGCGGCATTAAACAGGCAGATGAATGGATTGCACAGTCATCAACAGGAGATTTGACCCAGTATAAGAAATGAAGCAGTCATAGTGAAGCCCATAAAGGTAAATCATACAACATTTATTTGTAGTCTACTTACAGGACAAACAAGAGTAAAAGGCATAAAAAAACTGTGCGGCTCTGGGTGTGCTTGCATACATTTTGCCTGGAGTTAGGCTTTAATTATTGTTTTCATGCTTTATTTTAATTGTTTACAGCTTACAAAATGTTTAATTTACAGTCAAAATGAAGAACTGAAAAGGCCAAACAATCCTGACCGTCGATCATGTTGTTTGTCTCATGTAAGGTCAATACGTTTTGGCCATTAGCGTGGCCATCATTAGGACACTAATAACCAAAACGCGTTGACCTCCCATGGATTCCACAAATATGTGCTGTGGCTGTTCCTGCAATAATAGGATTCTGAAAAGTTGAGAAAAAGTCCTGTGAATGCATTTTTTCGTTTTTACAACAGTATTCTATCTTGAACAGTAAAGATACCTAATTAGAATTTTTGACTGGCATCATTTCAAACCAGATACAGTATTTTTTACAAATATATGAATAATCAAGATGATGACCATGATGTTTATAGTAATAATAACAATAATAATAATAATAATAATAATAATAATAATAATAATAATAACAATAATGATAATAATAGAAGCATGAATTATAGAGGTTTTGATCCAATTGGTAAATTCAGTTTAACAATAAATGGAATCCGGGGGTTGAGATCAAATCTGGGATTCCCAGTGAATTGAAACTGGTTGAAATTGTAAAAAAACTGCCACAAATATGGCCAGGGACTAATGGTGTCTTATATGCTGTAAAATATATTTTTGCTTTAAGGGTGAACAATTCTAAACAACATTATGTCTACCACACTGCCATCACTATTATTATTGTTATTTAGTGAAATACATTGTTTGTAGTGTGTATTTTGGTATGTCATTCATTTAAGTACAGAGCTTTAAGGGTTACATTATTTTTCTAAATCTAGTGGTTTTCTGTGAAAATCCTTATTGCCATCAGAGGGGATTTTCATTGAAAGACTTGGGATTTGCAGCTTATACCCCACAGACTGTAAGCTCATAGACTCAACAAATGTAGCCATGTGATGTGAAATATTAGAACTAGAGATGAACAAATAATAAACAATTCCACTCCTTCAGCAATTTACCTGATCTGCTCTGATGGTGTTACCCAAGTGGTTGTAATCCACAGGTTATATAACGTTTTTTTTGTTATTTGTGTTATTTTTTGGAAAATAAATTAAAAACAATGCATGCTTTTCTGCTTAAAATTTCATACCAATCCCCCGGATAAAAGGGCAGAATTTATAATAAGGAAGAGCTGGGAGCATGTGTATCAATTATTATGCTTTTAGCATATTTTGTATGTTAAATAATTTCCAAAAAATGTACTAAAATGGAATCCAATCAGGTCTTATTTTACCCTGCATCCTTTCCATTTAGAAACCCTGTTTAGAGTTAAACATAGGGTATAAACGTGCATACATTTGTGTACTGAACATCCAGAGGGAGTAATTATAAAAAAAAAAATGGTCTAAAGACAATCTATTATAGTTAATCATCTTGTTTAGTTGTTAAAGTCTAACTACATTGTTTTTAAATAGACTCTAAGCAGTCCCTGCGCACAAACAAAAAAACCCTCAAACTGCAATACTCATCTGCAATCTGGTTATGTCCCCTACAATTTTTTAACTATATGTAACAAATGGAGATGGGAGGGTTATATTTTTTTCAAATGTATTTTGAGTTTTTGTAAAAGAATAGGAAACTTTGTTTACTCTTCTCTCTACACTGGAAAAATAACTGTTGGAAGTTGGTTACTAAGGGCAACAATATGCTCTTATTAGCATACCTTTAATGTGTAAGCCCCATTGGCTTTCTTTAATGTTCATAAAGAAGCTGGAAGATTAAATGCTGCTAGGTCAAAGGTGGATGTAATGATATTCATGAATATCTGCAGGCTATAAATTGTTTAGATTTGGATATATATAGATATATATATATATATATATATATATATATATATATGCAATACATATAAAAATAATACATTCAAAAAAATGTAAAACAAATGTTTACCAGGTCTGAAATTTTATTTTCATTTATAAAAAATATAAATGGCAGATTGAATGCATTCACAATGTTGGATCACTTTATATATATTCTAATTTCTCATTTTGTCATTTGAGATGGATTATATCTTATGATCCATGTAATGCTGTTGCGTACCAATGCTACTTTATTCAGTCACTGCAATTAAATTCTAAAGAAGTGGGTCATGTTATGAAAGTGCTGATAAATTACATGAGTTATTTCACAAAGAAGTTTTTTTTAAATATTCCCTGTAGTCCAAGAAGCATTTCCAAAAAAGTATCTGAGAAACTAGAGACAAAACATTTTTTAACAAAACTACAGGGACAGTTTTTACGGAAATTAATTAAGCAAGACTAACCATACTTTTGTTCAACAATAGAGTTATTTTTTTAAAGCAGTATACATTAAATTAAGAAATCAGTATATGGAGCCTTTAATATTAGGCAATATTAAAATATTTAATAAAACATAAATGCTATAGAATTTACTGATACAGTGTTGGCTTACACTAACTTGACAAGACAAAGAACATACAAAAGGAACAGGTCGGGATTTCTCAGGATGCTTTGAGTGTTTTTACTATCCAGTTTTTTAAATTCAAGTGACAAACTGATACAAGCTTTTTTTATATTGTGCTAAGATTTTGCATGCTCTTCTAGAATTAACAAAACCTTCTGCAAATTTTATATTTCCACAAACTTCACAGATGTGAAACCTTGATTGATTGGGTTGTAGATGAAGTAGTCAAAGCAAACATGTTATGCAGAAATATGGTGTCGGCAATGTTTAATGTTTATGAAGGGATGTTTAGCTAATCTAAGCTTCGCTACTTTTAGAGCCATTGACCTGAAACCAGCATGTGCATATGACATGATGCCTGATGAGTACTTGATCATTCAGGATCATATATTCTCTAAGCATTAAAGCAAGGATAAGGATGACAGCCTTGCAATATGGTCCTTTATAAACAAGTAAACAACAGCATCTTTCATACTTACATCTTGATAGGTTTCCTTTAAAGCAGTGGCGTAACTAGAGACTTCAGGGCCCCGGTGCAAGAAATCATGAAGGCCCCCCCCCCCCCCAGAAAAGCCTGATTTTGATACTTAATTTTTTTACACTGTACGATAAAGTAAACAATTCTGTTTCTGATTTCACTTGATCACCTGTTTCTGACATCCTCTCCCACCACCACCTGTGCCTCTTACTGAGGATGGCACCACCACTACCACCCCCACTCAAGTACCACTGCTGCCACCTCCCTCAAGTATCCCCGCTACCACCACCCCTCAAGTACCAGCGGTGATACTTAACTGGGGAAGGCTGCAGTGACAGGGGTGGTGCCATCCTCTCCCACCACCACCTGTGCCTCTTACTGATCCCATCCTCCCACCGCTGATCTCATCCCTATCGCCCCCATCACCTCTGTTGTAGAAGTAATAGGGGGTTAGGGATGAGATCAGTGGTGGGGGGATGGGATCAGTAAGAGGCACAGGGGGTGGTGGGAGAGGATGGCACCACCACTGCCTACCCCCCTCAAGTACCACCACTGCCAACTCCCTCAAGTATCACCGGCACCGCTACCACATATCACCACTACCACCCCCTCAAGTACCACCGCAGCCACCCCCCCTCAAGTACCAGTGGTGGTACTTGAGGGGGTGGCAGCAGTGGTACTTGAGGGGGGGTGGCTGAGGTGCTACTTGAGGGGGGGGTGGCTGAGGTGCTACTTGAGGGGGGGGTGGCTGAGGTGCTACTTGAGGGGGGGGGGCTGAGGTGCTACTTGAGGGGGGGGGGTGGCTGAGGTGCTACTTGAGGGGGGGGGGGGTGGCTGAGGTGCTACTTGAGGGGGGGGGGTGGCTGAGGTGCTACTTGAGGGGGGGTGGCTGAGGTGCTACTTGAGGGGGGGTGGCTGCGTTGGCGGTGCCATCCTCTCCCACCACCACCTATGCCTCTTACTGATCCCATCCCCCCACTACTGATATCATCCCTATACCCCCCATCACCTCTGTTGTAGAAGTAATGGGGGGATAGGGATGAGATCAGTGGTGGGGGGGATGGGATCAGTAAGGAGGCACAGGTGGTGAAGGTTGGCATAGATTGCTGAGCTCTGCCTCTGTCACTTAATTGACTTACCGTCAGTCAAACAAATCAATCGATTCCCCGGGAATTCCTATTGGCTTCTGTTCTGTCATGGGACTGGCCTTCACCGTGCCTTCTCCCGCCAAGATGCCTTGCCTCACATGGGTGCCGGGTAGGTACTTCAACTAAGCACGAAGCCGCAGAGGGGAAAGCTCCTCCGCCACCATCTCTCATTTGTTGTCATTAACCTACATCTCTGTGTGCTGCCTCAGCGTCTCTGCATTCTCTCTATGTATGGGGGGTGGTAGTGGTAGTGTTGAGAGGGGGTGGCAGTGGTGGTGGTATTGAGGGGAGGTGTCAGAGGTGATAGTGTTGAGGAGGGGTGACAGCAGTGGTGTTATGGGGGGGTGGCAGCGGTGGTGACGTTATGGGGGGTGGCAGCGGTGGTGACGTTATGGGGGGTGGCAGCGGTGGTGACGTTATGGGGGGTGGCAGCGGTGGTGGAGTTATGGGGGGTGGCAGCGGTGGTGGAGTTATGGGGGGTGGCAGCGGTGGTGGAGTTATGGGGGGTGGCAGAGGTGGTGGAGGTCGGAATCGACTGCACTGGCAGTTTGTCACTTCAGGCAATCGATACCTCCTCAGAAGTACAGTAACATACATGAGCCTATACTACAAAGCAGACCAGCCCTTCTAGAAATTTTCAAAACCACCCGGCTGCCATTACACGCCTTTAATTACCTTTTGGACACCCTTATTGACACTAAGGTATTTTCCAGATTGCATTGGACTGCTGCCATTGACCATTATGGTATACAGGGCATATACTCTTAGTAGAAGTCGTCTAACATCATATGATTCATAACAGCACAACAAATTCCCAGCTTAGACTCCTTACCTCTGCTGGTGCTGGGTCACTGGGTGTGCAGAATTGCTTGGGATCCCCCGCCAGCGCCGTCAGCCCGTGACGCTGAACCTCCATGCTCCCATCTCCACTGGCACCGAGCCCCGCTACACACACAGAGCCGCATCATAGGTACAGGCGGAGGTGAAGACAGCGGTTTGCAGCGCTTGTCTCCTGCCGCCATGTTCAATATTTCCAGGCGCCCTGTGATTGGGCATAAGGGGGTCATGTGTGGATCGCGGACTGGCCAGCCCCATGCTGCACATGACCCCCTTACACCCAATCACAGGGCGCCGGTGCAATAAACATGGTGACAGGGATCGGGGGACACAAGAAACGAAAATTAGCAGGACTGGGAGCAGTGGCAGGCAATGAATTTCGCGCCCCCCCCCCTAAATGTTGCGCCCGGGGACACAGCACGTCCTGCCCCCCCCCCCGCACACTACGTCACTGGATCGGGGAGCTCGTCTCCGCTCCTCCTATGGAAGCACTGTATCCAGGGGGCCCTCGAGGGCCCCCTGCAGCAAGGGGCCCGGTCGTAATGGCGGCCTCAGCGACCCCTATAATTCCGCCACTGCTTTAAAGACATTTTTAGCTCCTGAGGAATTTTGCTATGAAGACTTTAGGATCTGTGGAGAGGGCGTGGCTACCGCACTGAAGCATGGAGACTTAGACTTACAGCTCCGCTCATTCTTCGCTCGATCAAGGTGCTCTAATTGAACTTGAGACACCCCAACACTGGATAAAGCAACACCTGACCCCTCTGTGGTTAGTATGCTTTCTGACAGGGCCTTTAGTGCAGCAGACAGGTTTGTTATTTAGACACTGTTGACCAGACCACTTTCTCAAAAAGAAACTATCTCTCGATCAGCAATAATTACAAAACCCTGCAACTATATTACTCACTACTTCTTTCTTGTTTTTAAAAATGCCACAGTGACTAGCTTCTGCCACATCTTCTGGCCTTCAACTGTTACCAACTCCTGCCACTGCTGCTGGCCTGCTACCATTACCAGCTTTTGCTACCTCTGCTGGCCTGCCACCATTACCAGCTCTTGCTGCCATTCCTAGTCTACCACTAATGTCTACTTCAACCAACTGTCTTAGCCTGCCTCCATTACCAGCTCTGGCCACCTCATTGTACTGCCACCATAACCAGCTCCTGCTGACTGCCCTGGCCTTCTACCAGTACCATCTTATCTGGCCTGCCATAATTACCAGCTTGTGCCACCTTTTCAGACCTGACACCATTACTAGCTCCTGCCACCTCTGCTGGCCTGCCACTATAACAAGCTTCTGTCAACATGTCTGTCCAGACACCATTACCTGCTCCTGTCACCTCTGCTGGACTATTACCATTACCAATTACTGTCACCAAATACTGGCTCCTGTCATTAGCAGCTCCTTCCATCTCCACTGGGCTGTCATTGCCAAAAGCTCCAGCTCCTTCCACATCTGTTGTACTTATAACATTACCTGCTCCTGTCCCCAATATCAGCTCCTGGTGCTCTTCCTGGAATGCCATCATTACCAACTCCTTCCACCTTTGCTGTACCCTTGCTCCCACCATTATTAGCTTCTGCCACCCCTTTTGGCCCATCACAATTGCTAGTTTCTACTGACTGCCCTAGCCTGCCATCATTACCAACTCTTGCTACCCTTGCTGGCCTGCTACCATTACCTGCAACATTTGGTGACCTACCAACATTACCAGATCCTGCCACCTCCACTGTCCTGATATCAATACCTCTGTTTTAGCTTCATTTTTTAAACTTTCCTATAGCTCTTATATCTGTTCAATATCCAGACGTTGAATTCAAGTCTATGACCACCGGGTCAAGGGTCGCATCCAAAACTACCTAAAGAAATATATGTTTTCAAGTTGTAATGAATCAAAATTGGGTGACACTGCTGCCACCTTTAAGCCAAAAATAATGTAAAAGTAAAAAAGTATTATACATAGAGAATATGTGAAGATAGAACAGAGTTTCACTGAAGCTGCCTGTGAGAACTGTACTGTTTTGTAACATGCCATACAGCTTTAAGACTTGAGAATGGCCAGTATCGTTTTTTTAGATTATATTTTGTAATTATTGGCCCTTTAAGATGGGTTTGAAGAATAAACAGAACCCAGGTATATTCATCCATTACTAGTAATTACACTGTTATTTTGAAAAACAGGAAAACATTTCTCAAGGCCAGTAAAGATACCTCTTAGTTTTTTTGACCAGCATTCATACATGAATATACATAGTGAAAAGTCATACTGAAGACTTTTTGGAGACTCAGGGATCTGCCAATTTTGCATGAACAATTGTCCAATAGATGTTGTTTTCCAACTTTTTCTAGATGACTTTTCAAATGCAAGATGTCTTCTGAAGCTATTTCTGGGGACCTAAGGTGCCCCAATAGATAGCCTGATTTTTTTTCATACTGTCCAAAATAACTGATTTCAGATTATGAGCATGGCTACTTTAATCACTTAAGGACCGCCGAATGTACATTTACGTTGGCACAATGGCACCGACAGGCACATCAACGTATATATACCTTGGTGCCTTGAGGTGGGTCGGGGGTCCGATCGGGACCCCCTCCCGGTACATGCAGCGGTCCGCGCGGCTGTAGGAGCGATCCGGAATGAGGGGGCGGCTATTCGTTTTTGTCCGCCCCCTAATGATCGCTCCCAGCCAATGCGCGCACCCGCCCGCCCTGTCAATTCCTCCTCCTGTGTAAACACAGGAAGGAGGAAGCGATGTGATCTCTCCCTCGGCGTTTTTTTCAACCACCGCTGAGGAGAGATCACAACACAAGTAAGTCTGCACTAACACTACACTGCACTAACACTACATATAGGCACATTTAACCCCCCGATCGCCCCCTCCCCCCTGTCACAGTGTCACTGAATGCAGTAATCATACATGTATGATTACTGTATTTAGTGTCAGTGTGACAGGCAGTGTGACAGTCAGTTAGTGTTAGGTCCTGGGTAGCCCCCGTACCCCCCCTAATAAAGTTTTAACCCCTTGATCACCGCCCTAGTTAACCCTTTCACTCCCTATTGCCAGCATCACTAAGCGATCATTTTTCTGATTGCTGTATTAGTGTCGCTGTTCCCGATAGGTAGCTATTTTTTTTTTGTATTGCAATTTTTTTTTACTAAAGACATGTGGCTAAATAAATTTTGGCCTAAATGTTTGACTAAAATTTAGTTTATTGATTTTTCTTATAACAAAAAGTAAAAAATATTGTTTTTTTTAAAAAAAAATGTCGCTCTATTTTTGTATATAGCGCAAAAAATAAAAATCGCAGAGGCGATCAAATACCACCAAAAGAAATCTCTATTTGTGGGAAGAAAAGGACGCAAATTTTGTTTGGGAGCCACGTCGCACGACCGCGCAATTGTCTGTTAAAGCGACGCAGTGCCGAATCGCAAAAACCCCTTGGGTCATTTGGCAGCATATCGGTCCGGGTCTTAAGTGGTTAAAGACTAAATGCATTTTGTTTTGTTTGTTTTTGTTTTCAATAGTGTAGGAAAGAATTATATTTTTGTCAGGTTTTTACTTTTGCATTCTCATTTGAAAGATTGGAAAGGGGAAATCTACACAAACTGTAAATAACCTGAACACTTTGATCTGAAATTGAGTATTAAATATGAATGTAGTTTATTTAGACATAACGGTTATATATTTAGGAAGCTCTGGAAAAACAAAACACTTAATTAATAAGTTACAGATTTTATGATTCTTGAGGAAAAAACATTATGAAATGTGTTTGGTATGCAGTTATATGTACTTGCAAACAGTATTTCGAAATTGTAAATTACATTTTCTATGGCCTTAATCCATACATAACAAATTGCCTCCCTTGTACTGTATTGTGTTTCCCTACTGCATTCTGGTACAACTCTTAACCTTCATTTATCAGCTCCTTTTCAGAGATATATAGCAATATTCAAACGAGTTTTCATCTGTAAGCTTATGACAGTAGACACTAATGTCGCATACACACGACCGTTTTTTGGGTTCTAAAAAATTAAGTTTTTAAGGGAAGTTCCATTCGGATGATGCCACCCTTTGGGCTGCTTTAGCTGATTTTGTGTTAGAAAAAGACGATTTGCGCTTTTCTGTCTGTTACAGCGTGATGAATGTGCTTACTCCATTACGAATGGTAGTTTTACCAGAACGAGCGCTCCCATCTCATAACTTGCTTCTGAACATGCGCAGATTTTTCACGTCGTTAAAGCCCACACACGACTATTTTTTACAACCTTAAAACGACAACGTTAAAAACGTTGTGGAAAAAAATAGAGCATGTTCCGAAAAAAAATTGCCCATTTTTTAGAACCCGAAAAATGCTCTGAAGTCCACATACGATAGTTTTTAATGACATTAAAGAAAACGTGATTTTTTAGAACCCCAAAAATGGTCGTTCAAATCTAGGCATTGCTATTTTACAGGCTTTTTTTGGAGTTTTTTCAGACTTTTTTGGGGACATTTTTGCAGACTTTTGCAGCGTTTTTTGTACAGTTTAAAGTTCAAAAGGTCACCAATGTAAAAGCAGTAAAACGCCTGTAATATGCCAAAAAAAAATAAGCTCATGTACTTTTTTGAGCAACAGGTGTTTTGCTTGAGGGGACAGAATGCTCAGATGTGAACAGGGGCCATTGAAATGAATGGGATTTGTTGGGCATTTTTAGAGCTGAGGCTTAGAGCAGAAAAACGCCCAAAAAATGCCTAGGTGTGAATGGAGCCTCAGAATAATATTACGTGTACAGTATGCCAGTTGCTTTATGTTTTGTTATGCTTTTTAAAATAGCACAAAGCATACTATATAATAATCTATTTTAAAGCGGATCTCCACCCTAAAGTGAAGATCCGCTGATCGGAACCCTCCCCCCCTCCGGTGTCACATTTGACACCTTTCAGGGGGGAGGGGGGTGCAGATACCTGTCTAAAGACAGGTATCCGCACCCACTTCCGGCCCGCAGTCTCGGGCAAAAGACGGGCTTTTCCCGTTGTGTGCTGGGAACTCTCAGCTCCCAGCACACAGCGGGAGCCAATCGCCGGGCGCAGCGCGACTCGCGCATGCGCCGTAGGGAACCGGGCAGTGAAGCCGGAGCGCTTCACTTCCTGGTTCCCTCGCCGTGGATGGAGGGGGGAGCAGCAGGGTGATGAGCGATCGCTCATCCTCTGCTGCGGACGCCGCTGGACTCCAGGACAGGTAAGTGTCCTAATATTAAAAGTCAGCAGCTGCAGTATTTGTTGCTGCTGGCTTTTAATATTTATTTAAGGTGAACCATCCGCTTTAACAACCTTGATGCACACATTCTGCCTTATTATCCATTCTAATAAGCAAAATAATTTAATTACCTATGTAAAGGCAGCTCGTAGACTGGTTACATGTCAGCATTATACAGATCCCACCCCTTGACAGCAGTTACATGTCATCAAAAAAAAAAAAACTATTCATTCATGTGCATTGCCTTTAAACATTATGGCCCAGATTCACAGAGCGATTACGCCTGCGCAACTGGTGTTGCGCGTGCGTAAGTCTAAATGTGCGCGTGCGTTTAGATGCGCGCGATTCAGAAAACGATTTACGCCAGAAATCTACTTTTTTTTGTCCGGCGTAATTTCGTTAGACAGACGCATCCGTCCGCGCAAAAATGCGCTAGACACACCATTGATTTGCTAGTCAAATATGCTAATGAGGGAGTTGCGGGGATCCACAAAAAAACGCAGTTGCTGCGCAGGCTACGCGATGTGCGCAACAGCAAAATGTCCTGTCTAAAGTTAGAGCACCTAAAAGCTGGTCTAAATTTTGAAAAACGTCTACATCTCACAGAAAGCAACACCATTACTGAGGAGCAGACCACACACACGTGTTGCACTACAATTTGACTGCCAACATGCCAGGGGCATCGTCGCTCATAGCTGCACTAGTGAATTTAGATGACCAAAGAAGGAGGAGGGCACAGAGGATGGCACGGAGGATGGCACGGGAGAGGATATACCGCACACGCATAGACCTCTTTGGCATGAGTGATTCTGAGGTGTATCGCATCTTCAGATTCCCCCCTCATGCCATCCTGGAATTAACCACAACCCTGCAGGAGGACATCACCAGCCCAACACAACGCTCACAAGCAGTGCAGCCACTGGTGAAGGTCCTGGCAACACTCCATGTCCTTGCCAGTGGCTCTTTTCAGCGTACAAGTGGAGTGGTGGCTGGGATGTCACAATCCACCATGTGCAGATGTGTGCACCAGGTTGTCCCTGCAATCCTCACATGCTTGGCCAACCAAATCATCAAACCCACCACTGAGGACCTGCGGCTGAAGGCAATGACAGATTTCTACGGAATTGCCAGATTCCCACGCACCATCGGGGCCATTGATTGCACACATGTGGCACTCCAGCCCCCCCATGAGACAGAGCACATGTACCGCAATCGGAAGCATTGGCATTCCATCAACGTACAGGTGATAGTTGATGCCCAAGGCCTCATATGGCACGTCCGTGCCAAACACCCCGGATCCACCCATGACAGCTACATCTACAATCAATGCCACATCCGAATGGAATTCGATCAGAACGTGTATGGGAACACCTGGCTGGTTGGTGAGTGACATGGGAGTCAGGCATGACTATCCCCTCCCGTGATGCACACCTCACAAGTGGCACATGCATGACTAACATTCTCCTGTCTTTTCCCTTCCAGGTGACTCTGCATATGCACTGGGACCCCATCTCATGACTCCTATCCGGAACCCCCAAACCCCAGGGGAGGAAAGATACAATCAAGCACACATCAAAACCCGAGCAGTGGTGGAGCGCAACTTTGGCCTCCTGAAGTCACGTTTCCGATGCCTGGATAAGTCTGGGGGTACACTGTTGTATTCCCCAAACTTCGTGTGCCATATCATCGTTGCATGTTGCATGCTGCACAATCTCGCAGTGATGACCTGACCCCCCAACCAGACAATCAACCCCTAACCGAGGATACCCCGTCTTCTGAGGGAAGAGCAGTCAGGAGGCAGCTCATATTGGGCATCTTTGCACGTTAAACACACACATTAATCATGGCACAATGAGAATGCATGCATGCACACCACTATGGTCCCTAGCACACACACCCCACATCCTCATCAAATTGGATTGGCACCAGTCCACCATGCAGGACTTGTGAGCAGCAACGCCACGCCAAGGTTTCAATTATGTCACTGTACATTCATACACCATTCACACGGACCTGGGAATCACTTCTCCCTGGTCCTGGGGAACCCTTCTCCACCAAAATTGAGGATGACACCCCTTTTCCAGCAGGAATGTCACCCCCACATTCAAACAGCATGCACAACCCAAAATTTAAAAAAAATGTCAGCAAAAAAAAAAAAAAAAAAAAATGCCAAAAATGTCAGCCAAAAAAAAAAAAGGGGGAAAAAAAATTATTGCCCTCTGCGTGAGCCACGCCTGGGGCGCCCCCGGCCACGGCCCCGGCCCCTCAGGGGAGACTCATGGGGGAGGGGCAAACCCGGGGAAGGAGGAGCAGCCCCTGATATCTGCCCACCTGGCGGCCTGCCCTCCAAGGCCACGGCAATTCTGTCCAGGGAAGCACCAAGTGTTGCCGTGTTGGCCTGGATAGCCTGGGTAAGGGCCCTCACATCCTGCCCAACGCCTGCTGCTGTAGTCTGCAGTTCATTTAGGCAGGTTGTGAAAGCCCCGGAGTGGGAGTCCAGGTTACCCAGCGTATCCTTCATGGAGGACAGGCTCTCCTCCACCCGCCCAAAAGTCTGGCAGAGCAGTCCCAGATGGCGGGTCTGGAGGGCCTGGTCCCTTCGCAGACTGGCGGGCAGGAGATTGGGCGCCCCCCTGGTGCTCTGGGATGACATCCTGCCTCCAGCTGATGGTTGTGGGCGGGGAGAAGGGGAGGCCCTTGTGAGGGGAGCCATGTTGGGGGAGGAGGGGGGGGGGCTCCCCCTTAGGGAGGGCAGGCTTCTGCCAGCCAGAGGGGAAGAGTCCGCACAAACCACTCGTCCAGTGCCTGACTCCTCCTCCTCATGATCGTCCTCCTCCTGATCGTCCTCCTCCTCATGATCGTCCTCCTCCTCATGATCGTCCTCCTCCTCTCGAACCTCCTCCGCGGACTCCGGCCTTGTTGGGGGGGCCTCATTAGGCTGCTGTCCTGGTGTTGGAGCGGTCAGGCCAGATGGCCCTGCACCCTCCTGCACATCTGTGGATGACACAAACCATTCACAGGTTGGAGGATCCACACACTTGCCACATATTCCCTTTCACCCCCTCCCCCACACATGCTACACACCTGATAGAAAAAAAAACCTTACCTGGCACCGCGGGGACCGGACTTGTGTCAAAGCCTGGCAGGCCCTCCACTTCATGCCGGTGAAAGGTCAGGGCCACCACATGCTCCGTCGCTGTAAGCCTAATACGGCATGGTGGGCCCCCTCCTGTGCCCCTGGCATGGGCATGCATTGCGGCCAGTTTTTTTTTCACCAGACGCCGGAGATCATTTATCTTTTTGTCGATCCCAGACCGGGTCCGTGTCTCCCCCTCCCCCGATGAATTCACCTGCTCCGTGATCCTATCCAATATC
The DNA here is from genome assembly GCA_029574335.1 of Rana kukunoris. Lineage (NCBI taxonomy): Eukaryota > Metazoa > Chordata > Amphibia > Anura > Ranidae > Rana > Rana kukunoris. The sequence goes on along the minus strand of CM056053.1, from coordinate 112,783,783 downwards.
TCCCTCCTCCTGGCCGGGGTGGTGGTGGCACTCTGCGGGCCGTGGAGAAAACGCCCATACTCGCTAATGGCCCGGGCAAGAATTCTTTTTTCCCCCACAGTAAAATTGAGCTTTTTTTTTCTCTCAGTCATACTTCCAAACAAACTCACTACCAGTCACCAAAAATCAGTCACAAATACAAGCACAACCAATCAGGCAAGAACACACACAAAGAGAAAATGAACACCCAAAAATCACACTAGCACTCAGCAAGAAACAGTCACAAAAAAAAATTAAAGAAAAAATAAAGCAAGAAAACAAACAAACAAAAATATATCAATCAAACAAACAGTCTCTCAAACACTTATCAAAAAACACTTTCACAAATATACCAACAAGCACTTGATCACACAGAACACTAATCTGACAACTACAAGACACACTGCAACGAACAACAGGAACAAAAGCACTTGGTTAAATGGGAAGGGACACAAAGGGATGTACTTTTGCAATGCAAGTGCGTTTGTGTGTGTCTATTTATGCTGTCTGCGTAGTTCATAACGTTGCCCTAGTCCATTTCCAATTTCACTGATTGCGCCGCTCCCGAGTTGTGAGCATGCGCACAGCGGAGCTGACATGGTCTCGTTCAAGCGCGCATGCGCGAGCCGGCCGGCCCTTCATTTGCATGGGGTCACGGCTCATTTCAATGTAACACGCCCACGTCCCTCCCAATTTGTATTACTCCTCCTTACGCCTCAGGAAAAAACCATACGCTTGCGCAATTTCCTGCGCAAAAGCTACGTGAATCGGGGGATTACGCGGCTAGATGGCGCAAGTCTAACGTAATGGCGGTGCGCTACGCCGGACCGATAATGCGCCGATGTACGTGAATCTGGGCCTATGTTTCACCTGGCTTGTGATGTGTGTGTGTACATGTAATCATTTAACCACAGGACAGGCATGATTAAGCCCAAAGTTGATGAAACACGTCAGAGGGATGTAAATGATTGGTGAGCAGCATTTGTGCTGAAGACTGTCTTTCATCTACATCTACAGCTACATTGAATACAAACATACTTTTTGGTGCAGCTGACAATTAAATGCTCTGCTTCTACATTGTATCTTATTTTAATCTTAACATGGTATAACACCAGTCTAATGAAAAAGCATGTTTCTAACATTTTTACCTGCTTTCTTGCAAAGGTAAAGCAGCTATTGTGCAAATAATAAACAACTATATGTGTCTATGCTCAACCCTGCCTCTATGAAATGTGGGTTCATAGCACAGATTTAGCTTAGGTTCACACTAGCCGGCAGGAACATGCTAGCCTGCAGGAAAATGCAGCATTTTATTCAGCTCTGGTAGGGAGTTGCTTATTGTGTATTTCAACACATTGCAATATTTTTTTTTTTTTTTTACTTTATTTGAATTGCCACGTAATGACTCTTTATTTATATCACTACACAGCAGTTTGGTACATTGTGCTGCTTTGTGGTAAAAAGCAGTGCCATCTAGCCATTTCTGCACTGCAGCACACTGCACATCACACAAGCATTGTGGTGGGAATGGGGCACATAGAAAACATTTGCTTTATTCTGAAAGCCGCTAGGGCATGCATCTGAAGACAAGATGGAGGAACATAATGCACGCTGGCTTTATTTGAAAATATTTAACTTTTTTCTCTCTCTCTCTTTTCTCCCTTTTGAACACCCTAGGTCAGGGGTCTCAAACTGGTGGCCCTCCAGCTGTTGTGGAACTACAAATCCCATAATGCCTCTGCCTGAGGGATTCCTGCTTGTAACTGTAAGCCTTGCAAGGCCTTATGGGAGTTTCACAACAGCTGTAGGGCCACCATTTTGAGACCCCTTGCCCTAGGTGTCTACTTTTCTATTCTAAAATTACTGGAAAATACTACCTGATATGCAGGTAGAACTGCTCTGGTGCTAGGGAATGGTGTCCCTTACTATAGGGGGGTCATTGCCCCCCCTTCCTTATAGTTGTAATGTTCTTATAGGTTGTATGAACAACAAATAAAACAATTGCTTTCTGTGCACCCTAGTGGTGACCTGCATTTATCCAGTGCAGAAAAACACACTAGTGGTGACCTGCATTTATCCAGTGTAGAAAAACACAGGTCACCGCAAGTGTAAACAAGCTCTAAAAGCCCTTTCATACTGAGCCGCGGGCAGCGTTATAGTTTTAGTGGTGCTTTACCGCTGTCATAGTGGCACTATTCGGTCGCTAGCCGGTTGTTTTTAACCCCCGTTAGTGGCCAAAAAAAGGGTTAGATGGGCCCGTGTATCGCCCCTGCCAAAGCGCTCTGCAGGTGCTTCGGCAGCGGTGCCAATTATTTTCAATGAGCAAGAGCGGTGTATACAACACTCCTCCACTGCCCCAAAGATGCTGCTTGCAGGACTTTTTTTTAACATCCTGCCAGTGCAGCGCCCCAGTGTGAAAGCACTCAGGCTTTCACATTGGGGAGGCGTTTTTCAGGCACTTTGCAGACTCTATTTTTAGCCTTTTAGTGCCTGAAATATGCCTCAGTGTGAAAGGAGTCTAAGCAATAGCTGACTATTCAAGCAGCTATAACTGCTCAGATAACTATGCTTATGCAAGCTGGTTCATTATTTAAGATTTAGCAAAAAGAAAAAAGTATGCTGTCTCTTTAAATGACAATCAACATTTGATAAACACCATTTCCTAAATTCCTACCAAATGAAAAACTCATCAAAATGTGCAATATAGCAATAAAATGAATACAAGTAAAAAAATAAAGATAACAAGACAATTCAAAATTGCTGGTTATGAATGCAACTCACCAGAAATGTGCAAAATAATGAGTCAAATTAATGTATACAAGTAAATGATTAAATGATAAAAAAAAAATCATAAGTAACTTTTAATCAAAAATCAATAATTGATCATTGTCCAGCCATGTACATGCAAACGTGCTCTGTGCTACAATAAAGAAAGTACTCCAGTGCTCAAAGTGCTTGTTAGTATATGAGGCCTCTTACAGGACCGCTATGATCTTAAATTACAGAGATCAATTGTGCTTTGTCTATATCACATAGAGGAGATAATGCTCTCACCCTCGGGTCTCCACACAGCTCTGTGACCTCATCGACTAGAATCAACAGCAGAGTCCCCAGCATGAAAAATGAAAACCTCAGTCAGCACTCCATTCAGCAAGCTCCAACAAAAGTATGTATCAAATATAAAAAGGGAGAAGTGCAATACTGTTAAAAACATCCCCTTTATTAAATAAAATATTTCACTTACAAAGATCAGGAATAACTAATGATGTTTAGCAAACTATCATAACTTGGCTGGCCCCACTCCAATGGATGAAAAGACTTAAAAATAGTGCCTGTTTATTCCAGTCAAAAAACTAAAACAGCAAAAACAGCAAACAGTGGGGGTAACAAAAGCTGACGCGTTTCACATCGACAACCAATGCTTAGTCATAACCCATGTTTTGCTATTCGGCACTGCGTCGCTTTAACCACTTAAGACCCGGACCAAAATGCAGGTAAATGACCTTGCCCCTTTTTACGATTTGGCACTGCGTCGCTTTAACTGACAATTGCGCGGTCGTGCGACGTGGCTCCCAAACAAAATTTACGTCCTTTTCTTCCCATAAATAGAGCTTTCTTTTGGTGGTATTTGATCGCCCCTGTGATTTTTATTTTTTGCGCTATATACAAAAATATAACGACATTTTAAAAAAAAAATCAATATTTTTTACTTTTTGTTATAAGAAAAATCAAATAAACAAAATTTTAGTCAATCATTTAGGCCAAAATGTATTTAGCCATATGTCTTTAGTAAAAAAAAATCTCAATAAAAAAAAAATTAGCTACCTACAGCGACACTAATACAGTGATCAGAAAAATGATCGCTTAGTGACGCTGGCAATAGGGAGTGAAAGGGTTAACTAGGGTGGTGATCAAGGAGTTAAAACTTTATTAGGGGGGGTACGGGGGCTACCCTGAACCTAACACTAACTGACTGTCACACTGCCGGTCACACTGACACTAAATACAGTAATCATACATGTATGATTACTGCATTCAGTGACACTGTGACAGGGGGGGGGGGGGGGTTGGCGATCGCAAGGGGTTTATGTGACTATGTGTAGTGTGTGTCAGTGTAGTGTTAGTGCAGACTTACTGTGCGATGTGATCTCTCCTCAGCGGTGGTTGAAAAAAACACTGAAGGAGAGATCACATCGCTTCCTCCTTCCTGTGTTTACACAGGAGGAGGAAGTGACAGGGCGGGGGGGCGCGTGGATTGGCTGAGAGCGATCCGGAGAGGGCGGACAAAAATTAATAGCCGCCCCCTCATCCCGGATCGCTCGGCCAGCTACAGGGACCGCCGTATGTACGGGGGGGTCCGATCGGACCCCCGAACCCCCTCAAGAACCCCCTCAAAGCACCAATGTATATATACGTTGATGTGCCTGTCGGTGCCATTCTGCCGACGTAAATGTACATGCGGCGGTCCTTAACCAGTTAACTGACAATTGTGTGGTCGTGTGATTTGGCTCCCAAACAAAATTTACGTCCTTTTTTTCCACAAGTAGAGCTTTCTTTTGGTGGTATTTGATCATCTCTGTGGTAATTATTTTTTGCGCTATAAACAAAAATAGAGCGACAATTTTGAAAAAAGCTATGTTTTTTTACCTTTTGCTATAATAAATACCCCAAAAGAGATCTAAAAAAAAGTTTTTTTTTTCTCAGTTTAGGCTGATATGTATTCTTCTACATATTTTTGATAAAAAAAATTGCAATAAATGTATATTGATTGGTTTGCGTAAAAGTTATAGCGACTACAAAATAGGAAATAGTTTTTTGTCATTTTTATTGTTATTTTTTTTTTATTAGTAATGGCAGTGATCAGTGATTTATATCATGGCTGTGACATAGCTTCTCTGGTAATTACTGTACCTGATCTCATGCTCATACTTCAACCGATGCCATAAAGTGTTGTGAAGGACTACCATCAAGTGTAGGGCTTGAAAGATACCGCCACTCGCTGGTTCTTCTTTTTAAGGGCTTTGTTTGCCCATTTTTTTTAAAAGAAGTTCAAAACAAAATCAAAGGTTTTCCCTCGCAGGGGGTTTTCACCGTCCATACTGGTAATGATAAATTCAGCCTGGCTTATGTAGCACTTACCCCCGAAGGAGCTGCTGGTAATTGATTGGGCCTGCTCTCTGCTTTAACAACCCCCCAATGATTTGGTCTCGCTCCCCTTGACACAGCTGTGGTGCAGTGCTGATATGAAACTTTCACTAAACGGAACAATCCCACCATAACAATGTGTATATAGTGTACCTTTACCGTTATCTGGGCATCCGTTGTTCCACCTGTTAGAATAATGAACAAGCTTCACATCAATTGTGATCAACCAGAATGTAAGTTTACTGGAACTGGTATAAAGACAGTGGCCCAGATTCAGAGAGAATTGGATTCTCGTAGCGTATCAGAAATACACTACGCCGCCGTTTTTTACCTGGCTCTACGTGGAATCCAGGTAGATTTTGTCCAGTAAACGACGGCGGCGTAGTGTATTTCTCCCGTCGCAATCCATCTACACGAGTAGGGGGCGTGAAGGATTTAAAATAGGCGCGTTCCCGCGGCGATCGAACTGCGCATGCTCCGTTCGCAAATTTCCCGCCGTGCATTGCGCGAAATCACGTTGTTACGTCATTCGTTGTTTGAGTAGCGTCGTTTACAGATATTTCTATTCCCGAACGAGTTACGCAAAAAAAAAAAAAAAAAAAATTTAATTCGACGCGGGAACGACGGCCATACTTAACATGGGCTACGCACCGTTAGACCAGCAAAAAGCTGGTCTAACAGTACGTAAAAAAAACAGACGTAAGCGATTGCGAAGACCGCTCGTATCTTCGTGGATCGCCGTAAAAACACATTTGCATATCCCGAACTCCTCCCAGCGGCCGCAAAAATATCGCAGCGTAGATCCGAAGGCTTACGAAGACGTAAGCCTCTCGGATCGAAGCCACCGTATCATGGTTTGAGGATTCAAACTAGTGATACGGCGCGCGAAATTTGAAATTACTCCTGTCTAACACCAGTTAGACAGGCATAATTGCTTTATGAATCTGGGCCAGTATTTATAATAACTGTATCAACATACAAACTTACTATAATAGTGCAATGAGTGTACACAAACTAATAACACTTAAGGGTCCCTTGAGCCTCTACTGCGGCGCGTCTCCAAGTGGGACTAGTGCTCAGAGTGACAATGCCTTGACACTGACCACCTTCCCACTTCCAGTACGGCTGCACCAAACATACCAATGCAAAGATATCAACACAGCACAATACAATTTCTCAAGAGCTTCCCCTGAGGTATAAGGCAGCCTTTTGTCTTACTGCATCCAAAGCACAAACCCTCCCTGTGAAGAAATGTAGTCTCTGGTCTTCTTTCTTCAGCTAGCTATTATACTGCAGTGTTTGTAATCCACTGGTTTAACAAGTAATGAAGTAACATAACTGAAGAGTTAATACAGTTCCTGCTGTAAAACACACTTGCAGATGCCTTCGGTGTAGGTATACCTTAACTGTCAGTCAGCCCTCAATGAAGCATAGGCTTTTAGGCCTGATTAAACTCAGTCTATTTGAATGAGACCTCCCTGTAGGACTACAGGTCCCAGCAACTTTGTGAAATGAGTCTAAGTGTGTTAAGGGTGTTAAAGAACTTCTGGGCGACAGCCCTCTCACCACACCAGGCCTGGAAAGTTGTGAACCTCCGCTCCAGTTGTGTCAATCCTGCTGCCAGTCAGCACTGTCACGCTGCTCCGCTCCTCAAGCAAACTGGACATACACTTGGCTCCGTCAAGGGTCCTGGATCCTCAGACCCGATCACACTGCTTCTCCAGCACACTGTGGTAAGGCAGAGTCAATGGATGTTGTTCTGCTCTGCACAATGTAGGCCCTCTTCTGAACACTCCTTCACAGATCCTTGCAGACAGGCCATGCGTCCAGAAAGAGGCAGGAAATGGCTCCACTCTGCCTTTTATAACCACCCAGCATGCAGTTCAGCCACCTAGTGTTCATGGGTAAGTGAGTCTTTTCACAAGATAAACATTTTTCTGCTCTGCATATGTAAGTTAAAACATATCTCGCTCACATTGGTATTTGGCTCCCTCTAGTGGTATGCCATCTTTAGCATTATATGGCAAAAATACCAGTGCTACACTTATACTGTACATACAGCAGTGCTTCTCAGGCCTTCCACTTCAAGCTCTCATCTGTCTCCTACAGACTATTCCCTTGCCGACACCGTCCATTTAGATAGCAGCCCCTCACTGGTCTGATCCTCAGACTTGGGTCTCTGTCTTTTCCAGTGCACACCTACACTCTTTGGCTTCCCCGGTGCACACCTACACTCTTTGGCTTCCCCGGTGCACACCTGCACTCATCGGGAGGGTGGAGCCCAGAATGCTGGTCCTGACTCTACTATCAGGACCACATACACCTGAACAATCAGTGTGCCGTTGAATCTCAAAACCCGGATCCAGGACTGGGGATTTCATCCCACCCAGATCTCTATAAAAATCCCTGGCTCCAGGTCCCAAAGTGGACTTTAGTAAATAGTGAGGAAACTGAAAATCTAGTTTCCTCCCAAACAAACAAATACACTCAAGCCCCTCAACCTGCCTGGTATAGAATCCTGTATCCATACACTGGTGGGGTACCACACTACAACAGTGTGCATAGCAGTATCAAAAGCAGAAGAAATTAGAAGAAATATAAACTACTATAAAGCTGTGTTTATTACTGTTATGGTCCCAAATCCATGTACACACGACCAAATAGATTTGTTCAAATCGGTCGGGCCGACCGATTTGAACAAATCTGTCTGCTGCTGTTTTGGTTTGATCGCGTGTACACACGATCAAACCAAAATCTCCGCCAGCAGACAGCGCGCTGACGTGGCGGTGACCTTGACGCCGCCACGTCACCGCACCAGGAAGTAAAACACTTCCGCGCATGCGTCGAAACCATTCGACGCATGTGCGGGCAGATATGTCTGCTGGTTAGCGTACTAACCAGCAAACATATCGGTCCGACGGGTTCCCAGCAGACAGATTTTAAAGCAGGCTTTAAAATCTGTTGGCAGGCTAAACCTGTCTGCTCGCCCGTACACACGAGCGAATCTGTCTGCTGAGACGGTCTGTCAGACCGCTTCCAGCAGATAGATTTGATCGTGTGTACGCGGCCTCAGACTTTTTGGTCAGAACAAAAATGTTCCCAAATCCTAAGAGATAATCTATATAACTACTTGCTATCCAGCCGTTTTACCACATTTAAACCAGCAACATTGTTGGCATGACAACAACTAATAAATACCTATTTTGTTACATCACAACTCATTCACTCTCCACTCCCTATCCCTAGCCTCTTCCATCTTGTACCTGATCTAAATGTTACACACTGGGTACCCCTAGGCATATCTAAAGCACAAATAGAGTATGGTATTTATGCTCATGACTATTATAAATTCATGCAGGTTTTACACTTTTTAAAGAACAACACTAATACACAATATCCCTACCTGGGTGTATAGCCCATTTCTATAAGTTTACATCTATGAACACCAAAGTATAACTTTATCATATATCACCCTTAACCAGAAAGATATCTTTACCAAAAATACACCTATCCTACATTGGGAATGTGATTTTGGGGAGCCCTACACCTCCTCTAATTGGCAAAAAGTGCTATAAACCACATACTCAGTAACTAAAAGCACTAACTTATGGAAGTTAACTCATAAATTATTTCTCCACTGATACCTAACACCGAAACATCTACTGTATCCAAATCCTCGCCGAGCACCTCCCTGGAATGTTGTTGAGGTTGTGGACAAGAGGGCTCCCTGAGCTGTGGCTCTACATTAAAAAATGACCAACTATGGCCTTATGCTTTCTGGGAAAAGACTAAGTTCCTTTCCAGATGAGAACTATACTTACACATATATTAACAGCAGCCTGCTTAACTGTCCAAACACATGCCACATATGAATGAATGTGTGCCTCTGCTAACAACAACTTTCATAGAGCTTCTAAAATGTGGGAGCCTTGGACAAACTGGTTTGAAAAAACACAAAATAGACAATAAATGTGTAATTTAAATGTTGAATGACAAAATATGCCACCAATACTTAGACTACCAGTAACTGTGACTTCTTATGTTTCTTTCTTATGTTTCTTTGCTCTATTGTTCTTATGTACTCCTTGTTTGTAGAACACACTAGAACTTCTCAGTGTCTTGCACAATATGTTGACCTATTCGCCCCCTTGGGCATGTATTCATGTTGTACTTTCTCTTGAGATACTCAATAGAAGCACAATGAAAGTTAATTAAAGTTTGGCCACGTCGCCTTCCACCCTATGACACTGTTTTCTCCCATTTGGGGTGTCTAGAGGTGGTGGGCGGTACCACTGCCATAACACAAGCATTGATATTGCATCTGATGTTTGAAGGCATTGTGACTCATGCTTAGTCACTGTACTTATATATGATCATTCATTATGTGTTATAATGTACTACAGAGTGTATCACTGTTTCCTATTTCTTTATGAAAAACTCAATTGAAAAAAAAAAAAACCCAATGAAATTAAAATGTATCTCTTGCTTTCTTGTATTTCCAAAGAGGAGACTGACGGTGCCACTACATTTTCTGTCGAAATTTTCATTGTCAATTGTTTATGACTTGATTTCAGGTTTATCCCCGTACATGTGTCTTATATTTTGGATTGCTAGTTGTGAGTTTCTGAGGCTCTGCTACCTGTGGTATTATTTTTTTGACTCTGTGGTACCACCACTTATTATATTGTCATTTTGGCATTCTCATTGTGCTTCTTAACCACTTAAGCCCCGGACCAAAATGCAGCTAAAGGACCAGGCCCCTTTTTGCAAATTGGCACTGTGTTGCTTTAACTGACAATTGCGCGGTCATGCGACATGGCTCCTAAACAAAATTGGTGTCCTTTTTTCCCCACAAATAGAGCTTTCTTTTGGTGGTATTTGATCACCTCTGCAGTTTTTATTTTTTGCGCTATAAACAAAAAATAGAGCGACAATTTTAAAAGAAATGCAATGTTTTTTACTTTTTGCTATAATAAATATCCCCCAAAAATATATATAAACATTTTTTTCCTCAGTTTAGGCTGATACGTATTTTTCTACCTATTTTTGGTAAAAAAAAATCGCAATAAGCGTTTATCGGTTGGTTTGCACAAAATGTATTGTGTTTACAAAATAGGGGATCGTTTTATTGCATTTTTATTATATATTTTTTTTTACTACTAATGACGGCGAACAGCGATTTTTTTCGTGACTGCGACATTGCGGACACTTCGGACAATTTTGACACATTTTTGGGACAATTGTCATTTTCACAGTAAAAAATGCATTTAAATTGCATTGTTTATTGTGGAAATGACAGTTGCAGTTTGGAAGTTAACCACAGGGGGCGCTGTAGGGGTTATATGTTCCCTAATGTGTGTTTACAACTGTAGGGGGGTGTGGCTGTAGATGTGACATCATCGATCGTGTCCCCCCTATAAAAGGGATGACGCGATTGATGCAGCGGCCACAGTGAAGCACGGGGAAGCTGTGTTTACTCACGGCTCTCCCCATTCTTCAGCTCCGGGGACCGGTTGCCGCATTCCAGCGGAGATCGGGTCCGCGAGTCCCGCGGTCCCGGTCCCGCGTGCCCGTGACCCACGGCTGGGTAGTAGTACAGGACGTACCTGTACGTGGATATGCCCGACCGTGGCATTCTGCCAACGTATATGTGCAGGAGGCGGTCCTTAAGTGGTTAATTGTTCTTAGGTGGTTATGTATACATTCTAATTTGATATTTTATGTATAACATTGTCATCATGGCTTTGTATTGGATCTTTATATTTTACCAAAGGTTGGTAAACATCCCATGCATAGGACATAAATCTGGGGGTCTTAAAAATCAAAATTATGAAGAAGGGGTAAAAAGAAAGTAAGTAAAACTAAATAATTGTTTTAGCCTGCTCAGTGTTTCACAGGATGCTGGTTAGATTACTTTCACCTTCACTCTAGAGATTTTGAAAATCACAGTGGGAGGAAGAAGTGAGAGGCTGCTTAAATATCCCTAAGAAGGTGTGCCCAGTAGGTTGCTGGGAAACCCATAAATATGAAGCCTAAAATAGAGATGTTGTTGGATGCTGGGTTCAGCCCTGTCAGAAGAGACCCCTGTCTGCTGGAGAAGCTGCTTGGAAGTCTGGAATCGGCCTTTTACAGTCTGGAGAAAGTCACTGCAGGATACCCAATGGAGGCTGGAGGGAAGAATGTTTAGTGGTCTGGTGGTATCATAAGTCTGTGTCTTTCTCACTGAAGAGTGTCCAGAGGATATCAGGAGGCAACTGATGGTCCTGTGGCATTGTGAGTATTGACCTAATCCTGTGCTCTAGAGACTGTGTGTGCAGTTTTCAGTTATGCAAAGAAGCAGGTCCTAGGCATTTTCCCAGCAAGTTATAAACTGTGTAGAATGTCAGAGTAGGGAGAAGATTAGTGTCCTCAGTCAATTCAGTTCTTGGGTAGGGTTTCCCCTTACACCCATCCAAGTTCTACTCAGCAAAAAAAAATACAAAAGACACCTCTAGACTGTTTATTTGGGGCAGTGAGAAAGAAGAAAATACAGTGTAGCTGGTTTTGTGTGCACTAAGTTAAGGACCATCAAAGCAAGCAGCTCCTTCATGGGGTGCACTTTAATAAAAAGTTATTTGCCTGGAGTTATTAGTTAGCACATTTGACTGTACATTACAACACCAATCAATTGGAAAAGAAAATCAGTAGGCAACTAATGTACATGGATATTGACAGAATTGAACACATACAACATATAAACATATAAAACTGTTAATATCACATTTCTGCAATGCCATAATATAGCTCAGCAGCCATAGGCATCAGGTAAAACAGTTTGTATATATATATATATATATATATATATATATATATATATATATATATATATTGTAATATTGGGGGTGTTTAGCTCAAGTGGGATATGCTATTTTAAGCGATTCACGCCAGTCCAGAACTATGTTTAAGGGTTTGTTGGCCCACTTTTATTCAAAAGGCAAAAATAAACAAAAGTCCAAACATAGGTCTCCCACGCAGGGGTTTTCACTGTCCACACAAAATGATACCTTCAGCCTCCTGGCTTACACGTGTAAAGAAAATACAGCATGGAACCTTCCTGACTCCTGTCAGCAACCTCACTCAGGTCTCTGGGGTTTCTCACAGTGCAGCCTGCACTCTCCAGCTTATTCAGTGCACACCTGCACTCTCTGGGTTCTCCCTTGCAAGCCTGGTCTCCTCAGGAGGGTGGAGGCCAGAATGCTGGTCCTGAGTCTCCTATCAGGCCCCCACACACCTGCACAATCAGTGTGCTGATCTATCTGAAAATATGGAACCAGGACTGGGGATTTCATCCGACCCAGGTCTCTGTGAAATCCCCGGGCTCCAGGTCCCAAACTGGATTTTATTAACCATTGAGGAAACTGGAATGCCAGTTTCCTCTGCAAACTGCAAGCTCCCTGGAGCCCCTCAACCAGTCCTGTTGAAAACTCTGGGTCACCACACTCCTGGGGTACCACACTACTACAATATATAAATATATATATATATATATATTATATTATATATATATATATATATATATATATATATATATATATATATATATAAAACCATATATATATATATAAAACCAGATCCCGTCCCCCCACTCTATGTGAATGAGTATGGGGTACATCATACCCCTACCCATTGACCTGGGGGAAAAAGCGTCTATAAAAAACACACTACAAATGTTTTTAAAGTAATTTATGAGGCAGCATCGGGGGTCTCTTCAGACTTTTCCGACTTCTCCGCTCTCTATGGCCTCTTCTCCCACTCATCGGTTCTTCTCCCACTCTTCGGTGTCTTCGGCCGGGCTCCTCCGATATCTTCTGCTCTTTTGCCCGCTCTTTTATTAGCGGGTGCCCGGTCTTCTCTGTCATCTTCTTCCCTATGGTCTTCTTCCGGTGTTGCCTCAACGCTCTCTCCAGCTGTAATGCCGTGTGCGTGGTGAGTGGTGCGCAATGACTTATATAGGCATGGGACGGGGTCACCGGGTGATGTCATCTGGCGACCACGCCCCTTAAGATGTCACAGTCCCATCATGTCCTGAACTTGAACACATAGCTCTGAACCCCATTCAGGACTATGGGGGTCAAAGCATTTTGATAAAAAGGGCATGGGTTACTAGAAGACATGAGGGGAGTGGATGTTTTTAAATAGCTTAAAGTGTAACATTAGAAATACACAATTCCTTTAACCACTTGAGCTGTGGACCATTTTACCCCCTTCATGACCAGGCCATATTTTGCTATTCAGCACTGTGCTAATTTACCTGGTAATGGCGCAGTCATGCAATGTTGTACCGAAGCAAAAAAATGTTATGATTTTTTCACACAAAAACAGCCGTCTTTTGGTGGTATTGGATCTCCACTGGTTTTTTTTTGTGATATGAATGAAAATATTTTGAAAACGAAAAAAATGTTTTTAACTTTCTGATATAAAACATATCCCCCAAAAAATGTTTGTTTTAAATCCCAATGCATGTATATTGATTGGTTTGTGTGAAAGTTATAGAGCCTACAAACTATGGTATATATACTTTTTTTAACTACTAATGGCGGTGATCAACGACTTATAATGGGACTGCATTAGTACAGCAGGCAATCTGACACTAACTGATGCTGGGGTGAACTGACTAACTGACATCACCAGTGACATTAATACAGTGACCAGTGATAATACTGTACACTGTCCCTATACTAATGACACTGGGTGGAAAGGGGTTAACATTTAGGCCGATCAAGGGGTTAAATGTATGCCTAATTATGTGTAATGTGTGTACAGTGTGCTGCTTGTGTGCAACAGTGTGCAGGTCTGTGCTGTGAATCATTGGGCGGGACTTGTCCACTGTGTACAATCACAGGATTTATGGTGAAACAAAAACACAAACAAAAAGGGATATTCTTGATGAGGGCCTGGTAGGGATGTTCAGGGGGACCCCACTCAAAAAAGAAAAAAAAAGAAAATGGTATGGAGTTCTTCTACTAACCTGTTTAAGGATAGAAAACAAACCAATGGGCATGCCGGGAAGTCATTCCCAATTTCTAGTGTTGGTAGTGATCTGCCACTGAATTAATCACTCGGTGAACAGGAAAAATATTGCCATTTAGTTTGTCCATTTAGAATTAGAATATAATAGAATTCTAATGTTGGTTGTAATAAAAATTAATAAATATAATTATTACTAGTCATACAATGACTAGTTGTATTCTAGAATTCTACTATAGCTTGTGGGTGGAGCATTCGACCGGAAATGTACGATTGCGGTGTCGTACAGTTTAGTTGCTTGGTCGAAACTTCTTATTAGAACATTCAACAGACAACATAAGCCTTCAATTGACGCATTCAACTTTAATTCATTCAGATTTTCGCAGCAAATGCATTTTTTACAAAACAGAATTTTGGGAGTAACTAAATTAATTAATTTTGTGGACGAAAACGAAATTCCGAAACAAAATATTTCAGTGTCTACTTCACACAACATAAAGTGCATTCTCTGAATAAACTTAAAGCGGAGTTTCGCCCGAATTTTCATGCACGTTCACGTGTATTGCTGATCGCTCCGCCATTCCTTTTTGGATAGTGTAATTTTTTAAAATATATAGTACCTTTTTGCTAAAATAATCTCTACTTTGGTCCAAATATTGCCGTGGTGAGGTATCCTTATTCGCATTGGCTCATGGGATATCAGTATAATCAATCCCAGGAGTCAATAGACATACGCCGCGGCTAGCATCGCATTATTTCTAAACCTGAAATTACGCAATGCTAGACTTCGTTGCTATAGCCATGGTAAGGTCCCACTGCATATGCGTGAGATCGGGAGGTGCTTGCTGGGTATCCAGCAACACCTTATCCCTGAAGAGACTCCTAGTGGGCTTCAGATGCCCATGCTCAGGATGGGCACTTGCTGAATCAGGAGGGTACAGTGAGTACCAATAATTTTAATAACACAGAAACCATTTTCAGCTGTAGCATATGCCAATTTTTAAAACATAATTGATGACTATAACAGGGAATGTTTAAAAAAAAAAAAGGTCTGGAACTCAGCTGTAATACAAAGATCATTTGCATTCTGGGTTTTTATAACTAAATGCATTTGTAGAATTTCTGGGCATTAAATGTATTAAAACTTTTAAATTCTTTAGATGAAAGAGTGTTTCGTATGATCAATGTTTCATAAATCTAATAAATACATGGCTTTCATTCTTTTGGAAGATTACCCAAGTGACTGTTTATGTCTAGTACCAATTTCCAACTCATTAGGCATCCGCAAACAGACTATGCCCAAAAGAAATAATTCCACTTGTTTATTTTCCTGCATAGTTTATGTTGTTTCTGATACAGCATAGCAATCATCAGCATAATAATCATCTAGCAAACTCTAACCAATTAACTGATATACTGATAAGTAATACAAGCCCGTGGACTGCTTATTAAGTACTGCTTACTAATTCTACAGGTTTTTATGGGCTGGAAATGTGCTGACACATTAAAGTATAGTGCTTTACTTGTCAAAGGATTTCTAATTCTTTACAGCTAGTCTTATGATATACACATTTCTGCCACTCTGCACATCAAGGAAGGTAACACGCTTATATTTTCATTTAGCAACACTATGCTCAATTCAGGAAACATTATCTACCGCTTCAACAACAGTGGTAAAATAGCTCAAAGCTTTTTCAAATGTTTTTTACATTTCACTATAGAACATTACTAAAATACATCAGGCGCTCTTTCTTGTAGTGATGCAGTATTTTAATAGTGAAACTTCTATTTTAATGGTGGTACCCACTGGCATCTTTAACAACCATGACACATCTGCTGTCAGCAGGATTTGTCTCTCAAGCAGTCTAATGCCTCGTACACATGGCCGGATTTTCAGAGAAAAAACGTCCGACTGGCTTTTTTTTCTAGGAAAGTCCGGCCGTGTGTAGTCTCCATCAAATTTTTTTTGGAAGTCCGACGGACCTTAGATAGAGAACCTGTTCTCTTTCTTTCCGTTGGACTTCCGACAGACTCACGGCGGACTTTTGCATGGTCAAAGTCTGATCGTGTGTACAAGGCATAAAACACTCAAAAGTTTGATGAGTGCATTAGCATAAAAATTCAAAAAAATTCTCTCGTTGTAAATCCATCATTAATTAGGATGCTCACCACCCACCAACTCACCAGAAAAAAAAAACTGGCACATTTGTCCGATCCTGACAGTAACACTAGCTCTCCTAGCTGTCATCTGCTATACAGTATAAGAGAAGGGGATAGGATAGTGGTTACATCACTGAACAATTGTGGTCATTGCCCAAATATGGCCAGTAATCATATTTCGGCAGCAATGTCATTGCTATCCGTTCCCCTTTGCTATAAAGAAGCAAGGCTTCCCCATGACATCTGTGTTCCTAGAGATGCTGCAGTTGCTTCCTTGGAAACCAATGACAAGGGAAGCTGTCATCTACAAAGGTGATTGAAATACCACTTCTATATATGATTTTTGGTTCCCACTAAACAAAGGACCGAATTGACTAATGTACTGTACCAAAGATCTAACTTGGAGGTTTTGAACTTGAGACATGCATCCCAAGAAGTTTGTCTGCATAGGGTTTTTAGGTTTCAGGTGGGTTTGGATTGTGGTAGATAATTTCATTTAAAAGCAAAGACACTCTAAAGAAAAAGTTATTTTCAGCAAAAGAGCCCAAGGCCTCTCCCTTTCTTCCCCTCCTCATTACATTCATTTTATATAATACAGACCTATGATACAGGTGTGCCCCTGGCTTGTGTGTATCTCACCCTCTAGATTTCTTATCTGTTGTTTCTTTTTCTACAGAAAGTAATGGATTATCTTTAAACTGTCTGCATGGTCTCTTAAGATGACATGTTACTCCCCAAGTATGCAGAACAGTAGAGTAAAAAGTTGGAGCATAGGATCCATGAGTGTTAGACCCAAGAACATGGGGTAGCTTTCCTGAACTCTGCACTCTGTACATCCTGCAGTGCATACCTAAACTCTGCACTCTGTACATTGCAGTGCATTTCTAAACACTAGAAAAAAGGAGTGGAATCGCGCTAAATTAAAGAAAATGTGACTAATAAAGAGGCACAATGTGATAAATACAGTCAATGCGGGATATACCCTGTAAATCCACAGAGACACACTAAACTACACCACGAGACACATAGAGAAAACAATCTAGAGGTCAACCCTATTTGGGTAATTGTGACTATGGTCATATAAAACAACAACATAAGTGATATGAGTATATAATGAAAAAAATGAAAAAATGTTGTTTTTCTACAGCCTCAACCTAGTTGTAAAAGCCAGGGGAGGTGGAAAGGTGGTGTTGAGAAGGCCACCTGGTGGTCACAAGCAAACTGTTCAAAGTTATTGATAAACCAGGGAGAGGTCTTAGAAGGAAAAAAACCTTGGATTGAGGATGGATGGTTTCTCCCAAATATGATGGTAGATAGACCAAAGAAGCAAATCCTCCAGGTGGTGATCAATGCAACAGTCTCTACGTTGTCAGTCGCACTTGGGCTTTTGCAGATTTGAGTGTAGATTCACAGCACCAAAGATATAAACACAAAAAAGAAACTTGCATAGTGTGAAACCTGACAAACAGCGTATGCACAAACACCCGTGTGGGACAGTCATGAAGTTGACGTCATCGCAACCATACGGAAGGACGTACGCGTTTGATTAAGCCGGCCGGCACTTTGTTTTTAAAAAGCCTTATTTTCCTGCTCGTTTGTAAGTGCATTTTTATTCCATTTTTTTAATAAATGTATCGGATTTACACTATGTGAGTACTTCTGTCGTTTCATGACAATACATCACTATTGCTATCTGCTGATGTCCCGCGGTTGCTGTAAACCAGTCGATCCCAGGTGCCTGCATCTAATCATAAGGGTCTCATTCTCAAGGTCGCAGCTATCTACCTGATCACAAGTGTTTGCACGTACCCTTAGGGGATCTAACTTCTGGTAAGGGTCAGTGTGTTTGATGGTGGTGGGTTTGCACTATCCCCCCCCCCCAACTTCATGACTGTCCCACACGGGTGTCTGTGCATACGCTGTTTGTCAGGTTTCACACTATGCAAGTTTCTTTTTTGTGTTTATATCTTTGGTGCTGTGAATCTACACTCAAATCTGCAAAAGCCCAAGTGCGACTGACAACGTAGAGACTGTTGCATTGATCACCACCTGGAGGATTTGCTTCTTTGGTCTATCTACCATCATATTTGGGAGAAACCATCCATCCTCAATCCAAGGTTTTTTTCCTTCTAAGACCTCTCCCTGGTTTATCAATAACTTTGAACAGTTTGCTTGTGACCACCAGGTGGCCTTCTCAACACCACCTTTCCACCTCCCCTGGCTTTTACAACTAGGTTGAGGCTGTAGAAAAACAACATTTTTTCATTTTTTTCATTATATACTGTGGTAGAGATTTTTCATATCCATATTTATAAGATTTATATGAAGATGTATATGTCATTCTTATACAAGGTTTTTTACTTTTTTATGAGACTGGGGTATGTCGATTGCCCTGTTTTTATTAGTCAACAGAGTGACTCATTGTTAGAGTTCAACTAACAAAAGGCTTTCAAACCTATCAACGGGATGGGGATCTGATAAGATGTGTCCCCTCATTGAAGTACAGGAATGTCCGGTCACCTCCTGTTTGAAGACCATAATAATACTAGGTGTGTGTGTATATTAAAAAAGGGGTCCTTTCATCTCTGGATTACCGGCCACAATAGGACATTCCCAACCTTGGAATGCTGGGTGGGAGAGTCCTTAAACTGTCATCCTGAAAAGACACATATTCAACCAATCATATTAGTGGGGTTTTTTTCATGCTTAGAGCGGGAAATGTTACATCTGAAGGGTATATAGAGACAGTCCTAGTTTGGACTAAGGGCAGACTGAATCATGATCTGAGGAGGAAGCTTGGTGAAGTACTCTGTAAATATACTCCTATAATTTCCTTATTCTCTCCTATAATCTGTTTCTTCCTTGTCCTACTGCTTGTCTTAACATACTGTTGTATCCTCCACAGCCATATTATTGTTTGTATCTTATGTATTATAATACTATTTGTATGTTGTATGTGTATCAGCGGTATTCTCTTTGATTTAAAGTAATATCATTTATGTTATGGTTGTGAATATTGGATTAATACAAGTTTCTTTTTCTGTATAATAAACTAATTATTTTCTCTTTTCCCACCGCTATTGTTTGCTTTAAGTTCATATAGACAACAGGTTATTAACCAATCATTTTTATGTATCATTAATCATTTAAGTGAGATTTAAACATAGCCAACACAATACTCATATCACTTATGTTGTTGTTTTATATGACCATAGTCACAATTACCCAAATAGAGTTGACCTCTAGATTGTTTTCTCTATGTGTCTCGTGGTGTAGTTTAGTGTGTCTCTGTGGATTTACAGGGTATATCCCGCATTGACTGTATTTATCACATTGTGCCTCTTTATTAGGCATATTTTCTTTAATTTAGCGCGATTCCACTCCTTTTTTCTATGCTTGTTTATGTTGTATAACATTTTTGTATCACAGCTTCGTTTGACACACTTTTTGGTATGCGCAATTTTTTTCTTCTAATTTCTAAACACTAGTTTACCTAGTTTTTCCCAAACAGGTTTTGCTGGGCAGGCAGCACGGCAATCTGACCGAAGTTGCTGGTGCTTCTAATTTAATATACATTTTTGGCTGCATAATTGTGGGGCGGATTCTTTTATTAGTAATCTGCCTTTCTAATCTTTTAATTTCTAATCTTAATTTTTAAATTTTTGAGTCTCCATTGACTTATCCTTTATAGGTTTTCTTAAATGATTTTTTACATTTAATATATAGGTCCTTCTCCTAGTTCTGGTATGGGCTGCATTAGTTCCTTTTCCATATTCAAAATGGCGTTTTTTCAATTTCCTGTTCCTTGCTGACTAAAACAAGACTTGGCTATATATAGTGGTGAGTCAATGCAGAGCCCATCCCCATTGAAAAGTCAATTTATGACGACTGGGGCGGCGTGCACAATAGGTGGAAATAGAGACGAGGAGGATCAATCAGGTTTTTGCAGAATACAGAAAACAAATCCCATAGTGAATGACTGAGTATGAACAGTTTAACATTCAACAGACACCATAAGCCTTCAATGACAGATTCGACCTTAATTAATTTGCATTTTTTAACAAAACAAAATAAATAAAAACGAGTTTCAGGAGTAACTAAATAAATGTATTTTTCGGACAAAAAATATTTCAGTATTCACATGCCTAATAGGCACTTTTC
Organism: Rana kukunoris; assembly: GCA_029574335.1. NCBI lineage: Eukaryota > Metazoa > Chordata > Amphibia > Anura > Ranidae > Rana > Rana kukunoris. The sequence continues at coordinate 112,763,293 of CM056053.1, read as the reverse complement.
GGTGACACTGATAGGCAGCACTGATACTGTAGGTGGCACTGATAATGAGGCACTGATGGGCACAGATTGGCAGCGCTGATAGGTGGCACTGGTGAGCATTGATAGGTGGCACTGATTGGCACTGATAGGCAGCTCTAATATGTACTGGTAGGTGACACTGGTGGGCACTGGCAGGTGGCATTGGTGGGCACAGATGAGGCAGCGGTGGCTCTCCATGTGCGGGATCAATGTCCCTCTGACACTGTTAGCGTGAGCGGAAAAAAACGATTACCAATCTTCTGTTTACATCACCTGATCAGCTGTCATTGACTGATCAGGTGATCTGTGATCAGCCGAGTCTAATTGACAGATCACAGAGCAAACCGGTTCGCAGGCAGCTCATGCATGGAAGGACGTACTTGTATGCCCTCCCGGTAATTAAGGCCCGCACTGTAGCCGTCTTTCTGTGGACGTCATTTGACGATGGCTGGGTATTGAAGTGGTTAAGAACCTTAGATTTGTATTACTATCTTTTTCCTGCATGGAAGATTCACCATCTCTATTTGTTCTGTAAACCATTGTCACTGGGACTGAAAGTGATGGAAAATCCAACATTTAACCAATGTTACCAATACAAGTCAAAGAGAAATATCCTTATGACCCCACCTGTTCTGGTGGCAACTGTGTAATAAGTCAACCCCCCCCCCTCATTTTGTGAAGATTTCCTCCCAATTCCTGTTATATGTCAGGGACAGGAAGTAAAAGCAATTTTCTCCAATTGGACACAGACAGCAAATTATTAACTCCCTCGTTTATCCAAGTGAGATGGTGTATTTTGGCTATACATGCACTTTATTGGCTCATTGCAAAATAAATAGGCATAACATGTGCAAGTAGCCATTTATATTTCAGTACATTATAGACAGATATGTGAAATATGTTAACTGCACTTTCTGCTTCATCACTGTACTTTGGAATGTCTTATTAAATAAACCTGATTTTGCTTGTCAAAACATGTAGCTAGATGCTTTACTAAAACTAAACTAAAATACTGACTATATTATCACTAACAAGCTAATGTAATCATATTGCAGTGTAATGCAAATTTAAAAGTAATTAAAAAGATTTAATTTGCTAAAAAAAAAATCTGATCTCCAATGTTTCACTTACTTTAGTAAGCAGCTATGACTAAGCACTTGACCTCTGTGCGAAACGGGTCAGCTATATATATCCCAATGCTTGCTGTGTTTTGTAGTGCTTCTATCATTTTGCACTAATAAAGGCTACCTTCTAAGGTTACTTTCGGTGTGTGGCTGTCTATATACCTTTTCTCCTGATTCACTTACTTTAGTAGTTAAATTGGTCTGTAAAATGAGTACATCATCCTTGGTTCAGGAGACTGTCATACAGCTCGAGAAAAACTGTTCAGCTGTAGAGAACTTTAGGTAACTTTTGTATCAATTGCATAATTAGTTCAAACACTTTAAAATGTAAAAAAAGTGTAATTACCAATTAAAATCATTTTAACATGTATGTATGACATGGTCTGCACAGCAGTGAGACAACATTAGTCACACTTTTAATTCTCACAAACAACATAATTAACATGTTGTGCTAGACATCTAATGACCTGGGCCGTGGGCCGCAATCTTGGAAACTTCACTAGCAATATAGCATGAGACATCCAGGGGATAATCAATGTTGACCTTTTCTAAAACCCAAAATACAGCAGATTAGCATGATTAAGTAATGTCTAAGAATTGCAGAAAGTTTTAAAAAATGTAAGCAAGCTCTTCAACCAGATTTAAATTGAGACAAACTAGTCCATATTTAACATGAGATGAGAAGAAAAGAAATGTGGGTGTCTGTGTGAAGCCGGGAATGGAGGACACTTGATTCTCCAGCTTAGCATAATGGCAGTCAAATCCATCTGATTACAAAGGCTACAGAAGACCAAGCAGCTTTGACCCAGTTCGTATAGCATCCCGATCATCTGGGACACCTAGCAGATGGCCAAGAACAAGCCCAAACAACCAGCAATTACTGTTTCAGGGGTAGCAACTCTGGCATCCACAGGTGAATATGGCTGATGCACCCCCACTCAATACATAGGCACAGAGCCGCTCCTCTGCTGCTGCCCAAGAAAGGCTCAGGACTTTGAGATTGGATTGGGTGAGCCCACTTTATTTTCTACTCATTGTACAAGCTTGCTGAGGGCTACACTGGTGCATCTTCCCTACACTCTACAATTTCTTCCCTGGATAGAACTATGGAGGACATGATAAATAGCAAACCAAGTATAGGGGATAATCCAGAGCTCTCCAGTGCACAGCCACTGCAGAAGCAGCTGGTATATTTAGGAAATACCATTATATTGGCTATATTGTCCAAACTCCTTGAATAGGGATTGAATAGGGATTAGAGAAAGCCAGCAAACTAATTACTGCTGAACTAAAACCAGTGTTTAAGGATTTGGGGGCCCACATGGACACAACAAAACAAAACGATATGCCACCATAGGCAGAACGAACCAGAATACTGGAAGTATCAAAGATCTTCACACCCAATTAGAGGGAACTCTGTCCAAAATTAACGATCTGGAAACCAGATCCTGCAGGTATTATTTTGAGTTTCAGGGTCTCCCTGAATCAATCACAGATGTACAGAAACATGTTAAGGGACTATTAACCACCCTCCCAGATATTCCAATCATAGATTGGAAGTGGATTGTGCTCACAGAGCACCCAGGGCAGAGGGCAATCCCAGAGGTATTATAGTTAAACCTCACTTGTATGGTATCAAGGAGCAAGTGATGCAGAAAGCAAGAAAAACAAGTAATCTTAAGCTTTGTGGCCATGTGAAACAATTTTTTGCTGATATCAAACCAGCTATAGTTCAAAAGAGGTGAGCTGTTAAGCCCTTGCTTCATTATTTACAAAATAAGGAAATAAAATATAAATGGATATTTTGATTTTTTCTGTCTTTTCCATATCGTGGGAAATCATATTATGTTTCCACATTCCTGGACAGAGAGCCTATAATGTAACAATTGGGCATTATTTTTACTTTGCCTACTATCCCACTCAAGACATCACATTATTATCCAATCATGTGCAAGCAAAAATAAATTTTTTATTTTATTTTCCTTGCATGTCCCCCTCAGATCTACAGTGGCTGAACTTGAAAGTGCACTTGTAGTGCAAAGTTGATTTGCCTTTAGTAAATAACCCCCATAGTGTGATGTCTGGGCATACAGCTAAGATAGCTAAAATTGCTGATTGGAGGAAAGGCATACACCCCCTCTCATCATAGACAGAGACTATGAGAGGTGTTTTGTAACAGGTCCAGCTCCCTGTTTATCTATTTTAGCACCTCCCCTTACAGAATTTTCAGGTTGCTTTTATCTAAGGTTTCAGAGAATTTGTCAGGAGTTATCAGGCTGATAACAGAGGAATAGTTCAGGAGAGAGCTAAGGGACTTAGCTCTTTGAAGAGAGATAACAAAATACTGCAGATATATGTGCCCAGCTCAAATTTCATGAGTTGGGTTTACATTCCCTTTTTAAAGGTTTTATTATGATGTATCCCAGGCAGGCTTTCCAAAATGTATCCCGATGCTTTGTTGCAAAGCTTTAGAGGCTGTGGCCAGGAAAGTTCAATGTATTATACTTGTCCCAGGGCCTAGCATGATTTAAAGGTGTAAATATCCCAAAGAAGCCCCAGATAGGTATCTTAAATAAGCCTATTGATAACATTCCCAAATATACACAAAAACTGATCTTCTTTATGATTTCTGGCCACAAAAATGTGCCTCGTGTGCTTTTACTCTGTATATGTATTGATACCTCAAGGGTGATATGTGAGCTGTGTTATCTAATGAACGCTGTATTATTGTTGATATTCAATATTACTATTCAATAAAAATCATTAAAAAGAGAAGAGAAGAAATATATTTCCAGAACAAAGCAGCCATATTCAACATGATATACATTTTTCTTAATTGTCAGCCCACCAGGTACATCAACATTTTATAGATGAACTAACGCCTCCTTATTTTTTCTAGCCAAGAAAGTTGCCATCCTAGCCTGTTTAGATCTGAAGTTGGTGGTGCTGCAGTGGTGCTGCACATGTGATCAGTGGTGGCACTGGGCAAGTGGGCACAGTATACACTGTGAGCCTGACACACGCGCTGGCAGGCAGATTACAGAAAAAAAAGCAGACTGATGTACTAGCCCTATACAGGCTGTCAAAATATTAGGAAGAGCGGATCTAGTCTAGATAAACTCAATACAGTGTATAAATATATATACAACATGTGGGATGCATATATATCCTCTACACACTGTAACTCTAACTGACTAGCCTGCCTGCCTGCCTGCCTGCCTGCTCTATCTAACTCAGAGGAAAAAAAAGAAAAGCAGACAGATGGCTTTTTGGGGTGCTGTCAGGACACTGTCCTTACAGTAGAGATCAGATGAGTCTTTCAGGACTGGAGTGGACACTGAATACACTGGCCTAGCTATCGATTTCCCCTATTAAATCAGCAGCAGCTACACTGTCCCTCCTCTCACTAATACTGCAGCTTCAGAATGAATCTAAAATGGATGCTGTCCAGGAGGTGGGAGGGTCAGGGAGGGAGGGTATGCTGCTGATTGGCTGGAATGTGTCTGCTGACTGTACAGGGTTAAAGTTTGCAAGCAATGTTTGTCGGGAACTGTTCGCCGGCGAACCGTTCTGTAAATCTCTAACCTTCACCTGCATTGCACCTTTTATGAAATCAAATTGTCTTCACAGGGACTACTCATTTATATTTACATAGTCAGGTTGAAAAAAGACACAAGTCCATCAAGTTCAACCATAAAATCACTATTATTATTTACTGTAGTAGCCACTTTATTATCATTTGATATTGTATGGACATTCAGAAGTACTAATTATTTATTTTTGTTCACGTTTGCATCTATTATGTTCTTTATTGCCTAAATTTCTTACTTTACTGTGGACAGCGCAACAACATTTTTTATTTATACACCTAGGCCGCGTACACACGATCAAATTTGTCCGCTGAAACTGGTCTGACGGACCAGTTCAGCGGACAAATCCGATCGTGTGTATGGGCTAGCGAACATGTCTGACCGGCGGACAAATTTTAAAGCATGCTTTAAAATTTGTCCGCCGGAGACATGTCCATCAGATATGTCCACTGGTTAGTACACTAACCAGCGGACATATCTGCCCGCACAAGCATCGAATGGATGCGACGCATGCGTGGAAGTTTTTTACTTCCTGGTGCGGTGGCGGCGTCAACGTCACCGCCACGTCACCGCGCTGTTTGCCGGCGGGGATTTTGATCCGATGGTGTGTACACGCTGTCGGATGAAAATCCAGAGGAGACATGTCCGCTGGAAACGGTCCGTCGGATAGTTTCAGCGGACATGTCCCTCCGTGTGTACGCGGCCCTAGAGCCACAGATTTTGCTTTTCGGTGTTTGCGGCAGTCTTATTCACTTTCATTGTTTGTTTCATATTGCAGGAGTACTATTCACATGTGATTTGGCATAAGCTCGCTTAATGCCTTGCACAGTAGAAGTCAAAGTGGGGATAGAAAAGAAGCACAAGGTGGTACCAATCTTTTGTGCTCCAGAAGCCATCAGTGTTTACATGAGTACATCTACATACAGCCATTCATTTGTTTGAGTGGGTGTATGTTGGACATGTGTCTCCCTGGGTGCAGGAAAGCACCAGAGATTTTATGCTAGTGGACTTTGAAGTCTCTTGACATCCATGTGCATGATGCCTTAACATGACAAGGGGCCATTAAGAATCTGGTTTTCAGCCTCAGTCAATCTGCTAGGTATTGTCAATCATCAATCTCCCTGTCTGCTTCTCAGTCCCTTCCCTCCACTTTACTTCTCTACCACAGCAAGGGGAAAACAGCAAATGCAATCAAGCTCATAAATTATAGAATGTTCTCCTCTCTCCAGCTCCAGCACTCTCCTCTCTAAGTGAGTAGGCAGTAGGCGGTGGTCAGTAAAATGTGCTTATCCCTTTTGTCCTTTTAATTTGACCTTAGATAACTCATTCTTACCCTCCACAGATACATTCTTAGCTCAAGGTTTGCTTACATCTTCGTCTAAGCTGTACATTACCACCGCATAAACATCTGTGGGGCCATCTTCCTTAATCTCCAGCCTTGAGACTAAGCCCCATAGAAGTCTCTTGGAATGCATATGTGTGGTCTAAACAGTGAGACTGGAGATAAACAAATACCAGGAGCAACGCCTACTGTATTGAGTCTGTGGAAGAGAGAGGGCGGATTAGGTTAGATATGTGAACATTGAAAAACAAAAATAGCCACTGCAGCATATCTCACAGGACATAAGATCACCAGCTACCCTCGTAATAATCCAGGCATACCTTTCTTCCTTTAATTTATTGCTGGCAACTGAAAAAAAAACTCTGGCTTAGAGACAGTATACACAAGGTAAGAAGTACATGTATATAATTAGCCCTGTTTATCGGGCCCTGGATATGTATCCAAATATGTGTTAATGTGGTTATATTTAGGTTTATATTTAAATTAGTACTAGAAATATATATTATTTAAAACTATACCTATGAATATTGAAAACCCCCTCCTTAAGTGGTTTGCTCATTCAATTCAGCTTATCTGGGGTTATATTAAACATTTTAAAAGTTTACTTTTGATTAAAGAAAAATAAGAAATCAGCTTGACCATCTACATTTTCATACAATGCCAGGCATCCCAAGATGGTCTGATGTCTTGAAAGATTAAACAACCCTGGAAGAAGATCAGTGGCAATAGGCCCCTAGAAGGTATTAGGCATCCAGGAGAAACCAGGCAGAAACACATAATAGACATTGGAGACAGCAAGAGTATCAGTAAAGATCAACATATAAGAGATTTTTCGTCAGGGGTAGGGAAGCCTTGGGACAAATGAAGGTTTCACAGCTTTGAAGAACAAGTGAACTGGACTGTTACTTTATTTGTTCTACTCACTACATTGTATCTTGATTTCTATTGGGGCTCAGAAAAGAAAAGAGAAAACAGAATAAAATAAGTACACTATGTAGGAGTCTGGTACTCCAGGGGTGTGGTGACCCAGGGTTCTCAACCGCTCTGGTTGAGGGGCTCCGGGAAACGAGTAGTTTACAGAGGAAACTGGCGTTTAAGTTCTCTCATTTAATAAAGTCCACTTTGGGACCTGGAGCCCGGGGATTTCAAAGAGATCTGGGTGGGATGAAATCCCCAGTCCTGGGTCCAGATTTTCAAATAGATCAGCACACTGATTGTGCAGGTGTGTGTGGGCCTGATAGGAGACTCAGGACCAGCATTCTGGGCTCCACCTTCCCGAGGAGTCCAGGCATGCAAGGGAGAGTGCAGGTGTGCACTGAACAAGCTGGAGTGCAGGCTGCACTGTAATAGACCAGAGACAAGAGACCTGAGTCTGAGGTGGCTGACAGGAGTCAGGCTACTGCTGTGGAGAGCCAGGTGGCTCTGTATTTTTGTTGCACGGGTAAGCCAGGAGGCTGAACGGACCACTTTGCATGGACAGTAAAGAACCCCTGTGTGGGAATACTTTGTTTGGATTTCTTTTATTTATTTTGCCTTTTGAATAAAAGTGGGCCAACAAGCACTTAAACAGAGTTCTGGACTGGCTTGAATCGCTTAAAATCGCATATCCCACTTGAGCTAAACACCCCCAATATTACAAGTGGTGGATTCAGCGGGCACAAGACGGTGTAATCCGGGTCCTTGCTCTACAGTGATTTCACATCAGGAACTGTTGGCTGTGTGCGGAAGTGCAGCCAGGCAAAAGGCATTGCATGTTGCAGATTATGTACCTGTGAAAGGTGAATCTTGGCAGAACTGGAGATCCCTGCAAAAGTAAGTTCATCTGTTATATGAACTGTTTGTGTGCTTGAGACAGCACAATCTGTGTGTGCAGCTGAGGAGAGCTTGCATGAACTGAAAATCAACTTGCTTTAAAGTGATAGTGCTTAATTTTTTGCTGGACGGTGCAAAAGTTTGGTGGAGTGACTGCAAAGATGATGCAAGGATTTGAGCCTGCTGGAGAGTATTGCAGACTGTTTTTTGCTACACCCACACCAGTTAAAGGGGAAGTGCATGCTGTTGCCCCTGGTAACGCTAGTGCAGGCAGGCCAGCTGTTAATATGCAAAGACCTAAGTTTGAAAGAGGCTGCAGTTGGGGAAGTCCTGCTAAGGCTCTGAAGCAAGAGCGCTGTTTGCGGTGCAGAGATTGGGGGCATGTTGTCTCCAAGTGCCCTTTGTCTCAGTCCCCAAGACAAGGTGACATGGCCAGACAAAGGTCTGCAACAATGTTTGGGAAACCTGATTTGAGTGCCAGGAGTGTTCAAAAGGCGGAACAGAAGTTCGAGAGGTATGTGGTTGCCTGTAGCAACGAGGGTGATATCAAGTCTGCAAACCACGTGAGAAACGTATTGCCGACAAAGGATCATGGCAAGTTGGGAGCAACAGTGCGTCAAGGATCACAGGGTCACTGCGTTTGGGAGAGTCAGCAAAGTACAGCTGGAAGAGTGCCATCTCCTTTAGCGACGAAAGATCAAATGTTATCTGGAAGGAGGAGCTACAGTAGAGATGTGGAGAGGCGTCCCACTAAAGATATGTGTAAAAATGTACCATGTCTGGAATGTGGTCGGCTTTGACATGGAATTTTTTTTTGTCCCAGGTTATGGAACATGTCTGGAGATATGGGTACTGGGCAGAAGTCTATATCTGCTAGCCCAGATCCTTGTGCAAGCGTGTTTTCAATCACCTCTGGCAACAGTGAGGAAGTACCTGTTGTGCCTCCTGGGAGTGCTAAGGAGTCAGCAGAGGTTGCTGCAGTTTCATCCCATGGCCATCCCATGGAAGAGTTGGCCAGTGAAAGTGCGGTAAAGGAGGGACAACGTACTCAAATGAACATGGCAACCCCTGTTACGGTGATTGGTAAGACTGTTGCTAGTAAATACATGGAAAAGATTGACTATGGGAATGTGCACACTGCAGTTGAAATGACCCCAAATGGGAGATCCACTGTCTGTGTGGAAAAGGACTTGCCTCGCTGCAGTGCCCTGTTCAGTGGGGAGGCAAGTGGTAAACTTGAATATGACAATGTGATGGGTAAAGCTGATAATATTGTGTTGGCTAAAGTTGATGGCCCAGCTGCTAATGTGCTAGTGCAGCTCACTAGAGATAAAAATGTTGCTATGACTGCAGTTAAAGATGTGCTATCTCCCCTAGCAACCGTGATGAAGGCCACAGAGGTGTCCCTAGAAACCCCCAGGGAGCTCTGCGTTTTGGAGCCGGAGGTTGCCCGGGACAACTATGGTGCCGCTCTGAGGTATAAGACGGTACCTGAACATAATGATAATGAAATGTTTGAAAGCGGTCATGATGGTAATGGGTTAATGCAGTCTGGCAATGACAGGTGTGAAGGTCTTCATGCATTTAATGAAGCGCCACCCGAAGGTGAGGGTGTGGTATTGCAGCCTGCTCTGGTTAAAAATTGATCACCACAGTCTGGTTTAAGCAAAGGTGATGTTTGCAATGTGTCTGTTGCTGTGCCACTCTGTCCCTCTGGTAGCGCAGAGATAACAGACTGGGACAGATGGGCAAAAAGCCTGTTGGCTTTGTTGGAAAAGGCCTCGGTTGGTAAGAGTGGAGCAGACATGATTTCTGCAGTGCCAGGTGAAGGACCTGCAGAGCAACTTATATGCAATGGTGTATTTGCTGCTGCAGATGATGTTGCTCACAAGATAGAAACGCCAAGTAATGGCAAACGCACAGTAGATGTCATGTCTGTGATCCACAAAGGGCCTAATGATATGGTAATGGCTGATGCTGTGCCAAATGAGCTGGTGTTGGTGGAAGTGCCAGATGGCACAGCAATAAATGAAGTGATGGTAGTCAAAGGTCCAAATGTTGTGTTATGCAATGATGTTCAGCGGTCAGGACAGTTGCTGGCAGAGGATCTCATGCCAATGGGGTTGATGTATACTGAAGCTGCCATAGACAACCACACCACTGGGTGCAGTTCCTCTCCAGACACTGCTCTGCCAAACATGGGTGAAATGAAATATGACAAATACATTGATATTTCTGACCATGATGAAAAATGCAGCATGTTGGCGATTTTTGATGGTTTGGTTACCATGGGTGACAACAAAAACAATGGTAGACCTGATGGTCTTGGTCAAGTTGATATGGTTGTAGAAAACCCTGAAAATTGTAGTGAGACAGGGAATGGTATGTTTGACACAGAGGTAAAGGGTAAATCAGAACTAGGCCCCCTACAGGTTCAGGAGGGTAATTCTGGGGAAGGTTTCCTGAGGTTTGAGGAACTTCTAGGACAGGGATCCTCAAACTACGGCCCTCCAGGTGTTGTAGAACTACACATCCCATGAGGCATTGTAACACACTGACATTCACAGACATGATTAGGCATGATGGGAAATGTAGTTCCTGAACAACTGGAGGGCCGTGGTTTGAAGACCCATGTTCTAGGATCTGAGAAGGATCCTGGAAAAAAATGGTTGGAGGGAAAAAGCCCAAATCTTAGCAAGTTGTCACATGACTTAAAAACCTCAGAGTGGCGAGATAGTCAGGATGTCCTTCAGAGGGAGACTAGGACGAGGCTGCAGTCTTATGAAGGTGTTAATGATGCAACAAAATTAAGCATGCAGTGTACATGGGGAAACAAGTAATGCTAAGTTTGGACAGTAAATGGGTGCCCTTACAAAAAGCTCAGAGAGGGACCAGTGTCACCCCAATAAAAGAGCCCCCGCTTATCGCTAAACAAAGGTTTAAAAATCTGATCCCTTCCAAATTAAATGAAGGGAAAAGGGGTGGTCTATCAGAAATTGAGGGTATCGGACCCTCAAAGCTCAGAAATCAGCCTTGGGAGCAAAAAGGTGCCAAGAGTAGTAAACTCCCTACTGATAAGGTGGCTAGTGTAGGTCCAAGGGTAATAGAAAAACATCGCTTTTGGAAGCGTGCGCGGAAAAAGGCATGGGAGTGTCTTTGCAGACCCCAAGTAGATGTAGCAGGGGGACGCGGAGAAAGTCACCTGATGGGACAAGGTTTGGCCCATGTGAATGGTAGCTTGCGTGGTCAAGTGAGGTTGTACTGGTGTGTTCCGCCCTCTGGGTCGAAACAAGGGGGGGGATATGTAGGAGTCTGGTACTCCAGGGGTGTGGTGACCCAGGGTTCTCAACCACTCTGGTTGAGGGGCTCAAGGAAACTAGTAGTTTACAGAGGAAACTGGCGTTTAAGTTCTCTCATTTAATAAAGTCCACTTTGGGACCTGGAGCCCGGGGATTTCAAAGAGATCTGGGTGGGATGAAATCCCCAGTCCTGGGTCCAGATTTTCAAATAGATCAGCACACTGATTGTGCAGGTGTGTGTGGGCCTGATAGGAGACTCAGGACCAGCATTCTGGGCTCCACCTTCCCGAGGAGTCCAGGCATGCAAGGGAGAGTGCAGGTGTGCACTGAACAAGCTGGAGTGCAGGCTGCACTGTAATAGACCAGAGACAAGAGACCTGAGTCTGAGGTGGCTGACAGGAGTCAGGCTACTGCTGTGGAGAGCCAGGTGGCTCTGTATTTTTGTTGCACGGGTAAGCCAGGAGGCTGAACGGACCACTTTGCGTGGACAGTAAAGAACCCCTGTGTGGGAATACTTTGTTTGGATTTCTTTTATTTATTTTGCCTTTTGAATAAAAGTGGGCCAACAAGCACTTAAACAGAGTTCTGGACTGGCGTGAATCGCTTAAAATCACATATCCCACTTGAGCTAAACACCCCCAATATTACAACTATTAAACTAATTTTATAAGTTAGAACAACTACAAAAAAAGCAGATGCAGATATAAAACATATGTTAGTGTTAAAAAGAGATGAGATAGGAGCCTTAATGGAAAATGAAACTAAGATAAAGAAGTCAACATGTTTTATAGAAAAAAAATAACAAAAAGTTGGGTGAGCTGGTATATTCTACCACAGAAATTGAAAATTTTTTAAAAAATATTAAGAACATTATACCCTGTAAAACCAACTGGACAGCAAGAAAACAGAACTAGAAAGAAAAGAAAGGATACATTCTTATTTATGGGAGGTCAGGTTACCTAAATTATAAGAAGAGGAATTGGTAGATCTAGAAAGGCGGATTACACAAGAAGAAATTAATGTAGCATTAGAAGACACAACAGGAAATAGCCCAGGGCCAGACGACTACTCTGTTATTTACATATTATAAGAAATTTTAAGAACAATGGGCCAGATCCACATACAATTGCCCCGGCGTATCTTTCCTGGCTCTAAATCGAATCCTGGAAGATTTTGCGCCGTAAGTTACGGCGGCGTAGTGTATTTCTGGCGGCGGAATTCAAATCGGCGGGTAGGGGGCGTGAATCATTTAAATGAAGAGCGTCCCCGCGGCGATCGAACTGCACATGCTCCGTTCAGAAATTTCCCGCCGTGAATTGTGCGAAATTACGTCGAAACGTTGTCTTTTTTTTTACTAGCGTAAATTACGTACATTCCTATTCACAGACGACTGACGCAAAAATAAAAAATAAAATTGAAATTTCGACGTGGGAACAACGGCCATACTTAACATGGCAAGTCTAACTATAGACCGAATAATAGCAGCTTTAACTTTACGCCGGAAAAAGCCGACTAGCGACGACGTAAGAGAATGCGACGGCCGCTCCTACCTTCGTGGATCGCCGTAAAAAGCTAATTTGCATACCCGACGCGGAAAACTACGCAAACTCCACCCAGCGGGCGCAGAAATTTTGCACCTACGACCCGAAGGCGTACGAAGACGTAAGCCTGTCGGATCAAAGCTTGAAGCCGTCGTATCATGGTTTGAGGATTCAAACTAATGATACGACGCGGGTAATTTGAAAGTACGCCGGTGTATCAGTAGATACACCGGCGTACTGGCTCTGTGGATCTGGCCCAATTTGTTTAAAAATGTTGTTTGTATATCAATGCATTGGGTGATGGGGCTGAAATGAGAAAGGAATCATTGCTAGTGCAATGATTACCTCTGTTTATTTTATTTGATTGATAGATGCAAAGTCTTTTATCCCTTGCCGTGGCCTTCCTGACAGGATTACTGGTCCTTCCATAACTTATTCTCTTTAGGACTAGGCACTGCCTTACCAATTAGGTTGTACTTTACAGGTGTTCACCCAGTAGTTAGACAGTCTTCCAGCACTTTCTGTCTAGGTCAGGCTACTGCATTTGCCCAATGTGTTCATAAGGTGTGGAACCTCTTATTCAGGGTACTTGGAGCTGCCTGGCTTTTCTACATCTCGGGGTAATTGCATACAGGTGTTTAGGGGTACCATTTAATTTTTTAAGAGAGTGTATACAGTTTTTTGGTTCCAGCTCTGAAGGGAAGCTGTATAGTGGTCACCGTTTATTAGAGGGGGAGGTGGGGGTTGGGTTTGTGTTAGTGGGTCCATGCCACTCAGGAGGGAGAGGTGTCATTCTATTTGAGGGGGGTGGTGGTGTTTTGTGAGGGAGGTTAGATTTTTGTTGAAGAGACTTTTTGTGATGCTGTTTTACAATTTGTAATAAATTTGAATGAGGATATAACCCCTGGGTGTGCACATCTTTTTTCTTTTCTCTTTTTCTGTGATGTTATGTCTCTTGAACACATCCTACTATTATACAGTATATGGAGGTACCCTCATGTTTAGAAATCTATCAGGCTCCTAGTTTGCATGTTTCCTTTTTCTTTCTTTTGTATACCTCTTTTACATTACCAACCCTGCCCCTGCAGCTAACATACCCACCACATTATCTCCTGTACTTCAGTAAGTACACCGCAAAACCCTGTGCAATACAGTTCAATACCCTGTGCAATACTCCGCAATACCTTGTGCAATACTCTGCAATATCCTGTGCAATACTCTGCAATACCCTGTGCAATACTACGCAATAACCTGTACAATACTCTGCAATACCCCACAATACATTCCCCCCTCCCGCCACCCTCCGGTGCTTCTACCGACTCACCGCTACGATCAAAGCCAGGATCATTTTTTTATTATTTTATTTCAGGCTTCCCAGCCTAGAGGTGAGACTTGGGGTCTTATTGACCCCATATTGCACTGTAAAGAGGACATGTCATGCTATATTCATATTACAAGGGATGTTTACATTCCTTATAATAGGAATAAAAGTGATCAAAAAAATAATTTTTGTGGAAAAAAGTGTCAAACTAAAATAAATAAAATAAAATGAACAATACATGTTTTTATTTATTTTTAAAGTGCCCCTGTCCCTGTATGCTCGCATGCAGAAGCGAACGCATACGTAATTCCCTCCGACATATGAAAACAGTGTTCAAGCTACACATGAGGTATCGCTGCAAACGTTAGAGCGAGAGCAAAAATGTTGGCCCTAAGACTCCACTGTAACTAAAAACATGTAACCAGTAAAAATATTTAAAGCGTCGCCTATGGTGATTTTTAAGTAGCGAAGTTTGGCGCCAATCCACTAGTGTGTGCAATTTTGAAGGGTGACATGTTCTGTTTATTAGGCGTAACTTCATCTTTCATATTATGCAAAAACATTGGGCTAACATGCGCAAATACCATGCGAGAAAAAACGTTGTAATGACCGCCATTGCATTCTCTGAGGTCTTTGCTAAAAAAGCATTTATAATGTTTTGGAGTTCTAAGTAAGGCCTGATGGTGCTCCCTGCATGTTAGGCCTCTGTATGTGGCCACGCTGTGTAAAAGTCTCACACATGTGGTATCGCCATACTGGGAAGGAATAGTAGAATATTTTTTGGGGTGTAAGTTGTGGTATGAATATGCTGTGGTTGAGAAATAACCTGCTAATATGACAATTTTGTGAAAAAAAAGAAAAAAAAATCTTGATTTTTTCAAAGAATTGTGGGAAAAAAATGACAACTTAAAAAACTCACATGCCTTTTTCTAAATACCTTGGAATTGTCTTCTTTCCAAAAAGGGGTCATTTGGGGGTATTTGTACTTTTCTGGCACCATAGCTTGTGGACTCTATAACTTTCACTAAGACCAAATAATATACACAAATGTGTGTTATTTTTACCAAAGATATGTAGCAGTATAAATTTTGGCCAAAATTTATGAACAAAAATTATAAATTATCTACATTTTATAACATAAATGAGACAAATTCATTTTTTTAACAGAATTTTCAGTCCATTTTCTTTTATAGCGCCAAAAAAATTAAAAACCCAACAGTGATTAAATACCAACAAAAGAAAGCTCCATTTGTGTGAATAAGGACACAGGTTTCATATGGGTACAGTGTTGTATGACTGAGTAATTGTCATTCAAATTGTGAGAGCACCGAAAGCTGAAAATGTATCTGGTTAGGAAGGGGGTTTAAGTGGCCAGTGGTCAAGAGCTTAAGAAGAATAAATAGAACAATGATACAATGTTTAACATTTTCAATTACTGCACTTAAGGAATGTAAAATGTACTGACTGCAAACATTTTGACAGATTGTAAAGATATAAAAATCATATTAAAAGCTAAAGTGGTATCCTTTACCATGGATGACTGTGCATAACATACAATACTATAACCCAAGATCAGGGGTCAAGTCCTGGGGAAAAAAGTCCTGGGGGGAGTGGACCCAAGATCCACTCCCCCACCAAAAAAAAAAAAAATGATACGCTCATATGCATAATTACTAAACTGCATGTTTGTTTGTTATTTCGATCCACTGTACCTTAGTAATCCTTTATGTTACTGGCCGCTTCCTGTATATGGATTCATTGGGTAGTCGGGTAGTTGGGTGGTAGTGCGGAGGTCTGCCGCAAGTTATCGTGGAAAATTTAAGCAAGTTCTTTCTAAATCCCGCGATAGCGGCAGACCTCCGCAATGTCTCCTGGGAACAATGACAAAAGCTCCCAGGAGACATTGCGGCATCGAGGAAGTGACGGAATATCCACACACTACCTGATGAATACAGGAAGCGGCCAGTAGCAAAGGATTACTACGGTTCGCCTGCCCCTGACAGTGACTCGAGCTGGGCATCGCCGCTTAGTGAAGGATTGGCTTGGGCGGCTCGGCTGCTCAAGGCTGCTCTAGTCCTGCAAAAGGGAACTGCGTTCCTGCTGTGAAAAAAGTGCAGGGACTCCGTTCCCACGCTTTTCCGCAGGACTTGAGCCCTGCCCAAGATCCCTCAGATTTCTAAACAATGGGCCAGTTTACATTTTGTCTGACCTTAATGGGGCACACTGTCATGAGTGGGAGTTTTAAATGTCTCAGCATCAGTGGGAGTAAGCCTCTTTTTCAGCGATGAGTAGGAGTAAATAATCTGTCATGCCTCATACAGGCGGCCGGATTTTCCAGGAAAAAAGTCCGACTGGCTACAGTTTGGGAACCACTACTGTAACCAAAAGAGTAACAATAAGGTTACATTTATATTTCTTTATATTTATATTTCTGTCTATGTCTTCATTGGGGAGATTCACCTTCTTCATTTGTCATGGTGATGTAATGAGAAAGCAAAAATTTCACAGTTGTCAAAATCTTCCAATGGGGACAACTATTCCAAAGAGAGTAATCCTCTTTAAATTAGAGAGGCAAGAATACTTATGCACAAACCAACGTGACAGAAAAGAGATACACAAAAGTAGCCTCCAACATAAAACAATGTTCTCACACTAAAGAAAGATAAAAAGCATACAAATTTGACGCTCACTCAATAATGAATAAATAATCTATCATAGACTAAAGTGCATAATTATAAATATACATATAAAACAATGTGTCCTTTTAAATATCTTTGAATAAATATAAAAAAACATGTGCAAATAGGCTATTCAATATGTGCAAAATAACACAAAGGTACAAGTATTTGCTATTTGCACATATTGAATAGCCTATTTACACATGCTTTTTTTTATATTTATTCGAAGATATATGAAGCACTGATTGTTTTATATGTATATTGAAGACTTATTATGCACTTTACTCCTTAAATTAGAGATATTTCCTCCCACATCCTGTGGCATCTTCAGGGCTGAGAGTGATTTGTACCCTTCCTCTACGCTATCCAAATTTAAAAACATGGATAATACACATACATTGAAAAGCTATTTTTTCTCACCCAACCTGTAACTTCGTTCAGTGAAATTTGGCAAGAAAAGCAGTGGAGGAAGCTATTTCAATTTCCATTTTCTTATTTTAATTTTACCTTAATTTCCAGATACTGTAGATATAATGAAGCCATATGCCGCGTACACACGGTCGTTTTTTGCGATGAAAAAAAACGACGTTTTTTGTGAAGTAAAAAACGACGTTTTTGAAACGTCACTTTCAAAGACGATGTTGCATACACACCATCGTTTTTTTCACAAAAAGCGAGGTTACGTTCACCACTCTTTTCCATTGAAGCTCGCTTCATAACTAGCTTCTGGGCATGCGCGGGTTGAAAAACGTCGTTTTGAAAGACGTTTTTGCTACACACGGTGACTTTTTGTGAAACAAAAAACGACGTTTTGAAAAACGACACAAAAAATTCAAGCATGTTGGAATTTTTTTTGGTCGTTTTTTTGAAGACAAAAAACAACGTTTTGCCCACACACGATCAATTTAAATGACGTTTTAAAAAACTTCGTTTTTTTTCATCGCAAAAAACGACCGTGTGTACGCGGCAATAGAGATGCAGGCAGTATTGTCTTTTTGCCAGGTTAATCTTTTCTGATCCGCAACGGAAACTGCTGGCATTCATATGAAAGGCTCCACAGAGAACAAGCAAGGCTGTCTTGCAATTAATCAGGAGTGTATTCTTAATGCTCTGTCTCAAAAAATTATGAGATTAACCTGCTTAAAGTGGAACCTACCTACAAAAAGCATCACATGTCTCTCCTGGTTTCAGTATTTAATGCCATTTTAAAGTTTACCTTCTATGCCGATTATTTAGCTGTTGATTCTGCCAGTGCTAATGTGAATTGTTAATTTCCAATGGAGGGCCATCAAAAATCTGATAATATTGCTGAATTTGTATTTTCTAATTTTTCTGAGCAATGACATCAGAACAAGAACATCCACCACCTTAGAAGATCATGTTGTACCATTTCTTATTTATTAATGTTTCTAATTCCCATTTTGCGTAATTTCAAGAAAGCTTTGCTTTTCTCTTACCCTGTTTAGAGTGGGTTGCTGATGTTAATGAAGATCCCTGGGTTTATAAATTTGAACTCTGGAATAAGAAAATGTTGTCTATATACAAGAGGCATGTGTATTCTTATGTGAACTTTGGTGTGCTTTGTGCATTTTTTCCAGATTTGTGCAGTAATCCAATGTGAAGCATGGTCTTTGTGAAGGGGTTTCTGATAATAAAGACCAGTTACTGATGCTCTCTATTCTTATAGAGGGTAACTGGTCTTACATCTGCCTCCCTGTCATTTTTGGAAGACACCCTGGGTAGGTCTGCTTTTAGTACAGGCTATGTGCAGCGAAAGAAGATTTTATCACTACTTTTACAAGATTATAACTGGGTTT
This sequence comes from Rana kukunoris, assembly GCA_029574335.1. NCBI lineage: Eukaryota > Metazoa > Chordata > Amphibia > Anura > Ranidae > Rana > Rana kukunoris. The sequence goes on along the minus strand of CM056053.1, from coordinate 112,744,751 downwards.
ACAAAGTATATCCTTTATTTTTTAGAAGTATATTTAAATTAAAATATTTGATCTCTGAATCCAACTTTAATAGGACAAAAAATCCTATTGAAATCTGACTAAATCTATTGCTTTACTGTATGCTGTAAGTCTAAATATGATTTTACAGTCAGTATTCATGACTTTCTCTACAAACAATGTTTGGCCTCATGCATCAACATGTTCTTATTAAGAATCAGCACTATTTGTGTTCAGCCACCAAGCCATTGGTGACTAAGTTGAATTAAATGTGGTTCTTCCTAAAAATGCATTGATACATTAAACTTTGTGTCTCAAGAGTCCAATAACATGCAAATAAGTCAAATTATTTATTATTACCAGATCAATCAGTAATCGGCAAAATAAAAAATTGTTTTACTTATCAATTATCTCTGAACTTCATTTTGTAACTACCGTATATAGAAAGGGTTTGTATTTTCTCTTTAGGTAAAGCAAACAAGTTTATTTATTTTTCTGTTGCCCTTGTGTAAACGCTTAATATATATTTTTTGCAACTTTTGCTTTTCTCTAACTGCTGCACCACAAGGGAATAGTGTCAGGGGAGAGCTAATAGACCAAGCTGTAAAGTGAAGCATTGCTCTCTGCAACGTTATGTTCAGTTTGTTTCGTATATGTTGTCAATATACAGTGTTTACACTTTTGGTAGGAGCATTTCACAGCTGGTAATCAATCAGTTATCATAATGTGTACATATGCTGATTGGGCACTTAGTGTTGCATGGTTTCACAAACATTATTCATAAGCGCCCGTATCATTTTATTCTCAGTTATACAATTTTTTCATGTAGAGTTAGTAACTGTCTACAATTACACGTGCCTTCCTATAGTTTTTTTATTTCTTCTCACGTTTCATTATATGACTTTCCCCTGTATTTGTTTATAATCAAGTTATTATGTAGAATTTTTCAAAAGCTTTTTATTTCTGTAACCTTAAGATATGACCTATGTTTTATGTTTCGCCAAGAGGCGATTTAGTTTGCATGTGCCGCGCTATATAAGTTGTATTCATTCATGTTTTGTGTTTCTACTCACTGTATTGTAAAATTACACCTTTCTGACATTTGCATTCAAATGGATTGAGCACCTCTGCTACTCTAGAAAAAAAAATGACAAAGTGGGACTTTACATGGGGCCAAGGCAACACAGGCATGCACCCCCATCCCTGGTTAAGTTGAGAAACAATGAATGGAGAGGGGAATGGATACAAACAAAGGGGACTTTAGATGGAGCACACAGTCTTAAGGGAAAACCAATTATCAATTAGTTGAAGTTACAATAATTTTATTCGGTACATTTGAACAAAAGTAAAACAGATTTATATACATATAAATATAATACAATTGATAGTATTCAGAACCATAAATATAATTATAAAAAACAGCAAAATTGATAATGTTTATAAGCTTCCCATAAGATTTGAGAAACAGTCTGCACATGCATGAGTATTGTAAAGCATTCTAAAGGAACAGCTACATTGAAAGTAAAATAACTTCCACATTGCCCGACCTGCATCGGTAAGACCCGGAAGGGACCCTGGATATTGGAGTCCCACTCTTGAATCCACAAAACTGCATAGGATGAATTGTAAATATTGTAAATAACATAGAGGTGCAACCACGGCTAGTAGCTAGCTCGACGCGTTTCGTGGTTTGATAGTACCACTCACCAGGAGCAGGCTCGTGATGCATATCTAGAAAAAATAGGATAATATGGTATTTAGATTCATAGTTATTGAGCATGTAGCAGAGGATAAAATTGCACATATAATTGGACGAACCACTCCCATAGTAGAACTTACCGACAGGCATGCTGTGTAAAGAGATATATAGCGTAGTCAGTTGGACCCAGGAGTCCACCGGAAGAGTCTCCCATGGGAAATGAGGGAGCGTGTGCCAGAGACGCAACCCCCCAAAAACACAACCCCTCCATGCCTTCTCTGAAGGGTTGTGTTTTTGGGGGAGTTGCGTCTATGATAACTGATTATGGGAGTGGTTCGTCCAATTATATGTGCAATTTTATCCTCTGCTACATGTTCACAAATTTTAGTGTATGCTAAGCTCTCTGTGAAACATCACATCCACGGCATATGCAGACCACCTCAGAGGCTCAGCACAAGAGAAAAATAGAATATTTCCTATAGTGTTTGCTGTTTATTTTGCCCTCTCTGCTTTTTGAATCACCAATCACATTTAAGCAGGGTTTAGTCTAACTGGTGGCTGTGGGAAACTTCTTAGTACTGGCACTGCTTTACCTGGTATCTTTGTGAAACACAGCAAGAACAGCAATCCACCATTTACTAACATGTGCTTTTTAGGATTACCAGATAGTAGACAAAAGGGACTGATATGGACTGTAGCAGTAAAGTAATACTTGGACGAAACGCTGAAATATTAAACTGATAGTCTAAGCCAGTGTTTCTCAACTCCAGTCCTCAAGGCGCCCCAACAGGTCATGTTTTCAGGCTTTCCATTATTTTGCACAGGTGATTTGTTCCGTTTCACTGCTTTAGTAATTACCGCAGCTGTTTCATCTGAGTGAAATCCTGAAAACATGACATGTTGGGGCGCCTTGAGGACTGGAGTTGAGAAACACTGGTCTAAGCTCTCATTATGCATATCAGTGCATCAGTGCTGTTTTAAAAATGTCTGAAAATAAAAGTGAAAAGTAAAAAGTGAGGATGTAATTGGTTATAAGGGCAGTACAAACACTTCTGTGATATTTGGAAAGATGTGTTTCCCTAATTTTTCTTTTTTAATACTGGTAATTGGTCTTTCCCAAAAAACAAAATGTTTTCAATTTGATATGGGCATCATGTTTCAATGCATATAATATCATAACTTCAGCTTCTCTCAAAAAAAGATGATTGTCATGTTTAAAAGGAAGTTGTTTTTCTAAGCCTCCATGCAGTGCTTCTGCTGGCTATAATTCAAAGGCAAATCCATCCTAGCTTTCATGACCAGATGTTGCTTGGCTCTAACAATTTTAATGCTAACCACTGACTGTACAACATAAAGTTTACTGATCCTTTTGCATAGATAAGATTAATTGTACTGTTTGTATTTGTGCTATTTAGAATGTTGATATTATTTCTGTCTTCTAAATATTTCCAAATGCTGCAAAATCTGCCCTCATTGACATCTGAAAATTAATATATTACTAATAATTTTCAATTACTTTGTTAGTGAATGTTGGAACGTTTTTATTTTTTAAGAGCATACAAGAGAAAGATGTTACAATCTAAAATAAATAACCTAAAGAAGCCTTAAATATGGAAACGTGAATAAATCTTGCTAAAAGTAGAAAAAATAATGAAGCCATAGCTGTACAAGCAGATATGGTTTTGTAATAATTATTTTACATTTTGTAACATACTGTACGAGGATTGCATGCTGTATGTTTCTAATACAGCCTGCTATTACATGGATTACATAGCTGTGTAGGATAACATATTCTAGTTTACATACTTCAGATTTAGGGCTTTGTCCAAGAAAGGGTGCACAGAAATCTATACTAGCTGTACTGCTTAATGCAGAATGTGGAAGAGACAGAAACTGATACGAAAATATGAATTTTTAATGATATTTTCAAGTGGAGTTTGTGGCATAACAATGTACAATTGTTTTGTACACCCAGCCTTTTAACACAGATGCAAATGAAAGTGTTCCCAACATACCCAAAATAATAGCTTCCCTATAACTTGAGGCAGCTGTTTCCTATGCCGTTTTACTGTGAGGCCGCGTACACACGATCGGTCCAAACCGATGAAAACGGCCCGAAGTTCAGTTTCATCGGTCCAAACCGACTATGTGTGCGGCCCATCAGTCTTTTGTCCTTCGGACCAAAATTTTAAAACTTGCTTTAAAATTGACCCGATGGCCCGCTGACCGATCGGTCCAAACCGATGGTTAGTACACAAAAGCATTGGTTAAAAACCCATGCATGCTCAGAATCAAGTCAACGCATGCTTGGAAGCATTGAACTTTTTTTTCAGCACGTTGTTGTGTTTTACGTCACCGCATTCTGACACGATCACTTTTTGAACTGATGGTGTGTACCCACATCAGACCATCAGGCCACTTCAGCGGTGACCCGATGAAAACGGTCCGTCGGCCCATTCTCATCGGATGGACCGATCGTGTGTACGCGGCCTCATAGTGGGGAACAACTATGCAGTAATGTCCAGATGAGACAACACAGTCCTTCTCCAGTAGCACAGACTGACTGGTGTAACTGAACACACCTTGTCATAGGTAATAATTGTCAGCCCAATCATTGGCCAGCATATTAGTGCATTTAGGTGACCACCTTTTGTTCTTACTGACACATACCTATTTATGATTAGGGATGAGCTTTATGTTCGGGTCAAACATGAGTATGATTTGAACATTGGCTGTTCACCCATTCGCCGAACAGTGAACAATTTGGGGTGTTCGGGGCAAATTCGAAAAGCCATGGAACACCCTTTAAAAGTCTACAGGAGAAATCAAAAGTGCAAATTTGAAAGGTTACTATGCAAGTTATTGTCATAAAAAGTGTTTGGGGGCAGGCGCATGCGCGGCAGCTCCTAAGATGGCCGCCGGCTTCTAGAGCTCCGCTCCACCACGGCCCTGTAATAACCACCGGAGCTCTCAGGACGCCCCCCCAGCGCTCTCATCGGGTCCCACGAGTAGGGGAAGACCCCGGGAACAAGCGGATGCTATACGGGCCGGGAGGAGGAATCTGTCAGCGGCAGATGGCGGCTTCTCCCGGACCCCTCAGTTATGCCAAGAAGGCGGCGGCGGCGCAGCAAGGCCTACATGCCGCGGGAGACGCAGGGGACTCTATTGCTGACCAGGATCTGGTCCTACCGCCATCACCAGGTACTGACTTCCCCTCCCTGCCTCAGGCTGCCTCCCCAGCCTCCACAGAATCCCTGTTGGGACGAATGAGCGCGGGGCCCCCATCCACCCCCCTGCTGGATCCCCATACAGGCATGCTGCTGACTGTGAGTGAAACAGCAGAGTCCACTCCTATCCCCACTGACTTTCCTTCCATGATGGAGGCCTTTGCACAGATGCTCTCCAAGAGCTTGGCCCTCAATGCAGCCCAAATCACTTCATCCATTCATGCAGACCTGCAGCAGATTGGATTGAGAATGGACACTATAGAGAAAAAGGCTGACCAGGCCGTAGCACGCATTAACCAAAACACGGCCAGGCTACAAGATGTCCAGGATCAATTAGAGACTGCCTTTGCCAAGATCGATGACCTCGAGAATAGAACCAGACGCTATAATTTTAGGATAAGGGGGCTCCCCGAATCCGAAAAGGAGGTGCAGGCAGCTGTGAAATCCTTTATTAAAAGTCTCATTCCTGATATAGCGGAACACCGCCTGGAGCTGGACAGGGCACACAGGGCCCTGCAACCCCCTCGCGCGGACGGACTCCCCAGAGATATTATAGTGAAACCACACTTTTATCCGGTGAAGGAGGAGGTGATGAGGAAATCCAGGTACTCTGAAAATCTTACGCTAAACGGTCATAAAATCCAAATTTTTGCTGATCTCTCCCCCTACACAGTGCAGAGACGGCGATCACTTAAACCAGGAGTCTCCAAACTACGGCCCTCCAGGTGTTCAAGAACTACAATTCCCATCATGCCTAGTCAGGTCTACGAATGTCAGAGTTTTACAATGCCTCATGGGAAGTGTAGTTCCACAGCAGCTGGAGGGCCGTAGTTTGGAGATCCCTGACTTAAACCACTGCTGCATCTATTGATGGAGAGGGAAATCACATACAGATGGTCTTTTCCCCTACGTCTGAACTTCTCCTTCAAGAACAAACACTATGGCTTCTCATCCTTGTCTGAAGGGGAGCGACTGTTGGCGCATCTAGGGATCCTGCCCCAAGACCCCCCTCCTATGCAGACCGGCAGGAGCAACCCGGCTTCTACAAAGAGACCCTCGCCGGCAAGCCCTTTGCAGCACACCTGGCTCAAGCAAGGCTACAAGCGGTCCAAGGACAATCTACAGACCTGAAGACTCTCCCCCTTCTGTCCCTCTTTGGGCTCGGTGACTTCTCACTTCCCATGATGCCCGGATTTCGGGGTACTCCACCCGCCGCCCCTTACTGGGGGTACCTGTTGCTGAAGACTTCCAGCGGACAGCACTTATAATATTGTCTTCTTTAATGTTCTCCTTTTGTTGCAGGTTGCCCGGCTAGGCCTTACTTCCTGACTGGGACTGGGGCGGGTGGGCTCTACACGACTTGGGGCTGGGGAGCTTGAGGGGGTGGCGGACCGACTAGGGTGGCCTTTCCCCTTTTGTGTGCCGATCAGTTCCTGGTGCAATTCATGGTTAACGGCAATGCAGTTTTAAGTCTTAATGTAATTTTTTTTTTTTTTTTTTTTATTCCCTCCCTTCCAGGAACCTGGGCCCCGCGGGGTGGGGATCGGGGACCGGGGGGGTTCCTGGTTATCACAGTTTACTAGCCAGTGACATACATGGGGGCGTTCTGCTTGTTCCTTTAGAATACGTTAGGTCCCAGTGTGGGCTTTTGGTACAACGGATGATCTATTTTGGGTGGTTGGGTTGTGGTGGACCCAGTGCACCTCATACTAGGGCCGGGAGCGCTTATCGTGCTCTTCGGCTCTGTCACGGAGTCCCTGTCTCTAGGGAACTCCGATCCTCTCAGGATTGAGGGTAGGGATGGATAGCCCATCTCGACCCAGGGGTGGGGTGGGGTTAGTGGACCTCAGGGTCCTTTGTTTATGTCTTATTGTTTTTTTATTATTGTTTCAGTCCTTTTGTTCAGTTTATCAATTTGTAACCGGTCTCTTTTTCTTCCCTTCTTCTTTCCCTCCTGTCCTGCCTGCTCCACATGCTACCTCCTATCTGAGTCTCTTCGGTGCCTTCGATCGTCGGGGACCTCGCCTCCCAGGACCCGAGCTCTCGCTGTGTCTGTTCCTCAGGCTATGTGGTGAGTACCGCTTTTTAGATCAAGGAGTGCACCGATACATCACACTAGTTCTAACCATTCTGACCCATGCCTAATACACATTCCCCACCTCCATCCCTCAAGATAGTTTCTCATAACGTCCAGGGCCTTAACTCTCCAATTAAGCGTAGGAAGCTGTATCAGCTATACCACTCTATGCATGCGGACGTGTTATTGTTACAGGAGACTCATTTCCCGGTCACTTTTAAGCCCACTTTCCTTCACCAGCATTATCCTCAATTTTTTCTGGCATCCGCAGACAATAAAACTAAGGGAGTGGCCATTTGTCTCGCTAAACACATTAATTTATCCCAACCGGTTGTCAAAGCCGACCCGCAGGGACGCTACATCTTGGTCTCTGGTCAAATTGATGGAGAAACCTACACCTTTGTCTCCTATTACTCCCCAAATAAGGGTCATAAGCCCTTTTTTGACTCTCTACTGCACACCCTGAGCGAACATCTCAAGGGAACGGTTTACATTTGTGGGGACTCTAACATCGCTTTCGATTTCTCGCTGGATAAGTCCAGGTCTGGGAAGCCGATACCAAAACGACCCTCCAAACAAAGTGCTAAAATTGCCGAACTATTACACTCAGCGGGGTTGATTGACGTCTGGAGAGAGGTTAATCCTCACACGAAGGACTATACGCACTTCTCTGCCCCACACAACTCATTTGCCAGGATAGACCACATTTTCACGCGTTCCTCGTCGATCCCCTTAATTAGAGGCTCCAGGATTATTGAATCTTCCCTTTCGGACCACTCGATGGTCGTGTTGACCACGCTGAGACCTTCGGGAATACGAACGGCCCCTCGCTGGCGTCTGCAGGAGTCATTATTGAGTGACCCCATACAGTGCACCCTTTTGGAAGCAGCGATCAAGGAATACTTCCTTCTCAATGCGACGGGCGAGGTCTCGGAGGCTACCGTTTGGGCAGCACACAAATCGGTGATCCGGGGGAAGATCATACAAATGCTCTCGATACGTAGGGCAGAACACAGGGCGGACACGCGGAAGCTCACTGAGGAATTCCGTGCTCTAGCGAAAGCACACAAGCGACACCCTACGGCGGATTCCCTTAGACAGTTGGAAGGAGCTAGGGCCCTTCTCAATCTGAAACTGACCACTGACGCAGAAAGGCACCTTAGATGGACTGGGGCTAAATTCTACTCTCAGAAGGATAGGATTGGATCTAAGCTGGCAGTGAAGTTGAACCCTAGGCCACGCGCCCTAGCCTTCCCTAAAATTAAGACGACCTCAGGGGACCTGACGCAAAACCCAACAAAAATTATGGACACTTTTCTACAGTTCTACTCTGACTTATACAAACCTGTTGGCCCGGCTCAGGCCTCCCTGAGCGAGACATTCTTGGACGCTCTCCCTCTTCTCCACCCTCTCTCCTGAGCATAGGACTCTCCTGGAGGAACCGTTTACCTCTGCCGAGATTTTGGACACCATAAAATCCCTCAAACTTGGCTCGTCGCCTGGTCCCGATGGATTTTCAAATAGCTACTACAAGAAATTTGGCCCTTGCCTGGCTCCACATATGGCTCGGTTATTTAACTCCCTACGGGAGGGAAACCTCCTGGGTGCAGACCTAAACTCTGCATACATTTCCGTGATTCCCAAGCCGGACAAGGACGCTAGTGAGGTTAGCAATTACCGCCCAATCTCGCTTATCAATAACGACATCAAAATTATGACCAAGATCATGGCCAATAGGGTGGCGAGTTTTATCGCTACATACATACATGGGGACCAGGTGGGGTTCATTCCTGGGAGACAGGGTCCGGATCAGGTCAGGAGGGCCATTGACATCATTTCGCTTCTTAGATCCCAATGGGATGGGGGAACCCCGCAGAAAGGCTTTATCCTTTCTATAGACCTTCACAAGGCCTTTGACTCGATTGACTGGAATTACCTAACCGACATATTGGGGAAGTGGGGTTTCGGCCCATACTTTTTGAATCTAATCCGTGCTCTTTATTCGAACCCCACGGCCCAAGTTCGCCTGTTGGGCAGATATTCGGAATCGTTTACTATTGGTCGGGGAACCAGACAAGGGTGTCCACTCTCCCCCCTCTTATTCGCGTTGGCCATAGAGACACTAGCAATTGCGCTTAGATCGAACCCGGATTTCAAGGGGGTGACGTGCGGACAGGGTGAGCACAAGTGCGCGCTGTATGCAGACGACCTGCTCCTTTTCATCACCTCCCCACTGACCTCTACCCCCGTGATACTTAAGACTCTACGGGCCTTTAGTGACGTTTCGGGACTGAAAGTTAATATGACCAAGTCAACAGCCTTGAACATTACTGTCCCCCCCCGACATTCTCTACCAGCTCTCTAACAATTTCGCCTTTAAATGGGCATCCGGGTCGATTCCTTACTTAGGCATCAAACTTACACCAGACATAACAAGTCTCTTTGAAGCCAACTATCCCCCTATAATACGCAAGTGTAGAGAGGATTTGGATGCGTGGTCGAAGTGTGGTCTATCCTGGCTGGGTAGGATACACGCAGTGAAAATGACACTCCTCCCCCGTCTGCTATATCTATTCCGCTCCCTCCCGGTCCCGATTCCAAAACGTTTTCTCAGTTCTGTCCAATCCCGAATAGTCCGTTTTGTCTGGGGTAACAAGGGGTATAGATGCCCTTCGGTCATCCTCTATCGGTTGAAATCACAGGGTGGGCTGGGACTCCCGAATCTCTGGGGTTATTACCGGGCAGCCCAACTCGCACAAATCTCGATGGCTTTCCGCCAAGGACCTAAACCTGACTGGCTCTCAATGGAGAGACAAGCCACCCCCAAGAATACCATTGACTTCCTCCTTTGCTGTGACCCAAAGGTCAGACCCGCAATTCTATCTCCCACCCTATCGCATTCGGTTTCTTTAAGCTCCAAACTATTTGGCGCGCACTCCCTTACGTCCCCCTTGAAACCGTTAGCACACTTGTTCCATAATGCGGAATTCCCCCCGGGAATGAGTATTGAGGCCTTTCGATGGTGGACGGACAAAGGCCTCTACCGGATTGGCCACTTCCTCTCCCCGACGGGCCCTGTTTCCCTAGCCTTTTGCAGACAGAAACTGGACATGCCGGACTCGGAACTGTTCAGGTTCTCACAAATCTCCCATTTCATGCACTCAATCTGGACCAATAGAAAGGTACCCCCCACAATCTCGCCATATGAACACTGGTGCATTGCCGCAGCGGATCAGAAGGGTGGCATCTCCTTGATCTATACAGCGCTGGTTTCTAGGGAGGTAAAACCATCGTATGCTCGGGCCTGGGAGGAGGAGCTGGACGGTTCGTGGGACATTGAGGTCTGGCACAGAGCGACTATTAGAGCGTATAAAGGTATTCTCAACGTCTCCCTAATAGAGGCTGGCTTAAAAGTCTTACTCAGGTGGTATTATGTTCCTTCCAGGCTGGCTAGGATGTTCCCAGGGGCATCACCGGTCTGTTACAGAGGCTGTGAGTTGGAAGGGTCTATGCTCCACATTTGGTGGACCTGCCCCCGCATCAGATCATTCTGGCGGTAAGGTGTAGGATCGGTGTGACCCCATCCAGGATGGTGACCCCCTAAAATTGCTAATGCATGGATTATCTAAACATTGCAAACAAAACCTTATCCTTTTTTATACTGTTGGGAGCCAAAATGTCTATAGCTAAAGCCTGGAAGAAACCTTCGGTATCCCTTCAGGGGTTCAGGAGAAAAGTCTCTTGGATTATGGCACAGGAGCAGATCGTTGCTAGAATTAATGACAAATCTGAGAGATTTCTGGCCATCTGGGAACCCTGGGCCACCTACTGTAACATATCCCTCATACCGGGAGTTCTGCCTAGCGGGCCGACCGACCGTTCAATTCCCTAACAGAGCAGGCATCCTTCCCCTCGTCTTCTCTCCCTCTTTTTCACTTCCCATTCCTTTCCTATGCATCTGTACCTCTTCTTTTTCTTCTACCCCCCCCCGGTTACCATTCTGTTTTATGATTTTCCGGTTACTGGTATGTTTTTCTAGGGTGGAGACTAGCCCCCCCGAGTGACAGTCAACAAGGCCGATTGTGCACCCTTCTGGTAAACGGCCTCATGGGTCTCCCACACGGTGATGGCCCTGGGACACGCGTGGGATGGGGCGCAGGGTCCCCAGTTCCCGAGGGGCAGTGTGATCCCTTTGGGGCCTATCGGGAACTGGGGTACTGAGCCCCTCCCCCACCGGGGAGTTGTCTCTTGGGGGACCTTGAGTAGTTAACAGTTCATGCCTATACGAGCTGATTGCTACCAGGCCTACACAGGGCCGCTGTCTGTTTCTCTCCTCCCTTTCGTTTGTTTTTTTTTTTTGTTTTTTTCCCTTTTGCACTAGTGTTGTAACTTTTGTCCTAGGACACGGAAGATACTGTATAGAGATTGGCTGACTGTAAGTTGACATGTTATTCTTTGTGATGTTTGTTCTCTATTGAAAAATTCAATAAAAATTATTGAACGAAAAAAAAAAAAAAAGTGTTTGGGGACCTGGGTCCTGCCCCAGGGTACATTTATCAATGCGAAAAAAGTTTTAAAAATGGCCATTTTTCGGGAGTAGTGATTTTAATAATGCTTAAAGTGAAACAATGAAGTAAATTATTTCGTACCTGGGGGGTGTTTATAGTATTCCTGTAAAGTAGCGCACGTTTCCCATGCTTAGAAAAGTCCCTGAACAAAATTAAATTTCTAAAAGGAAAAAAAGTCATTTAAAACTACTCGCAGCGATAATAAATTGTCGGGTCGGCAATACAGCTAAAAGTCATTGAAAAAAACAGCATGGGTTCCCCCTTAGTCCATTACCAGGCCCTTTAAGGGGAACCCTGCACCAAAATTAAAAAAAAAAACCTTTATCCGAGCGTGCAACCTGGCAGGCTGCAGAAAAAGAGGGGGGGGGTGAGACAGAGCCCCCCCTGAACCGTACCAAGCCACATGCCCTCAACATGGGGAGGATGTCCCCATGTTGATGGGGACAAGGGTCTCATCCCCAAATACACCTATAGTGCAAATACCCCCATCCAGACCATGCTGATCCTCCGGATGTTCCCCTGTTGTGGCTTTTGTTTGCTCTGTCTCCTCAGCTCCAAGCTTGATATCCAGCGTTTGGCAATCTATTTCAGCCAGACTGTAAGTATGCAGTCTCTGCTTCAGACTTCTCTTGCCAATCATTCCGCATGCCCCCATTTATCAATAACATACATATATTGATTTGATCACTTACATTACAGATACAACACTCATGCATCTGCCCCTGAAGAAGCGAGCAGGGACTCACGAAATGCGTAGGGTTTTATTGATGCTTGTTTTATGCCGGTACATGCTGGGTATTATTGTCTGCATTATGTTTACATATTTCCCCGTTTATATGTATGCACATTTTATTTTATTATTGTATATGTGTATCCACTGGCCCAGCAACTTTCACGTTTTATTGTTGCTCATTGATGTATAACATTTGTAATAAATCTTTATATATTTATTTTCATCTGTGTTGTGTACATTGGCTATTATGCTGGGTAACTCACAATCATTGTTGTTGCCACTCCGTTACATAACACCTTGAAACGAATAAATTGATTTAGTCTCATTGTGAACATTGGCTAGACCTCTCTCACCTCATTCAAAGTCCAGAGCTTCCTCTTTTGTCTTTTTGTGTACTATCAGGGATGGAGGTGTCGGAGGGGTCACACCAGACATGTATTTTCTTCTTCTGACACATAAACATGATCTTGCCTGTAATTTTCACTCAGGCCGCGTACACACGATCGAATTTATCTGCTGAAACCGGTCCGACGGACCGTTTCAGCAGACAAATCCGATCGTGTGTACGGGTGAGCAGACAGGTTTGTCCATTGGACAAATTTCAAAGCATGCTTTGAAATTTGTCGGCTACAAACCTGTCCGTCGGATCTGTCCGCTGGTTAGTACACTAACCAGTGGACAGAACTGTCCGCGCATGCGTCAAATGGATTTGACGCATGCGCGGAAGGATTTCACTTCCTCGTTTGGTGACGTGGAGGCATCAACGTCACCGCCACGTCACCGCGTTCCCTGGCCGAGGGGATTTTCATCCAATGGTGTGTACACACCGTCGGATGAAAATCCGGAGGAGACATGTCCGCTGGAAACGGTCCGTCGGACATGTTTCAGCGGACATGTCCCTCCATGTGTATGCGGCCTAATTGTCAGTTGCTAATTACTTTATTAGCAACTGACAATCATTCTGTTGTATATAAATGAAAAAAAAATCAGCTTGTTGTAAATATTCAAATTATTGTGCATTTTAAGTTTTAAAAACCATACATTTTTTGTACATATATATGTACATTGGAGCAATTGTAGTTTCTCATTATATACCCCCTTCTTTGCAGTGCTGCACAAGTATTCTGTTTTTTAATATTGTATACAATGTAATTATATTACTCTATATCATTCTTTGTGCCTGATATCCAATTTCCAAAGTTGTAACGCAGGCAGTCGATGTGAATATAGCTAATTTGCACATCTCTATCGTTATTCTACTGTATAAAAATATAAATACAATAACATATAAAGTATGTAAAATAAGTCAGTAACAACAATAACCCAAAATATACTCACATAGAAAAAGACTAGTTTATTTTTAAGGCTGGGTTCACACATACACTGCATCCAATTTGCAGAACATTTGAAAATATGTTCTTTTTAATGGGTCTGGTTCGGATATGTGCATTGCATCTGCAGTCCACATTGCACAAAAAATGTGTGCGTTTTCTAAGCAGTGCGGTGTGAATTGCAGGCACATCATTTTCAATGGGAACGCATCTGATTTGCAGATGCGTTCCATTCTGAACACAAATTCTCTCCCCCATCCTCACTACACCTCCCCCTCCCTGGTCATCTGATCCACAACTACAATGGAGAGGAACCGCTGAATGAATCATTTTTATCTTCTTGCAATTCCCACCGCACATGTGTGAACCCAGCCTAAATGTGTAAATCTCTAAATAAAGAAGTCTTGGTTTTTTCCTTTTTATTTTTGTCCTTACAGACTTATTTATTTATTTTCAAAATATTTTTATTGAGATAAAACACACAGTAAAATAGTCCAAACTGAAGGGGAGAGCTTCCTGACTGTACATACAAACAATAATACAGTATCTTAAGTGACTTGTAATTATTGTAATGAAACAGGTATGGGTGTATGCAGAGTTTTAAGTGAATAGCCTACCACAACATTACCCCTGGTTAGGGGCAATTTCAGAGCAGACAGAAGGGTTGCAGAACAGGAAGGTGGGGGGTATCCTGGAGGATACAGGAACAACAAGCGCCCAGAGGCGATTCAGTTCGCATGTGTCGCGCTATACAAGTTTTCATTCATTCATTCATTCATTCAGGATAAGGGAGGAGGGAAGATAAGCAATGTTTGATATGTGCTAGGTGAGTCTTACTAACTTATTTTTATTCTACATAAAACTCAGTAACTAGGCAGATCTTAAATTAAAATACAAATTTAAAACCATAATTCCAGGTTGCTTATCCTGCTGAAATGTATTTTTAGATCAATACAAATAAATTATGACCACTTTGTTTTAATAAGTATAAGCATTGGGATGATTGTTATAAAACATCAAACTAGCTGTGTAATTATAATTACCTGACAAAAATACTCTAATTGCATCTGACAGTTTTAATCAGTCCTGTACCGCAGCAGTCAAAAAAGAAAAATGTCTCTAATAACTGTGAACAGGCCACAGTAGATTATTTGACATGTATAGTATGGCTGTTTTAGAAAATAGCAACTTTTGAGGCTTTATGTTAGAATTTCACACAATGCCACAAATGGTAAAACATTCGTAAAGCCACATTTTCCAGATGGGAAAAAAAAAACTTTCAGGCCTCGTACACACGATCAAATCTGTCTGCTGGAAACGGTCTGCTAGACCGTCCCAGCAGACAGATTCGATCGTGTGTACGGGTGAGCAGACGGATTTGGCCACCCGACAGATTGGAAAGCATGCTTACCAATCCGTCGGCTGGGAACCCGTCCGCCCGACATGTCTGCTGGTTAGTACGCTAACCAGCAGATATGTCTTCTCGCACACGTGCCGAATGGTTTCGACGCATGCGCGGAAGTGTTTTACTTCCTGGTGCGGTGACGTGGCGGCGTCAACGTCACCGCCACGTCAGCGCGCTGTCTGCTGGCGGGGATTTTGGTTTAATAAAAGTGTCATCAAAAGTGGTATCAACACTGTGCCCAGCTGCAGGTCTTCTCTCCCTCTCTTCCTGGTCTCACAGGTTTGCTGAGCCCAGCAGGAGCCATTCACCTCTACTGCTGTCAATCAAATCCAGTGAGCAGAGAGTGGGGGGAGGGCCAAGCTGCACTGTGTGTGTATATGGGCACACAGCCTAGCTCAGGAGTGAGTCAACACATCTCAACACATCTGCCCCCATAGCAAGCCACCACAAGGGGTGGCTCTGTACAATACCATTGCACACAGAAGGTAAGTATAAACATGTTTATTATTTTGATTAAAAACATTTAGGGCCGAATTCACAGCCATCGGCGCATCTTTATGCCGCCATAGCGTATCTTCTTAACGCTATGCCGGCGCAACGTTGAGAGGCAAGTATGAAATTCACAGAGAAAATGTGCACAACATTGCGCCGGCATAGCGTATATTTGTCGGCGTAAGCCGACGTATGTCAAAGTAGGTGGAAGTGGGCTGGAAGTGGGCGTGATGCATGGTAATAAAGCGTGACCCCATGCAAATGATGGGCTGAGCATCATCAAAGTACTTAAAACGAACGGCTCATAGCTTGGACGTATGCCCGTGCGCATGCGTACAACCACGTCAAAATAACTGCCTAAGATACGTTGAATCACTGCCTACGACATGAACATAACCTACGCCCAGCCCTATTCATGTAGTACTACGTAAACCATGTAAAATACGACGGCTGTTTCCTGGTCCATACCTTTGCATGGGTTGCGCCTCCTATATGTGGAACAACTTTACACCGGATGTAAGCCTTACACAAACCGGGTATCTTTTCCGCTGGGCGCATCTACGTTCGTGAATCTACGTATCTCCCTCATTTGCATATTTGCAATGGGGCGTCCAGCGTAACGATGCGCCCAAGATACGCCGGCGTAAGGAAAGTTACGTCAGTGGACTGAAGCCGGATTTTAGGGGTATCTTAGTTAGGTGATTGCGGCGCATAGATACGACCGTGCAACTTGACACTTACACGGCGTATGTCGAGATACATCTGCGTAAGTGCTACGTGAATCAGAGCCTTAGATTTTACAATAAATGTATGTGTTAAAGTTAGGGTGGTGCTTTAGATTAGAGGGTCCTTATGAAAAGTTGCTGATTGCTATAGCATACTTGAACCAACACTGCTAAAATATTGTTACCTACTAAAATATATTTTTTTGGGCAAAGTACCGTATTTTTTGCACTATAAGACGCACCTGACCATAAGACGCACCTAGGTTTTAGAGGAGAAAAGCAAGAAAAAAAAATATTCTGAACCAAATGATGTATTAAAATATTTTATATTATACTACTACTATAGGTGGGTGGTGGACACACAGCAATACCACCCCCACCTATCAAATCAGCTTAGCTACACTATATCTGGTGGTGGTGGCGGACACAGCAACCTCCCCCCTTCCCAAATCTGCTCAGGGTGGCAGGGCAGACACAAACATCCACATTAGCTCAGGTGATGAGCAATGGATACCATGCCAGCTCACACCTCCCACCCCCTTATCAACAGCTCACCTCAGGCAGTGGAGGACACTGCCTTTATAATGCTCTCTGGCTGGCTGGCTGGCTGGCTGGCTGGCTCTCAGATGTACCCAGGAAGCAGCTAGAAATTAGTTGTGGGGACATTTTACAGCAGCAGCTGCGGGGGAAGGAGCAGGAAGTCAGACAGGACTAGACCACGGCGTCGAAAGGGTGGGGGGTTTTGGCTGAAAAAAACCCCCAGCAAAGGCTCTCACTGCCTTCGGGATGGTGTCACCTCTGGTGGGTGACACCCAATCTGGGTGCGGAGCGCACCCCCATAGCACTGCTACTGACATCCCCCCTGTTTTGAGAAAAACGTCTCCCCCCCACTCCCTCTTGGTATGCCCCTGCTAGGAATGCGTCTTACGTCCTGTCCTTTCTGTGAAGGAGAGAGGGATTCTTCTGACATGGCGGCGACGGGGGAGGGAGCAGTGGCTGGTCAGTATTCACACTATAAGACGCAGGGACATTTCACCCCGTTTTTTCTGGGAGGAAAACTGCGTCTTATAGTGCGAAAAATACGGTATGTTAGTGGCACGTATTCCTCTTACACACAATCTGAATTTCCAATGGAAAAAGTCAGACAGAATTTTTTCATCAGATTCCGTCCGTGTGTATGCCCTATCCAACGGAAACAAATTCTATTGCAAATACCGTTCGTCTGTATGGAACCCCGACGGAGAAAAAAACATGCATGCTCGGAAAAAATTGAACTTAATTTTTCTATGTTTGTCGTAGTGTCGTACATCACCGCGTTTTTGGTGGTTGGAATTTGGTTTGTCCGTGTATATGCAAGACAGCTTGAACAGAATTCCGTCGGAAAAAACAGTCAGAGTTTATTCCGACGGAAACTCAGATCGTGTGTACAGGGCATTACAAAAGTTATGCTCAATACAATTTTAGGCCCAGGCCACAAATATTATGAACGCTGTAGTAGATTACATGATTATTTCAACTTCTGCTAGTATTTTATTTATTATTCATTCACCCTTGTACAATTCAAATATAGCAACATTGGCTCCAAAGCCATTGCATCTTTTAAAGTTTGGAAACAAGGTAATTGATTTTGATAAAAATATTTGACAAATTATGTTCAAAGATGAGTTTTAGTACTCAACACTTTTTAAATGCATTCCTCTTTTGTGTTGGAGGTATTCATATCTGGATTTGAAAATGCAGAAATATGGAGAAGCACTGAATCTTAAACTACAGATATAACTATAATTCACATCCCTTTACCAAAACTTTGAGCCTAGTGGGAACTCATATCTCCACCACAGGGGAACAGAATACATACACGCCTTTTTAACTGCATCAGAAAATCTGTCATTCTAAAGTGAAAAAATGCTGACAGTCCAAGTCTCCCTTTAATGAAACTCTCTCATTAACTTTCTATTACCTCTACATAAATCAGGATACACACTGAGAAATGCCCTCAAAAAAATGAAAAACTGTGGTCACTGTAGCTAGAATTCTTCTAGCTAGAATGTTTCTTTGTTGTCTCCTGTCATGGTGCTGGCTTAATTTGTATCTTAAGGTTTAAAAAATGTGTACTGCACAATGTTAAAGTGAATAATGTATTCAACATAAAGTGAAATCTGTAATATTGTCAAAAACTCCTGATCTCTCCTGTGTGCCAATGCATTTAATTATATTATTTCACACCAATGATGTATGGTATAGTGTATGTAAGAGGTTTTATTTAATATAACATTTTCCCTAAACTTGTCATCCTGATACATCTATCTTGTCAGGGTAGTCTAAATTAATAGGGTGGGAGATATATACACTGAGCAAAATTATAAACGCAACACTTTTGTGTTTGCCCCTATTTATCATGAGCTGAACTTAAAGTGGTTATAAACCCCCACCCGGAAATTACACCTACAGGTAAGCCTAGATTAAGGCTTACCTGTAGGTGTTTGCAATATCTCCTAAACCTACATGTTTTAGGAGATATTTGCCAATAGGTGTACACTATTGTCTACGACGCATGCGCACAACGGCGCAGGCGCAGTAAAAAAAAAACTTCTTTAAAACGGAAATGCCGTATTTGATGGCTCCCGCTCCGGCCAATCACAACCCCGGAGCGGCAATACCCAGAAGTAATTTTCTGGGTATCTGTGAAGAGATGTCTGCGGCCGGAGGGGGAGAGGAGGGCAGCTTTGGGGGCTTTTATTCTAAGGTAAGTAATGCATAATGAGCTAATATGCTAGTCATACTAGCTCATTATGGCTTTGTCTTGTAGGTTATTTTTATAATTTTTTTATTTCAAGGGTTTACAACCACTTTAAAGATCTACAACTTTTTCTATGTACACAAAAGGCCTATTTCTCTCAAATATTGTTCACAAATCTGTCTAAATCTGTGTTAGTGAGCACTTCTCCTTTGCCGAGATTATCCATTTCGATAAATGCTTTTCCACATTTTTTACAAATCAATATAAGAAAAGTGTGGCATGCATTTGTATTCAGCCCCCTTTATTTTGATACCCCTAACTAATATCTAGAGGAACCAACAGCCTTCAGAAGTCCACCTGTGTGTAGTTTAATCTCAGTATAAATACAGCTGTTCTGTGAATCCCCCAGAGTTTTTTTTTTAGAGAACCTTGGTAAACAAACAGCATCATGAAGGCCAATGAACACACCAAACAGATCAGGGACACAGTCGTGGAGAATTTTAAGGCAGTGTTAGGTTAAAAAATATCCCAAGCTTTAAACATCTTATTGAGTACTGTTTAATCCATCATCCGAAAATGGAAAGTGTATGGCACAACTGAAAACCTACCAAGACATGGCGTCCACCTATATTGACAGGCTGAGCAGCAAATGCATTATTCAGAGAAGCAGCCAAGAAGCCCATTGTAACTCTGGAGAAGCTGCAGAGATCCAAAGCTCAGGAGCCAAAGCTCAGAATCCACAGCTCAGGTGGGAGAATCTGTTCACAGGACAACTATTAGTTGTTCAGGCCACAAATCTGGTCTTTATGTAAGAGTGGCAAGAAGAAAGCCATTGTTGAATGAAAGCCATAAGATGTCCCATTTGCAGTTTGTGAGAAGCCATGTGGGGGACACAGCAAACAAGTTATAAGAAAGCCAGTCACTGCACTACTGGACTCTGGTAGCATTGTGACATAGGAGATTTTGTTAACCCTGCAAAGTTTCACCCTAGCACTATTGGGGTTATTTTTATACATAGTGACACATGTGACTACCAGACTGCTGTGGTTGATATTGATACTTCCTGGGGCTCTGTGACATGTTTGGTGGGTGTGAAACCATCACTGCTTCATGATGCTATAGTGGGAAGAGATGTTACCCATTTTTTGGAGATTGTGAGAAAACTAAAGGAGGCGGCAGGACAAAGCTCCCCCTGTAGGTGAAACACCTAAACTCATTTCCAATTCTTTTGACTGCACAGTCGAAGAGGAACCTGTCAGTATGTCTATTGAATATGTAGATCATTTTTCTTTCTCGGTAATGGCTGGGGAACAGGAGGAGCTGGAATCCAGCCCCGAGCTTGGAAGTAACGAACAGTAAATTATCTCTGACTCTAAAAATGAGAGTAGACACCTGATAAGAAGATTGTTGTATGAAACAACTGAAAGACTCCATGCTTATTACAGCCAGATAAAACATTGAAATGATAGATGGAGAATCCATTAAACCAGTTGTTGGGGTGTATTTTCCCTACATGGCACTTTAAAATAATTTGCTGTATCAAGTGGTAAAGCAAGGGGAGGAGGTGAAAGAATAGCTAGTGGTCCTGAAACCATATCTCTGGATGGTGTTAGATTTGACCCATTGTCATATAATGGGTGGACACCTGGTTATAGGGAAAACTAAGGCGAGAATCATCCTTTTTGACCTGGTTACATGCATATGTCAAAGAGTATTGTGAGTCATGCCGAAAGTGTCAGTATTCTTCATTTTCCCCATTTCCACTGGTAACTTTGCCATTTATTATTATGCCTTTTAAAAGAGTTGGCATGGATCTGGTGGTGGGCCAGTGGTAAAGTCTGCACTGGTCTATCAGCATATACCATTATTCTGGACTATGCCACACAGTATCCTTAAGCCATTACCTTGGGTATTACCTCAGCTAAGGCTGTTGCCAAAGAACTCACTTAGGTATTTAGTTGTGTGAGTATTCCGAAATAAGTATTAACTGACCAGGGCATACTATTTATGTCCAGAGTCACTAATGAGCTATGTAAATTGTTCAAAACCTCTCATCCATGTATATCTACCACTCTCAAACAGATAGTTTAGTGGATACATTTATGAGGATGCTCAAGAACAAATAAAAAAAGTGGTGACAAAGATTGAAAAAAATATTTGCTAAACAAGAGGTGCCTCAGGCATCTACAGGTTGCTCACCACTTGAATTTGTGTACAGTATACATTCCAACGGATTGCTAGATGTCACAAAATAAATGTGGAAGAGTTAGAGACCACCTCCTATAGAAGAGTCATTGAGCATATCTCACTTATGCAGAATAGAATTGCCATACATTCGTCTTTCTGCTCATACAGGAACATATGAAGCAAACTCAGAAGGCACAAAGAAGGATTTAAAATCAGGATACCAATATCTGTAACTTTAATCCGAGGGTTAGAGTGCTGGTATTAGTCCCAACAGTTAAGAGTAAATATCTGATCAAGTGCAAGGGTCCCTTTGAAAATATGGAAAGAGTTGGGAAAGTAAATTATAAAGTCCACCAGTCAGTGAGAAAGAAACCAGAGCAAATATATCATGTCCATCTTTTTAAACATTGGAAGGACAGAAAGGAGGGAGGGATAGGTGTATCCTATATTTCCATGAGTTAAAAGGGTTTGTAAGAAAGAATAGATTATTTTTCTTTTGGATACCTGGACTGACCACGACATGATGTAATTAGGGAGACTGGTGTCCATGTAAATGTAAAGTCATATAAAATACAAAAATCTACAAATAAAATTAAGTACATGTTAGAAATGAGAGAGGAGTTCCACAGTGATTGGTCAAGTTCAACAGTGTTTGTTCCAAAGCCAGACAGAACCATAAGGTTTTGTAATCATTTCAGGAAGTTGAATAGCGTGTCCAAACGCGATACTTGCCTGATGCCGCGTGGGGATGAGCTTGTTGACAGATTGTAACCTGCTCAGTACATAACTACTTTAGATCTGATGAGGGGCTACTGGCATATACTAGATACCAAGCAATAGTCTGTGGCATGTAAGAAAAAAAAATATTATGTATAAACAAATATTTGGAAAAGAGAAAGCTGCAATCACTAAAAAATCTAAAAAAGCTTTCAAAATAACCTATAAATGTTGACCATGCTGTTCCCTTTTTGCAATGCCCAACAATGTAATACACAGTGTAACTTTCTGAGATTTGTGGACACTACAAAAAAAAACATACATAGTCAAATTTGTAATGTGTCTCAGAAAAACTGAAAAACAAAGCAAATATTGCAAATGCCATGCAAAAATAAATACATAAATAAAAGAATCACATGAAAAAATGCATAAAGTGTCCAGTGCTATAATTTGGTATATTAACCTTGTCTCGCTGATGGTACTCATGTATGTTGCTTCTTGATGGGCAGGCTTTAATGCTGAGAGACCGCATATATGCAGTCCTATGTAAACACTTTTCTGTGTTGAGAGTGGGCACCCTGCGTGCTCCCAGAACAATTACCAGTGGAGAAGGACATGCTCCTGATGCATACTTGCAAACGTGAGTTTTCTGATCATGTGACTGCTGTGACAGCCAGTCACAGCGGTCACATGACATTAATGCCCACTTCTGCCTCCCAACATTTAGAAGTTCTTACCTATTTTACTCCCTTGATGACCAGGCAATTATTTAAGATACAGCACTGTGTGTTACTTTAACTGACAATTACGCTGTCGTGCGACACTGTACCCAAATAAAATGTATGTCCTTTTTTTCCCACAAATAGAGCTTTCTCTATCTAAAAAACGTTTTAACATTTCTGCTTTAAAACACATCCAATAAATAAAAAAATAGAAAAATCCAAATTTCTTTATAACTTTAGGTCAATAAAAACTTAGCAGGAACACAAGATCTCTATCTTCTTCCCTCTCAGAATGGGAATCTGCCTTGTTTACATTGGCAGATCACCATTCTGCGTTTCTGGGGAATGATCGCAGGTGACCTGCGGACCCACTGACTGGACCCCCCTATCCAATCAATGTGTGCGCACCCCCAGTGTCTATTGCGCACAATAGAGCCGACCTGCCGCAGTATGTCTACGGTAGGCGGTCTGCAAGTGGTTAAAGGGCCAGAAGTGGGCAGTGGGAAAGGGTTAAAGTGTCTTGAGTAATCAAATCAAACCAAAAAAACATATTCAATGAAGTATCCCATGTATTCCAATGAATTAAGTATCCAATGCAGTTAAAAGAGTTCAGGTGCAACAAAATCCATGTGCAAACAACCATCCGGAAAAAGTGCTTGTGTCCCAAATCTCTCCACCAATCTGTCTGTCAACGTCATAATCTCATCCACCATAAACACTAGCTACTCACCAAATGCTAATCAGCAGCAAACTTTGGTTTGGTATCACATGTTACAATCTGCCTAATGCAGCCAATAATGGTTTATCTCAGTCCACTTTTCTCCTCAAATCCTCCTTCTCTTTCCTTGCGACCATGCACAGAGAACAAACAGGTGATGCATAGTGTAATGCATTTCGATTAGAATGTGTCTTGCCTCGACACTAAAGTTTTTATCACATGTATCCAGTGGTACTGTTGGCCACACACAACAAGCTGCGAACAGACAAACTTTCTGTGTGGGATCACTTCAATCCAAAAACAACTTCAGCACAACAGTTGTCTTTTATTAAAGGGTGTATCCAAATAACCATTATGTATTATTTTTTAAACACTAATCAGATTTAAGTTATTGTTCTGCACATTTGTCCTGTATGGATTTCATTCTGACATGTTTTTAAAGCATAGAGCATTCTTACTAAAACACTTTAATAAAGAAGCCTGTTATATACAAAAAATGAATGGTATCAGCATAAGCCAGTTTAGTTTCGGTGATCTCTTAATGTACACATTGGTTGCTATTCATTTGTTTAAATTAAATGTCTCTGGTTTGTTCATGTATTGCTTTTGTTCAAAAAATTTCCACCTAAGATAGTGTTTTATAACAGCAGTTTTATTGCCTCCTGTGATGTGAATTTGTCATTAGCTATTGTTTTACTTAAACATATTTGGACAACTTGAAACTGGATGATAACTGACAAGTCTGTTTATTGAACCATGGAGCAGCTGCAAATTTTGTGGTGGGTGTATCCACTTTTCATCAAACAGACCATCATGTACAGTTTCAGAACGTACAATATTTGCATACTTTCTCTGGCATATGTCAACGGTTTCTAAATCTGCCTAGGATAGTCTATTGTGGCTGCTCGGACTGACAGTAAAAAGAGGCCATGAAGCCTTTAGAAAATAAATTCTTGGATTTCTTTCAAGGCTGGTTTGGTAACACAAATGTTTAAACATAATGATGTTTCTTAAGAAATAGTGTCTAAGCAACAGTAACTTGCAGACAGACCATTACAGAATAAAAGCATATACAAATGTCTGTTGTACAGTAAATGAATAGCACATTCCCTTTATGCTCAACCAAACAACAGAAAGTAGAAATAATAATAATCATAAAAATTGAATTACTACTATTTTTTATACTTTGCTTGTCAGCAGTGAAATTATCCATTATCAATGTATACATTATTGTGTATTTAAGTGTATTTATTTAAAGGAAACACATTTAAAGTAAGGCTTAAGTAGTATAACAAGCACCATAGATTTTTGCTTAGTTTCACTATTTTGATGCCCAGATTGACAGCTGGAGAACTACAAACATCAAACACCAAAGTCAGCCTATTAACCATAGACGTGCTCACAGGGTGTGCCAGGTGTGCCTGGGCACGCCCTAATTACCCTATGTGGCACATATTTTCCCTGTTTAGACCCCATATATTTCACACAAAAAAACATGTAAAAAATAATAATAAATAAACAAATTGTAAAAAATAGTCAATAATAAAATAATACAAATAAAAACTACTGACACTGTCCACTGCCCTACTGACACCAATTGCTGTCCTACTGACAACATCCACTGGTCTAATGACACCCTGCACTGCTCTACTGATGGCGTCAGTATATATACACATACACGTATATGTGTTTGAGCTTTGGGGTGCACACCCTAATGTAATAGGCTGTGCACACCTATGCTATTCACAGAGTTTGCCATCCATCTTACCTGATTTTACAGAGCTCAGGCTTTGTAAATGGCTGCTTAGGCACTGAATACCGTGTGCCTGTATACTTAAAGAAGGTTCAATCAACATATAGAAATACCTTTCATTTACTAGGCACGCATTCTATTATTCAGAGACAGAATAGGGGCTGAGAGGGCCCTTTGCCCATGTTGCAACTCTTGGACTGAGGAAAATGGAGAAAATAATGACAGATGAGTACTAATAGGTGATTATTAGTCAAGACACAGAGGCCCAGATTCAGGTACATCTGCGCATTATTGGACCGGCGTAGCGCACCGCCTTTACGTTAGACTTGCGCAATTTTGCCGCGTAATCCCCCTATTCTCGTAGCTTTTGCGCAGGAAATTGCGCATGCTAAACGTTTTTCCCGAGGCGTAAGGAGGAGTAATACAAATTGGGAAGGACGTGGGCGTGTTACATTGAAATGAGCCATGACCCCATGCAAATGAAGGGCCGGCCGGCTCGCGCATGCGTGCTTGAAGGAGACCATGGTCAGCTCCGCTGTGCGCATGCTCACAACTCAGGAGCGGCGCAATCAGTGAAATTGGAAATGGACTAGGGCAACGTTGTGAACTATGCAAACAGCATAAATAGACACACAAAAATGCACTTGCATTGCAAAAGTACATCCCTTTGTCCCTTCCCATTTAACCTAGTGCTTTTGTCCTGTTGTTCGTTGCGGTGTGTTTTGTAGTTGTCAGATTAGTGTTCTGTGTGATCAAGTGTTTGTTAGTAGATCTTTGAAAGTGTTTTTTGATAAGTGTTTGAGAGACTGTTTGTTTGATTGATCTATTTCTGTTCGTTTGTTTTCCTGTTGTATTTTTGTTTTGTTTTTTTGTGACTGTTTCTTGCTGAGTAGTTTTCTCTTTGTGTGTGTTCTTGCTTGATTGGTTGTGCTTGTTTGTGTGAGTGAATTTTGTTGACTGGGAGTGATTTTTTTGGGAAGTATGACAGAGAGAAAGAGAAAGCTCAATTTTACAGTTGGGGAAAAACAAATTCTTGCCCGGGCCATTAGCGAGTATGGGCGTTTCCTCCTCGGCCCAGACAGTGCCAACACCACCCCGGCCAGGAGGAGGGAGATTTTGGATATGATCACTGAGCAGGTCAATTCAGCGGGGCAGGGGGAGACACGGACCCGGTCTGGGATTGACAAAAAAATCAATGACCTCTGGCGTCTGGTCAAACAGAAGCTGGCCAGAATGCATGCCCATGCCAGGGGCACAGGAGGGGGCCCACCATGCCGTATTAGGCTGACAGCGGAGGAGCGTGCGGTGGCCCTGACCTTTCATCGGCATTAAGTTGAGGGCCTGCCTGGCTTTGACTCAAGTCCGGAGCCCGTGGTGCCAGGTAAGTTTTTTTTTTAATATCAGGTGTGTAGCATGTGTGGGGGAGGGGGTGAAAGGGAATATGTGGCAAGTGTGTGGATCCTCCAACCTGTGAATGTTTTGTGGCACAATATGCTCATTTGCATATTCAAAACGGTAAAAAGACGGAAGCGCCCCTAGCAACCAGCATAAGTATGCAACTAAGATACGACGGTGTGATAGTGTTACGCCAGTCATATCTTAGCGTAATTCCGGCGTATCTTGTTTTGTGGATACAAAACAAAGATACGCCGGCGGGAATTTGAAATTACGGTGGCGTATCTGGAGATACACCGTCGTAATTCCTTGTGGATCTGGCCCTATGTGTTCACACTTTCACTACTAACACTGAGGCCTCGTACACACGATCAAATCTGTCTGCTGGAAACGGTCTGCTAGACCGTTTCAGCAGACAGATTCGATCGTGTGTACGGGCAAACAGACGGATTTGGCCACCCGACAGATTTCAAAGCATGCTTTGAAATCTGTCGGCTGGGAATTCGTCCGCCCGACATGTCTGCTGGTTAGTATGCTAACCAGCAGACATGTCTTCTCGCACACGCGCCGAATGGTTTCGACGCATGCGCGGAAGTGTTTTACTTCCTGGTGCGGTGACGTGGCGGCGTCAACGTCACCGCCACGTCACCGACACGTCAGCGCGCTGTCTGCTGGCGGGGGTTTTGGTTTGCTCGTGTGTACACGCGAGCAAACCAAAATCCCAGCAGACAGATTTGTTCAAATCTGTCGGACAGACAGATTTGAACAAATCTGTCTGCTCGTGTGTACGAGGCCTTACTGTAATATAAAATAAGCAGTGATATGACAACCCTACCCTATAAACAGAATGAGAGTATAGCCTCATGTAAAAAGTAATAATAAAACATAAAACCGTACCATCATCCCAGTTGGAGTGAAAAAGAGGGAGGGTGGGGACAGGGAAATAGTTGCTAAGGCTAAGCATGAGGCTGCCCACCCAGTTGAGTAAAAGGACTATCTCGGTACTGATAGAGCACAATAAACATGATTGTATTAACATTTTTTATTATAAATAAAATTACAAAACAAACAAGTGTACATATTAATGATTGGTCAAGGTTTAGACTAGTTTCACGGATTACCGCTTTATCAGGAAAACCAATCTAAAAAATGAATAATACAATTAAAACATTAAATATGATACAGCAATAAGGTGTGTAGTGCATAAGGACAATAATAACTTACCCAGTGAGCAAATTGCTAATGCGCGAACCCGGGCGGCTCAAATGGTTCCCTGCCGCGGCCGACAAGGGTGTTTTTTCGGTCATGAAACTGTAGATATAGAAATTTCCTGTAAACCGCGAAACTAGTCGAAACCTTGACACTTATTTGTTTAGTAATTTTATTTATAATAAAACCATTTAATACAATCATGTTTATTGTGCTCTATCAGTACTGAGATAGTCCTTTTACTCAACTGGGTGGGCAGCCTCAGGCTTAGCCTTAGCAACTATTTCCCTGTCCCCACCCTCCCTCTTTTCCAACCCTACCCTATAGTTTGACCTATATGTATTTATTCCAGGGATTTGTTTGGAAACAATCAATCCCTCTTCTTTTTTTTTCTTTTTTGCTAAATGTAATAAAAGTTCATCAACAGAAAGAAAATAAAAATAAATTATCTCAAGATGGCCAGGTTCAATTTCCTATATTGATGCAATTCACTCCATAGCAGTAAAAAGTTTAGAACACCAGTGCATTGGTGTTTTAAACTTTTTACCTGCTGTGTAGTAAATTACATCAACAAAGGAAACAGATAACTGTAGCTGTGAGTGTGAATTCTTTTCATTTCTTGCTCTAGGTGAACTTTGTTGAACTGATTAGAGATCAGCACCAGAAGGGCTACTATTACTGCATTATATTGTCGTAAAACATGAGTCACTGAATCTGCTTGTTATAGTGTTATGCCCTGTACACACGATCGGTTCGATGGATTTTTTCATCAATATCCGATGAAGCTGACTTTCATCAGTCTTGCCTACACACCATCAGTTAAAAATCTGTTCATGTCAGAACGCAGTGACATAAAACACTATGACGTGCTGAGAAAAATGAACAATGGACTTGTCCACAGACAATTGTTTTTTCTATTGTTTTTTTAACCATCAGATAATTTTAAAACAGTTCTAAGTTTTTTCACCGATGGGAAAAAAAACGATGGAGCGCACACACGTTCGTGTGTATGCGGCATAACTAGTTGTTCCATATGGAGATTGTGTGACAGGTGTGCAGATAAAAAATGCATTTCATGAGGTGTATACAACCCACAACCTTAAGTCCATTTATCTGAGCTTTCTATGTGGTGTGAAAAAATGCTTAATGCTGCAGTTATAGAGAAGGACAGCTAGAAATCTGTCTGAACACTGCACTGTATACAATTATTTATATCCACGTCTTGATAACATATGAATGTTAAGGTGTAGTACAGAGGTACAAAAACCATTCATAATGTAACAATGGGACACTTAACATACAATTTGAATCCTACATTCTTCTTCAAAAATAATAATAGTAAAAAGGTCAAGTCTGAATATTTAGCCCCTTTATAAAATAATCTGGAGTGGATGACTAAGGACAAAGAGAAGGCAAATTTATTAAAAACAATCTTCAGCTCTGTGCATATTAAGGCGTATGGTCGGAGCCCCAAATAATCCACTATGATTCATAATTGATGCGGCCCATAATTATTTAGACAGAATAAAGGTGAGTAAAGCACCTGGACCAGATAGCATACACTCACAGATCCAAAAAGAAATGAGCTCTGTCATTTCAAAGCCATTTTTTCGGGGCTATTTCATAACTGGCATAGTACCACTGGATGTTCTGGCAATGCTAAGCAGTGGTTTCCAAAGCGAGCAAAGTTCTTTCTTGTATTTAGAGAGGTATGGACTCCAGAGAGAGCAATATCATTTTGCCCCTGTATAAATCATTAGTAAGAATTCATCTGGTATATGCAGTTCAGTTTTGGGCACCAGTTCTCAAAAAAGATATCAGGGAACTGGAGAAAGTGCATAGAAGGGCAACCAAACTGATGGCATGGAGCAGCTCAGCTATGAGGAAAAATTAGCTGAACTGAATTTATTCTCTCTTGAGAAGAGGAGATCAGGGGGAATATGATCAACGTGTGTAACTACATAAATGGTCAATATAGTGAACTCAGTGTAGAGTTATTAACCTTAAGGTCATCACAGAGGACAAGGGGGCACTCTTTACACCTGGAGGAAAAAGAGATTTAATTACCAAATATGGAAAGGTTTCTTCACAGTAAAAGCTTTGAAAATGGGGAATAGACTCCCTCAAGAGCTGGTTCTGGCCAGCTCAGTAGATTGTATTAAAAAAGGCCTGGATTTTTTCCTAAATGCACATAATATAACTGGATACTAATATTTATAGGTAAAGTTGATCTAGGGAATTAATGATTGCCTTTTGGGTGATTAGCAAGGATTTTTTCCCCACTGGAGCAAATAGAATAGTTTTTTTGCCTCCCCTGGATCAACTGTGTGCATAAGATTGTATATACAGTGCCTTGAAAAAGTCTTGCCACATATTCTTAAATTAATTTAGGTCTGGACTTTGACTGGGTCATTCTAACACATGAATATTCTTTGATCTAAACCATTCCATTGTAGCTCTGGCTGTATGTACGTGTACGTGTTTTGCTAGAGTATTTTTTTTTTTTTTTACGATCATGTGTAGGCAAGGCCGTTTTAATGATGAAGTTGAAAAAAACGTTGTTTTTTCTAGAGCCTGGAAAACTTTGGGCCAGATTCACGTACATTGGCACATATTTTGACCAGCGTAGCGCACCTCCTTTACGTTAGACCGGGGCAATGTAGAGGCGCAAGTACCGTATCCTCGTAGTATTTGTGCAGAAATTTGTGCCGGTGCAATGTAATTTCTGAGGCGTAAGGCGGTGTAATTCAAATTAGGAAGGACGTGGGCGTGTTCCATTTAAATGAGCCGTGACCCCATGCAAATGAAGGGCTGGCCAGATTGCGCATGCGCACATGAAGCAGACCATGGTCAGCACCTCTCTGCGCATGCTCACAACTCGGCACGGTGCAATCAGTGAGATTGGAACTAAGCCCAGTCAACTTAGTGAGCTTCGCAGAGAGCTTAAATAGACAGAGACAAATGCCCTTCCTTTGCAAAAGTGCCTCCATTTGTATCCCTTCCTATACAGCAAGGTGCTTTTGTTCTGTTGTTTGTTCGCGTTTATCGGTTTGTGACTTGTGTTTGAGATCTTTGTTGACTGTTTTGTATATTATTGTTGACATTGTTTTTTGGTGACTGTTTTTGAGACTGTTTTGTTGCTAGATTTTGGTTGATTGTTTTGTTGCTAGATTTTGGTTGATTGTTTTGTTGCTAGATTTTGGTTGATTGTTTTGTTTTTAGATTTTGGTTGATTGTTTTGTTGCTAGATTTTGGTTGATTGTTTTGTTAATAGATTTTGGTTGATTGTTTGGGAGAGAGTTGTTGTATGAATATGAGTGAAAGGAAGCGAAAGCTAAATTTTTCTTTAAGGGAGAAAGAAATTATTGCCCGGGCCATTCTCCTATATGGGCAATTCCTGCACAGCCCGGAGAGTGCCAACACCACCCCGGCCAGGAAGGCTGAGATATTGCAGAACATCGCAGACGAGGTACACTCGTTTGGGGGGAGACCCGGACACGCCAGGGGATCACGAAGAAGATCAATGATCTCTGGCGTGTGGTCTGTGGGAAGCTGGGAAAGATTGCAGCCCATGCCAGGGGCACTGGAGGGGGCCCACCATGCCCTGTTTGGCTGACAGTGGAGGAGCGTGCGGTGGCCCAGACCTTCAACAGGCAGCAAGTGGAGGGGCTGCCTGGCTTTGACTCCAGTCAGGAGGCCGTGAGGACAGGTAAGCTTTTTTTTTTCTTCTATCTGGTGTGTAGTATGTGTGGGGGGAGGGAGGGAATATGTGGCAAGTGTGTGGATCCTCCAACCTGTGAATGTTTTGTGTCACCCACAGATGTGCATGAGGGTGCTGGGCCTGACTGCACCATCCCCGGGACAACAGCCTGATGAAGACCCCCCAGACAAGGCCGGAGTCCACTGAGGAGGTTGAGGAGGAGTTTAAGTTGGAGGAGGAGGGCATGTCAGGGAATGACTTGTTATTTTTGGAGGAGTCTTCCCCTTTGGCTGGCAGCAGCCAGGCCTCCATTAGGGGTAGCCCCTCCCACTCCTCCCCCAACAGGGCTCCCCTCCCAAGGGGCTCCCCTTCTTCCCAGCCACAAGCCTCCTCTGGGGGCAGGAAGGCAACCCAGAAGACCAGGGGGGTGGCCGAGGTTCTGCCCGCCAATCTCAGAAGGGACCAGGCCCTTCAGACCCGCCATCTGGGACAGGTCAGCCAGGGTCCCGCCAGCTGCAGTAATTTTTTTCTCCCCTTTTTTTTTTTTTTTGCCGGTCATTTTATTTTTTGCTGGACATTTTTTTTTGTTTGCCTGATTTTTAAATGTGGGGGTGACATTCCTGTCGGAAAAGGGGTGTCACCCTCATTTGTGGTGGAGAAGGGTTCCCTAGGACCAGGGAGAAGTGATCCCCAGGTCCGTGTTAATGGTGTATGAATGTACAGTGACATAATAGGAGCCGTGGCATGGCGTTGCTGCTCACAAGTCCTGCATGGTGGGCTTGTGCTAATCAAATTTGATGAGGATGTGGGGTGTGCATGCATGCATTCTCATTGTGCCATGATTAATGTGTGTGTTTAACGTGCAAAGATGCCTAATGTGAGCTGTCTCCTGGCTGCTCTTCCCTCAGAAGACGGTGTAGCCTTGGTTAGGGGGGGATTGTCTGGTTCGGGGATCAGGTCATCACTTATGTCAATCTCCAGGCCCTTTCTCACTGCGAAGTTGTGCAGCATGTAACATGCACCAATGATCTGACATACAAAGTTTGGGGAATACAACAGGGTACCCCCAGACTTATCCATGCATCGGAAACGTGACTTCAGGAGGCCAAATGTGCGCTCCACCACTGCATGGGTTTTGGCGTGTGCTTCATTGTATTTTTCCTCTCCTGGGGTTTGGGGGTTCCGGAAAGGAGCCATATGCAGAGTCACCTGGAAGGTGGAAGGGAAAAGAAAGGAGGATGTTAGTAGTGCATGTGCCCCTTGTGATGTGTGCATCATGGGGGGGGGCAGTCATGGCTGCCACCAATGTCACTCACCAACCAGCCAGCTATCCCCATACATGTTCTGTTCATATTCTGTTGGGATGGGGCTATGATTGTATATGTAGCTGTCATGGCTGGATCCGGGGTGTTTGACACGGACGTACCATATGAGGCATTTGGCATCGACTATCACCTGTACGTTGATGGAATGCCAATGCTTCCGATTGCGGTATATGTCCTCTGTCTCACGGGGGGGCTGGAGTGCCACATTTGTGCAATCAATGCCCCCACGGTGCGTGGGAATCTGGCAATTCTGTAGAAATATGTCATTGCCTTCAGCCGCAGGTCCTCTTGGGTGAGTTTGATGATTTGGTTGGCCATGCGTCTGAGAATTGCAGGGATAACCTGGTGCACACATCTGCTCATGGAGGATTGTGACATCCCAGCCACCACTCCACTTGTTCTTTGAAAAGAGCCACTGGCAAGGAAATGGAGTGTTGCCAGGACCTTGACCAGTGGCTGCACTGCATGTGAGCGGTGTGTTGGGCTGGTGATGTCCTCCTGCAGGGTTGTGGTTAATTCCATGATGGCAGCAGGGGTGAATCTGAAGATGCGAGACACCTCAGAATCTTTAATGCCAAAGAGGTCTATGCGTGTGCGGTATATCCTCTCCCGTGCCTCCTCCTTCTGCGCTCATCTGAAGTCAGTAGTATAGCTATGAGCAAGGATGCCCCTGGCATGTTGGCATACAGATTGTTGTCCTGCAAGTGTGGCTGCTCAGCTCGTTCCTAACAGTGTTGCTTTAGCTGACATGTACACGGATTGTCTAATTTTAAACCTGCTTTTATATGGTCTAATTTTAGACAGGACGTGCAGCTGATGCGCACAGCGCGTAGCCTGCGCCGCACAAACTTACTTTTGTGGATCGCCGTAACTCCCTCATTTGCATAGCAAATCAATGGTGTTTTAGCACGAAATTACGCCATTCGTAAAAATCTAGATTTCTGGCGTATATCGTTTTGTGGATACGGCGCATAGATACGCAGGCGCATATTTCCAATTACGCAGGCGCATCTCCTGAAACGCCGGGTTAAGTGCTTTGTGAATCTAGCCCTTTGTT
Source organism: Rana kukunoris (assembly GCA_029574335.1). NCBI lineage: Eukaryota > Metazoa > Chordata > Amphibia > Anura > Ranidae > Rana > Rana kukunoris. Next base: position 112,710,974 of record CM056053.1, on the reverse strand, counting down.
TTTTACAACCCCGAAAAATGATCGTGTGTACACGGCATAACAGGTTTTCTTCTAAGATTGCCCTGTATTTGGCTCCATCCATCTTCCCATCTACACTGACCAGCATCCCTGTCCCTGCTGAAAAAAGCATCCCCACAACATGATGCTGCCACCACCATGTTTAATGGTGGGGATGGTGTGTTCATCTTGATGTGCAGTGTTAGTTTACTGCCACACATAGCATTTTGCTTATAGGCCAAAATGTAAAATGTTGGCCTCATCTGACCTGAACACCTTATACCAAATGTGTCCCCCACATGGCTTCTCGCAAAATGCAAACTGGACTCATTGTGGCTTTCTTTCAAAAATGCTTTCTTTTTGCCACTCTTCCATAAAGGCCAGATTTCTGGAGTGCATGACTAATAGTTGTCCTGTGGACAGATTCTCCCATCTGAGTTGTGGATCTCTGCAGCTCCTCCAGAGTTACCATGGGCTTCTTGGCTGCTTCTCTGACAAATTCTCTCCTTGCCTGGCTTGTCAGTTTAGATGGACAGCCATGTCTTGGTAGGTTTGCAGTTGTGCTATACTCTTTCCATTTTCAAATGATGGATTGAACAGTGCTCCATGAGATGTTCAAAGCTTGGGATATTTTTTTTATAACCCAACCCTGCTTTAAACGTCTCCACAATTTCATCTCTGACCTGTCTGGTGTGTTCCTTGGCCTTCACGATTCTGTTTGTTCACTAACAAACCTACTGTATGTTGGCTTCACAGAACAGGTGTATTTATACTTAGATTAAATTACACACAGGTGGACTCTTTTTACTAATTAGGTAACTTCTGGAGGCAATTGGTTCAACTAGATTTTAGTTAGGGGCATCAGAGTAAAGGGGGCTGAACACAAATTTATGCCACACTTTTCACATATTGATTTGTAAAAATGTTTGAAAACCAATTATCATTTTCCTTCCACTTCACAATTATGTTCCACTGTGTGTTGGTCTATCACATAAAATCCCAATAAAATACATTTACGTTTTTCATTGTAACATGACAGAATGTGGAAAATTTCAAGGGGTATGAATACTTTTCAAGGCACTGTATGTAGGTTTTCTATTTGTGTGTGTTTTTTTTTCCTATGTTGGTTGAACTGCGTGTAATTGTGTCTTTTTTTCAACCAGACTAAGCACAAATGAATATTTTACAGTACATAAAGGTATCTTTTTCTGCCAGTACAATCTACCAATTTTATGGAAAGCTTGATGTCTAGACATCACTTATGTCTAGTGATTTCTACTAGTTGTCAGAATTTGAAATAAATGCAAAAGAAGACACAAGCATGGACATTGTTAATTGTACAGGTTTAAAGGTGTTTTCAGAATTTTGTAATTTGCTTAGTGTTCTTCTTTAACCACTTGCCAACCTGCTGCTGTCATTATGCAGCGGCAGGGCAGCACTATCACGTGAACCATCAGAGCTGTACGTTGGTTCCTTTAAACGGAATAACCGTTTAATTTGCACCCGCTGCACTGCTGGGGTGCCAATGCTCATAATAGCAGTCGCAGTAACTGCTGGCGAGCGATCGTGGGCATGAGAGGCAGAACAGGGACTTGTGTGTATGTGTGTGAGGAGAGTAGATGCAGATTGTCAGTTCCTACAAGCTGGGAACCACGATCTGTCATCTACTATAGTAAATCCCCTCCCCCCACAGTTAGAACACACACTAGGGAACACAGTTAACCCCTTGATCACCCCCTAGTGTTAACCCCTTCACTGCCAGTGACATTTACACAGTAATCAGTGCATTTTTATAGCACTAAACGCTGTATAAATGCCAATGGTCCTAAAAATGTGTCAGAAATGTCTGATGTGTCCACCATAATGTCGCAGTACCAATAAAAAATCACAGATTGCCGCCATTACTAGTAAAAAATAAATAAAAATGCCATAAAACTATCCCCTATTTTGTAGACGCTATAACTTTTGCACAAACAATCAATATACGCGTATTGCAATTTTTATTACCAAAAATTTGCAGAAGAATACATATCGGCCTAAACTGAGAAAAAATTAGCTTTGTTAAAAAAAATGGGGGTATTTATTATAGCAAAAAGTACAAAATATTGTGTTTTTTTAAAATAGTCGTTCTTTTTTTTTTATAGCGGGAAAAAATAAAAACACAGCGGTGATCAAATACCACCAAAAGAAAGCTGTATTTGTGGGGAAAAAAGAACGTCAATTTTGTTTGCGTACAATGTAGCAATTGTCAATTAATGCAACACAGTGCTGTATTGCAAAAAAATGGCCTGATCATTGAGCAGCTAAATCTTCCGGGGCTGAAGTGGTTAAGTAGTGTTTGTCTCTGTTTATTTAAAAATGCAGACTTGAATAAGGAATCGTATTGAAATAAAGTGTTGTTATTAGTTTGTTTTCAGCAAGCACAATAAACACATAAGTTTGAAGTTCTGCCAACTCAGCATAATCTTTTTTTTTTTTTTGCATAGACACATTTCATTTGTGATGTTTTGGTAAGTAAACACCTGTGCAGTAAAAAAGAGCCTTTCAGCAATTCCACTATTTTCCAATTAGGTACAACATTTTATTACCATAATATTTTGGCGGAGTATAAAGCATATGTAAATATTGGCATAAAGAAATGATGTTAGTGTAGTGCATGCAGAGCACTTCATTGACATCTAAGCAATGCTGATGAAAACATAAAAAAAAAAAAAAGTGTGTCAGATATTCTAGCAATCATGCCACATTGCATCCTGTGCAGCAGTGTTAGGGGGGATCTCATGTGCAAAGCCCAGTATAATTTTAGCTCCCAGTAAGCTAACGAGGCCTGATCGTTACTGTACATGCCCACCCTGCAGGGAGAGATGGATAAGACCAGTTTTAACAGTGATTTAACAGTATTGTTAGCTTTTTACTAGAAATTAACCAAGGTCCATAAAACTAGCAGAATAACCATGTGAAACAAACAGAATTATGGGGAGAACATTAAAAACTGACTCTCTTGAAAAAATGCAGGGTAATTAATTTATTATATTTCACTGTAGGGTTTTCATACTTTCTGAATATTTCAGCAAGCTGGAAGGTTTAAGATATTTGTGATTTGTTTAATATCCTTGTTATTGCTTGCAAACTAGCTATTTGTTAGGGATTCCAGTTTGTTACAGCCACCCATTATCCACAGTTCTTTTCACACTAAATGCCCTACATGTAAGAGAAACCTCTATGCACTGTAGTTCCAAGCAGACACATGATTTGCATTTAGACTACAGTCCCTTTCAATTTGGAATCTTCCTGCTAGCAGCCTTCTAGAAATTTCCAGAACAAGATGTTGTTTCACATTTATAAGATGGTGTGCTATTTTTGACTATCTTTCTTTTAAAGCTTTTATGGTAACTCACAAAGTTGTAATTTCAGTGCAGGAGTGTGACCTTTATGTCTCTTGGTTCCAAAGAGCTGATTTGCATCAATAGCTAAACTATCAATAGATACTAAATGAAATCATTCTGGATCTAGCATCTTTAGACAACCACAACAGATATGTGTATTATACAACATTTTTTGAGATTAATATGTAATAAAAACAATAAAATAATATTTGGATTTGATTAAATGCTATTTTTGATAAACAATGCTCCACTGAATAGGAAATTGTTCATTAAAGGTAATTTGCATAATTGCTAGACAATATCTAAATTTATAGCTGTTCTTTAATTTTCCCTTATCTGTGAGTTAACATTTTTGCTGCTAATGGTTTTCATTTAAGGATTCCCCATGCAGGTAGCAATTGTATGTGTGTTATTAGTGCATTATGCGTACCCCTTCTTATTCATTCCCCCAAAATTTCAAAAATAATGGCACTCATGCCAAAAAAATTCAATAGTGATCACCTACTGCCACAATTACCCACTGCCTGATGATGCTGCCGACCTCCATGATGACCCAAAGGTGTCATCCCTTCAATCCACTAGCACAAAACTGCAGAGCCCTAGCTGACTTCTGTTGGTAAACAGACTTGCCAGGAGTGTTGGGTGATGTCATTGATCATACATGGTCATGACTATATTTGGTCAATGACATCCTCCCAGCTGGTTTTGTTACAAACAGAAGTCAGCTAGAGATCATCCATTTAGTTGAAGTAGTCCTTTTGTCACTAAATGACAGCTCCTCAGCCAGTTTATGTTAAAACAGCAGATGGGATACATCACTGGAGAGCTATCCAAATGAGGGCAATTTGTTCAGTGGTTTAGCAGAATCCCTACTTCCAACCATTACTATTAAGGTAAACGATAAGGATGAGCAGAGAAGCCTGGTTTCAGTTTGCAATCCAAACTCCAAATTTTTTTATGGGGGCCATTCTTAAAAGTAAAATACAGCCATGTTCAAGACTAACCAAAAAGGAATGGTCAAGCAAAAGGGACCTGGGTACTGAAACATATACAGTGTACAAGGTTCTCCTTTTTATGTGACTTCAAGAAAGATGTTGAAAAAACAAATGTCATTCCTTTCTATTACATGCGTTGTATTTGGTGTTGCAAATCAATACTATTTTCACAAACATTGCATATTTAGCATATGTAATCGATTTTTCAAATTAAATATAAATATTGGCCTAAATACAGCAGCAGCACCAGAATCTGGTTATTTTCAGGTAGTCTGGGCTGCCTTGGGCCTGAATTCACTATTGGAAGTAGCAGTCACAACAGATCTAGCAAAGCTATGGGTTATTTTTCTTCTTATAAAAATAAAGCTAAAGCTCTCTGCATCATACTAATTGGCCAGTGGAAAAAGTTTCGTAGTAATTGTGAACTTATTTTTTACAGTACCACACTGTATTGTCTTAAAAGTTTATAAAAATGTCAAAACTGAATCCATTAAAACATGTCAAAACAAAATCTCTACATTCCAGAGATGAAGCAGTTTTCATCCTAAAGTTTTTATCCTTGCAGCACATTATGTATGCAGTTTAACTAAGCTACAATTTAGGAGAGAACAACGAGGCAGTTTTTTCTAAAGCAAAAGTTGGAAATATTGTACAGACTCTGGGCCAGATTCACAAAGCACTAACGCCGGAGTATCTCGAGATGTGCCATCTAAGACCTCGTACACACGATCGGACATATCCGATGAAAACGGTCCGCGGACCATTTCCATCGGATATGTCCGATCGGGAGTTTGATCCGATGGCGTGTACACACCATCGGATCAAATTCCCCGCCGCCGGACGGCGCGGTGACGCGGCGGTGACGTTGACGCCGCCACGTCACCGCCACGTCACCGCACCAGGAAGTTAAACACTTCCGCGCATGCGCCGAATCCATTCGGCGGCGGCGGTGGGGGACGACATGTCTGCTGGTAAGTGTACTAACCAGCAGACATGTCGGGCGGACAGATTCCCACCGGATAGATTTCAAAGCATGCTTTGAAATCTGTCGGGTGGAGAAATCTGTCCGCTAGCCCATACACACGAGCGGAGATGTCTGCTGAAACGGTCCATCGGACCGTTTTCAGCGGACATATCCCCTCGTGTGTACGAGGCCTAAGCCTAAATTTGCTCCGGAATATCTTTTGCACCGTACCCACAGAACTAGATACGCACCAAAATAGGCTACTCCCGACCGGCCTAACTTGCCTACGCCTGCACATCCTAGGTGCACATTTACTCTGTCCACACCATTGATTTCCTATGCAAATATGCAAATTAGGGAGATACGTCGATCCACAAAAGTAAGTTTGTGCAGTGCAGTCTACACGATGTGCTTATCAGCTGCATGGAAAGTCTAAAATTAGACCATATAAAAGCAGGTTTAAAATTAGACAATCCGTCTACATGTCAGCTAAAGCAACACTGTTAGGGACGAGCTGAGCACCCACACTTGCAGGACAACAATCTATATGCCAACATGCAGGGCTGCCATCAGGGGGTACAGGCATTACACCTGTAAGGGGCTCGGGGGTCCCCAGGGGCCCGGATGGGAACCCCCTAAAAGAAAAAAAAAGAAAAAAATTTATTTTTGTTTTGTTTTGTTTTGGGGTCCAGAGTTCCCAAGGGCCCCATATGGCAACCCCCTCTTTTTTATATCTATTTTTCCTTATTTCTTCTTTTTTTGTAAAAGCCCCCCGCTTCTCAATTCGCAGCAGCCCCCCCCCCCCCCGCTTTTCAATTTCAGGCGGCAGCACCCCCCCCCTTAGTTCTCTGCTCCATGGGGCCCATGCCTGAAGCTGTGTAAGGGGCCCCATAATTCCTGATGGCGGCCCTGCCAACATGCCAGGGCCATCCTTGCTCATAGCTATACTACTGACTTTAGATGAGCACAGAAGGGAGGAGGGCACGGAGGAGGGCACGGAGGAGGGCATGGGAGAGGATATACCACACACGCATAGACATCTTTGGCATGAGTGATTCTGAGGTGTATCGCATCTTCAGATTCACCCCTCATGCCATCCTGGAATTAACCACAACCCTGCAGGAGGACATCACCAGCCCAACACACCGCTCACATGCAGTGCAGCCACTGGGCAAGGTCCTGGCAACACTCCATTTCCTTGCCAGTGGCTCTTTTCAGCGTACAAGTGAAGTGGTGGCAGGAATGTCACCCCCACATTCAAAAATCATTCACAAACGCCCAGCAAAAAAAAAATGCCCAGCAAAAAAAAAAAAAAAAACACTCTCCAAATCACTCTCCAAAAATCTCAAAGACACGTCACAAACCAACAAACACTAACAAACAACAGAACAAAAGCACCTTGCTGTATGAAGGGAAAAAAATTGGATGTACTTTTGCAATGGAAGGGCATTTCTCTTGGTCTATTTAAGCACTGTGCATAGCTCACTAAGTCTGACTGGCCTAGTTCCTATCTAACTGATTGTGCTGTGCCGAGTTCTGAGCATGCTCAGAGAGGTGCTGACCATAGTCTGCTTCATGTGCACATGCCCAGTCTGGCGGGCCCTTCATTTGCATGGGGTCACGGCTCATTTCAATTGAACACGCCCCTGTCCTTACCACTTTGAATTACACCGCCTTACGCCTCGGAATTTACATTGCACCGATGCAAATTTGGACGAAAATACTACGAGGATACGGCACTTGCTCCTCGAAATTAAGCCGGTCTAACTTAAAGGAGTTGCACTACGTCGGTCCAAAAATGCGCCGATGTACGTGAATCTGGCCCTCTATTCCCACTATGTTAGAACTTTTACTAACATGTAGGCAGAGAAAAAGCAGATGTTATCATGTATGTATTATTTTGAAAGACAAAGACCTAAAATATTGTACAGACTCAGTGTACACTATGTTATCAGCATTAGTAGGCAGTCATTTAAGAGTGAGAGATGGGCACGATTTAATTAGGAAATTAGAATTAGAGTGTATTATTTCACAGAAAAAGGCCAGAAATGCCATAAAAACTTGATGTTAGTGGCTTTGGTAACCTGCAGTTTCAAAGATAATTAATAGAAATTTGTAATCAATAAATCAAAATGAGAATGTATTATTTCACACAAAGAAAGCCAGAAATGTTGTAGAAACTTTATGTACTGTGTATATATAGGTATGTGACACACTATGTAGCCAGCTACACTGTAATTAATTGAAATGTGGTACAGTATATCACTGGGTATAGCATGTTTTAGACGTACTGACTGTTTATAACTCCACTTTTCTTTCTCTGAAAAATCTCTCTGTTAGATCTCCCTATCTACTCCAGTTCTCTCCGACACACACTGGCTGTGTATAGCACCACTGCACTGCATATTGCACTTTACAGAACTCCTGTATAGTATAGCAGTAACTATAATCTCCCAGCAAACACCCTATCAGGTCTTACTACAGCTTTATCCAACACACACTAACAAAAGATGCTGATATTGGGAACCCTTTTAGGGAGTGGGCTGCAACAGCCTCTTAACTACAGTTCAGAGACCTGGAGGTGCTTATTATGCAACAATACAAAAGTATATATACCTTTTGATCCTAAAAATGCATTAATTAAACAAACAAACCCATGTGCATATAATGGGTATACCGTGCAAAATATTCCCCTAAAAAAAAAAACTGCACATGCTCACTAACAGATCCCACCAATTATTCTGTGCCTATGACATATAACTGGTGGGATCTGTTACTGAGCATGTGCACTTGTTTTTTAGGAGAATATTTTGCACGGTATACAAATTATATGCACATGGGTTTGTTTGTTTAATTAATGCAATTAATGCATTTTTAGGATCAAAAAGTATTGTACATAAAATGTTGTATTGTTGCATAATAAGCACAGATTTAGGCCCAGATTCACAGAGCAATTACGCCTGTCTAACTGGTGTTAGACAAGAGTAATTTCAAATTTTGCACGCCGTTTTACTAGTTTGAATCCTCAAACCATGATACGGCGGCTTCGGGCTTCGGGCTTCGATCCGAGAGGCTTACGTCTTCGTAAGCCTTCGGATCTACGCTGCGATATTTTTGCGGCCGCTGGGAGGAGTTTGCGTCGTTTTCATGCGTCGGGATATGCAAATGGGTTTTTACGGCGATCCACGAAGATACGAGCGGTCTTCGCAATCGCTTTTGTCTATTTTTTTCTACGTACTGTTAGACCAGCTTTTTGCTGGTCTAACGGTGCGTAGCCCATGTTAAGTATGGCCGTCGTTCCTGCGTCGAATTTAAAATTTTTTTTTTTTTACGTAACTCGTTCGGGAATAGGAATGTCTGTAAACGATGCTACTCAAGAAAAAATGACGTAACGACGTGATTTCGCGCAATGCACGGCAGGAAATTTCTGAACGGAGCATGCGCAGTTCGATCGCCGCGGGAACGCGCCTATTTTAAATGCTTCACGCCCCCTAATCGCGTATATGGATTGCGCCGGGAGAAATACACTACGCCGTCGTTGTTTACTGGACAAAATCTACCTGGTTTCTACGTAGAGCCAGGTAAAATACGGCGGCGTAGTATATTTGGGAAACACTACGATAATCTAATTCTTGCTGAATCTGGCCCTAAAAGCCTAGTGGTTTCACTGAATATAGGATAAGCCCTCATGGGTTTGCTTTATAAAAATAGGCTGTCCACAAATTTGGTTCATATTTTAAGGTTAGCACAATCCATTTATCGTCTAAATATTTTATCGACATTGTGATTGCAGCAAACTAAACAACAAGTTATAAATGTATCATGTATATTGTTTTGCACTGGTAACACCCATCTTTCATTGTATAAATAACTTTGGTTTGATTCAAACTCTTAAATGATCCAAGCACAGATATAATCTCTAGGGACCAAGTACTCAGGGTATAGAGGCATTCGTGAAATATCAAGTTGGGTTTCAAGCTGATTAAGGCTAAACAGCAAACATTACCTATCACCAGTCTAAAAATACTCTCTAATTTACAGGCCCCTCAGGTAAATACAACATTTGCATGCAGGCCTGTCCAACATTGCATGTAATATAATCTTGGTTTCCCAAAGTGGCAGCATCACTTGTCATCCGTATTGTCCAATTTTTTGTTTTCTCCCCAAGGTTTCTGTGACAGATTATCTTTATTTATGATCTGTTGTTAATATGTGATCTGTTAATGGTTTATATATTGTCCAAGGCACATGTTTAGTGGAGATCTATTATTTATCTCCAACTTTCTATGCACAGTATAATGTAATTATCATTGCTACTGTGAAAACGGTAAAATATTAGTGAAGAAAGAAGGCCACCAACATTTTATTTTGTACTATTCTAACGCACTGATTATTAGTGGTGGGAAGGAGATTTGTTTCTAGTAAAAAAAAAAATAGCCTTTTTTTTAACTTACACATGCTTAACAAGCAAAGGGACCAAATTATATTTTAATGATTTCCCTATGGTAGAGAGTAGCTCCTAGAAGGGTTAGGAAGTTTCACAGTAAGATTATTAGGTAGGATGATAAAGGTGTATATCCAATTAAGTCTATCTAAGCACAAGAACAAAAATATATTATATATGTTTGCTTATCAGTCTCTAGATTTGGTGGCTGAATTTGAATTTTTTCCTATTATTTAACCACTTCCCGACGGCCGTACGAATATATGCAGCCGTCGGGTGGTTTTGAATCTCTGACAGGGCGCATATATGCGCCCTGTGCTATTCCTGGCCACTAGAGGGCGCGCGCGCCGCCGCCGGCGCGCGCGTGCCCGCTGCATCCCTGAGATACCGATGCGCGTGCCTGGCGGCCGCGAAATCCGCCAGGCACTCGCAATCGGCGGCTACAGGGACAAGATGTGGAGCTCTGTGTGTAAACACAGAGCTCCACGTCCTGTCAGGGAGAGAGGAGAGCGATCTGTGTCCCTTGTACATAGAGACACATCTCTATTTGTGGGGAAAAAAGGACGCCAATTTTGTTTGGGAGCCACGTCGCAGGACCGCGCAATTGTCAGTTAAAGCGACGCAGTGCCAGAAGCTGAAATTTCACCTGGTCAGGAAGGGGTATAAGTGCCCAGTAAGAAAGTAGTTAAACTAGATGATCTTGCCAGTAACTCACTTCCTGTCCCAGGTTAACAAGGCTACTGCCCAATAGACACAGCAGACTGTAATATATCTAAGGAGAAGAAACATTGTCACCCTAAAACAGGAAGTGTTTTAGGATTACAGAATGACCTTGTTGTCTTTACCATAGATGGGAGGTGTATGGCAAAAAAGAGTTGGCAACGGTCAGTGTATGCAGAAAAAGCACAGACTTGGTAAGATAGAACAAAAGGCTTTAATTATGTGTTTAATAGATTAAATGGGAACAAATAATAAAGGGTAATTTTTAGGGTTTTTATACACTCCAAGGTCAATCCTAATAAAATGCATTGCCATAAACACAACTCGATCTAGAGAAAAGATGAAAGAAAAAAACAAAAACATTATAAATTATGGAATTGTCTTCTCTTATCCATCACCACAACAATGCAAAACTTGCCCCTAAATTTCACAAAACTAACATGTGCATCTTTATATGTTTCTCCTGTGTCAATTGCAAGCTTGAAATGGATGTAAAGAAATAAGAGAATGAATGGGTCACCTGTCACTTGTAAAGGATAATGGTATCTCTCATCTACCATTATGTGGCAGATGTGATGGATTATGTGATCTCTCATTAACTTATATTACAACACATTTTTTTTTTCAATGTATCTTTATTAAAATATGTTTCAGTACTAAAAGAGTGAGAAAAAATACAGCCTAACATCACAAGACACAAAACACAAGACATTCCAGGAATATAATGTTCTAATCCTTAACTATACAGAATTGTATAGTATTTCAAATAAACAAACTTGTGACCAATAATATCAACACCTCAAATGGTTCAACTATGAACTGTATGTCATGTATTTAACTATTTAAGAATATACTTCTCGCACAATCATTGAGAAGAAAAGAGGAAAAAAATAATATCCACATCAAATACAGGCCATTTCACAAACCCTTACATCATATCTTTATATTTTTATTAGATGTATGAATGCTTGGAGTTCCACTTTAAATGTGTTTGTGCAACCAGTTAAAAGAAATATCAACGTTATTATATATAAAGTCTTTTTTTATTTTTTTGCAATTACAAGTTTATGCTGCAATTTCCAAAGTGTATAAAAGGCCTTGTACAAACGATCAGTCCATCCGATCAGAATGGTCTGAAGGACAGTTGTCTTAGGTTAATCGATGAAGCTGATTGATGGTCTGATGTACCTACACACCATCAGTTAAAAAAACGATCGTATCATAACGTGGTAACGTAAAACACAACGACGTGCTAAAAAGATTAAGTTCAATGCTTCCAAGCATGCGTCGACTTGATTCTGAGCATGCGTGCGTTTTTAACCGATGGTCGTGCCTACTAACGATTGATTTTGACCTATCGGTTACAAGTCCATAGGTTAATTTTAAAGCAAGTTGGCTTTTTTTTAACCTAAGGTTAAACAGCCTATGGGGGCTACACACTATGGGCCAGATTCTCAGAGGCGTTACGACGGAGTATCTCAGATACCCCGTCGTATCGCCTTTTTTTTGGACTCGTATCTATGCGAGTGATGCTGAGCATCACTTTTGCATAGATACGCTTCTACATCCGACAAGTGTAATACAATTACACTTTCGGATCGTAGATGTAATGACAACTCCGGCCACTAGGTGGCCTTTACGTTGTTTTTTCATTTGCATATGCAAATGAAGTAGTACGCCGATTCTCGATCGCTTTTACGCCGCCCCGTTGTCGCGTACGTCGTTTTCGTTCGCGTAAGGTTACCCCAGCTTCTATGTGGAGTAACCTTACGAGGTCCCGTCGGATGCCGTCGTGTCCCGTCGGATGCCATGTTAAGTATGGCCTCGGGACCGCGTCGTGTTGTGCGTCGTTTACGTCGTTTGCGTACGTCGATTCTCAATGGGGCTGGCGTACGATGCGATTACGTCGTTTACATTGAGAAAATGTGACGTCCTTTGGAGCATGCGCACTGGGCTTTTTCCCCGGCCGGCGCATGCGCAGTTCGTTCGACGCGGGGGCACGCTTAATTTAAATACAAGCCGCCCCATTTGAATTGCGCGGGTTTACGCTGCGCGATTTACGCGACGCAGGCGAAACCTACGGAGCAAGTGCTTAGAGAATAAAGCACTTGCTCCAGTGCGCAGCGGCGGCGTAGTGTAACTGGCTTACGCTACGCCGCCGAAAATATTAGAGAATCTGGCCCTATGGTTTTTGATTAATGAAAACAGTCCATCAGACCGTTGTCCTCTGGTTAACCTATCGTGTTTACGAGGCCTAACAGTTGCCAATGTTAAACACATTGGTGGGTACATTCAGTTAGGTTTGATAACTAGTATTATGAAGCTAAAACTAAATATGGACCCTCTTCATCACTAACTACAATATTATTGAGCACAGGACCCTTATCTTCAAAGCTCATTGCTGTCTTCATTCAACACAGATTTTCCTACCTATGCTAATGCTTGCCATATATATCCAGACCAAGTATTCCACATGCAAGAAAGCAGGTGAAATATCTATCTGAAATAAAAGTATACTTGCATCAAAAAAGACATTCTTTATAACTATCATCCATACATGTGCCAGCTTGTCCAAAAATTTAAGTATGTATATGCCTGACATGTGTGCAGGAACGTGCTGTGCGATTGCACACGGCATGATCATCAGTACAATTGCTAGTCATTTAAGGGACACCAGAACACATGCTTAATTGTCAAAGATTCTAAATAGACCAGTACTGTGTGCCTTCACAAAGGAGACCAACACCGTATGCAGTGAAATAAAAGGTGTTTATTTACAAGGTGAACAAACAGGTGAAGACAACCAGTGCACAAATAACAACAAAGCATATATATATATTTATAAGTCAAGGGGAAATGCCGTAATCATAAACCAAAAGCCAAGCCGAGGTCATATACCAGGAGATCACAGAAGAAGCTGCAGACAGGGAATGGGCAGGAAGGGAATGTCCAGGAGAGGGATCAGGTCAGGTCGGATCAGATCAGAAGTCCAGACAGGGGACAGCAGGCTCAGGGTCAGATATCAGGCTCAGGATCAGGTTAGTAGACGGATACCAGGGCAAGGTATGATTACGCATGCCGGGTATATATATGGGGTGTGCTGATTAAGTTCAAGTTACACCTGAACGCAGCAAGGGCCAGGTGCCAGGATCCATCCGCTGGTGGAGGCCAGTACTGCATCCCAAAGGTGATATACCAGCAGGGGGAAGTTCTCCTGAGAGCTCTGAACTGCCAGGAGACCCCTGCTGGTGGGACGCAGCACTGCAAGACAGAACATAAATAGCACCAGCGGATGGAACCTTTCCTGTCATTAATGCTCACTAGCAATGTCATGCCTCAAGCCATTTGAAAGTCCAGAATGAAAAGATAGGATTCGAGAATTACCAGAAGAAAGACTTCATTAAAAGCCACTAATGGTATGAATGGAACCATACTGGCTGTGTTAGTAGAAGTGTGAGGTGCAAGGTCCATACCTACTCATTCTAGGACAGCTATGGAAGGAGGTTAATCAAACTCATCTTAGGGCCAGATTCTCAGAGGTTATTTTCCCTGGGTATCTATGCGTGTGATTCCTAGAATCACTTACGCATAGATACAGGTGAAGATCCGACATGTGTAAAACAATTACACTGTCGGATCGTAGATGTAATGACATCGCTGGCCGCTAGGTGGCCTTTACGTTGATTTCTCATTTGCCTATGCAAATGAGCCTAATACACCGATTCCCGAACGTTTTTACGCCGCCCCGTCGTAGTTTACGTCGTTTCCGTACGCGTAAGGTTACCCCTGCTAATATGTGGGGTAACCTTACATAGTGCCATCGGATGCCATGTTAAGTATGGCCTCAGGACCGCGTCGTGTTGTGCGTCGTTTACGTTGTTTGCGTACGTCAATTCTGAATGGGGCTGGGCGTACGCTACGATTACGTCGTTTACATTGAGAAATTGTGACATGCTTTGGAGCATGCGCACTGGGATTTAGTCATGGCCGGCGCATGCGCAGTTCAATCGGCGCGGGGGCGCGCTTAATTTAAATACAAGCCGCCCCCTTCGATTTACGCAGGGATACGCCGGGCCATTTACACTAAGCCGCCGCAAGTTACGGAGCAAGTGCTTTGAGAATACAGCACTTGCTCTAGTACGTTGCGGTGGCGTAGTGTAAATGGGATACTCTACGCCGCCGGTTTTCTATGAGAATCTAGCCCTTAGTGTATATCTGGTGGCACATTGGGAGAAGCCTAGGGGCATACATAAAGGAAACACAATTAAAGGGATAGCAATTGAGACAAGTCAAAGGACAGCAGATATGTGTGTTCTGTGTCTGTTTGTGGTAGTCTCTGAATGGACCATCATGGCAATAACTCTAAAGAGGGTGAGAAAATCTCCAGTTCAGATACTTTAACATATTATGTAGGGTCCCACTATAGCAGAAAAAAAGTTATGAAAAACGTACATCATAAATACTAGCAGAATCATTATGGGGTACCTTGTGAAATATTTAGCTTAAGAAAGGTGGCATGGTATAATATCCTATGCAAATGCATATACTTGAATCTTGCTCATAAAACAGCAGGGTATTGAACCAATAGGTGTTACGACTTATCCTATGACTCTGCTAAGTGTTAGTATTAACTCAATACGATCTCAGCTGCAGATGCATCTCAGGCGTAACCACCGGTTCACTCTCAATTCAATCAGAATGTTGGGGGTTACCTCATCACAACCTCTATTTGATAAACAGCATAAAGTTTAGGGTTGCTCATTCCATCATAAGCAAACCCTACTGAAGGAAACAAAGTAAAGTCTCTCTAATACGAGGAGGAACGGAAATATGTATTGAGTTTAGGGAGTAATTAGGTGGTACAATAATATGAGGCTGGGTACTAGGTGATAGCAGTTAATATGATGATAATACACACTACTTGGTCCCTTAAGCGTCTAGGGGTCGGTCCATATGAGAATCGGATTACCATACAGTGAGAGTGGTGATATAGCTTTAGTATTCCCCTTTTAGCATACAAGACAGGCCATTGATAATAAATGTTTGAAGTATATCTAAGTATGATACTTGCGGTTCCGCTGGATACAGTGGTGTACTGTCTGCACGAAGCTGAGAAGATGTAAGGGGGTCCCTGGGTGCTGGAAGCTGTAGATCAGGTGTATGGCTCAGTAGTAAGCGTCCATGCGTCCTTCCTAAAGTCTGACACGGTGTAGCAAGCTGGA
Source organism: Rana kukunoris (assembly GCA_029574335.1). NCBI lineage: Eukaryota > Metazoa > Chordata > Amphibia > Anura > Ranidae > Rana > Rana kukunoris. Next base: position 112,695,246 of record CM056053.1, on the reverse strand, counting down.
GGACAGCAACATGGAAGATCTGGAGGAAGAGTTCCCCTGTGGCTGATGTAATCGAGCTTGCGCTGACGGTTCCCAGGTGACGGCAGGTATCCGACAAAATAACGGAACACCCTGCCATCATCTCTAGGGGGTTTAAATAGCCGCGAATTCACAGGGAAAAGGAGGAGAACGCTGGGTCGCGCTTCCGCATTCCAGAGTGGAGCGCAGACGTCCGCGCACCGGAAGTGACGCGTACGTCTTACGAAACGGAGCGCAGCTGCTTGGATAGGGTACAGCTGCGCTCGTTCTGCAGACAGTAACAGCAGGGATGTTACAATAGGCAGTGGTAGAAAGAGTATGTGCAGTCACCTCTTGGTGTCACCACTCCTTTAAAGGTAAGTTATCAGTCAAGCACAGCCAGACAATTAGTGTAGTTACTAGATAAATATCACACAAGAGCTTCTATGAGTTATGGGTACAGTAAAGGTTCACAAATACTCTTTAATGTAAAGAATGTGAGTTCATAAGTCTATCAATGTTTTAAAGACTGTGAACAGTGGGTATGTATGCCCCTTGCTATTAGTTGGGTGATGAGCAACTGCTTTATGTGGTTTTTGAGCCCAGGAAGGGATGGCACGTGTGTATGTGTGTGTGTGGCTGTGTGGTAATTTATTTATGCTGAGAACTAGACAGTCAATCATAAATGACAAGACATACTACACGTGGGTAGTGATGGCATCACCATGTTTGTGGCACTGTGTGGCACTGTGCATGCATAGTCACTATATTAAGGTGAACTATTTTAGAGTGGACCATACCAAATACTGCAATGGCACATGCAAAGAAAAACAGTGGTATCATGTCCATATACACATACATAAGCCATTGAACACAATGTGGCGCTTGGGAGATTAATGCAATTCTGATAGAACCCTAAAAAAGTCATAATTAATCACTATAGAAACCCTAATAGTGTTGCCATGGAAACAAGAGGAAGCTGTAAAACAATGATTTTACAACTTCTATAGCACATAAGTAAATCCACAAAAATGAACATCAACTTGTAAGCTGCATCTCATGATCTATGGCTAAAAATAACGTGACTCCCCTTTGCACACATAAATACAGTGGGGTAGATTCACATAGAGATCCGACGCTCTGATACACCGTCGGATCTGTGAGATCCGACGCTCGGATCTATGCGGCTGATTCTTCGAATCAGGTTCCGCATAGATCTCCCTTAGAGCCGACTGGTGTAAGTGAGTTACACTGTCGGCTCTTAGGCTGCATTCTCCCGCCGTCCGCTAGGTGGCGCTTCTTTTTTTCTACGCGACGAATATGCAAATGAGGAGAACCGCCGATTCAGAACCGAACGCCCGGCCGTCGCTTTTTTTTTACGTCGTTTGCGTTCGGCTTTTTCCGGCGGATCGTTACCCCTGCTATATGCGGGGTAAGTGCGGCGGATCCTATGTTAAGTATGGCCGTCGTTCCCGCGTCGAATTTTGAATTTTGTACGTCGTTTACGTAAGTCGTTCGGGAATACGGCCATACGTTAATAGCGTTAACGACGAACACAATGACGTCCTTGCGACGTCATTTAAAGCAATGCACGCTGGGAAATTTCGCCAGCGGCGCATGCGCAGTACGATCGGCGCGGGGACGCGCGCGATTTAAATAGTAAACTCCCCCTAGCCGCGGAATTTGCATTCCGCCGGGGGAGTTACGATCCGCCAGGGCTACTTACGAGGCAAGTGCTTAATGAATACAGCACTTGCCTCAAAAACTGGCGCAGGCGGATCGTAAAAAAGATAGATCACGCGGATCAAAAGATCCGCTGATCTACATGAATCTACCCCAGTATGATGCAAAGGAGAAAACTACAGGTAATAAGCTAACATTTCAAAACAACTAAATGTGAACTCTGGTTTTAGATTATTTTTGACTAACATTCAGATATTGCCATACATGTTTTTAGATGTATCTATTAACTGATTATGGATTTTGATGTATTAATCAATTATTTTTGACAAAGTTAACATTTATGTAGAGTCCCATAATACATATATTTAAAACAAGTATAAACGTGCCCACATATTGGTGTTTCCATGTTGTTAGCCAATATTTGTAATTGTATCAGGAAATTGCCAAAAACAGTATTGAAAGTATAATGTCAACTTGGATCATTAACTACATTCTGACAACATATAAGATCTGTAAATGCTAAATTCCAGCCTCAGATATTTTAATTTTTTTTATAAAAGGCCCTTTCTTGAGGGTAATGTGGTCTGCATTCTCTGCTCCTTTTTTTTTGCCCCAGAGTATCATATATCCTCCATGTTTTTTCTCCTTTTGGAATACTTTTGGAATACTTACAATGTTACTATACCTATATGCTGTGTCTAAACCAGACCAACCTCCTTGAATACTGTTACATATTGATATACTATAGATATGACTACTTTATCAGATCAGTACTTTTTGACCTTCCTCGAAAAGTTTGCCAAGTTAGTATTTTTGTGTAATCTACATTGCTTTCCTTAGGTGTAATGTACAACCATGTCTTACTCCTATTTTTCAATAAAGAAAAATTGTTTAAAAAAATGAAATTATAGAAATAAAAATATAATATGTAAATGCATTATGTAAAACTTCTCATTAATATAATATTAAGCAAGCAGTCCTAAACTCTGTATAATGCTGCGTACACACGATCGGATTTTCCGTTGGAAAAACCTTAGATGGTTTTTCCAATGGAATTCCGCTCAAGCTTGGCTTGCATACACATGGTCACACAAAATTTCTCTGAAGGGGAGTTGTACTCCACTAGTATGTATGATGCAACAAAAGTTCTCTGAACTTTTGTCTGTCAAGAATGTGGTGATGTACAACACTACGACAAGCCGAGAAAATTAACCCTTAATCTTTATCTGACAGCGCGGGAGTAATACATTTATTATAACTATGAACTACATTTTTTTGACACTCTGATCATTGGTATAGTATTTGTATTCTATACCGCACCTTTGGGTTTCTTTTTAGGTCTTTCAGAAGAACGCTGTTTTATGATACCAGCCTCTCCATTGCCAATAAGCTCCTTACATTCAATTGTTTTTTCACATGTATGGTGAGAAAAAGAGTTTAACCGCTCCAAAGTCCCAGAGAACTAGATGACTGAATCCAAACACTTGGGTGCCGGCACTGCACTGATGTGCAAGATTTGTAGAAAAAAACTAGGATGGCCACACTCCAAAAACAATGTTGTTCCTTTTTAATAAAACTGGTCACAAAACAAACATGTCACAGCAAAAAATCAGATGAGAAAGCTGATGCGTTTCACACTATCAAACAGTGCTTATTCATAGCGTTTCACAATGTCATGATATTAAAAAGTGAAGATCTAGCACATCTCATCTAGACATATGTAAAACCACCTAACTTTTACACACTTTTTTTGCTGTCTGCATCCCTGCTGAAGAAACAAAACCTCTATGTTTGTCCTGGGAAACACTGTCACTTAAACAGAAAGCGATGGGAAGCAAGAAGTGAAGGTAAATCTTTCAATGTTGACAGTTGTTCTGGAGACAATTAAAGGTGGAAACCTTGCCAGGCTATAGATAATTCCTTTCACATTCTGTTGCATCTCTGGGACAGGAAATGAAGCAAAATCTTCTAAATGGGGCACAGAAAACAAAACCCTTCCCTACCCTATCCAAAATGAAACTTCACTCATCAAAATCACTCATAAAAGTCTCTACTCTCTTGTTTCTGTCTCAATTGATTGTTCATGCTTTTAGCTGCAGCAATGCTGATTGGGTCCCATGTGCACAAATAGCTTTTCAATCCCCTGGCCAATTAGCTGTGACAAAAACATATGATTTGTGGGACCTGGTTTTGGACTCTAATGTTCCTATTCATTAGGAATACCTTGAATATTTTTAAATATGAGAGGTAGATAGACTCCAACAAAAATTATGTAAGTTAGTGCTTCACAGCAGTAGAGAACATTAAATTCCTTATGCATCTTTTTATATGCCAACAAACTATATCTGTTAGAACATACCAGAAAGCATATGATATATGATTACAATGTTTACAAACAGTTCTACATTTCTTACTTGCTGACTATTTAACAGAAATAGTTTTTTCTTATTTTCTGGGATTTTTTTTGCAAACAGAATAATCCTGTGGCAGTTGAGCAGGGCAAACGTTTGACATATCACTCAATAACATAAAATTATTTTATTATGCAGTATAAAGAGCCTAAAGTTCTACAAGCAATGGTGTGCAATAAAAGCTCAGGTTATTGCAGTCATGTAGAATCAACTTACTAATAACACATATACACAATACATATCTTGTCACCCTTGGATACTGTACATAAATACAGCTTACATAATACAAGCATACACAATGGAGTTAATTTACTAAAGGCAAATATGCTGTTCACTTTGCATAGGAATTTTCCTTACTGTAGTGAATGTGGTGAAAATTCACTTTGCAAAGAATACCAAATCATTTGCAAGGAAAGTAAAGAAAAAAACAGTAGTATTTTTGCTTGTACATGAATGGAGAATAAAAGTCAGCTTCACATCATTTAAGCAATAATATCCAATAAAAGCTCAGGTTGAAGTCCTGTGGAATCTAGTAAATATTACTAAAAACAGACATACACAATAAATATTTTGTCACCCTTGGATACTGTAGATAAATACAACTTGCATAATACAAATAGTTATGTCACAAACCTAAAATGTTGCTTTTGCGAACGGCGAATGCGAACTTCCGCAAATGTTCGCGAAGGGGAGACCTGGACGAACCGCCATAGACTTCAATGGGCAGGGAAATTTTAAAACCCACAGGGATTCTTTCTGGCCACAATAGTGATGGAAAAGTTGTGTCAAGTGGACTAACACCTGGACTGTGGCATGCCGGAGGGGGATCCATGGCAAAACTCCCATGGAAAATTACGTAGTTGTCGCAGAGTCCGTTTTTAATCCATAAAGGGCATAAATCACCTAACATTTCTAAATTGCTTGGAATAACATCAGGTATGATGTTGTATCGATCAGGTAGTGTAAGGGTTAGGGTTACAGATAGGGTTAGGGTTACTGTAACCCTAACCCTATCTGTAACCCTAACACTGTCTGTAACCCTAACCCTATCTGTAACCCTAACCCTAACCCTGTCTGTAACCCTAACCCTAACCATATTTGTAACCCTAACTGTAACTGTAACCCTAACCCTGTCTGTAACTTGCAGAAAGGGTTAGGGTTACACATAGGGTTAGGGTTAGGATTACAGAAAGCGTTAGGGTTAGGGTTACAGATAGGGTTAGGGTTAGGGTTACAGACAGGGTTAGGGTTAGGGTTACAGACAGAGTTAGGGTTACAGATAGGGTTAGGGTTAGTGTTACAGACAGGGTTAGGGTAAGGGTTAAAGATAGGGTTAGGGTTAGGGTACAGACAAGGTTAGGGTTGACAGTGACAGACCAAACTCTGACAGACCAAACTCCCTGTTTAATGCAGCGCAAACAACTGCAAACAACCCTGGCAGACAACTGACTACTATTCTGTATTGCAGTGAATTTTTTTTAATGTTATATACTGTGCCAACAAAATATATATGAGATGTGGCACTGGACAGGTGGGCACAGTTTACGCTGTGAGCCTAAGACACCCTGGCAGACAAATGACTACTATTCTGTATTGCAGTGAATTTTTATTTGAAATGATATCTACTGTGCCAACAAAATATATATGAGATGTGGCACTGGACAGATGAGCCTGGGCCCCTTACATTACACAGCGCCCCACAGCTCTGGGCCCCTTTAAATAGCACCCTTCACCACTGGACCCCTTTATATTACAGAGCACCTTGGACCACTGGGCCCCTTACATTACACAGCACCCCACAGCTCTGGGCCCCTTTACATAGCACCCTGCAACACTGGACCCCTTTATATTACACAGCAACCTGCACCACTGGACCCCTTTATATTACACAGCAGCTTGCACAACTGGGCTCCTTACATTACACAGCACCCCACAGCTCTGGATCCCTTTACATAGCACCCTGCACCACTGGACCCCTTTATATTACACAGCAGCTTTCACCACTGGGCTCCTTACATTACACAGCACCCCACAGCTCTGGACCCCTTTACATAGCACCCTGCACCACTGGACCCCTTTATATTACACAGCAGCTTGCACCACTGGGCCCCTTACATTACACAGCACCCCACAGCTCTGGACCCCTTTAAATAGCACCCTGCACCACTGGACCCCTTTAATTTACACAGCAGCTTGCATCACTGGGCCCCTTACATTACACAGCACCCCACAGCTCTGGACCCCTTTACATAGCAACCTGCAAAACTGGACCCCTTTATATTACACAGCAGCTTGCACCACTGGGCCCCTTACATTAGACAGCACCCCACAGCTCTGGGCCCCTTTACATAGCACCCTGCACTACTGGACCCATTTATATTACATAGCACCCTGCACCTCTGGACCCCTTTACATTACACAGCACCCTACACCTCTAGTCTAGCTAAACTCAAGACAGTGTATAAATATATATACAAAACCTGGGATGCATGTATATCCTCTACACACTGTAACTCTAACTGACTAGCCTGCCTGCCTGCCTGCCCTATCTAAATCCAAAAAATTACACTCTCTCTCTCTCTCTCTCTGTAAACCACGCAGCACAGATTAGAGAGAAAAAAACAGACTGATTGATTAGCCCTAAAAAGGTCTGTTTGGGGTGCTGTCAGGACATGTTTTAACAGCAGAGATCAGATGAGTCTTTCAGGACTGGAGTATACTGGCCTAGCTATCGCTTTCCCTATAAAATCAGCAGCAACAACACTGTCCCTCCTCTCACTAAGACTGCAGGTTCAGAATGAATCTAAAATGGATGCTGCCCTAGAGGTGGGAGGGTCAGGGAGGGAGGGTATGCTGCTGATTAGCTGGAATGTGTCTGTTGACTGTGAGGTACAGGGTCAAAGTTTGCTCAATGATGATGAATAGGGGGAGGGTCGAACATCGCATATGTTCACCGGCGGCGGTGAACGCGAACAAGCAATATTCGCTGGGAACCGTTTGCCGGCGAACCATTCTGTACATCTCTAAATACAAATTTACACAATAGATTTAATTTACTAAAGACAAATATGCTGTTTACTTTGCATAGTAATTGTTCATTTAGCTTATTGAATTTGAAAAAAAATTCACGTTGCAAAGAATACCCAATAATTTGCAAGGAAAGTAAAAAAAAAATATTTTATTGCTTGCAAATGAATAGGAGATAAAACTCAGCAGATGGGTAAATTCCACTATGGGTAAATTCTTTAGCAAATCAACCCAAAGAAGCCACATCCACCACCCATTTTTCTATACGGTATACTGTGAACAAATTAACTGTGTATAATGGGACCATTTATAAAGTAGTGATTGCGAAATTTATTGCGAAATTTGAAAAATACGAATATTCGAAATAGCGAATATTCGCCGCGATATTCGAGATATTCGCGAATACTCGAATATGCAATATTCGTAGCGAATATTCGCAATGCGAATATTCATGAGCAACACTATTATAAAGGTGCCACTTAGCAAAAGGTCACTTTGGTATTACCATCTACAGAAAGAATTGTGGGAATTTAGGGAGTCAAGCCGTCCAAGGTGCAAAGGGAAATTCCTCCTAACAACCTTTCTCACCTGCTCCCTTCTGAAGATGAGTCAAATTGTATAACACTGTAGTTACCAGATATATATTACAAGTTCTAAAGCAGCCAGATGTGGATGACAGAGATGAGCTTCGGGTTCGACTCCCGTTCGCCGAACAGCGAACAATTTGGGGTGTTTGCGGCAAATTCGAAAAGCCCCGGAACACCCTGTATAAGTTTATAGGAGAAATTTAAAGTGATAATTTTAAAGGCTTATATGCAAGCTATTGCCCTGAAAAGTGTTTGGGGACCTGCGTCCTGCCCCAGGGGACATGTATCAATGCAAAAAAAAAAAAAAACTTTTTAAAAATGGACGTTTTTTTCGGGAGCAGTGATCTTAATAAAGCAATAAAGCAATGAAACAATAAAAGTGAAACATTCCTTTAAATTTCGTACCTGGGGATGTGTATAGTATGCCTACAGGGCCCCGCCTACGTCATTGGCTATTCTCCCGGCAAGCGGGGAAAGCCGGTGCTTACCCTATGATCTGACAGGTAACTACGCCCCCTCACACGTCAAACCCAGGCTTTCCCAGTGATGTGCAGGTGACCCTGCCCCCCTCTGATGCAATGGGAAACCTGCTTTACATCAGAGGGGGGCGGGGACATAGAGAACAGCGCTGGACAGACTGGATTACATCGCTGGAATGTTTTTTTATTTTTTATTAAGGGCTTTCCCAACTGTGTCTGTATGTTTTTTTACAACTTTTTTACACTTTCTTTGTGAAATGGTAGGGGAAAATGTACCCATTACCAAGTCACATGGGGGGTGGAATCTGGGGGTCCCCTTTGTTAACAGGGGCTTCCAGATCCCGATAATCCCCCCACCCGCAGACCCCCACAACCGCCAGGCAAGGGTTGTGGGGATGAGGCCCTTGTCCCCATCAACATGGGGACATCCTCCCCATATTGAGGGCATGTGGCACGGTTCAGGAAGGGGATGCTCTCTCGTCCCCCCCTCTTTTCCTGTGGCCTGCCAGGTTGGGTGCTCGGATAAGGGTCTTGTATGGATTTTTGGGGGGACCCCACGCCATTTTTTTATTTCGATGCAGGGTTCCCCTTAATATCCATACCAGACCTAATTTTAAAATTACTGCATCTATTAAAGATGTGTCGGTCCGGCAATACAGATAAAAGTGAATTTAAAAAAAATGGCAGGTTTTTCAATTACTTTTCTCTGTATTGCTGGGGACCCGGGGATTCATTATAGCCGTGAGTGGTTTTAAATTACTTTTTTCCTTCAGAAATTACACTTTGTGCAGGGACCATTCTAAACATGGGAAACATGTGCTGCTTTACAGGCATACTATACACACCCCCAGGTACGAAATATTTCACTTTTATTGTTTCACTTTAAGCATTATTAAAATCACTGCTCCTGAAAAAACTAAAGTTTTTAAAACTTTTTTTGCATTGATACATGTCCCCTGGGGCAGGCCCCGGGTCCCCAAGTACTTTTTATGACAATAACTTGCATATTAACCTTTAAAATTAGCACTTTTTATTTTTCATGTTCGTGTCCCATAGACTTTAACGGTGTTCGAACAAATTTTTTGCCTGTTCGCATGTTCTGGTGCGAACCGAACCAGGGGTTGTTTGGCTCATCCCTAGTGGATGAAAGACAAGGTCAGGTAAAGGAGTAGAACATTTAAAGAAGGCATGTGGAATACTAGCTTCCTTCTTCAATACTGTACATAACTTTGCAATATGATCAGAAGGATGGGAGGCCAAGCAACACAAATGCCTACCCTAAATTATGTGTACTATTGACTGTATACTGTATAGCAGATGTTCATGATTTAAAGTGTTAGTTTAGGCATTCAGCTAAATTAATAGTTAAAATACATAATTCTGGCCTGCCTTATATGTTAAAAAATGGTTATTCTGCTAGCCAGTTTTCTAATATAAGCATTTCTGTCAAACAGCACTTGCAAATGTTGACATCACTTTTTCCTACTGCACTTAAAGCAATACAGCTTGGTCAAGGACTACCTAATTTTGTACTTTGAGAGTGAAGGTGGTGCAGTAACATACTAATGAGTTCCATCCTAAACTCTGCTCTCCTATCAGCCAGCTCCTTGTGCAATGTAATAAAATCTAAATGGCTTAAATTGCTTTATCTCTCATTTTGAATCTGGCTCTGAAAATAACTGCTGTAGGAAAATATAAAGGCTGAGTGAGGGACTATTCATATGCAGCTAAGGATTTCCTAATAAAATACACAATTAAGTTCAGTTGGTGTAATATGTAGCTAAAATTGTGTTTGAAACATAACATAATAGTATATAAATAACGGTATAGCAATATTCTTTCTATACATACAATTTAATGTACTTCCTGATACTTGTTTTCACCAATCCGTTAATTATTATCAAATTTTAATAATAATTAGTATTGTGGCTAATTTGTTTATTTAATGGGTTAATAAGCAATAGAAGTAGCATTAATAAATATATGCAAGCTATTTAAAATGGTGTGTTGATAACTGTGGTTTATACATACATGCCATGTTGCTGAAAATGTACAGATTTGGAATGCAAATGCATAAAGACAGCATGAAAAAATAACATTTTTGTTCACTGGTGTAGAGTAATCTGATTGATACATGAGTTCATGTGACTGTTCTCCTTTCTTTACTTTATTCTTGCCACAGTGGATGAGGGAAATGCCTACTCCAGTTAGGCATAACCTCCTAATTATCATGCCCTGATACTTTCTTTTTTCGTACTTAAATATTTTATTGTGCTCTGCTTCATATCTACATCTCAAATCTTAGCCACTGGAGTAATAAGCATATGTAATTTTCTAATGAATTAAAATAGTGTTCGTTCAACTGAATCTTTATTTTTATTTAGACATTTCAATAAAAAGAGACGTAATATGCTTACATTACATTTATTATCACAGTAAAGCTCATTTTATCATGTTCAATTATAGAGCCCAACAAACTCACAATGTTATCAAAATATCATAAGGTGTTTCAGTGTTCAGAGACCAGGTATCATATTTGTCACAACTCCTAAAAAACAGAAAAGGCCCTTCAGCTAACTTGCAGTTTGCAAAGATATACATACTGTATTCATATGCAGTATTACATAATAATTTACATGGCTTGACTGGTTTGCTGCTCCACTTAAAGGTATAATAAATAGTAGCATCGGTAAATGGATAACTAAAGCATTTACGGTCACTCTTAAAATGAAGGTCATCCTATTATTTTCTTGCATTTATGGCATATTCTATATATCTGAACTTTACCTGGGAATAAGTAAATTTTGCATACCATCTACTTAAAATAAGCCTTTGCCAAATTAGGGACAGGTGTTCAAAATTTTGTATAGTATATTTAATGAAAGCATGTTAAAACAATCCATATATCCAGAGATATAGGCAGCTGAAATGAAATACAATTTTTGACTTTTACACTGTGTGAAACTTGTCCTCACCCATTCCCACCTACCTGTCCTAATACAGGGCACCTTAGTGATGAGCAGCCTTGTTAGCCAATGAGTGGCTCAGGAGGTAGGAGGGTCAGTGCCAAGTCCAATTTTTGCATGAACAATTTATGTAACTTTACCCAGCAGGTGCCTGTACATTGATAATTTGACATGTGCTTTTAACAGAAAGTGACCGTTGTGTATAAATTTCTTTAATTAAATACTTGGTTTATCCAGGTTCGTGACAGGTTTACATTAAAATGGGTTAACTGATGGGATTCACTTAAAAAAATCTGGAACTCAAAAATCAGTCTACACTATATGATTTATTATAACATGTCTAACAATGTGCATATATTTTTTAAGATGACTAAGTTGCTTGGTAACTTTTAGTTTCATTTACTACATACGTATGATATTAAAACAATATGGTTGAGACTGCCTGCATTTTTGTCACACAACACCATTTTAATATAGAACATGGGGTCATTTTGTCCTCAATCCTTTTTACAGTTTTATGAAGTAAAACATGCTGCAACCTTGAGTTCTCTACATTCATGTTGTGCTAAATCAATGTGCGTTGTGTAAAATATCATTTAAGAAAGAAGTTAAGCCTTAAGTGAGGCATATTTGCAGATGAAATCTGGATTCCCTTTCTGCATGGATGGTTAGAATTATAATTAATTCTCCGTTGGATTAGAGATTCAGTACTGGATTAGTCTATCATTGATGACAGCATACTGTATCCGTCCAATGTGATATGCTTAAATTAAAAGAGTGCATTAACTTCATTCATTTGTGCATGGTCTAGTTCAAAATGAATCATCTAGGGGAAAAAATGCCTTTTTATTAGGCAAATGTTTGGACCACACACTGATTATTAAATATAGTAGTTTCCAGACATTAAATACATTCTATAAAGATTATTGCATTTAATATATTTCAAAATTTAACACCACAGACAATTACATGAGCTACATGGCAGCTTCATCTATTTCCGTTTATTGCTGTACTAGACTCCTGCCAGTTCATTAACTTGTCAATATGACCACATTAAGGACTGTTTCTAAATTTCCCCAACATATATTACATTCTGCATGCCTTTGTTGTAGGCAAGTAGAGAGAAAAAAAACATTACTGTACATACAATTATTTTATGCATAATGCCATTAAAACGCACCACTGAACACTGATTAATGAAACACACCACTGATTAATAAAAAGTTAGAGCATGCAAAACTACATTTTCCTAATGGCAGACATGATTGGGTATTTATTTCTTGTTTCTTCAAAACATTAGTCTTGAGATTATCTTTATTAAATATGTTTTCCCTTCAATCTGCTTTACAGAATCACTAATCTTATTCCTAGAGAACTGAGGATTTATTCACAGGGAATGAATTCACATTCCTACAAATATAGAATATTACCATGGCAGATCATTTTTTGTTATTAAGTAGCATCCTTTAAGGGCCCGACCTGTTCTAATTTACATCCATTTTGAGTTATTAATGTAACTCCTTTGCTGAATATCCTAGAATTGTTTCTTCCATAAAGCCTTCTGTTGAATCAATCATGAGATGGCTATTAGTAAAGAACTGTGAGCATGTACAGAGGCAAAGGGGGTTACAGGGAAGCTTTCCCTTGAACAGAGACAGCAGGACAGAGCAGCAGGGGAATTTGATTAATTTAACAAACTGGAATGGGCATCAATGTATTACCAACAATTAGAAGTAGAGGTAAAATACTATAATAATAATAATAAAAATAATAATAATAAAAAATAGTAATAATCTCGACAATGATGTTATGTCACAGCTAAAATAGAAACAATACACTGTACAGTAAGAAAATACTCTTCATCAGCTGTAAGAATTATATGATAAATAGTTTGGTAGTTTGAAAACCTATAATAGAGGCCTAAATATAGGTTACTATAACTAGCCAATATTTTTATTTTTATGATTGTTGTATGATATCAGCTCAGCAACTTAGCAACTAACTTGTAACACATGCAATTCCTGACTTAGTGGATCCACTGTAAAAATAATTAGAGACCAGTTACATTCTCAGTTACAGTGGCAGTATTTCTCACATTGCATACAACTTTCACCAGAGATGCTTTCAAGTAAAATAGCCTAATGGTTAACTACTATAGCAGTTCAAGCTCAGCAGCATCTGTTCCCTGCTAAAATGTAGCCATCCCTCTATAGATCAGTCAGCATAATCCCTTCAAAAGCAAGCCTTTCCTTTAGAAAACAGCAAGCCCAATAACACAGCTCAGGGCTGAGCAGTCCATGAACTGTACAAGGTAATTGCATTCAGATGTCCCTGGTGCTAAAATCTGAAGGAGCACCAGGTAACTGTATGGAGTTGCCCCTGGTGCTAAAATATCTAGGTGCACAAGACAACTTGTTGGAGCTGTCCATGGTGCTGAGATCTCAATGTCCCTGAATAAAATGTATGGGGTTGTCTATGGCAGTGGTTCTCAACCTCAGTCCTTAGGTACCCACAACATACCATGTTTGCAGGTTTTCCTTTATCTTGCACAGGTGCTTTAGATCAGAGTCAATAGCTTGGTATTTCGGACAGCTATTTTATCTAAGAGAAATTCCTAAAACATGGCCCTTTGGGGATACTTGAGGATTGAGGTTAAGAACCACTGGTCTATGGTGCTGGAATCTGTAGGTGTGCAAGGTAACTGTCTGTGGTGCTGAAATACTGATGTGCAACAGGTAAATGTAAGGAGTTGCCCCTGGTGCTAAAATATCTAGGTGTGCATGACATGGAGTTGTCTATGGTGCTCTAGGTGCACAAGGTAACTGTATGGAGCTGTCCAAGGTGCTGAAATACTGATGTGCACCAGGTAAATGTACAGAGTTGCCCCTGGTACTAAAATCTTTAGGTGCACAAGACAACTGTTCGGAGGTGTCCATGGTGCTGAGATTTGGATGTGCTCAATGAAAATGTATGGGGTTTTCTATGGCAGTCTTTCTCAACCTCAGTCCCCAAGTACCCCAAACAGGCTATGTTTGCAGGTTCTTTAATCTTGCACAAGTGCTTTAAATCCAAGTCAATGGCTTGGTATTTTGGGCAGCTATTTTATCTAGGAGAAGTTGCCAAAACATAGCCTGTTGGGGGGTACGGTATGGGGCTATCCATGGTGCTGAAATACTGATGTGCACCAGGTAACTGTATTGAGCTGTCCATGCTGCTGAAATACTAATGTGCACCAGGTAAATGTATGGAGTTGCCCCAGTGCTAAAATCTTTAGGTGTACAAGGCAACTGTTCAGAGCTCTCCATGGAGATCTGGATGTGATCAAAGAAAATGTATAGGATGCTGAAATCTGTAGGTGTGCAAGGTAAATATATGGAGCCATCCATGGTGCTGAAATACTGATGTGCAGCAGGTAAATGTATGGGGCTATCCATGGTGCTGAAATCTGTAGGCGCACAAGGTAAATATATGGAGCTGTCCATGGTGCTGAAATACTGATGTGCACCAGGTAAATGTATGGAGTTCCGCTACTGCTAAAATATCTAGGTGTAAAAAGCAACTGTTGAGAGCTCTTCGTGGAGATCTGGATGTGATCAAAGAAAATGTATGGGGTGCTGAAATCTGCATAATTTAAATACATGGAGCTTTAAATCTGTAGGTGCACAAAGTTAATATATGGAGCTGTCCATGGTGCTAAAATATCCATATGCACCAGGTGAATGTAGTGAGCTGTCCCTGGTGCTGAAATGCTGATGTTCAGCAGGTAACTGTATGGGGCTATCCATGGTGCTGAAATGTGTAGGCGCACAAGGTAACTATATAGAGCTGTCCATGGTGCTGAAATACTGATGTGTAGCAGGTAAATTTACAGGGCATCATTAGATTCACAAGGTAAGTATATAGAGCTGTTCATGGTGCTGAAATATCGATATGCACCAGGTGAATGTAGTGAGCTGTCCCTGGTGCTGAAATGCTGATGTTCAGCAGGTAACTGTATTTGGCTATCCATGGTGCTGAAATGTGTAGGCGCACAAGGTAACTATATAGAGCTGTCCATGGTGCTGAAATACTGATGTGTAGCAGGTAAATTTACAGGGCATCATTAGATTCACAAGGTAAGTATATAGAGCTGTTCATGGTGCTGAAATATCGATATGCACCAGGTGAATGTAGTGAGCTGTCCCTGGTGCTGAAATGCTGATGTTCAGCAGGTAACTGTATGTGGCTATCCATGGTGCTGAAATGTGTAGGCGCACAAGGTAACTATATAGAGCTGTCCATGGTGCTGAAATACTGATGTGTAGCAGGTAAATTTACAGGGCATCATTAGATTCACAAGGTAAGTATATAGAGCTGTTCATGGTGCTGAAATATCGATATGCACCAGGTGAATGTAGTGAGCTGTCCCTGGTGCTGAAATGCTGATGTTCAGCAGGTAACTGTATGTGGCTATCCATGGTACTGAAATGTATAGGCGCACAAGGTAACTATATAGAGCTGTCCATGGTGCTGAAATACTGATGTGTAGCAGGTAAATTTACAGGGCATCTTTAGATTTACAAGGTAAGTATATAAAGCTGTCCATGGTGCTGAAATATCGATATGCACTAGGTGAATGTAGTGAGCTGTCCGTGGTGCTGAAATTCCGATGTTAAGCAGGTAACTGTATGGGGCTATCCATGGTGCTGAAATGTATAGGCGCACAAGGTAACTATATAGAGCTGTCCATGGTGCTGAAATACTGATGTGTAGCAGGTAAATTTACAGGGCATCTTTAGATTCACAAGGTAAGTATATAAAGCTGTCCATGGTGCTGAAATATCGATATGCACTAGGTGAATGTAGTGAGCTGTCCGTGGTGCTGAAATTCTGATGTTAAGCAGGTAACTGTATGGGGCTATCCATGGTGCTGAAATGTATAGGCGCACAAGGTAACTATATAGAGCTGTCCATGGTGCTGAAATATCGATAAGCATAAGGTGAATGTATTGAGCTGTGCATGGTGCTGAAATCTAGATGTGCATAAAGTAAACGTATGGAGCCATCCATGGTGCTTGTAGGTGTACAAGGTACATGTATGGAGCCGTCCGCTCTATCTAGCTGTTCACACGGTAAACTTGAAATGCACTAATCCGTATCTCCCACAACTACTTGGTAATAAGTGTTTGCTATGACTACCTTGTAACACACATAACTGAACTGACAGCAAGCAGCAATGAACTAGATCAATAAATAAGTTATCGTGACATCCGAAATGCCACCTACAGACTTTTAACTAATGCATCTAAGCCATGACAAAATATCAAAGTGCATAGAAATCAGCCAGCGATCTCTGATTGCTGTCACTCCCTGCATACTTGCATAAAACAAAGTAAAGACTTACGTGTTCCGTCGAATCTAGTCGCTATGGTATCTAAGAAGGTGTTCTGAGGTGCTAATAATCCTTTCATAACAGGCATTTTTCCAGCCCGGTGTGTAATTCTCCATCAAAGTTTATAAACAAGGGTGTTTTGGAAGAAAGTGCATAGGGGGGAGGGATGAAATGAGGAAGAGGAGGTGGCGGGTGAGGTGGTAGTGGTGAAAAGAGGAGGAGGGGGTGCAGTCACTGGTGACTCCTGATTATCCCTGGGAGCGCCCAGTCCACCAGAAGTCTGCTTTATCCTGAACGCTGCAGCACAGCTGTGACCTTCCCCAGCCAGCTCTCTCCAAACCCGAGCAATGGATTAATGTAATCTCCGCAAAATGCCTCTGTATTTCTATTACCCAAACCAAAGTTACCAGACTGTAGTTCTCTGAATAGGAGCGGAAAAAAAAAATCCAAAATCAGTTAACCCTTTTTTTTTCGGAGGGAAATTAATCAATACTAGATGACAGCCTTTTTCCTCTCTTCTCAATCCTCCAGCCCCGTGCTGATTATTCACGTTGTACTGTGGGTTTAAATTGCACCATGGCACTCTACAGAACAGTAACCTTCCACAGAGCTATATTTAGATTCATGTAAAAGCACAAAAAATGTTCCTGCAAGCGGTGACTTTAGTCTGCAATACAAAAGCAGGAAGGCTGATGGAGTAACGCTAGCCAGGAGAGCAGCTGGGACGTATGATAGCAGAGCATGCAGCCCTTTCTCTATTTAATTTAGCCATTCCTCATTTGGAGAGACGATCCCTCCTTGCATTTTCTGCAGGCTCTAGACAATGCCTCGCACACCTCCAAAGGAAACAGGAGGATCTTTTGTGCTTTTCTGTAGTGAGTTATGTAGGGCAACTTTAGCAGCGTGTCAGTCTCGTCCACAATTATTTCTAGTAAGCCTGTATATCTTCACATCATTAGCTACCATCTCACCTACAGTCACGAATAGTGCTTGCTTTTTAAAACTGGAGAATGCTAATACTGTATATACTAATAACGATTCTATGTCTATCCATTCAGAGCATAAAGCTTACTAGGGCTTACATAGTAAAGCACAATTTGGGTCAGTATGGCGTTATAGCATGTAAAATCAGGATGTGGGTAAAGTATAAATTTAATCAATAAAACATTATAAAATCTTTAACATGGTACTACCAATTTAATAGTCATTTTCATTCTTTTTTTTAAATCTGCAGCATACATTTTAATGCCGGGATAGGCATTTTTATATGTAAGTAGCCATTTGGCTATATTTTTTAACTTGCTATTTTCAATAAACAATTTTACACTATGGATGTCCTACATTTTTATTGCATATCCTGCCGGTACTTAGGAGGAGGAAGATGTACAGTACATATATATCCAGCTAAACTCAATGTGAGCAGGCACAACAATGCATAAGCGCTGATTAACTTTCTTTTTGGGTAAATACCGTATTTATCGGCGTATACCATGCACTTTTTCCCCCTAAAAATCAGGGGAAAATCGTGGGTGCGCGATATACGCCGATACTGCTGTTCCCGCGCGCCGCCGAAATAGACCGAGCCGAGTGTACTGCACACTCGGCTTGGCTACGCTCAGCTTCGCCCGCAGCCACGCGAGAGGAGCCAAAAGAAGCAGAGACAAGCAGAGCACCGCAGCCTAGAGCCAAGCCGAGCTGAGTGTACTACGCACTCGGCTAGGCTCGGCCACGCTCGGCTCCGCCCACAGCGACGCGAGAGGAGCCGATGGAAGCCAAGAGGAGCCGAACACACAGGAAATCCGGCTCCTCTCTGCAACCCCAGGCAAGGTGCGCATGGACTCGCCACAGACGGACACACACAAGGATGGACACAGCCGCAGACAGACTCCCACAAGACGGACACCCACAAGGCTGGACCCCGTGCAATGAAGCCGCAGACGGACACCCACAAGTCTAGACGGACCCCGTGCAAGGCCGCAGACGGACGCCGGACAAGGCCGCCGATGGACGCAGGGCAAAAATGTAAGTTTTTTTCCCTTAATCTACCTTTCTAAGTTTGGGGTGTGCGTTATACGCCGGCGCGCGGTATACCCCGGTAAATACGATAAGTCAATTCTTTTTGGTAAGCAGACTACATATTCAATCACTTTTTATTTTTTGCGCTATAAACAAAAATAGAGCGACTATTTTGAAAAAAATGCAATGGCCCAGATTCAGGTACATCTGCGCATTATTGGACCGGCGTAGCGCACCGCCTTTACGTTAGACTTGCGCAATTTTGCCGCGTAATCACCCTATTCTCGTAGCTTTTGCGCAGGAAATTGCGCATGCGTAACGTTTTTTCAGAGGCGTAAGGCGGAGTAATACAAATTGGGAAGGACGTGGGCGGGTTACATTGAAATGAGCCGTGACCCCATGCAAATGAAGGACCGGCCGGCTCGCGCATGCGCGCTTGAAGGAGACCATGGTCAGCTCCGCTGTGCGCATGCTCACAACTCGGGAGCGGCGCAATCAGTGAAATTGGAAATGGACTAGGGCAACGTTGTGAACTACGCAAACAGCATAAATAGACACACACAAACGCACTTGCATTGCAAAAGTACATCCCTTTGTCCCTTCCCATTTAACCAAGTGCTTTTGTCCTGTTGTTCGTTGCGGTGTGTTTTGTAGTTCAAGTGTTTGTTAGTAGATCTTTGAAAGTGTTTTTTGATAAGTGTTTGAGAGACTGTTTGTTTGATTGATATATTTCTGTTCATTTGTTTTCTTGCAGTTTTTTTGCTGTTTGTTTTTGTGACTGTTTCTTGCTGAGTACTTTTCTCTTTGTGTGTGTTCTTGCTTGATTGGTTGTGCTTGTTTTTGTGAGTGAATTTTGTTGACTGGGAGTGTTTTTTTTGGGAAGTATGACAGAGAGAAAACGAAAGCTCAATTTTACAGTTGGGGAAAAACAAATTCTTGCCCGGGCCATTAGCGAGTATGGGTGTTTCCTCCACGGCCCGGACAGTGCCAACACCACCCCGGCCAGGAGGAGGGAGATTTTGGATATGATCACTGAGCAGGTCAATTCAGCGGGGCAGGGGGAGACACGGACCCGGTCTGGGATTGACAAAAAAATCAATGACCTCCGGCGTCTGGTCAAACAGAAGCTGGCCAGAATACATGCCCATGCCAGGGGCACAGGAGGGGGCCCACCATGCCGTATTAGGCTGACAGCGGAGGAGCGTGCGGTGGCCCTGACCTTTCATCGGCATGAAGTTGAGGGCCTGCCCGGCTTTGACTCAAGTCCGGAGCCCGTGGTGCCAGGTAAGTATTTTTTTTAATATCAGGTGTGTAGCATGTGTGGGGGAGGGGGTGAAAGGGAATATGTGGCAAGTTACATAGTTACATAGTTAGTCAGGTTGAAAAAAGACACAAGTCCATCCAGTTCAACCATAAAAAAACAAAAAAAAAAAACAAAGTAAAACACAGTACATCCTCCCATACACCCAACTCCATACCCACAGTTGATCCAGAGGAAGGCAAAAAACCCCAGCAGAGCGATGATCCAATTTGCTACCGGAGGGGAAAAAATTCCTTCCTGATCCCCCGAAAGGCAATCGGATTTACCCCGGATCAACTTTACCTACAAAACTTAGTACTCAGTTATATTATGCGCATTTAGGAAAGAATCCAGGCCTCTCTTAAAGCAATCTACTGAGCTGGCCAGAACCACCTCTGGAGGGAGTCTGTTCCACATTTTCACAGCTCTTACTGTGAAGAAACCTTTCCGTATTTGGAGGTGAAATCTCTTTTCCTCCAGACGTAAAGAGTGCCCCCTTGTCCTCAGTGTTGACCTTAAAGTGAATAACTCAACACCAAGTTCACTATATGGACCTCTTATGTATTTGTACATGTTGATCATATCCCCCCTTATTCTCCTCTTCTCAAGAGTGAATAAATTCAGTTCCTCTAATCTTTCCTCATAGCTGAGCTCCTCCATGCCTCTTATCAGTTTGGTTGCCCTTCTCTGCACTTTCTCCAGTTCTCCGATATCCTTTTTGAGAACTGGTGCCCAAAACTGGACTGCATATTCCAGATGAGGTCTTACTAATGATTTGTACAGGGGCAAAATGATATCTCTATCTCTGGAGTCCATACCTCTCTTAATACAAGAAAGGACTTTGCTCGCTTTGGAAACCGCAGCTTGGCATTGCATGCCATTATTGAGCTTATGATCAACTAAAACACCCAGATCCTTCTCCACTACAGATCCCCCCAGTTGTACTCCCCCTAGCATGTATGATGCATGAATATTCTTAGCCCCCAAGTGCATAACTTTACATTTATCAACATTAAACCTCATCTGCCACTTAGTCGCCCAATTAGACAGAGCATTGAGGTCGGCTTGTAAATTGGAGACATCCTGCAAGGACATTATTCCACTGCATAGCTTGGTGTCATCTGCAAAAACAGAAATGTTACTTTTGATCTCAGACCCAATATCATTTATAAATATATTGAAAAGTAAGGGACCCAACACTGAACCTTGGGGTACACCGCTGATAACCTTGGACCATTCAGAGTAAGAATCATTAACCACAACTCTCTAAATTCTGTCTTTCAGCCAGTTTTCTATCCATTTACAAACTGATATATCTAATCCTGTAGACCTTACCTTACACATGAGCCGTGTGTGGGGAACTGTATCGAACGCTTTTGCAAAATCCAAGTATACCACGTCCACTGCTACGCCTCTGTCCAGGGTTTTACTTACCTCTTCATAAAAAGAAATCAGGTTTGTCTGACAACTTCTGTCTTTCATGAATCCATGCTGTCTGCTGCTTAAATAGTTTGTTTCCAGCAAGAACTCATCCACGTGGTCTTTTATTAAACGTTCCAGTATCTTCCCAACTATAGAAGTTATGAAATAATTTGGCTCATGTGTGGTGGCATGATGTTGCCATCATCCCTTAATCAATAGAAAATTGAATACCTCTAAATGGGTGGGATTTTCTAGGCAACAAAAATTGGGGGTGACAACTGGGTCATAAAAAAATACTAATTTATTACAAAAACAATTATCACATACTAAATATTACACTTTACATAGTATCAAAAATACCAAAAAATATGTTTTTTTAAAAACCATGATTGTAGAGAAATGCTGTATGTTACCCCATGCCCCAGGACAAGGCTAAGGGCAGGGATGATTTTCCAACGCGTTTCAAATTTATTCTTCTTCAGGGAAAATTGTACAGCTATTTTCTATAATGACAGAACAAAGAATTGAAAAACAGAACAAAACAAAATACAAGGTTACATGATCATACATATAAGTACAGGATGGGTGCATATATCGGTCATGCGGGGCAGAGGTGGAGAGGGAGAGATGGTGAGATGTTCATAGGTAATCAGTGAGGTAGTGAGGCAGGTGGATTAGCACAGGAGCTCCCACGGCGCACGTCTCCTAGGAGTAGGAGCGTGTGTGCTATAGCTCCAGGCAGGCTTAGGAGGCAGACAGGCAGAGTCCCTCCCGGCCGACCAGCCCAGTCCACTCTCCGATTTCCAGTCCAGCCCTGGAAAGTTCTGCGCCCCTGATCTCTCCGCTCCTCCAGCTCAGCTCCCTGGCTCTCACAGGTAAGAGCCCTCCACCAAAGCTGCTGACGGCTGTCCTTTTCAGGACAAAGCCGCAGCTATACAGATCTTCTTTGCTCCATTCCTTGGCCCCCTGCACTCCCTCACCTCCATCATCCTCAAGGGCCCCCTCCCGCCACCCCCCGCCACCACCTCGCGGAAATTTCCGCCGTTCCGGCGCTCATTCGGGTGCACCGCGCCAGGCCGTCCTGAATCGCGGGGCCGCGGTCTAGGAAAGACCGCGGCTTCACTTGCGGCCTAACGGTGCGCCGCTCCCCACGTTTCAGTGTCCTCACCCTGCTCCCAGGAAACCTCCCCCTTATCCCTGAAGGACAGTTACCCGGCCCTGTTGCTCACCCTTCACCCATTCAGCCCCAGATTACTCAGAGAAACCCCCTGTCAGCCCTCATCCCTGAGCAGGCAGCCACCAGACCAGCAACAAGCTCTCCCTCTCAGCCCTAGCCCCCCCCCCGTCATCCCAACACACAGAAGCTTGATCCAGGGGTTAACCGATCGCCTCTTACAGGGGTCAGGAAGGAATTTTTTTCCCCACCGGAGCATATTGGCCGAGCTCTGATGGGTTTTTTTTGCCTTCCTCTGGACCAAGCCAGGAGAGAGGCCAATTCCTCTCCCCACTGCCCCAAACCCACCCCCCCCCGGTGTATTGGCGATCATGACATGTCGGCAATATTCTGCCGATACCATTTGGAGTTTGAGGCAATGCGCCGCAATACTGCCAGCCATCACCAAAAAGGCCCTAAGAACTGAGCGACTATTGAGAATCGATCATAGATCGATGGTCAAACATTTCAGCCATTCACCCCAGCTCAAGCACATATCGTGTGCTCTGATCAACACAAGATCGGCAGTAAAACACCGACTTGAAATCCGCGACTTCATTCAACAAAAAGATCTAGACTGTCTTTTTATTACAGAGAGCTGGCTCACAGCCGACTGTAACACCATTCTGGGAGAATTGGTGCCAGAAAATTACCGTATTATAACGGAAAACAGAATAGGGCAAAGAGAAGGCGGCCTGGCGGTGATCCACAAGACTCATCTTACGATCACCAAACCAGTCCGCCAAAACCCTCTTCCATTCATGGAAACCCTTACTCTGCAACTGCAAGCAAATACAAAGGAGACCATCCACGTTCTGCTCTGCTATAGGCCGCCAGGCCCAAAATCGCAGCTGCTATCATCATGGACAGATTTCTTCTCCACTTATACCCTCAACAGCAAACAACTTTTGCTGCTCGGGGATTTCAATCTCTGGGCCAACTCCTCACAGGACCCCATTGCCGACGCCTGTATTGACCACCTGGAAGGATTAGGATTGCAGCAATTAGTATGTGGGCCCACACATGCTTCAGGTCACACACTTGATCTTATTTTCAGACAATCTCTGGAAATAAAGATTTGGGAAAATGAAAAGTTGCCATGGACAGACCACCATGCAATTATATTCAGGATTTCCACCATCCCCCCTGCAACAAAAACATCAAATCCAGTGACAACACACTGGACTAGATGCCAGAAGAAGCTCCACTCAGAACTCTTCAAAACGACTTTAAGGAAAAAAATAGAAACAACTCAGCCGCATCAAACGGCCGTTGAAACACTGGAAGCCATTAACTCGGCCATGCTACAGTCAGCCGACTTGGTAGCGCCGAAACGAAGTACCCGCATCCGGAAAAACAACCGCAGCTGGTTTAACAACCAGCTGTCGTTACTGAAGCAAGAACGCAGAAGGGCAGAATCTGCCTGGAAAAGATGTTCCTCAGAGCTAAACCTATCCATCTACAAGGCAGCGACAAGAAAATACCACAAAGGAATTTTCCAAGCCAAGAAAAATTATTTTTCGGAGGCTATCAACGGTGCCATTAACCGCCCCCGCGAACTCTTCAAGATGGTCACCCAGACCATGAAACCAAGTTGCATTGAAGCCCCCAGTTCGGACACACAAGAATTTTGCAATGAACTATCGGATTACTTCATTAATAAAATCGAGGCAATCCGTGAAAGCATTCAGCAAAACAATTCCCCCCTTAGCCCCCCCTGCAGCCTCTCACACAGCACCCATAGTAATTCTCCGTTATCAGGTAAGTTTACCCTGGAACCCATCTCCATCGAGACCACTAAGAATGTCATTTGTACTCTGCGAAATAGCACAGCGCCGAATGACATTATCCCCACAAAACTGCTGAAGGAATGCGCCGACATCCTGGCTCCTCCCATCACGCAGTTTATCAACCAGTCTTTTCTGGAGGGCAAAGTGCCCACACAGTTGAAAGAGGGTATAATCCAACCCATCCTGAAGAAACCCTCCCTGGACCCCAAGGACCCACTCCACCGCCGTCCCATAACAACCCTCAACGTACTTTCTAAGATAATGGAGAAAGTAGTGGTACAACAGCTGCAACAGCATCTAGATACCTACAAGCTACTTGACCCATTGCAATCAGGCTTCCGTCCCGGACACGGGACGGAAACAGCACTGCTGAAAGTATGGGACGATGTTCTCAAGGCCGCAGACGAAGGAGAATCTTGTCTTCTAGTTCTGTTGGACCTAAGTGCAGCTTTTGACACTGTAGACCACAAACTGTTACTGACTCGGCTTGCTGAAGTAGCCAGAGTCGCAGAAGGCGATTTATCTTGGTTCTCCTCTTTTCTGGAAAACCGATCGCAAACAGCAAAGTTAGGACCTTTTACGTCAGAAAAACGCACAGTAACATGCGGAGTCCCTCAAGGATCGCCTCTGTCACCAGTGCTGTTTAACATCTATCTTCGTCCTCTTTTTGAGATTATCAGCAGCAAAAAACTGCTCTATCACTCATACGCAGACGACACACAATTGTATTTCCGCATCTGCAATAGACAGGATCACGACCTCAATCTAGAGACTTGCCTCTCCTTGATAGAGGATTGGATGACAAAGAGTTATCTTAAACTCAATGGAGCGAAAACAGAACTTCTTCTGTTTCACGCCAAGCGTAGGAATCAACCTTCAACAGCGTGGACCCCCCCGCCTATTCTGGGCAAGCTCATCACCCCTAGCGCCAAAGTCAAAAGCCTAGGGGTCATTTTCGACTCCTTTATGACAATGGACGCACAAATAGGGTCAGTAGTCAGCGGATCTCACCATCTACTGCGCCTACTACGCAGACTCACTCCGTTCATCCCTAAAGAAGATTTAGCGGTCGTGGTGGGAGCTATTGTAAACTCCAGACTGGATTATGCAAATGCCCTTTACCTCGGCCTCCCCAAGTACCAAATCGCTCGTCTGCAAGTCGTTCAAAATACGGCCGCTAGACTTGTGACTGGGAAAAAACCCTGGGAATCCATCTCACCTTCACTGAGAGCCCTTCATTGGCTGCCAGTTAAAGACAAAATTGCTTTTAAAGCTCTCTGTCTTACGCATAGATGTGTCCATGGGAATGCCCCCCTTTATTTATGCGAAATAATAAAAACGCATAATCCCAATCGCGTTTTGCGATCCACGAATCAGAACCTGCTCCAGGTTCCGAAAGCCAACTTCAAGTCCAAAGGAGAAAGAAGATTCGCGATCCAAGGTCCCAGACTATGGAACGCTTTACCAACCAGCATTCGGTTGGAGGAGAACCACCTAGCATTTAGGAAAAAGGTCAAGACTTTTCTCTTTTGATATCAAAGGAGACAGGAACAACAAGCGCCCAGAGGCGATTCAGTTCGCATGTGCCGCGCTATACAAGTTTTCATTCATTCATTCATTCATAATCTCAAAAATTCGAAAAAGGAGACAAAAAAGGGGAACCTTAATGTAAACTCACCATTCAACACATCAATCCTTCATACACCCCAGAGAGGACATGGATGTCCCAAATCCACCATAATGGCAAAGTCGAAAAAGGTACCCAAACAGTGCGTCCAAGAGGTCGCCTCCCACCTCCAGGGACCCCACACCACGGGGGGTGGATGGAAACAAATAGGTTCAACTCTCTGATCAGCGATAAAACTTAGAGGGTGGTCCCAACTGTAATTGTCAAGCAAAGAATACATGAGTGGTTGTTGTTTCAAAAAGAAGGGAAAAGGAAAAAACGGCCAAATATGGATAACCAGATAAAAAGGCCATGAGTAAACTCACCAATTTGTAGGGAGAGAGACTCCAATCGCTCAAAAACTTTGCTGAACCACAACTTCAAAGGGAAAAAAAATATCCATAGAGGTATGCAGCCAAAAATTGAACAGGGCAGCCGCCATATATCCCTCCGCTCCTTCAGGAGATAGGAAGGGTGTGTGCTTGATCAGAAACCCCCCTGACATCCTTAAGTACTTACCTGGGTACAGGTGATAGGCTCCCTTACCTGATCTCCTCCCCATTGGTCGCAGAAAGAGCGGCAAAGTACTGCAAATAGATCTCTCATATTAATGGGTGATGCAGGGAGTGGCGCGCCCCGATGACATCACAACGTCAGCGACATATTGTTTGTGCACGTCGCCAGTCAAACCAGACGTTGCTGGAATCTTACATGGTCAGGAGACCACGTCTGCCCGTGCGTCATCGACAGTGCGTCCGCGCGAGCATTGCATGTCGCGCTCCCAGCACAGGGAGCGGCGCGCCTCAACGACATCATCACATTAACACCACATCGTTCGCATCACAAAGAGAAACAAACGTTGCTGGCAACCCGCATAATTGGGAGGTCACACCTGCCTGTGCGTCATTGCTGGTGCGTCCGGCAGACTTACTTTTTTGTTGCCTAGAAAATCCCACCCATTTAGAGGTATTCAATTTTCTAACTATAGAAGTTAAACTAACAGGTCTATAGTTACTAGGTAAAGACTTTGTTCCCTTTTTAAATATTGGCACCACATTGGCTTTATGCCAATCCAGTGGTACTATTCCTGTCTTTAATGAGTCCCTAAATATTAGATACAGTGGCTTTGAAATTTCTTTTAGGATCCGTGGGTGGATGCCATCTGGTCCAGGTGCTTTATCCACCTTTATTCTGTCTAAATATTTCTGGACCATATCACTTTTGAGCCATTGTGGATTTGGGGCTGTGTCACTCCCACCCCCTATATCGACATGAGCTCCCCCATTCTCCATTGTATACACAGAGCTGAAGAAAGCATTTAATAAATTTGCCTTCTCTATGTCCTCAGTCACCCACTCTAGATTATTTTGTAAAGGGCCTACATGCTCAGACTTGACCTTTTTACTATTAATATATTTAAAGAATTTTTTGGGGTTTGTCCTACTATCTTTTGCAATCTGTCGTTCATTTTGAATTTTTGCATCCTTGATTTCCTTTTTACATATTCTATTATATTCTTTGTAACATTTAAACGACACTAGTGTTCCTTCATTTTTATATTTTTTAAAAGCTATTTTCTTATTGTTTATAGCTTTTTTAACTTTGACCATGAGCCACATAGGTTTTATCTTTAGCCTTTTAAACGTATTGCCCATGGGAATATACTTTGCAGTGAGGTTCCAAAGAGTCTTTTTGAAGAATTCCCATTTCTGTTCTGTGTTCATCGGTGCCAATATTCCCTCCCAGTCCAAGCCCTGGAGAGCAGTCCTCATGCTTTGAAAATTTGCTCTCTTGAAATTAAGTGTTTTTATCTTTCCTGTATGTATTTCTTGCTTATAGTTTACATTAAACGAAATCATGTTATGATCACTGCTACCCAGGTGTTCCTTTATCTGAACATTAGTAATGAGCTCTGCATGGTTTGAGATTACCAGGTCCAACAGAGCATCATTCCTAGTTGGGGCCTCAATAAACTGGACCATAAAATTGTCCTGCAATAGGTTTTTAAATTTTTGTCCTTTAACTGTCCCAGAAATTCCATTATTCCAGTCAATTTCTGGG
Source organism: Rana kukunoris (assembly GCA_029574335.1). Taxonomy (NCBI): domain Eukaryota; kingdom Metazoa; phylum Chordata; class Amphibia; order Anura; family Ranidae; genus Rana; species Rana kukunoris. The sequence continues at coordinate 112,667,257 of CM056053.1, read as the reverse complement.
TAGTTAAAATCCCCCATTATTATCACCGTCCCTGCCCTTGCAGCCCTTTCCATCTGTGCAAGGAGCCGAGTCTCCACCTCCTCATTAACATTGGGTGGTCTATAACAAACTCCAATGATTAGCTTTGAACTACGCACATCTGTATGCAGTTCCACCCATAATGCTTCAACTTCATCACACTCTCCATCAACCAGGTCCTCTTTCACGCTTGCTTTGAGGTCACTTCTTACATAGAAACAGACCCCTCCACCTTTCCTTTTTACCCTGTCTTTCCGAAAGAGAGCATAGCCAGGAATATTAATAGCCCAGTCATGTGAGGATTGAAGCCAAGTTTCAGCAATACCGATTACATCATAGCTCTCCTCATGCACCAGAGCTTCCAACTCACCTGTTTTGCTTGGAAGGCTTCTGGCATTGGTGAACAAACAACTAAATGTATTGTTACATTTTTCGCTGGCGTTTTTCATATGATTCATATAATTTTTAGTAGTGCAAATGGCACTATAATTTCCAATGGCTGTTTGCAACATGGGAACTTTCTTGTCACCTGCCATAACCCCACCTCCATCTATCCCCATTCCACTCTCCATTAATGTCTGACCCCTAACTGACCTGTGTGCCCGATGTAATTCACGTTCACCCTCCCCCCTCAAGTCTAGTTTAAATACTCCTCCAGCATTCCCCTAAACCTCTCCCCCAGCACAGCAGACCCCTTCCATTCAAGTGCAAACCATCTTTAGCATATAGGTTGCACCCCAATGAAAAGTCATCCCAGTGCTCTAGAAACCCAAATCCCTCCTTCCTACACCAGGCCTTTAGCCATGCATTCAGCTCTCTAATCTCCCCCTGCCTTTCCTGTGTTGCGCATGGCACAGGCAATATTTCAGAGAATATCACCTTGGAGGTCCTTCCCTTCATCTTGCAGCCTAGTTCTTTAAATTGATTCTTAAGGAGCCTCCACCTTCCATGTATACTGTCATTGGTTCCAACATGGACCAAGACAGCTGGGTCATGCCCAGCCCCTCCCAGTAATTTATCCACCCGGTCCACCACATGCCGAACCCTGGCACCAGGGAGACAGCAAACCATTCGGTTGAGGCGATCCTGGCGACAAATTATTCTATCAGTCCTTCTGATTATAGAATCCACTATTACCACCAACTGTCTAGGCCTACCTGCACTCCCCTCACCACTTCTACTAGATGGGTTGCTCTCCCGGCTGTTAGGGGTAGCAGTAACATCTAGGGCTGCCACCTCTGTGTTAGCCACCTCCACATCTTCACCCAACTTGGCAAATTTGTTTTGATGCACAAACACAGGATTGGCCTTCCTTGTCTGCAAGCCCCTTCCACTCCCTCTAACTACATTAACCCATCTTCCTATCTGATAATCCTGACTTGCCCCTCCACCCTCCACATTAACCCTACTGACCACCTGCTCAGCGAGCAGAGGACCCCTTTCAAGGTTGTCCTTTCTGCCCAGTGTTGCAACTTGCTCCTCCAGATCTCTAATGCGAGCTTCCAGAAGGGCAACCTGCTCACATCTGTCACAGCGGTATCCATCCTGGAGCTGTTGCACCAATTTTGTATACATGTGACACACTGTGCACTGAGCAAAACCTTCAACCCTGCTAGCACACATTTCCCAGTTACAATATAATTACTTGTAGGAAGTTTAAGATGTTACTTACAGTTTAGAAGACTCCTGTCTTAACTTCTGTTTTCAACTCCTGTTGTTTAACTCTTCCCACTTGTGTTTAAAAATCACACTTCTGTTTAGAAAATCACTTAAGCCAGCAACATCAACTGGGAGTGTGTGGATCCTCCAACCTGTGAATGTTTTGTGTCATCCACAGATGTGCAGGAGGGTGCAGGGCCATCTGGCCTGACCGCACCAACCCCAGGACAGCAGCCTAATGAGGCCCCCCCAACAAGGCCGGAGTCCACGGAGGAGGTTCAAGAGGAGGAGGAGAATCATGAGGAGGAGGAGAATCATGAGGAGGAGGAGTCCATGTCAGGCACTGGACGTTTGGTTTTTGAGGACTCTTCCCCTCTGGCTGGCAGCAGGCAGCCCTCCCTAAGGGGGAGCCCCCCTCCTCCCCCAACATGGCTCCCCTCACAAGGGCCTCCCCTTCTCCCCGGCCACAAGCATCAGCTGGAGGCAGGATTTCATCCCAGAACACCAGGGGGTAGGCCGATCTCCTGCCCGCCACTCTGAGAAGAGACCAGTTCCTCCAGACCCGCCACCTGGGACAGGTCAGCCAGACATTGGTGCGGATGGAGGAGAGCCTGTCCTCCATCAAGGATACGCTGGGGAACCTGGACTCCCACTCCCGGGCTTTCACAACCTGCCTAAACGAACTGCAGACGAAATCAGCAGGCGTTGGGCAGGATGTGAGGGCCCTTACCCTGGCTATCCAGGCCAACACGGCAACACTTGGTGCTGCCCTGGACAGAATAGCCGTGGCCTTGGAGGGCAGGCCGCCAGGTGGGCAGAGATCAGGGGCTGCTCCTCCTTCCCCGGTTTTACCCCTCCCCATGAGTCTCCCCTGAGAAGCCGGGGCCGTGGCCGGGGGCGCCCCAGGCGTGGCTCACGCAAAGGGCATTAATTTGTTTTTCCCCTTTTTATTTTTTTTTTGGAAATGTTTTGCTTTTGCAGGTATTTTTTTTTTTTGGGTTGTGAATGCTGTGTGAATGTGGGGGTGACATTCCTGCCGGAAAAGGGGTGTCACCCTCAATTTTGGTGGAGAAGGGTTCCCCAGGACCAGGGAGAAGTGATCCCCAGGTCCGTGTGAATGGTGTATGAATGTACAGTGACATAATTGGAGCCTTGGCGTGGCGTTGCTGCTCACAAGTCCTGCATGGTGGACTGGTGCCAATCCAATTTGATGTGGATGTGGGGTGTGTGTGCTAGGGACCACAGTGGTGTGCATGCATGCATTCTCATTGTGCCATGATTAATGTGTGTGTTTAACGTGCAAAGATGCCCAATGTGAGCTGTCTCCTGGCTGCTCTACCCTCAGAAGACGGGGTAGCCTCGGTTAGGGGGGGATTGTCTGGTTCAGGGGTCAGGTCATCACGTAAGCCAATCTGCAGGCCCTTTCTTTCTGCGAAGTTGTGCAGCATGCAACATGCACCGATGATCTGGCACACAAAGTTTGGGGAATACAAGAGGGTACCCCCAGACTTATCCAGGCATCGGAAACATGACTTTAGTAGGCCAAAGGTGCGCTCCACCACTGCTCATGTTTGGGCATGTGCTTGATTGTATCTTTCCTCTCCTGGGGTTTGGGGGTTCCGGATAGGAGTCATGAGATGGGGTCCCAGTGGATATGCAGAGTCACCTGTAAGGGAAAAGACAGGAGGATGTTAGTCATGCATGTGCCCCTTGTGATGTTTGCATCATGGGAGGGGATAGTCATGCCTGCCACCCATGTCACTCACCAACCAGCCAGGTGTCCCCATACACGTTCTGATCGAATTCCATTCGGATGTGGCATTGATTGTATATGTAGCTGTCATGGCTGGACCCTGGGTGTTTGGCACGGACGTGCCATATGAGGCCTTCGGCATCGACTATCACCTGTACGTTGATGGAATGCCAATGCTTCCGATTGCGGTACATGTGCTCTGTCTCCTGGGGGGGCTGGAGTGCCACATGTGTGCAATCAATGGCCCCCACGGTGCGTGGGAATCTGGCAATTCTGTAGAAATCTGTCATTGCCTTCAGTCGCAGCTCCTCAGTGGTGGGTTTGATGATTTGGTTGGCCATGCGTCTGAGGATTGCAGGGACAACCTGGTGCACACATCTGCTCATGGAGGATTGTGACATCCCAGCCACCACTCCACTTGTACGCTGAAAAGACCCACTGGCAAGGACATGGAGTGTTGCCATGACCTTGACCAGTGGCTGCACTGCATGTGAGCGGTGTGTTGGGCTGGTGATGTCCTCCTGCAGGGTTGTGGTTAATTCCAGGATGACATGAGGGATGAATCTGAAGATGCGAAACACCTCAGAATCACTCATGCCAAACAGGTCTATGCGGGTGCGGTATATCCTCTCCCGTGCCATCCTCCGTGCCATCCTCCGTGCCCTCATCCTTCTTTGTTCATCTAAAGTCAGTAGTATAGCTATGTGCGACGATGCCCCTGGCATGTTGGCATACAGATTGTTGTGCAACACGTGTGACTGCTGAGCTCCTCACTAACAGTGTTGCTTTATCTAACAAGTAGACTTTTTTTCTCTTTTTAGACCAGCTTTTATATGGTCTAATTTTAGACAGGACATTTTGCTGTTGCGCACACTGCGTCGCCTGCGCTGCCCCAACGTTCTTTTGTGGATCCCCGTAAGTCCCTCATTAGCATATTTGACTAGCAAATCAATAGTCTGTCTAGCGCACTTTTGCGCGGACGGATGCGCCAGTCTAACGAAATTACGCGGAAAAAAAAAAAGTAGATTTTTTGCGTATCTCGTTCTGGGTATGCCGTGCATCGAAACGCACGCGCACATTTCGACTTACGCACGCGCGTCTCCTGTTGCGCAGGCGTAATCGCTCTGTGAATCTGGGCCAATATTTTTAACTTTTTTCTGTAATAAATATCCCCCAAAAATATATAAAAAAACATTTTTTTCCTCAGTTTAGGCCGATACGTATTCTTCTACATATTTTTCGTTCAAAAAATCGCAATTAGCGTTTATTGATTGGTTTGCGCAAAAGTTATAGCGTTTACAAAATAGGGGGTAGTTTTATGGCATTTTTATTAATATTTTTTTTTTACTAGTAGTGGCGGCGATCATCGTTTTTTTTTCGGTACTGCGATATTATGGCGGACACATCGGACACTTTTGACACATTTTTGGGACCATTGGCATTTTTTAGCGATCAATGCTATAAAAATGCATTGGATTACTATAAAAATGCCATTGGCAGTGAAGGGGTTAACACTAGGGGGCGGGGAAGGGGTTAAGTGTGTTCCTATTTGTGTTGTAACTGTATGGGGGGGTGGCCTCACTAGGGGAAATCACTGATCTTCTGTTCATACATTGTATGAACATAAAATCAGCGTTTTCCCCCGCTGACAGGAACGAAAGCTGTGTGTTTACACACACAGCTTCCGTTCCCCGCTCTGTAACGAGCGGTCGCGTGTGCCCGGCGGCGATCGTGCCCACCGGGCACGCGCACAGGACTCGGGGGCAAGCGGGGGGCGAGCGGGCCGTCGGCGGCGCGCACGCGCCCCCTAGTGGCCGTTGAAAGTGGCGACGTAGAGCTACGGGCTCTCACGCAGGAGAGCCGACCTGCCGCCGTATAACTGCGGCGGCTGGTCGGCAAGCGGTTAAACACTATGCCACTGATTGATTATAAATGTATGTATTAATGTGGGCATTAATTGTAGGTAATCTGTAGGTGATTGTAGGTAATCTGTCAAAAAGTAGAACTCTATTTTTAAGCCCATGAGAGGCTGAAATGCATTAGTTGGGTAAGTCTTGGGAGGAGACAAGCTGAAGCCTATTTGTCACAAATGTGACCGGGGTTGTCTGCAATTGTGCTCTTCCACTCACAGCAGAAAGCTTACTAGGGCTTAAACAGTAAAGCTCAATTTGGGTCAGTGTGGTGTTAGGGCACGTGAAATCAGGATTTGGGGGTTTTGGGCATAGTTTAAAGTATGTGTAAATGTAATCAATAAAACATAAAAACTTTAACATTGCATTACCAATTTGTATACAGTTGCAATAAAAAGTATGTGAACCCTTTTGGAATGATATGGATTTCTGCACAAATTGGTCATAACATGTGAACTGATCTGTATCTACGTCACAACAATAGACAATCACAGTCTGCTTAAACTAATAACACACACAGAATTAAATGCTACCATGTTTTTATTGAACACACCATGTAAAGATTCACAGTGCAGGTGGAAAAAGTATGTGAACCCTTGGATTTAATAACTGGTTGAACCTCCTTTGGCAGCAATAACTTCAACCAAGTGTTTTCTGTAGTTGCAGATCAGATGTTCATAATGGTCAGGAGTAATTCTTGACCATTCCTCTTTGCAGAACTGTTTCAGTTCAGCAATATTCCAGATGTCTGGTGTGAATCGCTTTCTTGAGGTCATGCCACAGCATCTCAATCGGGTTGAGGTCAGGACTCTCACTGGGCCACTCCAGAAGGCATATTTTCTTCTGTTTAAGCCATTCTGTTGATTTACTTCTATGCTTTCGGTCGTCCTGTTGCAACATCCATCTTCTGTTGAGCTTCAGCTGGTGGACAGATGGCCTTAAGTTCTCCTGCAAAATGTCTTGATAAACTTGGGAATACATTTTTCCCTTGATGATAGCAATCCATCCAGGCCCTGACGCAGCAAAGCACCCCCTGAACCGTCATGCCCCCACCACCATACTTCACAGTTGGGGTGAGGTTTTGATGTTGGTGTGCTGTGCCTCTTTTTCTCCACACATAGTGTTGTGTGTTTTTTCCAAACAACTCAACTTTGGTTTAATCTGTCCACAGAATATTTTGCCAGTACTGCTGTGGAACATCCAGGTGCTCTTGTGCAAGCTGTAAACATGCAGCAATGTTTTTTTAGACAGCAGTGGCTTCCTCTGTCGTATCCTCCCATGAAATACATTCTTGTTTTACGTATCGTTGATTCGCTAACAGGGATGTTAGCATATGCCAGAGACTTTTGGAAGTCTTTAGCTGACACTCTAGGATTCTTCTTCACCTGATTGAGCAATCTGCGCTGTGCTCTTTCAGTCATCTTTACAGGACGGCTACTCCTAGGGAGAGTAGCAGCAGTGCTGAACTTTCTCCATTTATAGACAATTTGTCTTACCGTGTACTGATGAACAGCAAGGCTTTTGGAGATACTTTTATAACCCTTTCCAGCTTTATGCAAGTCAACAATTCTTAATCGTAGGTCTTCTAAGAGCGAGGCATCATTCACATCAGGCAATGCTTCTTGTGAAAAGCAAACCCAGAACTTGTGTGTGTTTTTTATAGGGTAGGGCAGCTGTAACCAACACCTCCAATCTCATTTCATTGATTGGATGCCAGTTGGCTGACACCTCACTACAATTAGCTCTTGCAGATGTCATTAGTCGAGGGGTTCACATACTTTTTCCACCTGCACTGTGAATGTTTACATGGTGTGTTCAATAAAAACATGGTAACATTTAATTATTTGTGTATTATTAGTCTAAGCTGTGATTGTCTATTGTTTTGACTTAGATGACATTTTATGATCAATTTGTGCAGAAATCCATATAATTCCAAAAGGGTGCACATACGTTTTATTGCAACTGTAGTAATTTTCATTATTTTTTTTGAATCTGCAGCTTTCATTTTAATAATACCTGCCATAAAGGTCTTTGTTCAGGTTCTTCCTAGGGGATGACCATGCTCTGTTCTGTCTGCTAATTATTTTTTTTGCATTTTTTTAACACTATCTCACTGATTTATTGTAAATATATGTATGAATGTGGGCTCTAAAATATAGGTAATCAAAAAGTAGAGCTTTTTGGAGGGAAGATTAGGGTGTGGAGTTATTTTTCAGGGGTTGGGCTTGGTCCCTTGGTTCCAGTCAAGAGAACTCTTTTGGTGTCAGCATACCACAACATTTTGGATAATGCTCCCAACTTTCATGCTCCCAACTTTGTGGTAACAGTTTGGGGATGGCCCCTAAAAAAAATTCTAAAAAGACATTGGATGTGCAAGTTTGGGCTGAAGGAACTTGACTGACCTGCACAGAGTCCTGACCTCAACCCGATAGAACAGCTTTTGGATGAATTGGAGTGAAGACTTTGAGTCAGGCCTTCTCGTCCAACATTAGTGCCTGACCTCATGAAGGCGCTTCTGGAAGAATGGTCAAAATTTCCCATAGACACACTCCTAAACCTTGTGTACAGCCTTCCAAGAAGAGTTGAAGCTCTTATAGCTGCAAAGGGTGGGCCAACTCAATATTGAACGCTACGGACTAAGACTGGAATGCCATTTAAGTTCATGTGTGTCTCAATACTTTTGGTAATATAGTGTACATTATGCTGGCATGGTCCACTGTTGTCACTATAAGGAAATCAACCATGGGAAAAACCTTGTGGAGATTGTTGGAGCCCATGCATGTAATCAGGAAGTGGCTGCAGGAGATCAGTAGCATTGAGCTGCAAAAAAGTAGTTTTTTATTGATACACAGTTCAGACAGCTGTATAGTAACCTAAGGCTGTGTTGACATTGGTGTGCTATGGTTTTGGTGCAGAGCAATTGTATGTGTGTTTTACACGCACTTTTATGTGCATTTCTATTGACTTCTATTAGGCTGTGCATTTTCTGAAAGTCCACTAAAGATGCAGTATACAGGACTTGCACAGTCTAATAGTAGTCATTGGGATTGCGCCTAAAACTGTGTGTAAAAAAACACATACAACTGCGCTACTTCCAAACCGCAGCACACCAGTGTGAATCTAGACTAAATGTAATTAATTTAGAATTTACATCTAAGTTAATTTAATACCTGGTAATGTTGCCATGAAGGTCCTTGTTTATGCACTTCATGTCATGGGGTGACAATTCTCTGATCCTGTCTCCTGCAATGTCACCCTGTCATTTGTGTTTCTGAGAGAAATAATAAGTTTCTGTGTCAACACTAAATTCTCAAGTATTTTATGGTGCTGTCACCATTAGGAAGCTGGTCCTAAGTAATATCCAGCCAAATCTGAAGCAAGTGAATGTAGATAGGAAAAAGACACGAAAAAAAGATAAAAAGAAGTGGGGGAGATTTACTAAAGCTGGTGCACACAGATATCCAGCCAAATTTGAAGCAAGTGAATTTAGATAGGAAAAAGAAACAAAAAGAAGATAAAAAACAGTGTGGGAGATTTACTGTTGCACACAAAATCTGGTGCAATTGTGAATAGTAATGTCATGGTCGCTACCTTGCCAAACAGACAGCGAGGCGTGGTCACGCCTCAAGTGGCTCTGGGTGGAATGTTCAGGACCTCTGCGTTGCTACTCTGGGTCTTTTCCCTCTGAGCCACTTCTCAGTTTACATTCTACTTGCTGTCCGTCGGAGCCTGGTGCTGAACTGTGTGCTGATTGCCTGATCTCCCTACTATCTGCACTTGTCTATCCTGGTCCAGCTGAGGCAGGTTTCCTAATCAACCAGGATATAAAGCCCTGCCTCACTATGAGGGAGGTGTCAGTTCATTGTGCTCTGATCATCCTGTCTGTGCCAATGGTTCCTGTGGTTATCTCTAGCTACAAGACTGACCCCGGCTTCTGACCTTTGGCTTATGTACCTTGGATTGCTGCTGTCTCCTGTGCTTTGACCCCGGCCTGTACCTTCGGACTTCCTCTGCCGTCTTCAGCCCTTGACCCATGGCTTGTGCCCCGGACTTGTCTTTGGTTCCTGTTTGCGAACCCTGAACTTTCTGTCGATATTTACCTGACCTTCTGCTGTCATCAGTGTACCACGTCTGCTCAGCTACAAGACTGACCCCGACTTCTGACCTTACGCTGAATTCTGGAATCCTGGACCACGGCTATACTTTGACTATCCTTGACAACTCCCTATCTAGCCCCCGTGCATGGACTCACAGCCCAGGTAGTGTCTTACCTTATTACCGTGGGCTGTGTGTACCTGCAAGGGTGAGCTTACAATCTGCAGAATGGACTCCACTCAAGGTAAGCCCTCACAAGTAACCAATCAGCCTCCAGGTTTTATTGTTAAAGCTTCACTGAACGAGCTGAATGAGAAGCGAGAAGCTAATTGATTACTATGTCCAGATGCACCAGATTCTGTGTTCACCAATTTTAGTAAATCTCCACCAGTATTTTTTTAGTTGGCAATAGTATGTAATACACAGTGATTTTACAAACTAAATGTCATCATTTTTGGGGTATAAATATTTTTTATGTATAGGATTTACATAGTAATGAACAATCCAAGTCATTAAAACATTATTAGTGTTTAAAATAAAACAAGGTTAGGGGTTCTGAAATATTGCAATCAGCTATGGTAGACCAAACTATTGATAATTATTAAACTAAAGCAGATTCAAGATTTTTATTACTCCACACTGAACAAAGCCAGTGAAAAGACAGAAAACAGTTATAATGACTTCTGCCTGAGGGGAAATAGCATTGTGTTTCTGTGGAAATTGATAGTGCCCCTGTGCTGTATAACTGCATGTTATTAAAAAGGGGATCTTATTCTAGCCTGCAGCAATTAATCTGCCATAACTATTCCACCCTTATTAAAACAGTTATGCTTGAATACTGTGTCCTGCCCAAGACCCTTCCCCTACATGAAACATGGCACTGTCAAAGCTACAATTGGGAAAAATGCAAAAAAGGGGTTTGTGTTATCCTTCTTTTGCCTTTTCTCTTTTATTTAAAAGCTAGTGCAAACACCTTAACTTTCAGCCCACTCTTGAATTTCAGCTAATATGAATGGAATAACGTGAAAGGCATTACAAAAGCTACAATAGGATATACACACTACACCATTTCAATAAAGCCTGTAGTGAGAAAATATGCAGGTTGCTATTGCTGACTTCCCCTTCTAAAAATGCTATCCGTCACTGTTATGCTTATCCAGTTGCTTCAGAACTTTCAAAAGCATAGACCAGGTGTACAGACTTTTTAATTGAAATGCTTGTTCTAGGTCAGCAACTGCACTGAATTATGCAAAGCACAGCCAGCCTGGTAACTTGTATTCTAAGAAGGAGACCAGAAATGGCAGTCCCTGTGTTTCTCCAATTATAGATTTCCTTAAAAAAAAACTTGCCCCCTTAAATAAATATAAAAGATATTTTGTTTTTACATTTACTTGAAGCCATCACTTAACTCACAGCTGCTGTAATGTAATATCACAATCCATATAACAGGAATTATGTAATACTCCAGCAGCCAAAAATATCAACACGGTCAGACTGGCACAAAGAAAATGGTTAAATATATTCTTTTGTCTTTCAGACTTGAATTCATAGCATAGCCTGTGTTTTTAATCTTCCTCCTGGATGTCACAGTGCAGTATGTACCTTGTTACTAGACAATTGCAATTTATGAGGTTACAGTGTTATAAAAAGGAAGGAAAAATAACACACAAAGGACCAGCAATGGAGATCTCTGTATAAAAATAGCAACACCCTTTATCAGCAGTTGAGAAGTGCGTGTCTTTTTCAGGAAGCTGTCGGGTTTCCAGCAGAGAGATTTACGGTGTACAGTACAGGGAGCAGCGTGATATAAGTAAAGTAACTGTAAGACAGCCCCATTTGGTAGGTAGAACATAAATCATTTCCTAGGAGAGACCAGTAGCTCAGAGGCAGTTGGCTCTCTGAGGAATCGTCTGTGTACCCAATGCAGAGCACAAAGCTACCATCACAGTTGTAATTGGTTGCCTTTACTGTGAGGTGGAGGAGATTCCCTGCTACACTGACAAGATATTGCAGCTCCTGAGAACACCTCTGAGGCCAATACAGATGGAATTCTTTGTCACATACAGTGCATATTATACTTCCCCAAAAGCCACAGAGATTTTGCTATTATTTGTGAGGCTATGAGGTTGTGGGGGGGGTGAATCAGCCCAAGTTCAAGTCCCCCAGGATTCAGAAAATCATGTTCAAAATGTGGCAAATCTAATTAGAATCTATGGGTTAAATTCTGTCCCATTTTAGGGCTAATAGGCAAATGACTGTGGCTGTTAGCTTGGCATTGCCATGGGAGCCATGTACCAATGAAAAAATAATGTAAAACAATACCTTATAGTGTGGAAAAGGTATTTTCAAATTACTTTGATGGCAAGATTAAAAATACATAAATCCTACAAATAACTAAGACAGTGTTGTGCATGGAGCTTGGTATAAAAATAAATTGGTAGCATTTCAATACTTGGGCTCAGTGTGCTTGCCTTCTATAGAGAAGGCTGGATTTTCAGTTTCCTCTAGGATTAGTAAATCCTGGATTGCATCCTTGCTTTTTAGATAATTTAGTGGGATGTACCCTCAAACCTTGAGTCTGCATTTTGTCAGTAACCAGTACACTGACTTTAGGATAGGTGTTGGCAACACTTTATAGTTCCACCCTCCCTAGGACTATGTGATAGGCATGTGCATTTTGTTTCGTTCCGAATCGAAATTCGGACGAATTTTCCATTATTCGGACATTCGGATGCATACGAATTCCCGAATTGCAATATTAGCGAATTTACCGAATCAGAACGAACGTTTTCGATTCCGAATCGAAAACCCGCGGACTAAATTCGATCGGAATTAGAAAAAAAATATATTTTCTAATTTAATTCGAAAAAAATACTATTCTAAAAGAGACTGTTTTCTAATCTGGTTAAAATATTTTCGATTTCGACGGTATTTTTTCGAAATTCGGTCGAAAACGAACGAATTCCGAAAACGGTCGAAATATTTTCGATTTCGATTGTATTTTTCGAAATTCGGTCGAAAACGAACGAATTCCGAAAACGAATTCAACACATGTAACGAACCTAACTTAACGAAATTTATTAAATGACAAATTAAAACGAAACAAAACAAATTTTTCACTTTTGCACATGCCTACTATGTGAGGCTGTAAATGAGAAATGAGAGGTGCAAGTGTGCACAAGGGAGCTTGAGTACTTTATGGGGGAACAGACAAGGGCAGAAGAGTTGAGAAGAGTTTTGTGACATCTTTGTTTTGTAAGAATGGGCAAGAAAAACCATAGAATGAAGAATTGGTGAGTGGCTTTGAGGCACTATACTGGCCCATCTTCCAGTATAGTGGAAGTATGCACTGGGCAAAATTAGAGTCTACTGCTGAGAAGTATGTGCTATTTTGAATTGTGTTCAGTGGTTTATGTAGCACATTGCATGTGTGCAGGTGAAGGCAATCTACTGGTGCTAAGGAGTGCACAAATGGAGTATGTGTAATATGGGGCATTTAAGAAAGAAGGACTATTTTGCTAAGATGGTGAACAGAGTTTGGTGACTGGAGGTGTCGTCACCACCTGTGGAAGTCCCACAGGTGCCTGTACAAACTCTAACTGTTTGGGAGTCTTCTGGGGACTAGACAGAACGTCTGTTGGCAGCGGTTACTCCAGATACCACAAATGGAAAGCCCACTTTGAGTCCCATGAGCATTGGAGTGTAGTTGCTCCTAGCAATGCCAGTGGAGCCAGTGCTGCTGACTGTGTACCAAAAGATATTGGAGGATTATGGCAAGTTTCTTCCTGGAGAGAGGATTCAGAGTGTCTGCGAAAACTTGCAAGCTTCAGATGAGTGATTGCAAACTCCCATAGCAACCAAACAATGTGTGTCCCTGTAAGGCCACAGCTTATGCAGAGATTTGGCTCAGCAGTCCTTAGGGTGACAGTGTAAAAGTTCCTGTTTTATTTGCAGGGGATGCTAAAGATCAAGTAGCGCCTGATGTTATTTCACCCTAAGGTCATATGTGGTAAATTCAAGGTCAAACTGAAGGAGGAAATTACAGAATTGTCCCTAACTGAGTGCACTCAAATGAAGATGGTGAAGCCTACTGAGATGGTGGGTAAAACTGTCATTCATGAGTTATTTGTGGGGATTGCTAGTACAGTGACAAAAAGTTACTGACAAAACTAACCGTAAAGATGTGGGAGACTTACTGACTGTTCAGAGAGATACTTGCCTTTGAACAGTATGTTGAATATTGGGGTGTAAAGAGTTAAAAAAGCAAGTGCAAACGTCTTGTTTATTACTGATAATGAAAACATTTAACTGCTCTTGGGAATGCACCTGTGTCATGTGCGCAAAAGGCTGAGATAACTGTGGTAGGGGTGACCACCAGGGTTTCAAACTGTCTGTTAAATTGCGGACAGTTTGTAAAAAAAAAGTTGTATCCATAATTGTTAAATGACAGGGGCAAGTTCCAGTAAAAATGCCCCCTCTGTTGGTGAAATCAGACTGTGACCTTGAGCATGTAATGACTCCTGACATCTGGACTGGCCCACAATCTGTAAAGTTTGGGCAAATTAATCAAAGTCTGCCTCATCTGGGCCAGTCAGGAAGCTAGCCAGGAGCTACTTCACTGCTGCACTGTTTGTCATATGTAGCCTGGCCCCGGCATAATGAAGAAAGCTGTGGCTGGGCTCTCAGGGAGCTGAAGTTGGTGACTGGTGCCCCATAAGCTGCCAGTGACTGGCCACACTCTAAGCATCTGATGGAGGCTCTATCTACCCTTCTCCGTGACATCTAGACTCAGCGTAGGTGTGCTCACCACTGTCTACTGTTACTAGTAAACACAGAAGCCTCAGTTCTGTGCTTACAAGTGACAGCCCAGAGCGCATCTCTCCCACTAGCTTTCAGTTGCCTGATGCTGTGTGTTCATGGACAGGAGGTGGGGCATTACCTACCCTCCTCCTGGCTCCTGCGCAGGCTCTGTGTGTTTATGATTGGGGAGAGGAAGATGAGGGACAGCCAGGTACAATTCTTATACCTCTTGGGCACTTTTTTTATGTTAGATAGGCCGCACTGATGGGACTGTATTGATGGGCACTGGTGAGCTGCACTGATGGGACTGTATTGATTGGCACTGATAAGGCTGCACTGATGGGACTGTATTGATGGGCACTGTCAAGCTGCACTGATAAGGCTGCACTGGTGGGACTAAATTGATGGGCACTAAAAAGCTGCACTGATAAGGTGACACTGATGGGACTGTACTGATGGGCACTGAAAATCCTGCACCTTTGGGCACTGATAAGGCTGTACCTATGGGCACTGGTGGGACTTCACTGATGGGCACTGATAAGGCTGCACTGATGGGACTGCGCTGGTGGGCACTGATAAGGCTGCACTAATGGGACTGCACTGGTGGGCACTGATAAGGCTGCACTGATAAGGCTGTACTGATGGGCACTGATAAGGCTGCACTGATGGGCACTGAAAATAATAGATACAACATTTATAATGGTATACAAAACAACCTTTACGTTAGACTGGCGCAATGTAGAGGCGCAATCACCGTATCCTTGTAGTATTTGCACAGAAATTTGCGCCGGTGTAACATAAATTCCGAGGCGTAAGGCGGAGTAATTCAAATTGGGAAGGACGTGGGCGTGTTTCATTGAAATGAGCCATGACCCCATGCAAATGAAGGGCCGGCCGCATCGTGCATGCGCACATGAAGCAGACCATGGTCAGCACCTCTGTGCGCATGCTCACAACTCGGGAACGGCTCAATCAGTGAAATTGGAAGTGGACCCGGGCAACTTAGTGAACTACACAGAGAGCTTAAATAGACAGACACAAACGCCCTTCCTTTGCAAAAGTACATCCCTTTGTATCCCCTCCTATACAGCAAGGTGCTTTTGTTCTGTTGTGTGTTCGCGTTTGTTGCGTTGTGACTTGTCTTTGTGATATTTGTTGACTGTTTGATGTAGTGTTTTGTAGAATATACAGTATTTGATAGTGTTTTTTGGTGACTGGTTGTGAGACTTTTTGGTTGATAGATTTTGTTTGTTTGTTTTGTTGCTTGATTTTTCCTGCTTGTTTTTGTGAGTGATTTTTGGTGATTGTTTGGGAGAGAGTTGTTGTATGAGTATGACTGAGAGGAAGCGTAAGAGCAATTTTTCTTTGGGGGAGAAACAAATTATTGCCCGGGCCCTTACCCAATATGGCTGTTTCCTTCACGGAGTGCCAACACCACCCCAGCCAGGAAGAAGGAGATTTTGCAGAACATTACCGACCAGGTAAATTCATTGGGGGGGGAGACCCGGACACGTGAGGGGATCGTAAAGAAGATCAATGATCTCCGGCATCTGGTCCGAAAGAAGCTGGCCAAAATGGCAACCCATGCCAGGGGCACTGGAGGGGGCCCACCATGCCCTGTTAGGCTGACAGTGGAGGAGCGTGCGGGGGCCCAGACCTTTAATAGGCAACACTTGGAGGGCCTGCCTGGCTATGACTCCAGTCAGGAGCCCGTGATGACAGGTAAGGTTTTTTTGTCCTATCTGGTGTGTAGCATGTGTGTGGGGGGGGAGGGAATATGTGGCAAGTGTGTGGATCCTCCAACCTGTGAATGTTTTGTGTCATCCACAGATGTGCAGGAGGGTGCTGGGCCATCTGGCCTGACTGCACCATCCCCGGGACACCAGCCTGATAAGGACCCCCAGACAAGGCCGGAGTCCTCGGGGGAGTTGGAGGAGGATGTTAAAGGAGGAGGAGGAGGTCATGGCAGCCAGTGGATTGTTATTTTTGGAGGAGTCTTCCCCTCTGGCTGGCAGCAGCCACCCCTCTATAAGGGGTAGCCCCTCCCACTCCTTCCCCAACAGGGCTCCCCTCCCAAGGGCCTCCCCTTCTCCCCGGCCACAAGCATCAGCTGGAGGCAGGAAGTCATCCCAGAAGACCAGGGGGGTGGCCGAGGTTCTGCCCGCCAATCTCAGAAGGGACCAGGCCCTTCAGACCCACCATCTGGGACAGGTCAGCCAGACTTTGGTGCGGATGGAGGAGAGCCTGTCCTCTATAAAGGATACGCTTGGGGACCTGGACTGCCACTCCCTGGCTCTTACAAACTGCCTAAAAGAACTGCAGACTACTACAGCAGACATTGGGCAGGATGTGAGGGCCCTCACCCAGGCTATCCAGGCCAATACGGCAACACTAAGTGCTGGCCTGACCAGAATTGCCGTGGCCTTGGAGGGCAGGCCGCCAGGTGGGCAGAGACCAGGGGCTGCTCCTCCTTCCCCGGATTACCCCCCCATGAGTCTCCCCTGAGGAGCCAGGGCTGTGGCCGTGGGCGCCCCAGGCGTGGGTCACGCCAGCGGCATTAATTTGGTTTCCCCCTTTTTTTGTTCTTTTTCTGGACTTTTTTTTTTTTGGACTTTTTTTTTTTTTGGACTTTTTTTTTTTGCTGGACAATTTTTTTTTTTTTTTGTGTTGTGAATGATTTCGGAATGTGGGGGTGTCATTCCTGCGGGAAAAGGTGTGTCACCCTCATTTGTGGTGGAGAAGGGTTCCCCAGGACCTGGGAGAAGTGATCCCCAGGTCTGTGTGAATGTACAGTGACATAATTGGAGCCGTGGCGTGGCGTTGCTGCTCACAAGTCCTGCATGGTGGGCGTATGCTAATCCAATTTGATGAGGATGTGATGTGTCTGTGCTAGGGACCACAGTGGTGTGCATTCTCATTGTGCCATGATTAATGTGTGTGTTTAACGTGCAAAGATGCCTAATGTGAGCTGTCTCCTGGCTGCTCTTCCCTCAGAAGACAGGTTATCTTCGGTTAGGGGGGGATTGTCTGGTTCAGGGGTCAGGTCATCACGTATGTCAATCTGCAGGCCCTTTCTTACTGCAAAGTTGTGCAGCAGGCAACATGCACCGATGATCTGGCACACAAAGTTTAGGGGAATACAACAGGGTCCCCCCAGACTTATCCAGGCATCGGAAACGTGACTTCAGGAGGCCAAAGGTGCGCTCCACCACTGCACATGTTTGGGCGTGGGCTTCATTGTATCTTTCCTCTCCTGGGGTTTGGGGGTTCCGTATAGGAGTCATGAGATGGGGTCCCAGTGCATATGAAGAGTCACCTGTAAGGGAAAAGACAGGAGGATGATAGTCATGCATGTGCCCCTTGTGATGTGTGCATCATGGGGGGGGACAGTCATGCCTGCCACCCATGTCAGGTGTCCCCATACATGTTCTGTTTGAATTACATGGGGATGGGGCTCTGATTGTATATGTAGCTGTCATGGCTGAATCCGGGGTGTTTGGCACGGACGTGCCATATGAGGCCTTGGGCATCGACTATCACCTGTACGTTGATGGAATGCCAATGCTTCCGATTGCGGTATATGTGCTCTGTCTCATGGGGGGGCTGGAGTGCCACATGTGAGCAATCAATGGCCCCCACGGTGCGTGGGAATCTGGCAATTCTGTAGAAATCTGTCATTGCCTTCAGCCGCAGGTCCTCAGAGGTTGGTTTGATGATTTGGTTAGCCATGCGTCTGAGGATTGCGGGGACAACCTGGTGCACACATCTGCTCATGGAGGATTGTGACATCCCAGCCACCACTCCATTTGTTCTTTGAAAAGAGCCACTGGCAAGGAAATGGAGTGTTGCCAGGACCTTGACCAGTGGCTGCACTGCATGTGAGCGGTGTGTTGGGCTGGTGATGTCCTCCTGCAAGGTTGTGGTTAATTCCAGGATGGCATGAGGGGTGAATCTGAAGATGCGATACACCTCAGAATCACTCATGCCAAAGAGGTCTATCCGTGTGCGGTATATCCTCTCCCGTGCCCTCCTCCGTGCCCTCCTCCGTGCCCTCCTCCTTTTTTGCTACTCTAAATAATTAGTATAGCTATGAGCAAGGATGCCCCTGGCATGTTGGCATACAGATTGTTGTCCAGCAAGTGTGACTGCTCAGCTCCTCACTAACAGTGTTGCTTTAGCTGACATGTAGACGGATTCTCTAATTTTATTCCACCTTTTATATCGTCTAATTTTAGACAGGACGTACAGCTGCAACAGCATCTGGATATCCACAATCTGCTTGACCCATTTCAATCGGGTTTCCGTCCCGGCCATGGAACAGAAACAGCTTTGCTCAAAATATGGGATGACGTTCGAGGCCACAGACGAAGGAGAATCTTGTCTCCTGATACTGTTGGACCTAAGCGCAGCTTTCGACATGGTAGATCACAAACTATTACTGACTCGACTAGCTGAAGTAGCCAGAGTCGCAGAAAGTGATTTAGCCTGGTTCGCCTCTCTCCTGGGAAACCTGTCACAAATAGTAGAAACTAGGACCGTTCACTTCTGAAAAATGCACGGTGACATGCGGTGTCCCCCAAGGCTCACCCCTGTCGCCGGTGCTTTTCAACATCTATCTCCGCCCTCTCTTTGAAATTATTAGCAACCAAAAACTATTTTATCACTCATATGCAGATGATACACAATTGTATTTTCACATCCACAACAAAAAGTATCACCAACACAGCCTAGAGATATCTCTCTCTTTGATAGAACACTGGATGACGAACAGTTATCTTAAACTCAATAGCGCCAAAACTGAACTTCTTCTGTTCCATGCCAGTTGTAAAAATCAACTGGCAACAACCTGGACACCCCCGCCCATTCTGGGTCAAATCATCACCCCTAGCGACAAAATGAAAAGTCTGGGGGTCTTCTTTGACTCCTACATGACAATGGGCACTCAAATAGGGTCAGTGGTCAGTGGATCTTACCATCTACTACGCCTACTACGGAGATTAATCCCGTTCATTCCCAAAGAAGACATAGCAGTCGTGGTGGGAACAATGGTAAACTCCAGACTGGACTATGCAAATGCCCTCTATCTCAGACTCCCAAAGTACCAAATCGCCCGCCTGGAAGCCATTCAAAACACGCCCGCTAGGCTCGCAACTGGGAAAAAACCCTGGAAATCAATCTCACCGTCACTGAGAACCCTCCATTGGTTGCCAGTAAAAGACAGAATCACCTTTAAAGCACTCTGTCTGACACACAAGTGCATCCATAAGACGGCACCCCAATATCTACGCGAAAAAATAAAAGCACACAACACCGATCGCATTCTGCGATCCACCAATCAAAAACTGCTCCAAATACCCAAAGCCAAATACAAGTCAAAGGGAGGAAGAAGATTTGCGTTCCAGGATCCCAGACTCTGGAACACTCTACCAACCAGCATTCGACTGGAGGAAAACCACCTTGCTTTCAGAAGACAGATTAAAACCCATCTCTTTTGATCCCAACAGAGACAGGAACATCGAGTGCCCAGAGGCGATTTAGTTTGCATGTGCTGCGCTATATAAGTTTCTCATTCATTCATGTAAAAAAGTGAGAGCACCCCTTGTATAACAGTGTAAATTTGCTGTCTACTCAAAATAACTCAACACACAACCATCAAAGGAGAAGTCCAGCCTGAGCTTTTTAGGCTGGGCTTCTCCTATGGACCACAGGAGTACAATTTGTTTTGCACCCCTGTGACTCCTTTTCAGCAGAGAGTGGTCTGAAGTCCGCTTTCCGTTGATGTCACTGCTATCAGTTGGGGCAGCTCGTCATCCTGACTTCCATGTCTGGATCTGCCAGCTTCCCTGATTGATGGCTGTCTCAGCTCCACGATGAGATGCTGAGATGGCAACAACCTGCCCCTCCACTGCTCAGCGCTCTAATGAGTGCTGAGAAATAGAGCAGAAGCTATGCTGACTGACAGGAGTGAGGACCGAGCCATCGGTGGTGTTCGGTAACTTGGTTCTCAGTGCAGAGATGCCAGGGGACAGATGCAGCATCGGTCTGATGCTCCATCCACTGAGGTAAGTATGATTAGGGGAAAAAATGCACTTCTCTTTTAATATCTGTTACTCCTCTGGAGTATGGCAATAACATATGTGTGAGACTTTTTCACTCTCTGGGCTAATTATATGCTAGATATTGTATCTTGTCAGTAAAAAAAATGGGAGGAGGGGCTTCAGTAGAGGCCCCTCTAATGATGGACAAGAATTGTCCGGTACCTCATCCTGGAAGTAGACTACACAAACAACCCTAGAACACTAAATAAAGGACCAATTAGGTAAACCAATTAGGTAAAATATCAAAAAAGTTTTATTGTACACAATTTTAAATATATGAACATGACATACAAGTATATACATGTACTGCATTAAAAAAGAATATTATGATGCTCTCAGTGTTTTTTCTCATCAACCCCACTGCAGTTAGGGGTTGAGTAGCTCATCCCCTAACTGCTTTGCCGCAGGTGCATTTCACGAGACATAGCCCGCTTCTTCAGGAAAATATAAAAGCAAAGCTTTCAGAGATCATAAACAGAAGTCATATCAAATGGTCATCCTAAAGCCAAATCCTGTCAGCCCTCTCATTCGGTAGTCCACCATCGGGATGGTTTTAGGGTCAATAAACAGGCCAGGGTTGGTATAGGCCAGGGGTGGGCAAACTTTTTGACTCGAGGGCCACAATTGGTTCATATATTGGACCCGGGGCCGGACCAAGAGTAGATGGACGGGGTGTATGTGTGAATTAATATAAATTAAATTTAAATTTGTAACATTAAATGTTTAGATTAATTTAAGGTAGAAAAGCATAAAAATAGTTATTTTACAAAACTTTTATGCAATGTATTTTTTTCATAAAATAGTACCTTCAATTTCAGTGGGAACAGTGTTGTTGGTCTCCCTTTTTTGTTAAGGCATCAAAGTCAGGAATTAGCTTTGTTGCCGCAATTCTACCTCTGGACCCCTTTACATTACACAGCACTGCACCTCTGGACCCCTTTTACATTACACAGCACTGCACCTCTGGACCACTTTTACATTACACAGCACCCTGCACCTCTGGACTCCTTTACATTAAACAGCACCCTGCACCTCTGGACCACTTTTACATTATAAAGTACCGCACCTCTGGGCCCCTTTACATTACACAGCACCGAACGTCTGGACCACTTTTACATTACATAGCACCGCACCTCTGGTCCATGTTATGGCAACTTGTAAGTGGGTGATACAACATACACATGATCATACACGTAGGTACCTGGCCTCACCTGTTGCTGCAGTGTGTGCTGCTGCGGCTGCCTGGGCCTGGCTTTGGGGTTCCCGTTTTCCCATCACGTCACTCACCGACCCACTCGGGGACGAGATGAAGGCGCCCAGAGGAGAGTAGGTGGATCTTTAGGCTCCGTCTACGCTAGCTGGTTAGGTGAATGAAGCAAGCTGTTCTGGCCGGTCACACTTTTCACCAAGCATGGAGCGCCTGTCACACTCGGCTCCTCAATGCTGCCAGACACAGGGGACTGCTGAGCTTTTGTTGGAAGGTGAACACGTGCCGTGCCGCCGCCGGGGCTTGTGGGAGGCAGCCACAGCTGTTGGAATCTTTTTAAAAGCAGGGATTTCTTTTTTTTTTGGGCGCCCCCCTATAGCGCCAATGCCACTTCCCATGACTGAATGCAATGCAGATAGATCATACACAGACACACGGCGACGGCGGTGGAAAAAACAACAACTCGGTCAGTTTTCCGCCCTGTACCCAGGGGCGGATTAAAAGGTCCACCGGGCCGTAAGCGGCCCAGGAGATGTAGTTTGCCCATTCCTGGAATAGGCAGAAGGCAGAGGCAACACTACACTGGTGCAGCAGTGATCAGAGATGCTGTAACTGGTGTAGCAGTGATCAGGGACAATATGACTGGTGTGTTAAAGATCATGGACACTAGGACTGGTGTGGTGGTAATCATGGACACTGTAACTGATGTGGTGGTGATCAGGGACACTGCACCAGGTATGGGGATGATCAGCGACAATATAACTGGTTTGTCAGTAAACCGGGAAAAGATCACTGGTTTGGCAGTGATAAGGGAGTCTATAACCGGTGTGACAGTGATCAGTGACAATATGATTAATGTGAGGGTAATTAGGGACACTGTAGGTGGGTGGCAGTGAGAGGGGACACTGACTGGGGCGGGTGTAATTATGGACACTATGGGCCAGATTCTCAAAAGAGATACGATGGTGTATCGCAGGAAACACTGTCGTATCTCTGTTTTTTTTACTGGGTATCTATGCGCCTGATTCATATAATCATTTACGCATAGATACAGTGAAGATTCGACAGGTTAAAACACTTACACCGTCGGATCGTAGATGTAATTACTTCGCTGGCCGCTAGGTGGCCTTTACGTTGATTTCTCATTTGCCTATGCAAATGAGCCTAATACGCCGATTCCCGAACGTTTTTACGCCGCCCCGTCGTCGTTTACGTCGTAAGGTTACCCCTGCTATATGAGGGGTAACCTTATGAAGTTCCGTCATATGCCATGTTAAGTATGGCGTCGGGACAGCGTCATCTTTTTCTGTCGTTTTACTAAGTCGTTCGCGAATAGGGATTTACGTAAACGACGCTCACGTCGGTTTCATTCACGTTTTCCGATGTGAGCTGGAGCATGCGCACTTGGCTATATTTGCGGCCGGCGCATGCGCAGTTCGATTGACGCGGAGCGCGCTTAAATTAAATACAAGCCGCCCCCTTTGAATTACGCGGCCTTACGCCGGGCCATTTACACTACGCAGCCGCAACTTACGGAGCAAGTGCTTTGGGAATACGGCACTTGCTCTGTTAAGTTGCGGCAGCGTAGTGTAAATGGCTTACGCTACGCCGTTGGTCAATCTATGTGAATCTGGCCCTATGAGTGTACTGCAGTGATTAGGGATACTGTGATTAGGTGGTGGTGATAAGGGAAACTGATTGGTGTGGTAGTGATTAGGGACACTGTGAGTGGGTGGCGGTGAATAGAAACACTGTAAGTGAACTGAGGTGTTTAGGCATGCTGTGAGTGGACTACAGTAATTAAGGACACTGAGTGGGGGTTGGTGATTAGGGAAAATGACGGGTGTAGCGTTGATTAGGGATACTGACTGTAAGTTCTAGTCTGGTGACAGTGTACTTCTTTTGACAGTGATATAAGAGAGAGATAATAGTTGAAGGCACCGACATACAGTGATATCAGAGCACCCAGTCATTGTACATGATAACCACCACATCAATACAATGTCACCATAGTGATACTGCTGCTGTTTTGGTGACAGTAAATATATACAGTATCTCACAAAGGTGAGTACATCCCTCAATTTTTTGTAATTATTTTATTAGATATTTTTATGTGACAACACTGAAGAAATTACACTTTGCTACAATGTAAAGTAGTGAGTGTACAGCTTGTATAACAGTGTACATTTTGGAGGTTTTCACAGTTAGAGCAGTCTTATCAGTCACATCAGACCACAGGACATGGTTCCAGTAATCCATGTCCTTAGTCTGCTTGTCTTCAGCAATCTGTTTGCAGGCTTTCTTGTGCATCATCTTTAGAAGGGGCATCCTTCTGGGAAGACAGCCATGTAGAACAATTTGATGCAGTGTGCAGCGTATGGTCTGAGCACTGACAGGCTGACCCCCCATACCTTCAACCTCTGCAGCAATGCTGGCAGCACTCATACATTTATTTCCCAAAGTCAACCTCTGGATATGACGCTGGGCACATTCACTCAACTTCTTTGTTCGACCATGGGAAGGCCTGTTCCGAGTGGAAACTGTCCTGTATGGTCTTGGCCACCATGCGGCAACTTAGTTTCATGGTCTTGGCAATCTTTTTATAGCCATCTTTATGTAGAGTAACACTTCTTTTTTTTTCCAATCCTCAGAGAGGATTGGAAAAGAGGTGCCATGTTGAACTTCCAGTGACCAGTAGGAGAGGGTGAGAGTAATAACTCCAAATTTAACACACCTGGTTTCCATTCATACCTGAGGCCTTGTAACACTAACAAGTCACATGACACTGGTGAGGGAAAATGGCTAATTGGGCCCAATTTGGACATTTTCACTTAAGGACGTACTCACTTTTGTTGCCAGCGGTTAAGACATTAATGGCTGTGTGTTGAGTTATTTTGAGGGGACAGCAAATGTACACTGTTATACAAGCTGTACACTCACTACTTTACATTGTATTGTAGCAAAGTGTAATTTATTTAGCGCTGTCACCGGAAAAGATTATAATAAAATAATTGCAAAAAATGTGAGGGGTGTACTCACTTTTTACATTACATTACTGTCACCAGAGCAGCGCGGTACTACTCTAAAGCCCCGTACACACGGCTGAGGTTCTCAGCAGAAACCAGCGAGAACCTCGCTGGCATCCTGATTCTGCCGAGAAGCTCGGCCGTGTGTACGGATTCGGCGAGCATCCCGTCGGGAATGCCGTCGAGCCGAAATAGAGAGCAGGTTCTCTATTTGCTCGACGGACCGTCGGGGTGAATGGCTGGTCACCTTTTCCGACGGGCTGGTGGCCGAATCTGACGGCCGGGCGAGAACCTCGACGGGCGGAACGATGTGTTCCGCCCGTCGAGGTTCTCTGCCGTTTTTTACGGGGGATTTTTTACACTCTGATTGCCTATTACTAGGGATAAGCCGAACACCCCCCCGTTCAGTTCGCACCAGAACCTTCGAACGGACCGTCCGTTTGCGCGAACATTTAGAACCCCGTTGACGTCTATGGGACTCGAACGTTCGAATTCAAAAGTGCTAATTTAAAGCCTAATATGGAAGTTATTGCACGTGTTTCAGAACCCGGGTCTTGCCCCAGGGAACATGTATCAATGGAAAAAAAAGTTTTAAAAACGTAATTTAAATATAGTACCTGCTGGGTGTCTATAGTATGCCTGTGAAGTGGCACGGGTTTAGAACTGTCCCTGCACAAAATGAGATTACTATAAGAAAAAAAGTCATTTAAAACTGCTTGCGGTTTTAATGTAATGTCTGGTCCTTATGGATGAAAATCATTGAGAAAAATAGCACAGACACAGACAGTACACACACCACGTAGCTTTAGGTGCACACTGCAGAGGACAATATCAGTACAATATCAGTACACATACCACGTAGCTTTAGGTGCACACTACAGAGGACAATGGGAGTACACACACCACGTAGCTTTAGGTGCATACTGCAGAGGACAATGGCAGTACACACACCACATAGTTTTAGGTGCACACTGCAGAGGACACGGGCAGTACACACACCACATAGCTTTAGGTGCACACTGCAGAGGACAATAGCAGTATACACACCATGTAGCTTTAGGTGCATACTGCAGAGGACACGGGCAATACACACACCACGTAGCTTTAGGTGCACACTGCAGAGGACAATGGCAGTACACACACCACATAGCTTTAGGTGCACACTGCAGGGGACACGGGCAGTACACACATCACGTAGCTTTAGGTGCACACTGCAGAGGACAATGGCAGTAAACGCACCACATAGCTTTAGGTGCACACTGCAGAGGACACAGGCAGTACACACACCACGTAGCTTTAGGTGCACACTGCAGAGGACAATGCACTACACACACCACGTAGCTTTAGGTGCACACTGCAGAGGACAATGGCAGTACACACACAACGTAGCTTTAGGTGCACACTGCAGAGGACATGGGCAGTACACACACCACGTAGCTTTAGGTGCACACTGCAGAGGACAATGGCAGTATACACACCACGTAGCTTTAGGTGCACACTGCAGGGGACACGGGCAGTACACACATCACGTAGCTTTAGGTGCACACTGCAGAGGACAATGGCAGTAAACGCACCACATAGCCTTAGGTGCACACTGCAGAGGACACAGGCAGTACACACACCACGTAGCTTTAGGTGCACACTGCAGAGGACAATGCACTACACACACCACGTAGCTTTAGGTGCACACTGCAGAGGACAATGGCAGTACACACACAACGTAGCTTTAGGTGCACACTGCAGAGGACAATGGCAGTACACACACCATGTAGCTTTAGGTGCACACTGCAGAGGACACAGGCAGTACACACACCAAGTAGCTTTAGGTGCACACTGCAGAGGACACAGGCAGTACACACACCAAGTAGCTTTAGGTGCACACTGCAGAGGACAATGGCAGTATACACACCACGTAGCTTTAGGTGCACACTGCAGAGGACACAGGCAGTAAACCACGTGAGAATACTGCAGCTAGCAAAATCACCTGCCTGCCTCTCAGTAAATTAGGAAGAGTGGATCTAGCTAAACTATACAGTGTATAAATATATATAAACAACACCTGGGATGCATATATATCCTCTACACACTGTAGCTTTAACTGACTAGCCTGCCTGCCTGCCTGTTCTATCACTGCAGAGGACAATGCACTACACACACCACGTAGCTTTAGGTGCACACTGCAGAGGACAATGCACTACACACACCACGTAGCTTTAGGTGCACACTGCAGAGGACAATGGCAGTACACACACAACTTAGCTTTAGGTGCACACTGCAGAGGACAATGGCAGTAAACGCACCACATAGCTTTAGGTGCACACTGCAGAGGACACAGGCAGTACACACACCACGTAGCTTTAGGTGCACACTGCAGAGGACAATGCACTACACACACCACGTAGCTTTAGGTGCACACTGCAGAGGACAATGGCAGTACACACACAACGTAGCTTTAGGTGCACACTGCAGAGGACAATGGCAGTACACACACCACGTAGCTTTAGGTGCACACTGCAGAGGACAATGGCAGTACACACACCATGTAGCTTTAGGTGCACACTGCAGAGGACACAGGCAGTACACACACCAAGTAGCTTTAGGTGCACACTGCAGAGGACAATGGCAGTACACACACCACATAGCTTTAGGTGCACACTGCAGAGGACACAGGCAGTACACACACCACATAGTTTTAGGTGCACACTGCAGAGGACACGGGCAGTACACACACCACATAGCTTTAGGTGCACACTGCAGAGGACAATAGCAGTATACACACCATGTAGCTTTAGGTGCATACTGCAGAGGACACGGGCAATACACACACCACGTAGCTTTAGGTGCACACTGCAGAGGACAATGCACTACACACACCACGTAGCTTTAGGTGCACACTGCAGAGGACAATGGCAGTACACACACAACGTAGCTTTAGGTGCACACTGCAGAGGACATGGGCAGTACACACACCACGTAGCTTTAGGTGCACACTGCAGAGGACAATGGCAGTATACACACCACGTAGCTTTAGGTGCACACTGCAGGGGACACGGGCAGTACACACATCACGTAGCTTTAGGTGCACACTGCAGAGGACAATGGCAGTAAATGCACCACATAGCTTTAGGTGCACACTGCAGAGGACACAGGCAGTACACACACCACGTAGCTTTAGGTGCACACTGCAGAGGACAATGGCAGTACACACACCATGTAGCTTTAGGTGCACACTGCAGAGGACACAGGCAGTACACACACCAAGTAGCTTTAGGTGCACACTGCAGAGGACACAGGCAGTACACACACCAAGTAGCTTTAGGTGCACACTGCAGAGGACAATGGCAGTATACACACCACGTAGCTTTAGGTGCACACTGCAGAGGACACAGGCAGTACACACACCACGTAGCTTTAGGTGCACACTGCAGAGGACAATGCACTACACACACCACGTAGCTTTAGGTGCACACTGCAGAGGACAATGGCAGTACACACACAACGTAGCTTTAGGTGCACACTGCAGAGGACAATGGCAGTACACACACCACGTAGCTTTAGGTGCACACTGCAGAGGACAATGCACTACACACACCACGTAGCTTTAGGTTCACACTGCAGAGGACAATGGCAGTACACACACCATGTAGCTTTAGGTGCACACTGCAGAGGACACAGGCAGTACACACACCAAGTAGCTTTAGGTGCACACTGCAGAGGACAATGGCAGTACACACACCACATAGCTTTAGGTGCACACTGCAGAGGACACAGGCAGTACACACACCACATAGTTTTAGGTGCACACTGCAGAGGACACGGGCAGTACACACACCACATAGCTTTAGGTGCACACTGCAGAGGACAATAGCAGTATACACACCATGTAGCTTTAGGTGCATACTGCAGAGGACACGGGCAATACACACACCACGTAGCTTTAGGTGCACACTGCAGAGGACAATGCACTACACACACCACGTAGCTTTAGGTGCACACTGCAGAGGACAATGGCAGTACACACACAACGTAGCTTTAGGTGCACACTGCAGAGGACATGGGCAGTACACACACCACGTAGCTTTAGGTGCACACTGCAGAGGACAATGGCAGTATACACACCACGTAGCTTTAGGTGCACACTGCAGGGGACACGGGCAGTACACACATCACGTAGCTTTAGGTGCACACTGCAGAGGACAATGGCAGTAAATGCACCACATAGCTTTAGGTGCACACTGCAGAGGACACAGGCAGTACACACACCACGTAGCTTTAGGTGCACACTGCAGAGGACAATGCACTACACACACCACGTAGCTTTAGGTGCACACTGCAGAGGACAATGGCAGTACACACACAACATAGCTTTAGGTGCACACTGCAGAGGACAATGGCAGTACACACACCATGTAGCTTTAGGTGCACACTGCAGAGGACACAGGCAGTACACACACCAAGTAGCTTTAGGTGCACACTGCAGAGGACAATGGCAGTATACACACCACGTAGCTTTAGGTGCACACTGCAGAGGACACAGGCAGTAAACCACGTGAGAATACTGCAGCTAGCAAAATCACCTGCCTGCCTCTCAGTAAATTAGGAAGAGTGGATCTAGCTAAACTATACAGTGTATAAATATATATACACAACACCTGGGATGCATATATATCCTCTACACACTGTAGCTTTAACTGACTAGCCTGCCTGCCTGCCTGCTCTATCACTGCAGAGGACAATGCACTACACACACCACGTAGCTTTAGGTGCACACTGCAGAGGACACAGGCAGTACACACACCACGTAGCTTTAGGTGCACACTGCAGAGGACAATGCACTACACACACCACGTAGCTTTAGGTGCACACTGCAGAGGACAATGGCAGTACACACACAACGTAGCTTTAGGTGCACACTGCAGAGGACATGGGCAGTACACACACCACGTAGCTTTAGGTGCACACTGCAGAGGACAATGCACTACACACACCACGTAGCTTTAGGTGCACACTGCAGAGGACAATGGCAGTACACACATAGCAACGCAGAGGACACAGGCAGTAGCTTTAGGTGCACACTGCAGAGGACAATGGCAGTACACACACCATGTAGCTTTAGGTGCACACTGCAGAGGACACAGGCAGTACACACACCAAGTAGCTTTAGGTGCACACTGCAGAGGACAATGGCAGTATACACACCACGTAGCTTTAGGTGCACACTGCAGAGGACACAGGCAGTAAACCACGTGAGAATACTGCAGCTAGCAAAATCACCTGCCTGCCTCTCAGTAAATTAGGAAGAGTGGATCTAGCTAAACTATACAGTGTATAAATATATATACACAACACCTGGGATGCATATATATCCTCTACACACTGTAGCTTTAACTGACTAGCCTGCCTGCCTGCCCTATCACTGCAGAGGACAATGCACTACACACATCACGTAGCTTTAGGTGCACACTGCAGAGGACAATGGCAGTAAATGCACCACATAGCTTTAGGTGCACACTGCAGAGGACACAGGCAGTACACACACCACGTAGCTTTAGGTGCACACTGCAGAGGACAATGCACTACACACACCACGTAGCTTTAGGTGCACACTGCAGAGGACAATGGCAGTACACACACAACGTAGCTTTAGGTGCACACTGCAGAGGACAATGGCAGTACACACACCATGTAGCTTTAGGTGCACACTGCAGAGGACACAGGCAGTACACACACCAAGTAGCTTTAGGTGCACACTGCAGAGGACAATGGCAGTATACACACCACGTAGCTTTAGGTGCACACTGCAGAGGACACAGGCAGTAAACCACGTGAGAATACTGCAGCTAGCAAAATCACCTGCCTGCCTCTCAGTAAATTAGGAAGAGTGGATCTAGCTAAACTATACAGTGTATAAATATATATACACAACACCTGGGATGCATATATATCCTCTACACACTGTAGCTTTAACTGACTAGCCTGCCTGCCTGCCTGCTCTATCACTGCAGAGGACAATGCACTACACACACCACGTAGCTTTAGGTGCACACTGCAGAGGACAATGGCAGTACACACACAATTTAGCTTTAGGTGCACACTGCAGAGGACAATGGCAGTAAACGCACCACATAGCTTTAGGTGCACACTGCAGAGGACACAGGCAGTACACACACCACGTAGCTTTAGGTGCACACTGCAGAGGACAATGCACTACACACACCACGTAGCTTTAGGTGCACACTGCAGAGGACAATGGCAGTACACACACAACGTAGCTTTAGGTGCACACTGCAGAGGACAATGGCAGTACACACACCACGTAGCTTTAGGTGCACACTGCAGAGGACAATGCACTACACACACCACGTAGCTTTAGGTGCACACTGCAGAGGACAATGGCAGTACACACACCATGTAGCTTTAGGTGCACACTGCAGAGGACACAGGCACTACACACACCACGTAGCTTTAGGTGCACACTGCAGAGGACAATGGCAGTACACACACCATGTAGCTTTAGGTGCACACTGCAGAGGACAATAGCAGTATACACACCATGTAGCTTTAGGTGCATACTGCAGAGGACACGGGCAATACACACACCACGTAGCTTTAGGTGCACACTGCAGAGGACAATGGCAGTACACACACCACATAGCTTTAGGTGCACACTGCAGGGGACACGGGCAGTACACACATCACGTAGCTTTAGGTGCACACTGCAGAGGACAATGGCAGTAAACGCACCACATAGCTTTAGGTGCACACTGCAGAGGACACAGGCAGTACACACACCACGTAGCTTTAGGTGCACACTGCAGAGGACAATGCACTACACACACCACGTAGCTTTAGGTGCACACTGCAGAGGACAATGGCAGTACACACACAACGTAGCTTTAGGTGCACACTGCAGAGGACATGGGCAGTACACACACCACGTAGCTTTAGGTGCACACTGCAGAGGACAATGGCAGTATACACACCACGTAGCTTTAGGTGCACACTGCAGGGGACACGGGCAGTACACACATCACGTAGCTTTAGGTGCACACTGCAGAGGACAATGGCAGTAAATGCACCACATAGCTTTAGGTGCACACTGCAGAGGACACAGGCAGTACACACACCACGTAGCTTTAGGTGCACACTGCAGAGGACAATGCACTACACACACCACGTAGCTTTAGGTGCACACTGCAGAGGACAATGGCAGTACACACACAACGTAGCTTTAGGTGCACACTGCAGAGGACAATGGCAGTACACACACCATGTAGCTTTAGGTGCACACTGCAGAGGACACAGGCAGTACACACACCAAGTAGCTTTAGGTGCACACTGCAGAGGACAATGGCAGTATACACACCACGTAGCTTTAGGTGCACACTGCAGAGGACACAGGCAGTAAACCACGTGAGAATACTGCAGCTAGCAAAATCACCTGCCTGCCTCTCAGTAAATTAGGAAGAGTGGATCTAGCTAAACTATACAGTGTATAAATATATATACACAACACCTGGGATGCATATATATCCTCCACACACTGTAGCTTTAACTGACTAGCCTGCCTGCCTGCCTGCTCTATCACTGCAGAGGACAATGCACTACACACACCACGTAGCTTTAGGTGCACACTGCAGAGGACAATGCACTACACACACCACGTAGCTTTAGGTGCACACTGCAGAGGACAATGGCAGTACACACACAACTTAGCTTTAGGTGCACACTGCAGAGGACAATGGCAGTAAACGCACCACATAGCTTTAGGTGCACACTGCAGAGGACACAGGCAGTACACACACCACGTAGCTTTAGGTGCACACTGCAGAGGACAATGCACTACACACACCACGTAGCTTTAGGTGCACACTGCAGAGGACAATGGCAGTACACACACAACGTAGCTTTAGGTGCACACTGCAGAGGACAATGGCAGTACACACACCACGTAGCTTTAGGTGCACACTGCAGAGGACAATGCACTACACACACCACGTAGCTTTAGGTGCACACTGCAGAGGACAATGGCAGTACACACACCATGTAGCTTTAGGTGCACACTGCAGAGGACACAGGCAGTACACACACCAAGTAGCTTTAGGTGCACACTGCAGAGGACAATGGCAGTACACACACCACATAGCTTTAGGTGCACACTGCAGAGGACAATGCACTACACACACCACGTAGCTTTAGGTGCACACTGCAGAGGACAATGGCAGTACACACACCATGTAGCTTTAGGTGCACACTGCAGAGGACACAGGCAGTACACACACCAAGTAGCTTTAGCCTACAAAAAATTACACTCTCTCTCTCTCTCTGTCTTCTCTCTCTCTTAACCACCGCAACACACTACACAAGGCCGACCTGCAGGTGGCCTTTTATAGTGAGGGGCGTGTACTAAACCCCCTGAGCCATAATTGGCCAAAGCCACCCTGGCTCTGGCCAATTATGGCTCTCCGTTTTTTGCAAGCTGTGATTGGCCAAAATTTGTAGAGAAAAACTAGGATGGCTGCACTCCAAAAACAATGTTGTTCCGTTTTAATAAAACTGGTCACAAAACAAACATGTCACAGCAAAAAATCAGATGAAAAAGCTGACGCGTTTCACACTATCATACAGTGCTTTTTCATAGCTTAGCTGTGATTGGCCAAGCATGCGGGTCATAGTGTATGCTTGGCCAATCATCAGCCAGCAATGCACTGCGATGCCGCATAACGTTCGTAATTCGACAGGCGAACATACGATGTTCGAGTCGAACATGAGTTTGACTCAAACACAAAGCACATCCCTACTTATTACAGTGATAATCACTGTAATAAGCATTCTGCAACTCTGTTCAAATGTTTTATTCATGAAACCCTGGTTACTACTGTGATGCGATTATTGGTATTTAGCTATCACATGCTATAGGGCTGCTGTGATTGGCACTGGTAGGATGTGATAGCTGTGCCCAATCATAGAGACCACACAGTAGTAAGCAAGGCATCATGAATGACAGCCTTGCTTACTACTGTGTAGACAAGAAGGACATGCGCCAAACTAAGTGTAGTAAAATAGGGATTTAATGAGGTAAAAATAGTAGTAAACAGTAGATTGGCTACTCACAAAACAATTGAGAGCAAGGGCACATCAGGGGTTAACGGCTGGTCAAGGGTCACAACGATCGTTTACAGCTGCAGGCAGGCTGACTTGGCCAAGTCATGGGAGATATGAAGACCCATCCTGGGGAAGCCTAGGAGAAGCAACAGGGGATCCAGGAGCCGCGTTTCCTGGATAGGACGCGCTATGCGTTCCAGCATGAAGCGCAGTCTGTCGCCGTACGACCGGAAGTGACGTCGAACCTCGGGCCAGCCAATGGGATGACGCGTTTCTCAGCATCCGCTGGTTCATCAGATCCAAAACGTCCAATAGGAGCGGGCGTATTATATATGCAGGGGATTATCGTGATTGGTCAGCGGGGCTTAATAAACAGAGTGCACACAGGAAGTGCTGGGAAATACTGACATAGATAGTAAAGGGCACTAGAATTATATATATATAAGCAAAATGCGGAAAAATGAAATATATATAAAATGTTAAAAATAATATATATAATTATAAAGAGGTATATATGTAAATAAATGAATATATATATATAAAAAGAATATATATATATATATATAAAGAGATTTATGACAACATTTCTGGAGAAAACTATAACATATATTAAGAATTATTTAAAAAATTATTCAAAAAATTCCTAGAAAAATTACTAAAAAATATATATATATTAAAAAATGTATATATATATACTG
This sequence comes from Rana kukunoris, assembly GCA_029574335.1. Taxonomy (NCBI): domain Eukaryota; kingdom Metazoa; phylum Chordata; class Amphibia; order Anura; family Ranidae; genus Rana; species Rana kukunoris. Next base: position 112,632,888 of record CM056053.1, on the reverse strand, counting down.
TATATATATAACATATACTAAAAAATATACTAAAAAATACACACTAAAAAATACCATAAAGTGCCATAGTCACAGAGACCCAATATAAAATGAAATAATATAATAAATAATAATCAAGCACATAAATTAGGTATGTATATATATAGGAGATATAAAGTCACCATACGCATATGCGCAAAGCAAACATAACTATGTGCGTATGGGTGACTACAGGTGACACATCCACAGACCAGGGTAATATATACACATATATACATGTAGGTGGGGTGTGATGCACATACACACACATGTATATACATAAAAATGTTAAATCAAAAAATCGTTTGGACAGTGATATGCGGGGGGAAATAATATAAAGCTGATGCACAAACAAGGCAGTCCTGTATAGTCATGAGTGTGCAGCAACATATGTATTCTCTGGAAGAAATTGTGTACGAAAAATTATACTATGTATATGTGTATACATACAAATACATGTATAATCGCATGCACACATGCATACCCACACACATAATACGGTGCAAGGAAGTATATCGTCAGTCACCAAAAATAATAAAGACGATAATACAGGAACAAATGATTATAAAAGTCATAACAGCAAAAAGGTAATTATGAGAGTGGATCATTAAAAAAGAAGTCTTAGATAATGTTGTTTGTTTCTATTTCCTCATTGAGTCCATGTGGCGTCATCGTATTGAGGGAATAGATCCAAAAGGTTTCCTGTCTGCATAGTCGTTGAAATCTCTCGACTGCAGTAGGGGTTTCAGGAATGGCCTCAATAACCCAAACCTGTAAAAGAGAAATGTCCCCATGATGGTGAATAGCAAAGTGTCGTGCGATACTAGATTTGGGGTCACCAGCATGAACTGCACGTCGGTGCTCCCCAAACCTAGTATGAAGGGCTCTAATCGTCCTACCCACATAAAGGAGTCCGCAAGGGCAAGAAATACAGTAAATGACATATGTCGTCGAGCAATTATAAAACGAACTCAAATTATAAGTCTTGTTGTTGGCTGTAAAATTCTTTTTACCATGTTTAACATAAGAACAAGTTAAACATTTGGCCTTTTTGCATTGAAACATCCCTACTAAGGGTATAAGGGTTAGTTGTTTAAGCCTATGAAGTTTGGTGTTAGCATTGGACTTTATTTTGCTAGGGGCTATCTTGCTCTTGATATTTGGGGCCCTACGGTACGCAAATTTTGGCTGAATAGTGATAGATGAAGACAAGAGGGGGTCCTGAGTTAGAATAGACCAATGTTTTTTAATGATATTTTCAATTTTTTTATGTTTAGCATGGTACTGGGTAATGAACCTGGTGGTGGGGGCCTGTTCAGTTTTCTTAGATATAGGTGGAGAATTAGAATCATACATAATGCAAGCAGACTCAACAAGGTTCGGAGGGTAGCCTTTGACAATAAATTTCTCTTTAAGATTAACACTCAAAGATTTGTAATCCTCCAATCTAGTACAATTCCGTCTAAATCGATGGAATTGACTTTTCGGAACATTATTGATCCATTTGGGGTGGTGACAACTAGAATGATGGAGGTAAGAATTCACGGCTGTAGGTTTAGTAAAATTCTTGGCACTGATAGTATTCCGGTCATGGAACAGTTCAAGGTCTAAATAACATATGGACTCAGGATCACTAGCTGAAGTGAAGGTCAAGCCAAAAGGGTTGTTGTTGCAGTAGGCTACAAAGTTGGTGATAGAATCAATGGAACCATCCCAGATCATGATTATGTCATCTATATATCGGCCAAAAAAAACGATATGTGCAGAAAATGGGTTATTCTTGTCTATATAAATGGCTTCCCAATGACCCATAGTGAGGTTGGCATAGCTGGGTGCAAAATTAGCACCCATCGATGTGCCTTGCTTTTGTAGGTAAAATTCATCATCGAACAGGAAGTAATTGTGTTCGAGACAAAAGCGAGTAGACAGCAAGATGAATTCTATCTGTAGTGTGTTTAAACTAGGGTCTGCATTAAGGAAATGTGAGACAGCCTCAAGTCCCACCGAGTGTGGTATAGAGGTGTAGAGCGAGCAAACATCAAGAGATAACCAATGGTAAGAAGGGTTCTTAAGGGTTGTTCTTTTTTGAACCCTGATGCTTGTATTGAGTGGGAAGGGATAGCAGAATTTTGTACCCAGAAATGGATACAAATCCTCATCAAGCATCGAAACAAACGTTTTCTTATGTTACGACAAAAAATCATAGACAACATTTCTAATTTTTATTCCACGCATTCCTCCCTACCTATTTTATGGTTTAAAACTTTTAAAATTAATACTAAAAAAAGTGAAGACTCTCTCATTGAGAATAAATTACATAAATTTAGGAGAGACCTAAATGATTACACACATAGTAGAGTGTTCAATTGGAAAAAAGCTCTGTCCCATCCCACTCCTGTACCACTCATGTCTCTGATTTTGAGACCTACGTCCATTCAACACCTTATTGACACATCCACCACCCAATCTGGGATGATAACATCTTCCGCCCACATACCTACATATTCCACTAGTGCCTCTTATACTGATGCTATCAGCACTAGTGTGCCTCACGACCCCATTCCTTTGATGGAATCCTCCCATCATACAATACATTCAACTATTCCTGTTATGAATGTACCCTCCTGTATTGATGATAGTGTGCCGGATGTAGTGCCTGCTGACACTGCACCAGTCCCTTCTGGAGGACCATTTACTACCATTCCCGACTCTTTTTTATCACAGGTCCCCCTTCCAAAACCTCTACCCTCCAAAATACAAACAAAAAGAAAACACATAGAAGAGGTACGAGAGGAGGCAGGGGGAAAAAGAAAGATAAATCCTCACTCTCCGCGCCCCGAAAAGTTGTGGAAACTGAAGATCTATAACTTATCCTCTCTTAAACTATGTGCACAGGAACTCTCACTTTTAGCGAAAGGCCTCAATTTCGCTCCCTCAATACACCCAAACTCTTTTACCATGTTTAAAGATCTCAATAAATTTATTCGTAATCTCACAGTAAAAAGACATTTTAATATGAAAAATTCATCTGCTCCTATTGAGTCCATGGTGCAATGTGATATCCCATTTGCCTTAGATACAACTGCAGACCTTCAGGCTATCCAAGATCTTTGTGATCTATGGAATGCAGATGAAGAAGAGGAGGATTTGTTAGTATGGTCTCAATACACTGAGTCTCCTCGGTCTACAGTCCATACGTCTTTTAGACCCAAGTCTATTTTTTTTCCCTGCACAATCCAAAGGCCCCTACCTTTCCACCTTTTATCAGGTGGTTTTCAAAGAGCTTACGGACCTCTGTAAAACAGACTCCAAGACCACCAGGTTTCATAGTAATCTTACATCTTCGGAATATTCAGCTCTAAAATCCCTTAGCACTAATCCTGAGATCATCATCAGATCTGCAGATAAGGGAGGGGGAATAGTTATACAGGACAAGGTTGACTATATGTCTGAAGCCAGACGATTACTCGCAGATGAAAATACTTATGAGAAACTTAAATATGATCCTCTGCCTAAATTCACTATTGAGTCATCTAATATTGTTCGGGAGGCCCTTGCTGTTGGCACCCTGAACAAATTGGAGGCTGCTTTCTTTTTAAAACCCTTTTTTCAAGTCCCCTACCTATATCATTGGCCTAAAATACATAAGGATGTTAATAATCCACCAGGTCGCCCGATTGTCGCCTCGATGGATAGCATCACCACCAGTTTTTCTCTCTATATCGACCATTTTTTACAACCGCTTGCTCAAGCTCTCCCATCCTATATTCGGGATGGTACTCATCTTATTGACTTGCTATCTCCCTATTCATGGGAACCTTCTTACCATTGGTTATCTCTTGATGTTTGCTCGCTCTACACCTCTATTCCACACTCGGTGGGACTTGAGGCTGTCTCACATTTCCTTAATGCAGACCCTAGTTTAAACACACTACAGATAGAATTCATCTTGCTGTCTACTCGCTTTTGTCTCGAACACAATTACTTCCTGTTCGATGATGAATTTTACCTACAAAAGCAAGGCACATCGATGGGTGCTAATTTTGCACCCAGCTATGCCAACCTCACTATGGGTCGTTGGGAAGCCATTTATATAGACAAGAATAACCCATTTTCTGCACATATCGTTTTTTTTGGCCGATATATAGATGACATAATCATGATCTGGGATGGTTCCATTGATTCTATCACCAACTTTGTAGCCTACTGCAACAACAACCCTTTTGGCTTGACCTTCACTTCAGCTAGTGATCCTGAGTCCATATGTTATTTAGACCTTGAACTGTTCCATGACCGGAATACTATCAGTGCCAAGAATTTTACTAAACCTACAGCCGTGAATTCTTACCTCCATCATTCTAGTTGTCACCACCCCAAATGGATCAATAATGTTCCGAAAAGTCAATTCCATCGACTTAGACGGAATTGTACTAGATTGGAGGATTACAAATCTTTGAGTGTTAATCTTAAAGAGAAATTTATTGTCAAAGGCTACCCTCCGAACCTTGTTGAGTCTGCTTGCATTATGTATGATTCTAATTCTCCACCTATATCTAAGAAAACTGAACAGGCCCCCACCACCAGGTTCATTACCCAGTACCATGCTAAACATAAAAAAATTGAAAATATCATTAAAAAACATTGGTCTATTCTAACTCAGGACCCCCTCTTGTCTTCATCTATCACTATTCAGCCAAAATTTGCGTACCGTAGGGCCCCAAATATCAAGAGCAAGATAGCCCCTAGCAAAATAAAGTCCAATGCTAACACCAAACTTCATAGGCTTAAACAACTAACCCTTATACCCTTAGTAGGGATGTTTCAATGCAAAAAGGCCAAATGTTTAACTTGTTCTTATGTTAAACATGGTAAAAAGAATTTTACAGCCAACAACAAGACTTATAATTTGAGTTCGTTTTATAATTGCTCGACGACATATGTCATTTACTGTATTTCTTGCCCTTGCGGACTCCTTTATGTGGGTAGGACGATTAGAGCCCTTCATACTAGGTTTGGGGAGCACCGACGTGCAGTTCATGCTGGTGACCCCAAATCTAGTATCGCACGACACTTTGCTATTCACCATCATGGGGACATTTCTCTTTTACAGGTTTGGGTTATTGAGGCCATTCCTGAAACCCCTACTGCAGTCGAGAGATTTCAACGACTATGCAGACAGGAAACCTTTTGGATCTATTCCCTCAATACGATGACGCCACATGGACTCAATGAGGAAATAGAAACAAACAACATTATCTAAGACTTCTTTTTTAATGATCCACTCTCATAATTACCTTTTTGCTGTTATGACTTTTATAATCATTTGTTCCTGTATTATCGTCTTTATTATTTTTGGTGACTGACGATATACTTCCTTGCACCGTATTATGTGTGTGGGTATGCATGTGTGCATGCGATTATACATGTATTTGTATGTATACACATATACATAGTATAATTTTTCGTACACAATTTCTTCCAGAGAATACATATGTTGCTGCACACTCATGACTATACAGGACTGCCTTGTTTGTGCATCAGCTTTATATTATTTCCCCCCGCATATCACTGTCCAAACTGAACTATTCCCGATTTTTTGATTTAACATTTTTATGTATATACATGTGTGTGTATCACACCCCACCTACATGTATATATGTGTATATATTACCCTGGTCTGTGGATGTGTCACCTGTAGTCACCCATACGCACATAGTTATGTTTGCTTTGCGCATATGCGTACGGTGACTTTATATCTCCTATATATATACATACCTAATTTATGTGCTTGATTATTATTTATTATATTATTCTATATTATTTCATTTTATATTGGGTCTCTGTGACTATGGCACTTTATGGTATTTTTTAGTATATTTTTTAGTATATATATATATATATATATATATATTTTTTAGTAATTTTTCTAGGAATTTTTTGAATAATTTTTTAAATAATTCTTAATATATGTTATAGTTTTCTCCAGAAATGTTGTCATAAATCTCTTTATTTATATATATATATATATATATATATATTCTTTTTATATATATATATATATTCATTTATTTACATATATACCTCTTTATAATTATATATATTATTTTTAACATTTTATATATATTTCATTTTTCCGCATTTTGCTTATATATATATATAATTCTAGTGCCCTTTACTATCTATGTCAGTATTTCCCAGCACTTCCTGTGTGCACTCTGTTTATTAAGCCCCGCTGACCAATCACGATAATCCCCTGCATATATAATACGCCCGCTCCTATTGGACGTTTTGGATCTGATGAACCAGCGGATGCTGAGAAACGCGTCATCCCATTGGCTGGCCCGAGGTTCGACGTCACTTCCGGTCGTACGGCGACAGACTGCGCTTCATGCTGGAACGCATAGCGCGTCCTATCCAGGAAACACGGCTCCTGGATCCCCTGTTGCTTCTCCTAGGCTTCCCCAGGATGGGTCTTCATATCTCCCATGACTTGGCCAAGTCAGCCTGCCTGCAGCTGTAAACGATCGTTGTGTCCCTTGACCAGCCGTTAACCCCTGATGTGCCCTTGCTCTCAATTGTTTTGTGAGTAGCCAATCTACTGTTTACTACTATTTTTACCTCATTAAATCCCTATTTTACTACACTTAGTTTGGCGCATGTCCTTGTCTACATATATTTTTCAGAGTCTGCTTCTGCTTCAGGATTGTGCTGCCACTAGTGTTGCTGGATTAAACATTGAACTTTTGGGACTTTTTATTTTGACCATTTTTTGTATGGTCATTCATTTGGACTATCATTATATGGTCATTTATTTTTTTCTTTGATATTGACATGGACCTTATGATCTACTAATTGTTAATTATATTATTAATTCTTTCGATTGCATTCTTTAAGTCGTGCGCCATCTACCTATATTTTTTATTGCTTACTACTGTGACTGTGATTGCTGTGATTGGTCACAGTGATAACATGATGCCACAGCTGTTCACAGTGGCCAGGTACCACGATCAGTTATCGGCTGTGTTCTGTGGACACAGCGGTAACAGATCACGCCACTGTGCACCCCATATGGGTACATCCTCCCAAAACAACAGAGCACCCACTCAGCTGTTTATATATTGATCATTTTAGTTTGCAATTAAAGTTTTTTTACCAATTTAAGGTTTTCAGTAAAAACATTGCTCCGTCAGTAAATGTGTCATACTTTGTCAGTAAAAAATGTTGTGAGGACTTGGCAACCCTGGTGACCACTAAGAAAAATGCTTCATATCCCCTAGAAACAGTAACAAAGGCAGGAGACGTTTCACTGGGAACCTCTGTGGAGTGCGATGTGTCAGAGCCAGAGTTTAGCAAGGAGAACTATTCTGCCACTGTGGTGGGAAAGAGAATGTCTGCAAAGAGAATATATTAAAGCAGACTGCCAAAATTATAAATGAAAATGCATTAATGCACACTGACATTTTTGAAAATGTTCTTCTGTATAATAAAAAGCCACAGGCCCAAAGTGATGAGAATATGCAAGGATTAATTGCAGAACACATGCAGGCTCATTATGTGGAAAATCAAATAGTGCAGCCTTCTACCCTTAAAAAATTGAATGCGTACTGCGTTAACGGCTCAGTTGCTTTGTTTCTCTGTCTCATTGGCCAGATGGATTGATGCTCAAAAGAGTGGAACATAGATAACATCGATTAGGATGGTTTGGCAAAATGTGTATTATATATATATATATATATATATATATATATATATATATATATATATATATATATATATATAAAAAATGTAAACCAATTATGCCCATGATTCAAGCCATGGTTAAACGCAATGCTGTTCTTTTTTTTTTATATACACAAAATTGCATTGAAGAAAATGCCAAATGATACAAATGGTCATGAAAATTTGGTTGCAAATAATGACTGTCAGCATTTAGAGTAGTTGCTGGTAGAGTGCCATGTGCCAGTGGAATTAGTCCAATGTGGGAGAAGGCTGCAGATAAACAAGTAAAGCCTATGTATGAGGATTAGTTTAATCTTGTGTCTCATCCAAACCACTTTAGGAAACCAGGAGTGATATAGCAGTGTAATTAAAAATTGGCCAGCAGCAGGACATTTTTTTTTTTTTTACTGAAAAGATTTGCATTTAACATAGAATGGAGTGGCTCCATGAGCCCAAACAAAAAGTCGTACAGGCATATTTCGGCAAAACATAGATACATTGGCCCAAATTCACAGAGCGATTACGCCTGCGCAACAGGAGATGCGCGTGCGTAAGTCTAAATGTGCGCGTGCGGACTTTTTTTGTCCCGCGTAATTTCGTTAGACTGGCGCATCCGTCCGCGCAAAAGTGCGATAGACACACCATTGATTTGCTAGTCAAATATGCTAATGAGGGACTTACGGGATCCACAAAACAACGTTGGGGCAGCGCAGGCGACGCAGTGTGCGCAACAGCAAAATGTCCTGTCTAAAATTAGAGCTGATAAAAGCTGGTCTAAAAAAAGAAAAAAAGTCTACTTATTAGATAAAGCAACACTGTTAGTGAGCAGCTCAGCAGTCACACGTGTTGCTCAACAATCTGTATGCCAACATGCCAGGGGCATCGTCGCGCATAGCTATACTACTGACTTTAGATGAACAAAGAAGGAGGAGGGCACGGAGGATGGCACGGAGGATGGCACGGGAGAGGATATACCGCACCCGCATAGACCTGTTTGGCATGAGTGATTCTGAGGTGTATCGCATCTTCAGATTCACCCCTCATGTCATCCTGGAATTAACCACAACCCTGCAGGATGACATCACCAGCCCAACACACCGCTCACATGCAGTGCAGCCACTGGTCAAGGTCCTGGCAACACTCCATTTCTTTGCCAGTGGCTCTTTTCAAAGAACAAGTGGAGTGGTGCCTGGGATGTCACAGTCCTCCATGAGCAGATGTGTGCACCAGGTTGTCCCTGCAATACTCAGACGCATGGCCAACCAAATCATCAAACACACCACTGAGGAGCTGCGACTGAAGACAATGACAGATTTCTACAGAATTGCCAGATTCCCACGCACCGTGGGGGCCATTGATTGCACACATGTGGCACTCCAGCCCCCCCAGGAGACAGAGCACATGTACCGCAATCGGAAGCATTGGCATTCCATCAATGTACAGGTGATAGTCGATGCCCAAGGCCTCATATGGCACGTCCGTGCCAAACACCCAGGGTCCAGCCATGACAGCTACATATACAATCAATGCCACATCCGATTGGAATTCGATCAGAACGTGTATGGGGACACCTGGCTGGTTGGTGAGTGACATGGGTGGCAGGCATGACTATCCCCTCCCATGATGCACATCACAAGGGGCACATGCATGACTAACATCCTCCTGTCTTTTCCCTTACAGGTGACTCTGCATATCCACTGGGAGCCCATCTCATGACTCCTATCCGGAACCCCCAAACCCCAGGAGAGGAAAGATACAATCAAGCACATGCCCAAACCCGTGCAGTGGTGGAGCGCACCTTTGGCATCCTAAAGTCACGTTTCCGATGCCTGGATAAGTCTGGGGGTACCCTGTTGTACTCCCCAAACTTTGTGTGCCAGATCATCGGTGCATGTTGCATGCTGCACAACTCTGCAGAAAGAAAGGGCCTGCAGATTGCCCTACGTGATGACCTGACCCCTGAACCAGACAATCCCCCCCTAACCGAGGTTACCCCGTCTTCTGAGGGAAGAGCAGCCAGGAGACAGCTCACATTGGGCATCTTTGCACGTTAAACACACACATTAATCATGGCACAATGAGAATGCATGCATGCATGCACACCACTGTGGTCCCTAGCACACACACCCCACATCCACATCAAATTGGATTGGCACCAGTCCACCATGCAGGACTTGTGAGCAGCAACGCCATGCCAAGGCTCCAATTATGTCACTGAACATTCATACACCATTCACACGGACCTGGGGATCACTTCTCCCTGGTCCTGGGGAACCCTTCTCCACCAAAATAGAGGGTGACACCCCTTTTCCGGCAGGAATGTCACCCCCACATTCACACAGCATTCACAACCCCCCCAAAAAAAAAATGACCCGCAAAATCAAAAAATGTCCAGCAAAAAAAAAATGACAAAAAAAAATATTTGAAAAAAAAAAAACAATTGGGGGAAAAACAAATTACTGCCCTCTGCGTGAGCCACGCCTGGGGCGCCCCCCGGCCACGGCCCCGGCTTCTCAGGGGAGACTCATGGGGAAGGGGTAAAACCGGGGAAGGAGGATCAGCCCCTGATCTCTGCCCACCTGGTGGCCTGCCCTCCAAGGCCACGGCAATTCTGTCCAGGGCAGCACCAACTGTTGCCGTGTTGGCCTGGATAGCCAGGGTAAGGGCCCTCACATCCTGCCCAACGCCTGCTGATGTCGTCTGCAGTTCGCTTAGGCAGGTTGTGAAAGCCCGGGAGTGGGAGTCCAGGTTCCCCAGCGTATCCTTGATGGAGGACAGGCTCTCCTCCATCCGCACCAATGTCTGGCTGACCTGTCCCAGATGGCGGGTCTGGAGGAACTGGTCCCTTCTCAGGGTGGCGGGCAGGAGATCGGCCAACCCCCTGGTGGTCTGGGATGACATCCTGCCTCCAGCTGATGCTTGTGGCCGGGGAGAAGGGGAGGCCCTTGTGAGGGGAGCCATGTTGGGGGAGGAGGGGGGGGCTCCCCCTTAGGGAGGCCTGCCTGCTGGCAGCCAGAGGGGAGGAGTCCTCAAAACCCAAACGTCCAGTGCCTGACATGGACTCCTCCTCCTCATGATTCTCCTCCTCCTCATGATTGTCCTGCTCCTCATGATTGTCCTGCTCCTGTTGAACCTCCTCCGCGGACTCCGGCCTTGTTGGGGGGGCCTCATTAGGCTGCTGTCCTGGGGTTGGTGCGGTCAGGCCAGATGGCCCTGCACCCTCCTGCACATCTGTGGATGACACAAAACATTCACAGGTTGGAGGATCCACACACTTGCCACATATTCCCTTTCACCCCCTCCCCCACACATGCTACACACCTGATATAAAAAAAAAAAACTTACCTGGCACCACGGGCTCCGGACTTGAGTCAAAGCTGGGCAGGCCCTCAACTTCATGCCGATTAAAGGTCAGGGCCACCGCACGCTCCTCCGCTGTCAGCCTAATATGGCATGGTGGGCCCCCTCCTGTGCCCCTGGCATGGGCATGCATTCTGGCCAGCTTCTTTTTGACCAGACGCCGGAGGTCATTGATTTTTTTGTCAATCCCAGACCTGGTCCGTGTCTCCCCCTGCCCCGCTGAATTCACCTGGTCAGTGATCCTATCCAATATCTCCCTCCTCCTGGCCGGGGTGGTGTTGGCACTCTCTGGGCCGTGGAGGTAACGCCCATACTCGCTAATGGCCCGGGCAAGAATCTGTTTTTCCACAACTGTAAAATTCAGCTTGCGTTTTCTCTCACTCATCCTTCCAAAAAAAACAGTCCCAGTCAACAAAATGCACGCACACAAACAAGCCCAACCAATCACAAAAAAAAACACACAGAGAGAAAACGACTTAGCAAGAAACAGTCCCCAAAAAAAAAAAAAAAAAATACAGCAGAAAAAGAAACAAAAATAAATATATCAATCAAACAAACAGTCTCTCAAACACTTATCAAAAACCACTTTCAAAAATCTACTAACAACCACTTGATCACACAGAACACTAATCTGACAACTACAAAACACACCGCAACGAACAACAAGAACAAAAGCACTTTGTTAAATGGGAAGGGACAAAGGGATGTACTTTTGCAAAGGAAGTGCGTTTGTGTGTGTCTATTTATGCTGTTTGCGTAGTTCACAACGTTGCCCTAGTCCATTTCCAATTTCACTGATTGCGCCGCTCCCGAGTTGTGAGCATGCGCACATCGGAGCTGACATGGTCTTGTTCAAGCGCGCATGCGCGAGCCGGCCGGCCCTTCATTTGCATGGGCTTACGGCTCATTTCAATGTAACACGCCCACGTCCTTCCCAATTTGTATTACTCCTCCTTACGCCTCTGGAAAAACGTTACGTATGCGCAATTTCCTGCGCAAAAGCTACGAGAATAGGGTGATTACACGGCAAAATTGCGCAAGTCTAACGTAAAGGCGGTGCGCTACGCCGGTCCAATAATGCGCAGATGTACGTGAATCTGGGCCAATATGTCTGAACAAGTCTACACAGTAAATAGCTTCCGGATTGAAATGATTTGTTTGGGTAAAAATGTCTTAGAAGAGTTGAGACATAAAGAGGAAGAAAGAGAGAAAGGGAAGGGGAGAGAGAGAAAGAGAAGAGAAAAAAAAGGGGGGGACCATGGGGGAGGGAGGCACGTTAGGGAGAGGAGAGTGGTAGGTGGAGAGGGAGGGGATATATTGGTAGGAAGAGGGGAAAAGATGAGGGCGAATGAGGCTTAATGAGGAGAGGGGGTACAAAAGTCACCAACTACCCTCTCCAGCATCTAGTGGTCAGAATGCTACTGTGCGCCAGGCCAGTAGTGTGAGTCTGAATCTGCGTCCTAGACTAAGGGCAATAATGCCACAGTGCGATATGAATCTGCATTATTAAGGAGATCTTTGTATGATTGAGAGCTTTTAAAGGTTGTCCATGTTTCCCATTGAGCAGTGAATTTAGAGATATTATCTGAGGCCGTGTAGATCAGTTCCTCCATCTCGGCAACACGGTTTATTCGAGAAGCCCATTCAGCCATGGAGGGCGGGGATGGTGATCGCCGATGTACCGGTATGACATTTTTAATTAAGAATAATTGGCATCAATGAAATAAATACATAGGCCAGGAAGGTGTTTAGCACAAGAATTAATAGACCATTGCAAAATATAACATCCCTGTTTACAAAAATAGTATACCGTATTTTAATAGGAATAAGAGCTGATAAGTTTACAATAAATAGTTTGTAAACAAAAAGCAAACAAACAAAAAAAGAATTAATAGACCACAACTGAGCAGTGTAAAATAGGCAAGTAGCAAGACAATTTAAAATAGCAAAGCTTGGCCCAAATTTACTGGAGACAAAGTGCACAGGCTGGAGCTTTGCTGTAAGAATTAAAGCAGTGCTACACTGCATCTGAGCACCACAAACGAAAAGTGCTATTTAATTCATTTTTAGTAATTAAAGCAAACTCACACATCCATCCATATCGCCATGCGTAATCACTTTTAACCCCCCTCCCCCAGCATTTTTGCCCATGGCCATCTTGAGTAAAGGCAGATCTTTCCGGTAGCATTTACTTCCTGGAGTTAATCTGTGTAATGGAACTGCTCACAGGCTAGCGCTTCCTTTCAGAGTTTGCAGCGTACAGAATCCTACCATCCCAGCAGGTTTGCTCTGATACTGGTCCTCTATGCTGTATCTGCTTCTCTCGCAACCTTACAAATTCCTCTTCCATGGCGGCTGGTATCTGTACCTCTCCTTTCCTCTGCTATCCGAAACTTGGATCCAGGTGGAGGTAAGATGTTACCGACTGCAGGAAGAGTCCCGCTGCTATCCACCAATGTAACGGAACATCTCACACTCCGCTTGAGTGCTTCCGTCCTATACCGCTTCCTATCAGTCTGGATAGAGATATTAGATATTCCAGCTGCCCTGAACACACAATGAGATGAGACTTGTTGGTGTGCTAAACATTGAGTGTTTAATAGAACCAAGAATGCAACCTTATATACAGTTTAAAAAGGAGGTAACCAGAACATAAATTAACATGAGCTAATTAACTAGTCATTTACCCAGACAAGGTGACTCTGAGATATGACCGTCCCGTCTCCGTTTACCTGTTATACAATACACATTATCATAAGTGTAAACACAGGACATCTTCACACAATAGCATAGTCAATTAGCACAGAGAACAGAGAGATGGCTGGAGGTGACGGCATTAGCATCTAACAGTATGAATGAGTCACTCTTACAATTAACCTGTTGAGTTTAGAATCAACAACCAGTAAATAGTTCTTTACAGATATCCTGGAATATATTTTGGATAATAATTGCATAATAATCCCATCTCAGGTAGTCCAAGATATCATTTCTCAGTCATTCTATGCCCCTGTCACAATCTGCCCTAAGCTTAGGCATGCAGACTTAAGGGTGTGTTTAGTTGAGAAAGCCCTTCCTTCCTCCTAAAGCCTTCTATGATATATAAAATAATTTTGGCCAAGTCCTGAAAACCAGGACGTAATTGAATAAATGTAAAAAAAAAAAAAGTTTAAAGCAAGTAAATATGATATAGTTACCTATCTATTTACTAAGGCCAGCAGCATAAGGATTAAAAATTGTCAATGTACTTCAACTCCATAGCAGACGGGAACGCCATTCCAGGGTAGGCACTATTGGCTCATATCTCAGTCATCCCCAAAGAAGGGAAGGACCCAACTATGCCCCAAAGCTACCAACCCATATGCCTCAATCCTCAATGGGGATGTAAAAATGTTAGCAAAAATTCTCGCCACCAGATTGAAATACCTAATCCCACTTGTTGTCCACCCCACGACCAGACTAGATTCATCACAGGCCGTGAAGCTCAGGATAATTCTATTAGAGCCATATAGCTCATTCATTGGGCGCATACCTCTCCTGACTCCTCTCCATACCTGATTCTCTCTACCGACATGGAGAAAGCATTTGACCGAGTGGACTGGACCTACTTATGTGCTGTACTTGAGAAAATAGGACTACGCACGCACATGTTGACTTGGATCATGGCATTGTATTCAGATCCAAGTGCACTGGAAGTTCAACATGGCACCTCATGGCATAGATCGAAGGTTAATGGATTCCTTTCCTTTCCAGATTATTGATCAGAAATGGCACGAGACAGGGGTGTCCGCTTTCGTCCATCCTTTTTTCCCGAGTGCTGGAACCGATTATACGCACCGTACGGGCTAACACCGACATTAAAGGACTGATGGTGGGTCATACAGAGCACAAACTCTTGGCATATAGCTAACGACATGCTATTCCACCTCACGGAACCCCTGATCTCACTGACAAATCTGATGCGTGAACTCCACCATTTTGGGTTGCTTTCTAATTTTAAAATTAATTACGCAAAATCAGAGATACTTACCATCCGGATACCACCCTCACTGACTGATCGGTTGCAAACGGCCCACCCATTTACCTGGGCCAAGTCATCCCTGAAATATCTAGGCATCCGGTTGACAGATAGATTTGACATCCTCTATGCTGCCAATAATTCCCCCCCCCCCCGCTAGCCACTGTGAAAAATTATTTAGATAACTGGACTAAGACAGCCTTTACTTGGATGGGGAGACTGGCCGTAGTAAAGATGAACACCCTCCCACGTATACTGTTTTACATGCTGTAAGCTGGGGATAGGTAGCGGGTACAAAAGCTCCCTGGGATGAGCCAGCACAGATACCAAAGTCCATCGGATCAGTGAACAACAGTGGGATGTTTATTGGTGCTATACAAAGTCTATTTACAGGTGCTATACAGTGTGCAGAAAAAAAAACAAAAATAGTCAAACAAACACCTAGCCGTGTCTCGGCTCTAACTACATGTTATGCAGGTACTAACTACTAAGCTAAACAAGCCTACCGCTTGTTAGCTCAAACACAAACTTCTCACCAGTTTTTTCAGCAGCCTCCTTGCTCTCACAGATTCACACTGTTTCCCAGGACAGAGCAATGGCTGCTAGCTCAGGTGAGCTTAAATTGGCCTGGGGGAGAGGGCCAACACCTGACCTGGATCAGGGATCAGAGATCCCTGAAAGTGTAAGAGAGGAGCCTGGGAGAGGTATAAACCCCGAACTGGACTTTCCCAGGCTCTCTCTGGGACGCTCTGCTACAATGCAGATTATAATCATTTCCCTTCCTAGAAGTTTTTTCGCCCAAGTGTCCAGTATGATATCAATGTTTATATGGCACGACCGGAGACCGAGAATTGAAACTACACCATTTCTTTGTGACTCACAGGGACTCCATACAGGATATCTCTACACTGAAATCTTTTGAACGCCTCTTTATAGAAGCGAAACCGATCCCACACATGATCTCTGAACTTTACTGCTTACTTTGCTTTACGAGCTCTACGCAGAAACCTACATTTGTTAGGACCTGAGAACGTGATGTAGAGACGGTTTTCACCCCCACTGCTTATATTGGTCCAGCAGTACACCAGCACCTATGCAGCCATTGTGCTATATGCTGGGTGTTTGGTGTGCTCCTGTACCTTTTTAAGAGGGGTGGCTCCCCTTCAGTCCACCTGCCCTCATCTATCCATTAAAATGCATGTGCCTCTACTATGGGGACACTCACTGTTTAGTGTTAGGACCACAGACTACAGGGTGCCTTGGTGTGGCTCTGTGGCTTACGCATGCCTTTGTAAATGCGTGCGGACAAAACCCCTGTTTTAACGCATACTGTTAGGCCGCGTACACACAATCGAATTTGTCCGCTCAAACTGGTCCGACGGACCAGTTCAGCGGACAAATCCGATCGTGTGTATGAACTAGCGGACATGTCTGACCGGCGGACAAATTTTAAAACATGCTTTAAAATTTGTCCATCGGCGACATGTCCGTCGGATATGTCCGCTGGTTAGTACATTAACCAGCAGACATATCTGCCCGCACAAGCGTCGTATGGATGCGACGCATGCGTGGAAGTTCTTTACTTCCAGGTGCGGTGACGTGGCGGCGTCAACGTCACCACCACGTCACCGCGCTGTCTGCCGGCGGGGATTTTGATCCGATGGTGTGTACACGCCATCAGACCAAAATAGCCCGGCGGACATATCCGATGAAAACGGTCTGATCCGATGAAAACGTGGCCTTAGGCAGGTTAATTTGGTTGTTCTGCAGGCTGGTCGGTAAGGAGGCCTGTTTTTTTCCTGGGCATTCCCCAGGTTTTGTTGTTAACATCCCAATCAGCATGCTATCAGGCTATGCAGTGTCTCTGCTGCAAAGTGATCGTCAGGGAGCTTACCTGCCTACAACCAATAGTGCTGTACTCCCGCACATGCGACCAACAGCCCTATAATGTAACTAGCACTGGGTCCTAATCTACTGCCACTGCTGCCATTGAGACAGAGGACTGGACTGGCGCTGTCAATACAAGAGGCAAGACAGCAAGAGAAAGTTAGGAACCCCAATGGTGGTGAAACACCAGGGCTCAGTCGCAAGCGCAACTTTTGCAACCATGGTATTTCAGCCACTGCGTTGGATCCTTATATGGACTTCCCTGATGTGTAGGTGACAAATCTTTTACTTTCTGCAATCATGGGGGGCCCCAAACATCGGGAAAGGTTCCACTGCAAGACTGTCCCCTACAATGGGAGTAAAGGGTCCTGGGATCAGTGGGAAGCAACTCAGGCCCAGCACAGGGGAAAACGCCCAAGGACCCATTGAAAGGGCCCTTCAACTGATGGGTGGGGATCAGGGGGGCCTTTCATGGTTTGTTGCACCGAGGGCCCTGAAGATACTAGTTACACCCAGTAGTGTATTTAGGTTTTGTGCTACTCTAGGCTTGACTAAACTCATGCACCCCTAATTGTCAAGGCCACACCCTTGCTGTTTAAGACCCGGCCTGAAATTTTTAAGTGGGCACGCTAGTTCTGGGGATTTCCCTAATTTGCACATATTTCCTCTCACTTCCTGATTGGCTTTGAGGCTGGAAGTGAAGGGAAATGTCTGCAATGGATGGACAGGGATGGTAACAAATAAACTGACAAGGGCTATAACCCTCCCTTACTCTTACTTAAAAATAAGTGTTGCCTATAGTTCTACTTTAAGCACAAATTTCTGTAAATTTTTTGGAGAGGACTAAGAAGATCCCTGGGACAGACTCTGGAGATGATACACGTGAGTTACCAGACTCTATTGCCACCTTCCCCACTAGCAACCAGCCTGTAATGGACACTGTCCTTAGAGACATGCTGGTGTCACTACAGGCTGATATGGTGAACTTCTTACAGAGGGTGAATGCAGAACTGGGAGAGGTGGAGGAAAGGGTGGAGCATGTGGAAACCAAGATGGGGGGATATGCTACAACTATTAACAGCCTGGTGGATACTAGTGAAGCTCAGGAGGAGACCAACAAATGGCTTAAAAGCAAATTAGCAGAAATCGAAGATAGGTCTAGGAGAAACAATTTAAAGATCCAGGGTATACCTGAATCAGTGCTCCCCAATGACTTAAGATCATATGTGACCGATCTGTTTTCATCGCTCCTCCCTGACCTTACCGACATAGACCTTACTATTGACAGAATTCATAGACTCCCAATGCCTGCCTTCCTCCCTGCAACCGTACCCAGAGATGTAATTCTGCGTATGACCTTTTTTCATGTGAAGGAACGGCTTATGCAGGAGATGCGTAAAAAGGACAATATGGAGCTGTGGTGGCTCAACGCGATTGGCACTGCGCTGACAAGCCATTCACCTCTGCAGCCAAGGGTTCGGATCCTGGCCTCGGCTACATGTGAATTGAGTTTGGTGGTCTCAGCCCGGCTCCCGGTAGGTGTGCTATGCAAGGTACGCCTGTGCTTAGTACGCCCAGTCCCCCCACAAAAACCACCACCACACTTGCACGCACACGAAATTGGTTAACACGCACGCACTTTGGCCATGCGGTCTCCAAAAAAAGAGAGGCGAAGGACCTACGGGGCTGGCTGGGTGGGCTAGACCTCCTCACTCCCTCATAGGGGGAGTCCTTCTGCCCCGTTGGGGTCCCGTTGGGCCCCAGTTGGGCTCCCAAGTGGAGCAGGTAGGGCGGGGTGAGTGGGAGGCCCCCACCTCACACCCGCCATTGCCACCTGGGGGCATGGAAAAGGATGGCAGATTGCCTCTGGGGGGAGGTTCTGCCTACTCCCAACTCCTGCAGTCCGGCTCCTCTCTCTCAAGTTCACGCACAAAAATACACTTAAAAAGAAAAAAGGACAATATTCCTTTCAAGTTTCATGACCTGCAGTTTTACCCCGACCTCTCCCAACATACGCTTCAAAAACAGCGGAACCTTGGTACCATCACCAAAGCCCTAAGGAACAATGACATTCGCTGCAAGTGGGGTTTCCCCACCAAACTAATCGTTACTTATAAGGATAAGTCGTTTAATGTGGATTCCGTGGATAGGGGCATTAGTCTATTGAAGGAGTGGGGTATCCTACCAACCTCCAATGAGGGCGCCACAACGCACTCTCCAGTAAATGCGGTCGACCCCGACTGGAAACGGGTTACACAGAAGAATGCCAGGTCGCACAAGTAATTCTCCTTCAGTTGTCCTTAAGCAGGATTTATGAGACAACTCGTGGTGACCGTAACAGGTCTTGGGCATGAACTTTCCCCACATGCACTCTGGGGCACTCCCCAGCTGATACTTTTCGTTACCACAAAAGTGGCTGGTTATATGTTGACGTTCTACATACTTTTTTGTGTTACTTTTTTCTTTCTTCTTGTTTCTAACACCTTTTGGATCCATACAGATTTCTTCGTGATTTTGAGACGATATCGTTTTGGGGCCTCTGTCCGAACTCCACCTCACAATCCTACAAAAGACTTGTCCACCTGTTTGTCGGTATACCTACCTAGTCCCGCAGTGAGTAACCCTTCTCCCCAGCTTTGGCTGGGTTTATCATTCAGTTCACTGAGGATACCATGGTTCTTATGTAAATTCCCACGCCTGCAGATGCACAATCCCCTGATGTCTTAAATGGCAGTTAAAATTTTGTCCATTAACACCAGAGGCATGAACCATCCTATTAAAAGGAAGTCCCTGTGGAGAGAAGCTATGCTACACAAGAGTGACATTGTATGTGTCCAAGAGACTCACTTTGACAAACACTCCCTACCTTGGTGCTCTCATAGGAGTTTTCCCCACGTGTTTTTTGCTAACGCAGATACTAAATCCAGAGGGGTTTTAATAGCCATACGGGATACGGTGGCCTTTACACTTCATACGGAACTGACTGACCCAGGTGGGCGCTACCTAGCCTTGGTGTGTGACATCAACTCTGTGACCTACACCATTGTTAACATATACGCCCCGAATACCCATCAAATACAATTCTTCAACAAATTAATGAGAAAGCTCCATCTCATTAAGAAGGGCCTTCTTTTGATATGTGGAGACTTTAATGCTGTACCCAACCTGGGCATGGACACTACATCCACAGCACGCAGGAGTGGAGTACCTCTACAGGGGGCTATCCAAGGTGCTGAGTTATTCGATTACTTATTTTTCGGCTCCACACTGCACGTATACAAGAATAGATTTATTCTTGCCTGACTATAACACTCTGACTGGGTCTATTTCTGCTTCTATTAACGAAATTACTTGGCCTGACCATGCCTCGATTACTGTGTCACTTCAAGATGGTTCTTCCACCAATCCTCAGCCTGTGTGGAGACTTAACACATTTTTGCTACAACAACCTGATGTTAAACGATCTATAGAAAAACTGCTAATAGAATTCTTTGAACTTAATGCCACGCCTGATCAGGACCAGTTTACCTTGTGGTCCGCCCACAAGGCGTATATTCGGGGAATCCTCATACAACTAGGGGCTAGGGCAAAGAGGCAGCGGCAAAAGAAAATCAAAGACCTCACAGACGAAATAGCGAAGCTGGAGGGTGAAAATAAAAAACGAGTCTCCCAATCAGTGTCCCTTACTCTCCTGCAATTAAGGGGTTCCCTCAGACTCCTCTTACTGGAGGACTTTGAGCAACACTCCAAACGAATGAAGATGAATTATTATTCACAGGGCAACAAGGCAGGCAAATTATTAGCGAATAAACTTAAAGGCCGTAGGATCAAAACTAGAATCCCCTACATTTTACACCCTCTCCATAAAACAAAAATGTATCATCCTCAGGATGTGGCGGATTCTTTCAGCCATTATTATGGTGCCCTTTATAACCTAAAGGAGGATGGGAATACCCACCAGCCCACTACCTCTTTGATCAACAAATTTTTGAGCAAGGTGTCTCTGCCCCAACTATCCCCAACCCAAATTGATTCTCTAAATTTACCTTTCACTGTTCCGGAAATCCAAAAGACTATTGATTCCCTCCCACTTAACAAATCCCTGGGGCCTGATGGTTTTGTGGGGGAGTATTACCAATTGTTTGGATCTATACTGTCACCGTACCTCGAGAATGTATTTAATAAAGCTGCCGCCTCCTCGTCCTTCCCATCGGAAATGTTGGAAGCATTAATTGTGACTTTGCCCAAGCCAGGGAAGACTCCGGACACGCCGGCCAACTTCAGACCTATATCTCTGCTAAACACAGACCTCAAACTATATGCCAAACTTATTGCCAACCGCCTGGTAGATATAATGCCCTAATTGATTCACCCTGATCAAGTAGGATTCACGAAGGGGCGTCAAGCTTCAGACGCTACGCGAAGGTTGGCCAATATTATCCACCTTGCGGAGGTTCAGCGAAGGCCTTCTCTGCTCCTTGCCTTGGACGCGGAGAAGGCCTTCGATAGGGTCCATTAGGGATACCTAGAGCTGGTTCTCAAGAAGTTTGGGTTCAGAGGATCCATACTGTCCGCCATGATGGTTCTCTACCCCCTGCCATCGGCTAGAGTATTCACTTCAGGCACACTCTCTAAACCCTTATTCATCACTAATGGCACGCGCCAGGGGTGCCCGTTGTCCCCTTTAATCTTTAATTTGATTTTAGAACCCCTTGCTACATATATTAGATCTCGTGATGATATTAGCGGCTTCCCCACTCCCAGCACAGAACACACAATCAGCCTATTCGCTGATGACATCATCCTGATGCTCTCAAATCCTGATACTTCCCTGGCTTCAGTGCATGAATCACTGCAACTATTTGGAAAAATCTTGTATTATAAAGTTAATGAAAATAAGTCTGTTATTTTGGGGCTAGGTGTTGGTGCTGATCTAAGACGTTCACTCAGCTCACGATTTCCATACGCATGGAGTAATGAGGGCATTAAATATCTAGGTATTACCCTGCCCGCTTCATCGAAAGTGTTTTTTGCATCCAATTAAGCGCCATTTCTGGTTTTCCTCCCATCTAAATTGGAGACTTTAGCCAAAACAGAACTCTTATGGTTTTTCCGCAACGTATCTATTTGTTCAGGACCCTCCCTATCCCGGTTCCTACCTCTTTTTTTTACTTCAATCCAAACCTTAATCCATCAATTTTTATGGAGAGGTAAAAGAGCTAGGTGGGCGTTTAGGAACTCTATAACTTCTAAAGGGGCCGGGGGGGGGGTAGGGAACATAGTAGTCAGGGACTACCATGTAACTGCCATCCTGGCACAACTGAGGACTTGGTTTCCCGGTGCTTCCGCCACAAGATGGCGAGAACTGGAAGAAATCCAATATGTTCACGGTAGCCTTCATGATCTTTTGATGGTTTCTTTCATTTCACCTAAATCCCCAGAAGGTATGTCTCCCACGATAGCAGCTTCTTTGAACGCCTGGGGCGTCCTAGTAAAAACATCCCAGAAACACCTTCCTATGACATCTTTCTCATTACCGGTCTCATGTCTTGCGGGTGTGATACCGGACTTAAATATAACTCAGTGGATCAAAAAAGGAATAGTTAGCATCTCGGATCTAATGCTAGGCCCTAGTGGGAAGACCTTCTGAACACTCCAAATAGAATTTGGTTTAGGAGAGCCTGAATACTTTACGTTCCTGCGAATAAATCACTTTCTTAGAACTAACCCACCCCTTACAATCCAACTCCCTTGGAGGGTGGCCCTATACTTCACCAAGCAAACCTCCAATATCAGGGGAATTTCCCTGTTTTACAATACTATGGGCAATAAACTACTTTTTAAAAAAAACTACCAATGTGGTAGCGTGGGAAAGAGATTTGGGCGTATCATACTCCCAGGAAAAATGGCAGCAGGCTCTGCGAACTACTTATGCCTCCACTAGGAGCGTTAACCTCTGGGAACAGTATCAGAAGATACTCATGCGGTGGTATCTAACGTCATGTAGGATTTTGAGATTTAGTCCCCAGGTGTCCCCGTTATGCTGGAGAGGCTGTGGACATGTGGGAACTTTGTTTCACATACTATGGGAATGCCCATGTATACGACCAGTTTGGCATGACGTCTTTGCCCTGGTTGCTCAGGTGGTGAAAGTGGGAATTCCAAAGTCCCCCGGGATAGCGGTTCTCTCACTGGGGATAGACTCCATCCCGAACTCTGAAAGAATGATTGTGTCTCACATTTTGCTGAGCACCAGATTGGCCATTACCCACCACTGGAAAGACCAGAAGGTCCCCACAATACAAGAAATAATTGCAACAACCAACACGCACATTGGCTACGAACTGATGTTAGCTGGCGAGCGGTGGAAGTCGTGGACTGACTGGTACAAAGCAAGACCCGGTTAAGTTTAATGGTTATTGGTTTAATTGGTTACTTGATTGCTTACATAACTGTTTTGCATAGAAATGGATCCTATTTTGTATCTTATCCCTGCATATATCTCTCTCTCTCTCTTCTCTGGCCTCCTTTCATCCTCTCTTTCTCTCCTCCCTCCTCTTTCTCTCTTTCTTTATTTTCGGACACCTCTCTCTCTACTGGGATATCATTTTGACGGTCTTACTTGTGATTCTTTTTTTTTAAGACATGCTTCTCTGGGGCTTGACTTCTCAGGGGGGGCCCTCCTGAAAGGACACAGCTTGATCCCGTTGGGGTGTCCTGGGGGCCCGCTCTCTCCTCTCCTCGCTCTCTGTCCCTCTCACGACTTCATCGCATTGAAAGTCGCCTTGACCCTTTAGAGAAGTCACTTGTACTTCTATTTTCCAAATATTTTCTCCTGTATTTATAATGACGTTATGATTATATCCTTGTTACTATGCAACTAAGATGTCAAGCATTTTTTTCTTGATTTCCAAATGTGTGTCACCTATTGTTTGTCGCACTTTAAAATCTAATAAAAACGATTGAAACATAAAGGAGAAGGGGGCCTGTATGTAGAAAATTATTATTTGCAGCATTAATTCTGATCACAATGTTATGACACGTTTAACTAGTAAGATTTTTGTATAATAATTATAAATATTTTTTCACACAGGTAGGTGCTAAGGCATGCACCGGTTTTTGTTTATACATCTGTAGGTGCTTGCAGGCAGCAGATTGCCTATATTAATGATTGCAAATGCACATCTGAGTTTGACAGACATGCAAGGCTCTGAAAGCATACTACAGGAAATTAAATTTGGGATTAAAAAAAAAAATTGCACTCACCTATGTGTCCCCAGCACCTCTTCTCTGAGGTCTGTCAGTCACCACTCTCTGCTCTGCCCCTCCAGCGCTCACTGTAGCACCAGGCTTTTGAGGGGCTGGCTCAGGCTCCTAACGATGGTCAGGCATCTGGGCAAATGCCAACATTATTTTCAGGATCCCTGCAGGGTCTGGACAGGCTCTGTGACATCACTATAGCCAGCTGCCGGCTGAATCTGGGACACAGGAGTGCAGATTTAAGCGCTCCTCTATGGCCTCCAAGAGAAGTATGGTCAAAAAGCATCTCTATACTTCTCCTTTAATTAAGCTTCCTATGCTAGAAAACTGGTACAGCAAACTGTCTGGAGTGGCATGTACCACATTAACTAAGCAGATAGACCTGTTTTAGGTTTATCTGCACCACACATGCCAGTATCTATTTAAGAGTGAAATAAAAACTGGAATGAATTTAACGACTAATTAAGAGATCGCTATAGTTTTCTGTATAGATCTACATTATATCAGCTCCTGTGTTGGCATAAGGAATATGGGCTGTTGTAAGACAGCAGGCATTCCTCTCTTTGCTCATACAAGCCGAGCCTTAACAACCCTCCTCCTCCCTCCTGATCTCAGCTGAGCAGGGGATGGGCATAGACAAAAGAATCTGGAGAATGCTTCTCCAGCTATTTTTGTGCTGTGACAGACACAGCATAGAACATGAAGCAGATCATTCCTAAGTAACAAAGAGGCTTGCAACCCTTTTGATATTAGGGGAAGCATCTGCTTTGTTTTCTAAAGCTGGGTATACACTAGTAGAATTTTAAATTATTTTTTTTTCAGAACAGAATGCCATTTGAAAGTAGTTCAAGCTTTTATTTGCTTTTAGTATTTAATTTTGGAACAAATGGTCTTTACCAAGTCAAAAACACATACACTGTAGGATTGTCCCGATACCGATACTAGTATCGGTATCGGGACCGATACCGAGCATTTGTCATGGAAGTGACGCTCCATGGTGCCGTCAGTGATGCCCTTCTTGGTACACCCTGCACTCAGCCACAGTATGCCAGCAGCGGACATCTTGTTACACCCATCCCATATGCAGCTGAGTGCAAGGGGTACCAGGATGGGTGTTGCAGGCAGCCTTGCCTAATAGCATTTTAGTGCCTGCCCATCAGTGCCCCTAAATGTCACCTATCAGTACCATCCAGCCATTAGTGCCCCTGCCGGTGCCCCCAGTCGTTAGTGCCACGTGCCAGTGCCCACCAGCCATTAGTGCCATCTGCCAGTGCCAGCCAACTGTCAGTGCCATCTGCCAGTGCCCCCCAGCCATCAGTGCCACCTGCCAGTGCCTGCCAGCCATCGGTGCCATCTGCCAGTGCCAGCCAGCTGTCAGTGCCGCCTGCCAGCCATCAGTGCCATCTGCCAGTGCCAGCCAGCTGTCAGTGCCACCTGCCAGTGCCCGCCAGCCATCAGTGCCATCTGCCAGTGCCTGCCAGTCGTCAGTGCCACCTGCCAGTGCCAGCCAGCCATCAGTGCCACCTGCCAGTGCCAGCCATCAGTGCCATCTGCCAGTGCCAGCCGTCAGCGCCATTTTCCAGTGCCAGCCAGCCGTGAGTGCCATCTGCCAGTGCCAGCCAGCCGTCAGTGCCAGCCGTCAGTGCCATCTGTCAGTGCAAGTCAGCCATCTATCGGTGCTACATATGAGCGCCACTTAATACTATCAGTGCTGCAAATCAGTGCCACCTAATTTGTATTGTGCTTTGAGAAACTGTCACATGACATTTAAAAAAAGTACAGTACTGAAAAAAAGTATCGGTACTTGTACTCGGTCTTAAAAAAGTGGTATCGGGACAACCCTAATACACTGTTCAAAATCGATGTATTCCAGAAAAATGTATCCTGCTCCTTGAAATTTTCTCTTTACTATGATCTTAAACAATCTTTGATTTGACCCCATTGATAACAAAATTCTACTAGTGTATAGCCAGCTTTAGTTTAAAAAGAATAGTGCAAGCATTTGCTTGCACTACTCTTTTTTTAATTCCTCCCATTTCTGGCATTTGGTGATGTTCCTGCATGCCAGTCAAATTCAAATGTGCAGCTGTGTCCCTACAGCCATCGTTTCTCCATTCACTGGTATAGTCAGTCTGTAATGCAGCTACGGGAGGCTCTAGACACTCAGCTTGATTTTGAGAGGGGCTCTGCATTAATGTCTGTAATTAACTATCTACAGTTTTATTTAATCTTGCCCTAGTCCCATGCTCACCCATAACTGAAAGTGCTGAAAGTGAGAAAAGATGAGTATAGTGCTGGAGAGAGACAAAGCTATGTGAACCTTGTACTTTGCTCTGCATTGGCAAGTAAACATTTAACAAATCTGGGCAAATCCAACTGTGCAAATGATCAAAAAATTTGAGGATTACATTTCGAGGAAACTTACAGATATTCAGAAATGCTAAACCCCTGGTCATGCCTGACTTTGGTACGTTTCTGTCACAGTCCAAGAACAAGCATGATGTGAATAAGTGTCAGAAGAGTATCAAAAAAACTTTACACATGTTCCACATCAACAACCTAGCCTGGATTCACACTGCCACGACTTCAAAGTTGCGCGACTTTCGCACAACTTTAAATGACATCCCTGCATGATTTCATATTGGCTTGCTTCTGCAACAGAAGTCAATGCAAGTCGTTTTGAAGTCATACCAAAAGTAGTGCAGGCAGGGCCGCCATGAGGGGGGTTCAGGCAGTACACCTGTAAGGGGCCCGGGGGCCCCAGGGGCCTGGAGGACACCAGGGCCCCAGATGGCAACCCCCTCTTTTTTTATTTATTTTTTTATAAAAAAAAGATATTTTTTATTAAAAAAAGATATTTTTTTAATATATTTGTATTTTATTTTTTTATTAAAGGGCCAATTTTTTGCTTTTATTTTTTTTTAGAGGTCCAGAAGTCCACAGGGGCCCGGAGGCCCCCAGAGCCCCCGGATGGCAACCCCCTTTTTTTTATTTATTTTTTATAAAAAAAAAATATTTTTTATTAAAGGGCCATTTTTTTTAAGGGGTCTGGAGGTCCCCAGGGGCCCGGAGATCCCCAAGGCCCCAGATGACAACCCCCTGCTCCTCAATTTGCGGCAGCAACCCCCCCGCTTCTTAATTTCATGCCGCGGAATCCCCCCCCCTGGTTTTCTGCTCCAGGGGGCCCCCATGCCTGAAGCTGTGTAAGGGGCCCCAAAATTCCTGATGGCGGCCCTGAGTGCAGGAACCTTTTTCTAAGTCAGATAGACTTGAGTTGTGCCGATTAGAATGGTTCAATTGCAGTTAATGGTCCGCAACTTGCAATGCGAATTTGAACACTCAAATCGCATGACAAGTTGTGGCAGTGTGAACCAGGGCTAAGAGCCCAATTACACCATATGTGTTAGGCTAAACAAGACAGCCCTGCCTAATGTACCCAATGTAAATACAAGATAATGTACCTTCCGTCTTCTTAGTTTAGTTTACATGACTGCCCTGCATGCCATACTACATCACACTGAAACTTGCTGTGGTGAATAAAAGTAAATTAAATGTACATTTTTTGACATTTCAATAAAACAGAATAAACAAAAAATAAAATAATAAAATAAACAGTGCAATATATCATTTACAACGCATCAGCACTGCTCCATTTGCAATGTCCACCAGCAACAGTAGTATAGCATGGTCATTGGGGTGAAGGAGTCTTCAAACAGCACAAAAGCTAAAGCATCAGAATGACAGGCAGAGAACTGTATTCTCAAATGAGAGTTCAGTAATAACAGCTGTCATTAATTTTTCATGACATGTCCTGTTAAATAGGTTTACATCTACTATAACGTCATAAAAAAATACAATAAAACCACTAACGTTATAACATTCACTCTATTTACCTTATTATGTGTTCTGAGTAATCACTTGGAGAATAGACACACAGAGGATCAGCAGAAGTGTATTTTTTAAAACCTGGGTTGTGTAAATTCTATACCTGATTCCCGCTTCATCAAACAGTCAAGCCTTTGACTTGGTGGATGTAAAAAACATAGGTTTTAACCATTTGTTGGATGTCATTAGTGTGTGCTAGATATTACCCATATGAAGGACAAAGTGTAGAGTGAAACTGATAGCTTTAGATCACACCTGTAATACGTACATTCGTTAGGTGGAATAAAAGCCAGATATTTATTTATTGTCCTCTGCTTATGGTACAAAAATAAGCCAGTGGTGCACAAGCTGCTTTTTGGGGCCTCTTGTGAGCTTTTGTTGAACAGTGGAAATGCATGTCTTTGGAATAGTTGATCTTTTGACAGTCCGATTGTTCTAATATGAATAATGAAAAACTTCTGTATGGGCACCTTGTTGTTGACAATGGAATAAGGTGGAGGAGTAGAGAAAGCAATAAAGTGGTAGCAAATTATATTAGAGCAGAAACAATAACTTGTTGACTGCACAGGAAAGGGCGGCCAGAGGAGATCTAAAGGTATTGCATCCCATCAACATTGGACAAGTCAAGAAAGAGAATGCTCAAACAAAGAGCAGAGATTTTTAAGATGACAATAACCTATATCACATCTACTAAAATGTATTTGTAATCAGAGTCTTTGAGTAAGGAATGCGTTGACCCTAATAACCAAGGCCTGGAGTGTGCCTTTGGCCGGCTGGTAGGTACGCCTGAAAGAGGGCATACCCTGAACAAGAAAGTACAATGAGAATGTATGAAAGCTGGGGGAATGGGTGGGTGGGAACCCAGAACCCGACGCCGACCCAGCACCGACAGGGAGGGAGTCTTAAGTACTCTCAGACTCCTCCCACAAATGCAGGCCGGCCTCCGGCCAGCCTTCTGACTTGTAATCAGAGTCTTTGAGTAAGGAATGCGTTGACCCTAATAACCAAGGCCTGGAGTGTGCCTTTGGCCGGCTGGTAGGTACGCCTGAAAGAGGGCAAAAGACACATATTTAGGTGAAGAGGGGTAGATGAGCGACCAAGAAGCAAAGCAGCACGCGCCCGGATGGCAATCGTATGTACACCTGATAAGTAGCCGTTATGACTGGAGAAGCTACCGACTCGTAACCTGTGATAGAAGGAAGCCCCTGCCGAATGCGTGAAGCAGCCCTGAACTTGACCAATGCCCCGAGAAAGAATGATTCGAGCCTGCGACAACCCATGTGAGAGCCTGACACACTTAAGATGAGTGGACACTTGTGGGCAACTGAACCAGAGCTGGCCCTGAGAAGCCCCTACCATACTGCCTAACAATGAAGCCACAACCGGACACCAGATACGTAGCCCCGTGAGGAAACCCCCCCCCCCCCCCCAACCCCTGGCCCACCCATACTTAATAGGAAAGTGAGCGGGTGAGTTGCAAAAAACTGACAACTAGCAGGAGCCTAAAGTGCTGGATACCTGATGGACATGTCGACGGAGCAGAATGACGAAGCCCTTGCGCTAAGGTAACAACAACCCAACATGGCCCATACCGACCCACAGAACCCGTTCTTACCTGATAGACTTGGTTAGCAGGTTACCGGCAGAAGCAAGACCCGATGATGCTGCACAAAAAAGACTTACCTTGCCACCGGCATGACTGACGAAATCGCGCATAAGGATAGATGACATCGGTATGGCAGCTAACCCAAACCACCCCCCCCCCCCAAGTGCTGAACGCCAGACCACGGACAAGTACCTAATGACCAGTTTTGCAGGAGAGCAGCCCATAGTAGCAATGCTACCAACCTTGCCACTAGGAACCTAACCCAGCCCCCCCACCTACGGCATGAAGGTAGAGAACCAGACCAACCACCCCTGGAAAAGCTGCCTCCAGAACTTGATTGGAAATGAAAGCATGACTGTCAGCTGAAGCCACAACACTGAAAACCTGATGATGCAGTGATGAGCCCCGAAAGTAGGTCTGAAAGTACCCGCAGTAGGGATGTCAGAGAAACAGGGATGGGTGATCCCACCCCCTCTGACAAGGAACACCCATTGCTCAGACATAAACCAGAAGGCCTGATAGACCGGACCCCAAAAGATGACATGGCCGGCAGAAATGGAAGAGCAGGAACTGGGGGTGCGCTGACACAACCTAGACAAGACAGAAACCACACATGAAACAACAAACGCCCTCCGTGCCTACCTAAGACCGCTGCGCTTGAATGCACCCGATGACACCCCAACCCAGCGTGACTGGCATGCGAGCCTGAGTAACCTGTCGCGCAGAGACAGACAATAACTGAACACTCAGGGTTAGTGTACCCACGGACTGCTGTGGGTAATCGAGTATGTGTAATGAATGCACGTGCAACGTATGACGTATGTACACAGGCGAGAAGATTGTGGTCAACAATCACTTAAAAACGAAACCTCAGCCTGTATGAATCTGTAGACGTGACAGATCCTGAGATGTGAGCACTAGCTAAGCAACCCAGAAGCAACGTGGACAAAAAACAACGAGACATAGTAACCACAAAGACAACGCCAAGACAAACCAACACAGACAGGATTCGTGGGGGCAGTAAAGCTATGCCAGAAAATGAGGGGGACAGAAATCGTGGGGCGGCAGAACTGCTGAGCCTGACCACTTATGGCAAACCCTGGGGCAGAAAGGGTATGGGAGACCCGTTGCACCTGAATGCCGAGGCAACATTAAGACAGAAACCTGGGGCAGAAATGGTATGAGAGCAACGCTGAGGCAAAACTAAAATGACAAAAACCTGGGCATAAATGGAATGAGAGCAACACTGAGCCTAAAATGCAGAGGCAGAAATGTAATGCCAGACAGAAATGATAGAAAAAACGTGGGGGCCGTAGTGCCCAGACAGAAACGTGGGGGCCGTAGTGCCCCGACAGAAACGTGGGCCGAAAAACTATGGAAGACAACGCTATGACGGAAACCTGGAGCAGAAACGCTATGACGGAAACGTGGGCCGAAAAACTGGAGCAGAAAACGGAGCAGAAACGCTATGACAAACCTGAAAACCTGGAAAACCTGGCAGAAACGCTATGACAGAAAACCTGGGGCAGAAACGCTATGACAGAAAAACCTGGAGCAGAAATGCTATGACGGAAACCTGAAGCAGAAACGCTATGACATAAAACCTGGGGCAGAAACGCTATGACAGAAAACCTGGGGCAGACACGCTATGACATAAAACCTGGGGCAGAAACGCTACGACAGAAACCTGGGGCAGAAACGCTATGACAGAAAACCTGGGGCAGAAACGCTGTGACAGAAAACCTGGGGCAGAAACGCTATGACAGAAACCCTGGGGCAGAAACGCTAAGACAGAAACCTGAGGTAGAAACGCTATGACAAAAAACCTGGGGCAGAAACGCTATGACAGAAAACCTGGGGCAGAAACGCTATGACAGAAAACCTGGGGCAGAAACGCTATGACAGAAACCTGGGGCAGAAACGCTGTGACAGAAACCTGGGGCAGAAACGCTATGACAGAAACCTGAGGCAGAAACGCTATGACAGAAAACCCTGGGGCAGAAACGCTATGACAGAAAACCCTGGTGCAGAACGCTATGACAGAAAACCTGGGGCAGAACGCTATGACAGAAAATGTGAGGCAGAAACGCTATGACAGAAAACGTGGGGCAGAAACGCTATGACAGAAACGTGGGGCAGAAACGCTATGACAGAAACGTGGGGCAGAACGTTATGACAGAAACCCTGGGGCAGAAATGTTATGAAATAAAACCTGGGGCAGAACGTTGTGAAAGAAAACCTGGGGCATAAACGCTAAGCAAGAAAACGTGGGGCAGAAACGCTATGCCAGAAACGTGGGGCAGAAACGCTAAGCAAGAAAACGTGGGGCAGAAACGCTATGCCAGAAACGTGGGGCAGAACGCTACGACAGAAACCCTGGGGCAGAAACGCTATGACAGAAACCCTGGGGCAGAACCGCTAAGACAGCAAACGTGGGGGCAGAACGCTATGACAGCAAACGCGGGGCAGAAACTGCTATGACAGAAAACGTGGGGCAGAAAATGCTATGACAGAAAACGCGGGGCAGAACGCTATGACAGAAAACGCGGGGCAGAACGCTATGACAGAAAATGCGGGGCAGAACGCTATGACAGAAAACGCGGGGCAGAACGCTATGACAGAAAACGCGGGGCAGAACGCTACGACAGAAAACGCGGGGCAGAACGCTACGACAGAAAACGCGGGGCAGAACGCTATGACAGAAAACGCGGGACAGAAAACGCGGGGCAGAACACTATGACAGAAAACGCGGGGCAGAACGCTATGACAGAAAATGCGGGGCAGAACGCTACGACAGAAAACGCGGGGCAGAACGCTACGACAGAAAACGCGGGGCAGAACGCTATGACAGAAAACGCGGGACAGAAAACGCGGGGCAGAACACTATGACAGAAAACGCGGGGCAGAACGCTATGACAGACAACGCGGAGGCAGAACTCTTCTGACCTGAGTAAAAAGGTGGACAGCTCCCCCCCCCCCCAATGCCGCTAGCATGACCTCAGAGATGCGGGAGGGCAGCCCGTCCCCCTCCAAATAGCCAGCATGTGACCCCTGGAAAACAGCGGACCCCCCCCCCCCCCAAGCTGCCAGGGAGGGAGAAATACAGCGGGCGGGCGAGCATCCGCCCCCCCCCCCCCCCCGGCGTGAACACCGGGGGAAGCAGCAGGCGGAACACAGCGGGCGGGCATCCCCCCTCCCCCCGGCGTGAACACCGGGGGAAGCAGCAGGCGGAACACAGCGGGCGGCATCCCCCCTCCCCCCGGCGTGAACACCGGGGGAAGCAGCAGGCGGAACACAGCGGGCGGCATCCCCCCCTCCCCCCGGCGTGAACACCGGGGGAAACGGCGGCGGCTCCCTCCACGCTGGAGGGAGAAATCCAGCGGAAGGGCGGGCAAGCATCCCCCCCCTCCCCCCGGCGTGAAACCCGCGAGAACAGAGAGAACGGGCGGCCATGCCGCTGGTGAGGACGGGAAGCAGCGGCGGCGGCTCCCTCCATGCTGGAGGGAGAAACACGGCGGGCGGGCATCCCCCCCTCCCCCCGGCGTGAACACCGGGGGAAGCGGCGGCGGCTCCCTCCATGCTGGAGGGAGAAATACAGCGGAAGGGCGGCCCGAGGAGTGGGAGGGAGGAAGGATGGCCCCCCGTGTACCTGCGAATCGCAGAGCTCCCCTGTGCGAGCCCGCATATGGTCCGGGGTGAAAGGAGGCTCCCGCTCCCCCCATGCCGCCTGGTACACAGGGAGAACCTGGGACAAAAACAAACACGTGAAGCCGCCATGAGCGGGCGGGTGAACAACACCTCCCTCCTCCAAGCCAACGGCTGAATGGCGTCTGCTGACGTGACACGCCCCCTCCAACCCAGAACCCGACGCCGACCCAGCACCGACAGGGAGGGAGTCTTAAGTACTCTCAGACTCCTCCCACAAATGCAGGCCGGCCTCCGGCCAGCCTTCTGACATGTTGTATTTAATTAAATCATAGTTAAATGAAGAAAGGAGAATATATATATATATATATATATATATATATATATATATATATATATATATATATATATATATATAGATGAAAATATATATTGCATATGTATCTTACAATCTAGTAGAAGTTAACACATAACACACAATACTATAATAATTGGTTAGGATCATCTTACCAATAGACTATTAGCTAGATTCAGGTAGGGCGGCGTATTTGTAAGCGGGCGTATCGAATATACTCTACGCTGCCACATTTTAGAGAGGCAAGTGCTGTATTCACAAAGCACTTGCTCCCTAAGTTACGGCGGCGTAGCTTAGATGGGCCGGCGTAAGTCCGCGTAATTCAAAGTAGGTGGAAGGGGGGCGTGATACATGCAAATGACGCGCCGAACGAACAGCGCTGGCCGTGGACGTATACCAGTGCGCATGCTCAAAATCACATCGCAAATAGTCAATGCTTTCGACGTAAACATAACCTATGCCCAGTCCCATTCTGAATTGACTTACGCAAACGACAAGAATTTCGACGGTTGTTCCAACGTTCATACTTAACATTGGCTGCGCTATCTTTTTGGTGGTTTATCTTTACGCCTGAAGAATGCCTTACGTAAACGGCGTAGCTTACTGCGATGGGCGTACGTACGTTCGTGAATCGGCGTATCTTGCTCATTTGCATATTTAACATGGGAACGCCGAATGCGTCCAGCGTAACTATGCGCCCATGATACGCCGGCATAGGCAAGTTACGTTGGAAGGCTGAAGCCATGTTTTTCAGGGTATCTTGCTTTCTGAATCGGCGTAAAGATGCGACGGCGCACATTTGTACTTACATTGGCGTATCTCAAAATATGCCGGCGTAAACCTTTCTGAATCTAGCTATATAGCTGTATGTACAACAGTCCAAAAAATGGATGACATCAGAGTCCATTATTATTATGCACAATTTATATAGTGCTAACAGTTTACGCAGCACTTTACAATGTATAGGTGGGACAACACAATTACAGTACAGTTCAAACAAAAGGTACAGGAGGGCCCTGCTTGTAGAGCTTACATTTTAAAGGGAGGAGGTGGTGGTACAAAAGGTAATAGCTGCGAAGAATGATTTGATGGGGGTGGCTCAGGGACAGGGTGGGATTGGGATAGGCTTCTCTGAAAAAAAAGGGTTTTCAAGGATCTCCTAAAGGTGGACAGGGTAGGGTCTGATCGGACATACTGGGGCAGGCAGTTCCAGAGCATGGGAGAGGCTCTGGAGAAGTCCTGAAGGCAAGGTAACAAGGGAGCTAGAGAGCAGGAGGTCCTTGAAGGAGTGGAGGGGACGATTTGGGTGATATCTGCAGATGAGGTTGGTAATGTAGATGGGGCGATGTTGTGAATGGCCTTGTATGTTATGGTTCGCATTTTGAATTTTACACGGTGGGGTGGGGAAAGCCAGTGAAGGGATTGGCAGAGAGGAGCAGCAGTCACAGATCGGTTAGTGAGGTGTATTAGTCTAGCAGCAGAATTCATAATAAACTGTTTAAGGGTAGGCCATTAAGGAGAGAGTTGCAGTAGTCAAGGTGGGGAAATAACCAAGGAGTGAATAAGTTGCTTTGTGGTGTCATTAGTCAGGAAGGGTCGAATTCTGGAGATGTTGCGGAGGTTAAGGTGGCAGGATTTAGCCAGTAATTGAATATGGGGGCTGAAGGAGAGGTCTGAGTCAAGGATTACACCCAGGACCTTGGCGTGTGTGGAGGGACCAATGGTTGTGTTGTTTATATTAATGGTGAAGTCACAGGGGGGGGTGTGAAGGAGGAAATATAACAAGGTCAGTTTTAGAAATATTTGGGCTGATTTACCAAGCCTGTGCGCCAAGACTCATGGTGCACAAGCAGGAGTAAACCTGTTTTTGACATTTACAAAAGAAACACGCTGCCAGTGCAGCGTGTTTCCTCATTTACTAAAGTGCCTAATGCGCCCAGAAGAGGGCGCACAGCACGCCAGTACAGAGCTGGCGTGCGGCATTTAGTAATGTAAACATCGGGGATTCGGGCGGGAGTTTATGAGGGGAGGGAGGGGGGTGATGCAGGGGAAGTGTAGTGACATGTGTTTAAACTTGTGTGGCGGGCCGATTTGAAAGGGAAAGTGACTTTTGGGACCCGATCCCCGTGCCCTTGCAAAGTACGCTAGAACCTCGGAAGGTTCACTTGCATACTGGGCATGCGCAGAGGGAACAATCGGAGCTTACCGCGCGCCTCTTCAGTACGCCGGGAAATCCTTGGTAAATACCAGGCGGCGTAGCAGTGTTTGCACTGCCTGGAGCGGCGCACGGCAAGCTCCGAGCTGTTCTCGGGCTGCGCTGACACTGAAGGGGAACTCCGCGCCAAATTTCAAATGTGAAACCGGCGCGGCTTCCCCCCCAGGGGTACAATAGGCTCTCCGGCTTGGTCCGGAACGTGAGGGGTTAACCCACGCCAAAATCGGCGTGGGGTTCCCCCCCAGATCCGTACCAAGCCCTCATCCCAGGCATGCAGTCTGGCCGGACAGGAATGGGGGTGGGGACGAGCGAGCGGCCCCCCCCCCCTCCTGAGCCGTACCAGACCACATGCCCTCGACATGGGGGAGTGTGTGCTTTGGGGGAGGGGGGCGCTGCCCCCCCACCCCAAAGCACTCTTGTCCCCATGTCGATCGGGACAAGAGCCTCTTCCCGACAACCCTAGCCATTGGTTGTCGGGGTATGCGGGCGGGAGCCAATCAGAATCTGGGAGCCCCGTTTAATAAGGTGGCCCCCAGATTTCGGGCCCCCACCCTATGTGAATGAGTATGGGGTACATCGTACCCCTACCCATTCACCTGGTGAACGTTTTCACTTTTGAGGGTCTTCCGCCGCCCCCTTCAAATTCTTCTGCCTGGACGGGGGTCGTACATCCCATCCAGGACTTGGACGTGGCGGGCTTCTCGTCGCTGTCTTCTGCCGCTGCCCCCTTCACCACGAAGCTCCGTGCTTGTTTGATGAGGGCAGCGGGCTTCCGTCGTCTTCTCCGGGGCGAGGGTCGTACATCCCACCCCGGATTTCGTCGCCGGGTTCTGCCTGGCTCCTACTAGGGGCCAGGGCTTCTTTTGCCGTCTTCCGCCGGAGGGCGCCACTCTCCGGGCTTCTCGACGTTGTCTTCCGCCGCGGGGGCCAGGCCTTCTTCTTTGCCGCCCCCCTCGATTTTTTCGGCCTGGACGGGGGTCGTACATCCCATCCAGGACTTGGACGTGGCGGGCTTCTCGTCGCCGTCTTCTGCCGCTGCCCCCTTCACCACGAAGCTCCGTGCTTGTTTGATGAGGGCAGCGGGCTTCCGTCGTCTTCTCCGGGGCGAGGGTCGTACATCCCACCCCGGATTTCGTCGCCGTCTTCTGCCGCTGCCCCCTTCACCACGAAGCTCCGTGCTTGTTTGATGAGGGCAGCGGGCTTCCGTCGCAGTCTTCCGCCGCGGGGTGACACTCGCGGGCTTCTTCTTCCATTCGATGTTGACACGGCGAGGTCCGGCGCTGAAATGCCTTCTGAGCGGCGGGCAAGGACTTATATTGGCATTGGGCGTGGGCGTGGTTATGCCAACATGTGACCTTAACCCATGTGACAGTGATGTGACGTGACATCACTGTCACATGGGTTAAGGTCACATGTTGGCATAACCACGCCCACGCCCAATGCCAATATAAGTCCTTGCCCGCCGCTCAGAAGGCATTTCAGCGCCGGACCTCGCCGTGTCAACATCGAATGGAAGAAGAAGCCCGCGAGTGTCACCCCGCGGCGGAAGACTGCGACGGAAGCCCGCTGCCCTCATCAAACAAGCACGGAGCTTCGTGGTGAAGGGGGCAGCGGCAGAAGACGGCGACGAAATCCGGGGTGGGATGTACGACCCTCGCCCCGGAGAAGACGACGGAAGCCCGCTGCCCTCATCAAACAAGCACGGAGCTTCGTGGTGAAGGGGGCAGCGGCAGAAGACGGCGACGAGAAGCCCGCCACGTCCAAGTCCTGGATGGGATGTACGACCCCCGTCCAGGCCGAAAAAATCGAGGGGGGCGGCAAAGAAGAAGGCCTGGCCCCCGCGGCGGAAGACAACGTCGAGAAGCCCGGAGAGTGGCGCCCTCCGGCGGAAGACGGCGAAAGAAGCCCTGGGAGGAGCCAGGCAGAAGCGGAGGAGCCCGAGGTGGGGCGACACCCCCGTTGTTCTCCGCTGTTTTCGGCAGGCCCCCCCCGGATGTAAAAGAGCTTCATTTTGGGGTGGAGGCACAGTCGAGCATGGCGGAGAGCATGGGTGGGTGTTTCCCCCCCCCGGCAGAAGACGGCTAGAAGACCGAGGAGTGGCGATGCCCCCGTTGTTCTCCGCCATTTCCGCCGGCCCCCCCCGGATGTAAAAGAGCTTGATTTGGGGTAGGGGGCCTGGCCGAACATGGCGGAGAGCATCGGTGGGTGTCTCTCTCCCGGCGGAAGGCGGCGGCGAAGACCGGGGGGGGGTAGGTGTACCCCCCCGGCGGAAGGCGAAGACCGAGGAGGGGTAATTTTTTTATTTATAAAACTACGACCAAAAGGTTAACAAATATATAAAATAAACAAAATAACTAAATAAACCAAATAACACAAAAACAAACAATAAAACACAAACCATCAAATCACCGACCTCCACCCACCAAGAAATAACTATAAAGAAAAAAAAAAAAAAAAAAAAATAGCACCAGAACAGGTATTTACAACAGGCTCACTGGTACAAGAGAAAGTCTTTATAGTCCATCAGAAAAGCTTGCCCAGATCATTGCCAAAAAAAACACCACTTAAAACGGCTCACTGGTACAGTAGGGAGATATTAAAGTCCATAGAAACCACTACTGTCCAGATCATCGCCAACCCACAACACACCCCACCATCACAACAACAAATACCTACAACCCACGTATGAGCAAGAACATGATAGTCAGACATGTCTGTAGCCTTATTTCAAAAAAAATACCATAAACAAAATCTAAGGGGGTGAAAAAGGATAGATGCCCCTACCCATGGAGAGGGGCAGAGCCGTGACCTAAGGGGGCTGGAAGAGGAACCCCCTCCATAAATGGGCACACCTCTCAGGCCCGACCCTGCTCCTTTCCAGATCCCGCACCTTCACCAACTCCCGAAAGATACCGCCCACCACCTCATGCACAGGCAGGATTTTGTCCCTAGTGGACACCAAACACCGAGCGTGCCAAGTGTAATAAAGCACAACTAGGCTGACTAAATAAAGTGACGATAACTCAAATCCCCTGCGGACCCCAAAATCACCATACACTCGCTCAGCATAGGTCAGGGCCGGAAGGCGGGGGTAGCCAATGGCACCCCCTACCTTCGTAAGAACCTCCATGTTGAAGGGACATTGGACCAGAAAATGGTCCATGGTCTCCAATGTCCCACCACATTCCTGACGGGGGCAGTCCCTGTCCCCCAGGTTCCTGTATTTGAGATTCGCACGGACATAGAGTCGTCCATGGAACGACCTCCATGCGAGATCCCAAAACTTACTTGGAATTCTAGAAGAATTCAAGAGGGCTAGCCCCTCCGTGAGGACCCTCTCAGGGCAGTCCCTCAAAGACAGGGGCTTCAAAATGTCCGAGGCCATGACCCTCAGGTACAGCTCCCGCCGACCCAAAGAGCCCACCTCCAGGGCAGTTATCCGCCACTGCCTCAGTACCTTTAATGCCAGGGGGACATAGGAAGGGAGATACCCATGCGATCTCCTCAGATCGCCGGGCCTCCCCCCCTCCCCCCACTGCCTCAAGAACAGCAAGAGCCAGTCCTTGCATGAACACTCCCACCAGGAAGGCTCGTCCACAAATATGG
The DNA here is from genome assembly GCA_029574335.1 of Rana kukunoris. Taxonomy (NCBI): domain Eukaryota; kingdom Metazoa; phylum Chordata; class Amphibia; order Anura; family Ranidae; genus Rana; species Rana kukunoris. Next base: position 112,593,317 of record CM056053.1, on the reverse strand, counting down.
ACTGCAAATTGTATTTAACAAAGATGGTGACAAAGAACACCACCGGGTTGACCATGTCCAACCCACCTTGCCGTCGCTGGCGGTATGTGACCTCCCTCTTGATCAGGTTCAGTCTGCTTCCCCACAACAGCAGGAAGAACAGACCATAGACCCGAGCATAGAGAGATGCTGGCAAAAGACACACATAGCTTACAAAGAGAAACTCAGGCAATAAGTACGTCTTGACCAAGCTTACCCTTTCCCTCAGGGAAAGTTTCCAACCTTTCCAGGCCTTCACCTTCCGAGTGGCACTCACCAGCCTGCGCTCCCAGTTTAGCTTGGGATAATCACCCGGGCCGAAATGAATGCCAAGAACTCGAATCTCTGGTACGGGCGTGGGGAACACGTCCGGAAGGGGGAACTGCTCCCCCTCCTTCCCCAACCAGAAAACTTCACTCTTGTCCCAATTGACCAGCGAGCCTGACGCCTCAGAGTAGCACCCGATCTGGGACTCCACATAATGGGCCTCCTCACGACCAGATACCACCACCGAGACGTCGTCCGCATAGGCCACAACCCTCACCGCCGAAACCGGACCCCCGACAGGTCCCACCGGAACCCCCCCCAGACGCCCGCAGTCTAGCCTCCTTACGAAGGGGTCGACCGCAAAGATGTACAGGAGGGGGCTCAGCGGGCACCCCTGCCGGACGCCAGAGTCCACGGCAAAGGCCCGGCCCACCCAACCGTTGACAAGAGGGAAGCTCTCAGCTCCCCTATACAATACCTGCAGCCAATCAACGAATTGATCAGGCAGACCGTATCTCCTCAGAAGCAGCCAAAGGTACTCGTGGTTCACCCGATCAAACGCCTTAGCCTGATCCAATGCAAGCAGATACCGCTCGCTGCCATCAGCCCTGCACCTTTCCACAGCCTCCCGGACGCTCAGGACGGCACTAAAAGTGCCCCGGCCAGGAATTGTGCAGTGCTGAGAGGGAGACAGCATCCTGCCCGCCAAAGCAGACAGACGTGTAAACAAGATCTTTGCCAGTATCTTCCTATCTGTGGTAAGAAGGGCGATCGGACGCCAATTCTCCACCACAGACGGATCTTTCCCCTTTGACAGTAGGATCAGAGCTGACCTTCTCATTGAGGGAGGCAGCAGGCCATAGGCCAAACATTCACTAAACACGTCCCTCAGATGAGGAGCCAAGAGGCTCTTAAAGGTTTTGTAGAACTCGGCCGTGAGCCCATCGGGCCCAGGTGACTTTTTAGAAGCTAAAGAGCTAATAGCCTGCTCAACTTCAGCTACCGAGATCTCTTCTGTCAGAGAGTCAGGAAGGTCAGACCCCACTTCCAGCGGGGTCTCATCAAGGAATTCCCTGACTTTCTCCATGTCTAGAGGCCGCTTCTTCAGGAGGTCCGAAAAGTGGTCTCTGACGACACCCAGGATCCCCGATCTGGACCGGACCAGAGATCCTGAGGCATCCTTCAGGCCATGTACGACCTTCGACCTCGCCACCTCACCACAGCTCCTGTAGGGATCAGGAGAGATAAACTTCCCATAATCCCTCTCAAAAACCAGGGAGGCGAGACGGTCGTACTGACACTCCTTCATCTGCGCCTTCAGACCGGATATCTGTTCCTGAGAGCCCCCAGAGGACACCAGGCGGTCAAGCTGCCTGCGTAGTCTCTGGTAAGCCTGGTACTTGGAAGCTGCCCTGTACCCAGAGATTTCCCGGAAAAAGTCGCCAGACCTCTTTTTAACTACTTCCCACCACTCAAGGCGGGAGCAGTTGCCCTCAAGGAGCGAGGTCTGGCCCAGGAAGAAAACCTCATAGGCTTCCCTAACCTCAGGATCCTCCAGTAGCGACCCATTCAGGCGCCACAAACCCCTCCCTTTCTGAGGAGTGTCAGCGACATTCAGGGCCACAGATACCATACAGTGATCGGAGAACTCTACCGACTGCAGCTCAGGAGCCGAGCAGACAGAGTCCTCCTTTAAAAAAAACCTATCTAATCTACTCTTACTACTACCTCGGGAAAATGTGAAACCAGTGAGGTTGGGGAGGTGACGAACGTGCACATCCACCAACCTGGCCTCCCTCACTACGTTATTCAAAAAAATACTATCATATCCCAGAGGGTTGGCGGCACCTGCCCGGTCTTTGGGCCTAGTGATCATATTGAAATCGCCACCAAAAATCACCTGCTGGGACGTAAAAAGATAAGGCTTAACCGCCGTAAGGAGGCTCCTCCTCTCCCTCCTAGTTTGAGGCCCATAAAAATTTATGAGCCGGAGGAATTGCCCCCTCACGACAGCGTCCACCACCAGACATCTACCGATCTCCACTTCAATCACTCGCCGGCAAGCCACCGGACCAGTCTTAAAAAGGACCGCAACCCCACTGCAGGGCTCGGCCGCAAGAGACCAGAGGGAGGGCCCACATCTCCACTCCCTCTTTGCTAGATGCATCTCTGCCACAGATGCCAGCCAGGTCTCCTGCAAAAACAAAATGTCAGCTTCAACACGGCTGAGAAAATCGAAGGCCATAAAACGAGCTCCCGCAGAACGAATACTTGCGACATTAATGGTCGCAAGCCGTATTGGAGAGGGTACCGCCATCAGAATGATTGAAAGTGGTCATGTTCTCCTTCATACTACAAACACAAAAACATATTTACATATCTACACTTCCTCCTCCTCTGAGCCCGAGGAGGAGGAGAAGATACCAAACGGGTTCCCCAGGGACACCCCACCTCGTGCCCCTGGGGGAACCCCACCCTTCACTGGGGACTTCCCGCCCCCAGATCTGGCAGCCTTCCCCTTCTTCTTTTTGCGTCTCACCTGCTCCCACTCCTGCCACCTCTCCGAGATGACTACACCACCCCCCTCCTCGGACCCGCTGCTCGAGATTTCCCTCTTGGATGAGGCTCGAGCAGCTTCCATCTCCATGGCCACAGGGCCAGAGGAGACTCTGGGTCCAGAAGGGGGGGGAATGGAAGAGGCAGGAGGGGGGCCAGAGACAGGGGAGAGGACAGGGGGGGGACCAGACTTAGCTGGACGGGAAGAAGAAGGGGAAGGGGGGGGACGGGACTTGGGACTTGGGAGGGGGGGGGCGAGGGGGGGGGGTACGAGGAGGGGAAGATGAGGGAGGAGGGCATGGGGAAACAGATGGAGGGCCAGGTGGAGGGGAGGGGCAATGGTGAGGAGGGGGAAAGGGAAGGGGGATGGGGATCGGCCCTGCAACATTAGGAGAGGAAGGCCCTGGCCCCGGACCCTCAGGCCCGGGACCCCCAGGCCTCCCCGACTCCTCCCCACCGGCTCCGCCCTCCGGAGGACCGGGAGCCTCCTGGCCAACCGAGCCCGTGTCCCCCGGGGGGGAGCCCCACGCCCACGCCTGCTCCGCCTTCTTTGAGGCAATGGGCCTGTTGGTCCCTCCGGAGTAGTACTAGGGGCTCCAGGATCCCCACCCCCCCGGCCATCACTCGCCGGGGGGGCTTCGGCCGCTCCCGGCCCGGGAGGTCCCCCCCCTGAGGAAGAACCCCGATATGCTTTGGGACACCTGCTAAATGGGTGCCCCATCTCACCACACAAGTTGCAGCATATCTTCCCACATGACTCGGACTGGTGGCCAAACTCGTGGCACCGGCCACATCTGACCACCGTGCAGTCCGAGCTCATGTGGGTCGGGCTGCCGCACTTGAAGCAACGACGGGGCTGTCCCGGGTAGAACGCCAGGATCCGGTCTCTGCCTAGAAAGGCGCTGCCAGGGAGGTGGGCAACACTGTTGCCCTCCCTCTTGAGCCGGATCCTGGTCAGCCAAGCCCCGGTCCAGACCCCGCGCTCATCAAGGTTCTTCCTCAGGGGGTCTGCAACTGCCCGTACCTCCCGAGCCAGGTGGCAATGTCCTCCGGAGGGAGCGACTCATTCCTCACCAGGATGGTGATGTTCTTAACCTCCTCCTGCCTGGAGATGGGAATGAGCCTGTACCTCTTCCAAGGGTCAACGCCCCTCACCAACCCAAAGCCGGTGATAAAGCGTTCCATACACACGGGAGTGACAAAACTTATATCAAACTCCCGTGTGTTGGTGGGATGGATGACAGCAAAAAGGTCATCCACCCCAAAACCCAAGGAGAGTACCAGGCCCACCACCTCACCTCGAGCGGGGCAGGGGTCCGGACCCTCGTACCGAAGCTGGACAACATTCCTACGCCTCCTCTCTGGACCACCTGTACCCCTCGTCCACGCCGACCCCTGCGTCCTCTCCTGGTCAGCAGGGGGGGCGCGGAAATTCTGGGCGCCAAACCGGCTGTACAGGTGGTCCAGAGGGGCACGAGAGCCCAACACCTGGGCGAAAGAGCGACCCCCCTTTAGGGCAGACAATAAGTTGGCCTCCGGAGACCCCCGAAAGATGTTCTCCGGAAGTGGGGCACCCCCCTCAGCACCCCCAGAAGTGGGGGGGGACGGGGGGGCCCCCATCCCTGCCGGTGGTGTTGCACCCACCCCCGCTGATATACCCTGACCACCCTGACCCACCACCTTTGGCCTGACTACAGGCTCCCCCCCCCCCGGGACCACAGCAGAGGGGGGTACCACCCCCACCAAACTCCCCCACCCAGACCCCTCCGCGACCACACCAGCCCCTTGGGACTCCACCTGTACTGGGGGGGAGCCCCCCTGGGACCCCTCCAACTGCCGGATATAATCGTATGCTATACAGTCCACTGGGAGGGGTCCCACCTGACTTTCCCCCCACCCCGCCTGTGCTGCAGGGAGCCCCTCGGGGCCTGTGGCAGTGTCCATGGGGACCTGGGGGGTGGCAGCTTACCGTCCAATTTACCGTCCTCAACGTCTCTGTCCATCTCCTGCCGGGGGTGCCTGGAGGTGCCTGCTGCAGCGTCCGGGGCTGGGCACCCCTGTACCCCCGGCCTCTCATCCCCCAGGTCCCCTGAGCCCCCACCGACCACCGCAAACTCGCGGGGGGGCACTTCCGGTCGCGGGACGGGCACTTCCGGTTTCGGTATGGTCACTTCCGGTTTCGGTCTGGTCACTTCCGGTTCCGGCTGGGGCACTTCCGGTTCCGGCTGGGGCACTTCCGGTTCTTGGGCGGTCACTTCCGGGTCCCGGTCTACTCCACCCCCAACAGCCGGCGCCATCTTGGCCACACTGCACACAAGCTGTTTCCCTCCAGATGACCGCAGCACAATGCCTCCACCATGTGTCTGCCTCTCTCCCGATGACATGGCAGCCGCAGGAGCAGTCCCTGGCCTTTCCATGGCCAGATCCTCCCGCTCCTCTGCAAGCTGAGGGGTCATGGAAGCCGACACATGGCGGGCTTCAGCTGTGGCAGTGCGACCATCCTGGGGGAGCCTGGGTATGCTGACCTGAAGATGGCGGGGGGGTACCGCCGGCGGCACCTGGGCCCGGCGACCTCCTGGATCACTGGACTCCCCGGACTTCGCCAACCCCTCAGTCCCTTCCACGGACCGAGGGATCGGCTCCCGGGAACCCTCCCCAGGTTTTATGGCCATACTGGGCCCTGCACCACCGGCACTCGCCCCCCCCCCACTGCACCCACGCTCCCCTGACTCTCCTGGCTGTTGGGGGGGTTGGGACCCCTTCTTAGACCGCCCACTCCTCCTTGCTGCCTGGCTCCCTTCCCGGTTGGCCTGCTGGAGGGTCTTCCGGAGCTCCTCTAGGAAGTTCGCCTCTCCAGCCCCACGTTGGCAAAAGCCCCCCAGGTATTCCCATATTTCTTTTACTTCTAGTCCTAGGGTGGTGATGGCCCCCTTGAATTCAGATCTTTTATTACTGGAGCACCTGTCCCTCTTTTCCCTCAGGCCTGCGAGAGTAGTCATCTTTTCCACGCAGGCCTGAGATATCCTCACCAGCAGGGATTTGATTTTATCCCGCCTCCTCCTGGTTCTTGCTTCATTCTCACCTGGCTGAGGGGCTGTCCAGTCTGAGAGACCCACCTGGGTCTCCAGGAAGAGACGGTCCTCCCTGCTGATGGTGGTGGCGGTGGTCTGGCTGGAGGGCAGGTGCTGTTGACTCCTCCGGAGGCCGGAAGCCGGTCCACCTCCGGGGCTGAGGGAGGCCATCCCACCCCTCTTCCGGGGCAGGGGGCTGGGGGCTGGAGGCTGGTCCTGGTAGGCTGGAACACAGGAGCTCTGGAAGACAGGTCTTCTCTCCTCTCCAGCAGGAAGCAGAATGAGCTCTGTGGGAGGAGCCGGAACTACTGCCAGTGGGTGGAGCTGCACTGAGACCGAGGAGGGGTTTCGCCCCCGTTGTTCTCCGCCATTTCCGCCGGCCCCCCCCGGATGTAAAAGAGCTTGATTTGGGGTAGGGGGCCTGGCCGAACATGGCCGAGAGCATCGGTGGGTGTCCCCCCCCGGCGGAAGGCGGCGGCGAAGACCGGTGCGGGGCTGGAGCCCCCCCGGCAGAAAACGTCTGGAAGACCGAGGGGCTCCGCCCCCGTTGTTCTCTGCTTTTTTCGGCCGGCCCCCCCCGAATGTGAAAGAGCTTATTTTGGGGTGGGGGCCTGGCTGGACATGGCGGAGATCATCGGTGGGTGTCCCCCCCCGGCAGAAGACGGCGAAGCCCGGGGCCCAATGGGCTGGTGGTGGGGGGTCCCGGCAGAAGACCCCCGGAGCTGACTAATAAATTATTTTTTTCTGTGTGTTTTTTTTGGTGTTTACACTTTTCCACCCGGTGAATGGGTAGGGGTACGATGTACCCCATACTCATTCACATAGGGTGGGTGGCCAGAATCTGGGGGCCCCCTTAATATAGGGGGCTCTCAGATTCTGATAAGCCCCCCGCCCGCATACCCCGACAACCAACGGCCAGGGTTGTCGGGAAGAGGCTCTTGTCCCGATCGACATGGGGACAAGAGTGCTTTGGGGTGGGGGGGCAGTGCCCCCCTCCCCCACAGCACACACTCCCCCATGTCGAGGGCATGTGGTCTGGTACGGCTCAGGAGGGGGGGGGCGCTCGCTCGTCCCCACCCCCATTCCTGTCCGGCCAGACTGCGTGCCTGGGAGAAGGGTTTGGTCTGGATCTGAGGGGGAACCCCACGCCGTTTTTTGGCGTGGGTTTAACCCCTTATGTTCCAGATCAAATCTAAGAGCCTGTTGTGCACCTGAAGGGGGACCCCCACGCCGTTTTTTTTTATAATTTGGGGTGGAGTTCCCCTTTATCCCGGTCCTGTCAGGGGGGGGGGGGGAATGCCTGCTCGTCTGTCCCTACAATGTATGAACAGCGATCTGTCATTTCCCCTACACAGTCCCACCCCTTTACAGTTAGAACACACCCAGGTAACATATTCAACCCCTTCCGCGCCCCTAGTGTTAACCCCTTCCCTGCCAGTGTCATTTTTATAGTAAGCAATGCATTTATATACCATTGCTCGCTACAAAAATGCCAAATCTCACAAAAATGTGTCCGCCACAATGTCGCATTAGACAGAAAAAACAATGATAGCCACCATTACTAGTAAAACAAAAAATTAGTCCAAAAAAAACCCATAAGACCAACCCCTACTTAGAACTTTTGCCCAAACCAATCAAACGCTTATTGTGATTTTTTGCAACCAAAAAGATGTCCAAGAATACTTATCGGCCTAAACTGAGGGCAAACATTTTTTGAATATATTTTGGGGGAGATTTATTATAGCAAACCGTAAAAAAGATGTTTTTTTAGTTACCAAATTGTCGCTATATTTTTGGGTCAAGCAAAAATAAGAAAAAACGCAGAGGTGATCAAATACCACCAACAAAAAAAAAAAAAAAAAATTTTAGGGGGGGGGGGGGGGGGGAGGATGAGGACGCCCAATTTTTTTGGGGGCCACGTCGCACAACCACGCAATTGTCAGTCAAAATGACGCAGTGTTGAAATGCAAAAAATGGCCCCGTCAGTGACCAGTAATATGCTCTGGGGCTCAAGTGGTTACAAATTAAGAATACACTAAAGTTAGCCCAATTTATGGCCATAATGTGAAAGATGATGTTACACCGAGTAAATAGATACCCAACATGTTACACTTTAATATTGCACACACTCATGGAATGGCGCCAAACTTCAGTACTTGAAAATACCCATAGGCAACACTTTTTTATGGTGTTTCAGGTTACCAGTTTAGATTTACAGAGGAGGTCTAGTGCTAAAAGTATTGCTCTCGCTCTAACGTACGCTATGATACCTCACATGTGGGGTTTGAACGGGGGTTCAATATGTGGGCGGGGCTTACACATTTAAGGCCCGCCCCCATATATGGAAACATTCTTCAAACCACACATGTGAGGTATCATAGCGTGCGTAACAGCAAGAGGAATATTTATAGCACTAGACCTCATCTGTAAATCTAAACTGGTAACCGGAAACAATAAAAATGCTGCTTGTTCGCTTCTGACTGCGAGCTACTAGGGACAGGGGCTTTTAAATTATTACTATTTAGGTTTGTTACGTAAAAATTCTATAAGACCTCCCGTTCAGCTTGTAAAGCATCACTTCATGGGGACCAAAAAAAAATTTAACACCTCTAATGCTTTCATCCGCCATTGCAGATTTGATTCTGGTACTGCATTTCGAGTGAACTGGGCATGCTCGAACAGTTAGAAAAAGAAGTTGGAAGTTTCATCCTGAAAATGACTTGCATCTTTCTGAGCATGCTCAGAAAGCTTTTTTTTTGGCTTAGTAATTTAAGGACATCCTTAACAGGTGTAAGCAGTTACAAGTGCACACAAACTAGAGGCTGACATTTCTTCATGTGTTTCCAATTGGTTCATTAGCACACATGTTATAAAAAGCGTGGATACTGCACGTGTCAGCTGCCCTCAGAGGGGGCAGATTTGCTGGCTGGAAGTAATGGCGGAGTGAAACAGAGATGTTTTGGAGCAAGTTTTGTATTTTTTGATGTTTTCTCTGCTACATAATTTTGCTAAATGTTTCTCAAGATGTTAATGACTAATGTTTTAATCCTGTGGGTCTATCCTGTTATTTCAAAAGCATGATTTTTTTCCAATGACTGTGAAATAAACGTTGGTCTTTTTTGTTTTTAGGTGTTTTTATATATTTTTGGTGTGTTTATTTGTAATTTTTTGTTTTGCTTTCCTTGTTTTGTGGACCAATAAAATTACTTTCAAATTTTGAAGTTTGTTTTGTGATATTTTTTTCCTGCTATGGATTTCAACCGCTGCAGCTGAACTAGTTTGGGCCTAAACCATCAAGTGTGATTTGTCTCTAAGCTCTTTCCTGGTGTGTATGCATGAAATGTTTAGTCACCAGAAAAGGAAGGACAAAGCGGTAAGTATTGTTTCCTAGAACTGATGTCCAGACTGACTTTTTAAAGCACATGTGCAAGATGTAGGAAAAGCTGCAAACAGGGCCTGTTGGTGGGGGGGGGGGGGTGGGTGTTATTGGTGGACAGGCTTGAAGTGCTGATTTACAGCGCTGTGCTTGAAACTAGCACAAGACAATCCTATTCTAATTGTGGGTTGTTTGAGGGAAGCCAATTGAGTGTTAGAACCCCTGCTAGTGTTTTTAGGTTGGGCTTTGTGTCCCTTTTCCTAAAATTGGCTTCACTTCCTGTCACACAGCTGAACAGGAAGTGAGGTTAAAACCCTACCAATGGTCTTTTCTTTGGGACACAGGTCAATCTAACTAGTGTCACCATTAAGCAAATTGCACTGCAGTGTACACCCCAAATGATTAGTTATTTTGGGGTTTAGTAAAGGCAAAGCCGCTCTGCAGTAGAAGCGTAGGCAATGAAAATCAGAAGGGAAGCACTGATGGTTTTTACTTCCAATCCCGCCAAGTTTTGAGTTTTCTTCCTTGCTTGTCCACTTGTAGTGCAAAGTGGATTTGCCTTTAGTAAATGGACCCCAAAGTCCAAGATTCCTACTAATTTGGGGTGTACACAGCAAAATGCCATTTCCAAAATGGGAAACTATTTATATTGATCTGTGTGTCCCCAACAAAACATTACTCAGGTGTTTCCCTCACTTCCTGTTTGGCTGTGTGGCAGGAAGTGAATGAATTAAGTAGAAAGTGACAACATTTGTGAGGTGTCTTTACCCTATCAGGGGTGCAGGCATCCCCAAAACAAACAAGAAAATAGTTGATTTAACATTGGGTGGTGTTTGTGGGGGTCCCTAACACACATTCATACATATTAGCAACGCTGGATCCTGGCCTATTGGCATGGTTATATTTTCTTAAGCCTCTCAATAAAATGATCTGAAATTTGGGGTTAAACTGGAACAATAATCATCACTTTTATTTTTTGGATTTCTTTCATTTTGGATAGAGTTGGGGGGGGGGGGGTTAGAAGCTCTGTCAGTTTATTTTGTATTATCCCTGTCCGTTTGGGGAGATTGGCCTTCACTTCCTGCCCCATAGCCAAACAGGAAGTGATCGAAAAACTAGGCAAATTAAGGGTCCCTGTGCCCCCCCCCACAGAACTTGTGTGTGTCCCCTGAAAATTCCTGGGTGGGTCATAAAAAAACAGGGTGTGGCCTTGACAGGAAGGGTGGGTCATTTTTCTATTAGGGGGGTGCCAAAATTTGGTCAGGCCTAGGGAAGCACAAAACCTAAATATCCTACTGCATATTAGGGCTTATTTAGACAGGATCCAATTTACAGCATGTTTTTAGATTGTGGGAGGAAACCCGCACAGGGAGGGAGAACATGCAAACTCCAGGCAGATAGTGTCACGGGCGGGATTCGAACCAGCAACCCTTTTGCTGCTAGGTGAACATGCTACACACTACACTACTGTGCTGAACGAACATGATCGCAGCTGAAAGCATGAGATGTTTTTTTTTAAACCAATTCCATGCTTTCCAGCCTGGAGGACAGATGTGGGGTCTAATTGACCCCGCCTTTCTCTATAAAGAGGACCTGTCACACACTAGTCCTATTACAAGGGATGTTTACATTCCTTGTAATAGGAAGAAAAGTGAAAAATAATACAAACAAAGGGACAAACAAGTGCAAAAATTAAAATATTAAGTAAAAAAAAATAAAATAACAAAGGAATTTAAATGCTCCTGTCCCTAGTAGCTCGCACTCAGAAGCGAACACGCATGCAAGTCCCACCCACATATGTAAACATCCTTCAAACCCCACATGTGAGGTATCATAGCGTGCGTTAGAGCGAGAGCAATAATTTTAGCACTAGACCTCCTCTGTAACTCAAAAGTGGTAACCTGAGAAAAAAAGTCAAGCGTTGCTATGCTATGGAGATTTTTAATAACGAAGTTTAGCGCCATTCCATGAGTGTGCGCAATATGTTTGAAATGCGTGACAAGTTAGGTATGGTCTATTTACTCGGGATCTGCTGAACATCATCTTTCACCTTATCCCTAAAAATTGGGCTAGCTTTACTGCTTTCTTATTTTGTCATTCATGGTTTAAACAGGTTTTTTTTTTGAAAGCCAAAAAAAAAAAAAAACGTTTGAAAATTTTTGGCACAAATACTGTTGGAAATGTGTCCGAAAAAATGGCCGCCACTTTATTCCCTAGGGTGTTTGTTAATAAAATATATATAATGTTTGGGGGTCCTGAGTAAGTTTCAAGGAAGAAAATATAATTGTTACATGAAGGAGAGAAGTGCCAGAATAGGCGCGGTATGGAAGTGGTTAAAGTGCACCAATAAAAGTGAAAAATTCTTGAAATTTCGTACCATGGGGGGGGGGGAGGCAATTAGGGGCGCCATCAGGAATTATGGGGCCCCTTACACAGCTTCAGGCATGGGCCCCTGGAGCAGAGAATAGGGGGGGGGGTGCCGCCTGATATTAAGAAGGGGGGGGGGGGGGCTGCGGCAATTTGATAAGCGGGGGGTTCCTTTACAAAAAAATACATATAGAAAAATATATATTAAAAAGGGTGGTAGCCATCCGGGGGCCCTGGGGACCACTGGGCCCTTTAATAAAAAGAAACTTCTGGGCTCTTTAATGAAAAATAAATTACAATATCTACATATATAAAATAATAAAAAAGGGGGTTGCCTTGGGAGCTCTGGGCCCTTTAATAAAAAATAACTACCAAAAATCTAAAAAAAAAATAACATTGGGTGGGAGCTGTGGTGGCTCAACGTGAATGGCACTGCGCTGACAAGCCGTTCACCTCTGCAGCCAAGGGTTCGGATCCCGGTCTCGGCTACATATGAATTGAGTTTGGTGGTGTCAGCCCGGCTCCCGGTGGGTGTGCTATGCAAGGTACGCCTGTGCTTAGTACGCCCACCCCCCCCCCAAAAAAAACACCACACTTGCACACACTTTTGGCCATGAGGTCTCCTAAAATAAAGGGAGGCGAAGGACCTACAGGGCTGGCTGGGTGGGCTACACTCCTTCATAGGGGGAGTCCCTCTGTCCCATCGGGACTGGCCCCCCTCACACCCACCATTGCCACCCGGGGGCATGGAGAAGGATGGCGATTGCAAGTCCAGCTCCTCTCTCTCGACTTCACGCACAAAATACACTTTAAAAAAGAAATTAAAGTAAAAAGTAACAAACCTGGGGAAAATGTTTATAACATTTTTAGAAGCAAAAAGGTTGTCATCTGGGGCCCTCTGGGAGCTTTCAAATTATATTATATATATATATGTTATAAAAAATAACCAAAAAATATATAATTTTTTTTTTTTTGGATTTTTTTGTAAGGTGGGGGGTTGTCATCTGGGGCCCTCTGGGAGCTTTCATATTATATCTATATATAATATATGTTAAAAAAAAATAACCAACTTTATTTTTTATTTTTATTTGTTTTTTTTTTTTAAAGTGGGGGGTTGTCATCTGGAGCCCTGGGGATCTCCGGGCCACCTGGGGACCTCCAGACCCCTAAAACAAAACATTGGCCCTTTAATAACAAAAAATTTGGGGGGTTGCCACCCGGGGCCCTGGGGACCTCCAGACTGCTAAAAAAATATTAAATTCCAAAAATTGGCCCTTTAATAAAAAATCCTACAAAAACCAACTAACAAATATATATACAAAAAAAAAAGAGGGGGGTTACCATCTGGGGCGCTGGGGGGCCTCCAGGCATCTGGGCACCTCCGGACCCCCGGGCCCCTTACAGGTGTACAGGGCCGCCATCATGAATTTTGGGGCCCCTTACACAGCTTCAGGCATGGGCCCCCTGGAGCAGAGAACCGGGGGGGGGGTGCTGCCGCATGAAATTGAGAAGCGGGGGGGGGTGGTGCCACAAATTGAGGAGCGGGGGGGCCCTTTACAAAAATTTTGACAGAAATAAGAAATAAAGAAAAATATATATAAAAAAGGGGGGGTAGCCATCCGGGGCCCTGGGGACCTCTGTGCTCTTTATAAAATAAAAATAAAAAAGAGAGAAAATACATATATATATATTTTTTAAATATAACATTTATCGAAAAAAAGTAAAAAAAACAAGGGGGTAGCCTTCCAGGGCCCTGGGGACCTCTGGGCCCTTTCCTTAAAAAAAAAAAAAACAAATATATTAAAAAAATTATATATATTTTTTTAAATATATATCTTTTATTTAAAAAAAAAGGGCTTGCCATCTGGGGCCCTTAGTGGCCTCCGGGCCCCTGGGGACCTTCGGAGCCCTTAAAAAAAAAAAAAAAAAAAAATATTTTTTTTTTTTTTTTTTAGGGTGGTTCCCATCCGGGCCCCTGGGGGCCCCTGGGGACCCCCGGGCGGTGTAATGCCTGTACCCCCTAATGGCGGCCCTGCAGGTGTACTGCCTGTACCCCCCTGATGGCGGCCCTGGGTGTAATGTCAGCATGTGAAAAATGACATTCTGAAGGAAAAAAGCCATTTAAAACTGACTCGCGGCAATAATGAATTGTCAGCTCCTGGAAATTGCAGGAGAATTCATTCATTAAAAACACCAAAAAAAAAGCGTGGGGGTCCCCCCAAATTCAATAACCAGACCCTTTAGGTCTGGTATGGATATTAAGGGAACCCGAAATTTTTAAAAAAATGACGTGGGGTTCCCCCCAAATAATCCATACCGCCCTTTATCTGGTATGGATTTAAGGGGAACCCCGCCGTCAATTAAAAAAAAAAATGACGTGGGGTTCCCCCCAAATATCCATAACCAGACCCTTCAGGTCTGGTGGATATTAAGGGGAACCCCGCCGTCAATTTAAAAAAAAATGGGGGTTCCCCCCAAATATCTCCACTCGGGTCTGTTGTGGAATTTAAGGGGAACTCCACTCCAAATTTTTAAAAAATGGCGTGGAGTCCCCCCTAAAATCCACACCAGACCCCTTATCCGAGCACGTTGACCTGGCCGGCCGCAGAAAAGAGGGGGGGACAGAGCGCGGCCCCCCCCCTCTCCTGAACCGCACCAGGCCACATGCCCTCAACATTGGGAGGGTGTTTTGGGGTGCCCCCAAAAACACCTTGTCCCCATGTTGATGAGGACAAGGGTCTCTTCCCCACAACCCTTGCCCGGTGGTTGTGGGGGTCTGCGGGCAGGAGGCTTATCGAAATCTGGAAGACCCCTTTAACAAAGGGGCCCCCCAGATCCCGGCCCCCCCCCTGTGTGAAATGGTAATGGGGTACCTTGTACCTCTACCATTTCACGAGTAAAAAAAAATGTAAAGGGTAAAAAAGACAAGAGCCGGTTTTTGACAAGTCCTTTATTATCTTCTTTCTTCTTTCTTCGGGTTTCTTCTTCCTCCTCCTTCTTCTTCCTCTGCTTCTGTCTTGGGTCTTCTATTCCCGCATCTTGCCCGGCGTGTTCTTCCATCTTCTTCTCTCCCGCTGTCCTTCTCGTCCGCATCTTCTTCTTCTTCCGCATTCTTCTTCTTCTTCGCCGGAGCGGCCGCTTCCAATTGAAATCCCCGCTGTCTGCCGGACCACGCCCCCCCTCTGACGCCTCGGGCAAGCTCTTAGGAGTGTGCTGCAAGTGCGTCAGAGGGGGGCGTGGTCACATGTGAGAGGGCGGGCAATTCAATTGAAGCTCCGTGCGCGGCTTTTTCTTTGCCAGAGTCGCCGCTTCCAATTGAATTGCCCGCTTTCTGGAACATGTGACCACGCCCCCCTCTGACGCACTGGCACCACACGGGGACTTTCCTAAGAGCTTGCCCGTGGCGTCAGGGGGGGGGGCGTGGTCCGGCAGACAGCGGGGATTTCAATTGGAAGCGGCCGCTCCGGCGAAGAAGAAGAAGGAGAAGAAAAGATGCGGACGAGAAGGACAGCGGAAAAAGATGGAAGAACACGCCGGGCAAGATGCGGGGAATAGAAGACCCAAGACAGAAGCAGAGGAAGAAGAAGAGATGGAGGAAGAAGAAACCCGAAGGAAAGAAGAAAGAAGATAATAAAGGACTTGTCAAAAACCGGCTCTTGTCTTTTTTAACCCTTTACATTTTTTTTCTCGTGAAATGGTAGAGGTACAAGGTACCCCATTACCATTTCACACAGGGGGGGGGCCGGGATCTGGGGGGCCCCTTTGTTAAAGGGGTCTTCCAGATTTCGATAAGCCTCCTGCCCGCAGACCCCCACAACCACCGGGCAAGGGTTGTGGGGAAGAGACCCTTGTCCTCATCAACATGGGGACAAGGTGTTTTGGGGGGCACCCCAAAACACCCTCCCAATGTTGAGGGCATGTGGCCTGGTGCGGTTCAGGAGAGGACAGGGGGGGGGGCGCGCTCTGTCCCCCCTCTTTTCTGCGGCCGGCCAGGTCAACGTGCTCGGATAAGGGGTCTGGTGTGGATTTTAGGGGGGACTCCACGCCATTTTTTTTTTATTTGGGGTGGAGTTCCCCTTAAATTCCACACCAGACCTGAAGGGTCTGGTTATTGAATTTGGGGGGACCCCACGTCTTTTTTTTTTTGTTTTTTTAATGAATGAATTCTCATGCAATTAGGGGGGACCCCACGGGAGCTGACAATTTCATTATTAGCGCGAGTCAGTTTTAAATGGCTTTTTTTTTTTTTTTTTTTCAGAATGTCATTTTGTGCAAAGACATATTTCTAACCACGGGAAGAAAAGTGCACTTTATTCACCTGCTGACATTCCCCCCCCCCATGGTACGAATTTTTTAAAAAAATATTCAAATGACGTGGGGGTCCCCCCAAATTCAATAACCAGACCCTTCAGGTCTGATATGGATATTAAGGGGAACCCCGCCATCAATTTTTAAAAAAAATGACGTGGGGTTCCCCCAAATATCCATAACCAGACCCTTCGGGTCTGGTGTGGAATTTAAGGGGAACTCCACTCCTAATTAAAAAAAAAATGGCGTGGAGTCCCCCCTAAAATCCACACCAGACCCCTTATCCGAGCACGTTGACCTGGCCGGCCGCAGAAAAGAGGGGGGGACAGAGCGCGGCCCCCCCCCCTCTCCTGAACCGCACCAGGCCACATGCCTCAACATTGGGAGGGTGTTTTGGGGTGCCCCCAAAACACCTTGTCCCCATGTTGATGAGGACAAGGGTCTCTTCCCCACAACCCTTGCCCGGTGGTTGTGGGGGTCTGCGGGCAGGAGGCTTATCGAAATCTGGAAGACCCCTTTAACAAAGGGGCCCCCCCAGATCCCGGCCCCCCCCTGTGTGAAATGGTAATGGGGTACCTTGTACCTCTACCATTTCACGAGTAAAAAAAAAGTGTCAGTGTAAAAAAAGACAAGAGCCGGTTTTGGACAAGTCCTTTATTATCTTCTTTCTTCTTTCCTTCGGGTTTCTTCTTCCTCCTCCTTCTTCTTCCTCTGCTTCTGTCTTGGGTCTTCTATTCCCGCATCTTGCCCGGGTGTTCTTCCATCTTCTTCCGCTGTTTCTCGTCCGCATCTTCTCCTTCTTCTTCTTCGCCGGGAGCGGCCGCTTCCAATTGAAATCCCGCTTCTGCCGGACCCACGCCCCCCTCTGACGCCACGGGCAAGCTCTTAGGAAAGTCCCCGTGTGGTGCCAGTGCGTCAGAGGGGGGGGCGTGGTCATGTTCCAGAAGCGGGCCAATTCAATTGGAAGCGGGCGATCTGGCAAAGAAAAAAGCCGC